>CM021797.1:20146608-20361150 GCA_011076525.1 Nettapus auritus
AATGGTGTGCAAATTAGAAAACACTATTGTAAATTCCTCATCTATAATTGAAGAACTAGAAAATAAGTTTGATAAGTTTGCAAAAATAGTACTCTAGAATCAAATACTATTAGATTTATTAATAACCTCATAAGGAGGAGCATGCACCGTAATTAATACTAGTTGCTGTATACATGTAGATCAAATAGAATGAATTTGACTGATCTCAAAAATATTTGGAAAAAAAAAAAAAAAAAAAAAAAAAAGTCCTACATAGAGTAGCTCGAGATGACAATTCCTGGGGATTTAGAAACATATGGGAGAAACTAACTTTGTGGTTACCTGAATAGAATTGGCTCAAACAACTATTTGTTGGTGTTGTAATAATAATGGCATTATATATCTGTCATTCCTCGTGCCATCCGAAGAAGAATATTGCACCTTAACGTTGGAGAAACTCACGAGTGTAGTATGTGAAGAGGTGCAAAAACAGCAATAGGAGTAAGAAAAGAAGAAGGGGGAATTGCGAGAAACAAAGTTTTGTTTTTGCAGTAGAGAATTATTTTTCTTTATTCCAAGGTAGTTGTGTACTCAGAATAAGAAGAAATGCTAAGTAGATAAGTGGGCAGTGGAAAGCCTCACTGTTCCAAAATAAGGCAGAAGCTTGAGGAAGAGAGGATGAGCAGTGTGAGAACAGTAAAACAGAGATCACAAGTTCTCAAAACATAAGAAAGGAGAAATTAAAGGGTTGAAAAAAAGAAAAATTGTACATATATGGTGTAGAGGAGCATCGAGTATCTTGTGAACCTGTAGTACTCAGCCAATGAGGAAACATTGGTGATCAGGCATCGGGTAGTAGGGAATAAAAGGTTATGATTTGTTTACTAAAATGCACTCCTGATTGACAGGATGCCCGCCATTGCAATCGTGAAAAAAATAGCTTCACAGAAGATCCTGTCTGAAGAAAATTATTTGAGATTTTTCTCACAATATCATGAAAAAACAGATTTGAGGGAGAACAAATATAGAAGAATATGTGTGTGGGGGGGGTTTTGTTTGTTTTTTTGTTTCCGGAACAGATGACCCTAACACACAGACACATGGTAAATGGCTTAATATCTCTGAATGTGACAACTGCAAGGAGCCATAAAAACCTTCTGAGGGTGAAAAGCTTCAAACAAAGAGAGAAATTTTAAAGAAATGTTTCACATAGCTGAGACGGATCAAGACTATCTGAAACCAAGGATTATGTTAAAAACCTTAGAATCTTAGCCAGCACTGGAAAATATTTATAATAATTTTATCTCACATTAATAACAGACTTAGAAGGTGATATTTTTCTCTTAAGCTGCAATAAGAGATAGAATTAAGAGACAGTCACTGAAGCTAGGGGAAAATAAAAGCCAAACCCATGAAATTCTTCTGTTAAAAACAGCACGTAAGTGCAGCATTTCAGAAAGAAGCTAGAACAAGACATCCAGAAAAATCTTCAGGCCATAAAGCATTGTCTTCAAATCTCTCAGTCCAATTGCTAAATGCATTCTTAAGCAAGGAAGACATTTTCTGGCTTTTCAGCTAATGGCTTCTGAAAGGGTTGTTGTATGCATTTTTCCAGACTCTTTTCCCCATACTACCAACTTCACCAACAAATGATGCTAAATGCCTTGCAGAAAAATAGGTTTTTGTTTGTTTGTTTGTTTCTGCTATTGCTGTTTTTTCCTATTACAGTCCAATGTTGGAAATAGAAGGCCCTATAGCCCCATTGCATTGATGAAGATATTTTCTATTGTTACTTTTTTTGTGAATTTTAAATGCTACCTTTCATAATTTCTCTTGCACAGAAATATTACTAGAAGATTGCTGCTTTGAGGGGAATGCCAGTAGTATCACTCTCTTCCTGTGGGTTAACCTAAATATCACTATCCCCACAGCTCGACACATGACCAGGCAATTGAATGTGAATGTTTTCATAAAGGACCTTAATATTATTTCTGTGAGAACACTTCAGGAAATGGCTGTAATGACTGAGGTTTATGTTCTCAAACTCTGTTTTGCCATCAGGAGTAGCTGGCTTCATCCAAATAACTTGGACAGATGATTCAGAGCAACAGATGTTTTTCAAACAGAGTCTTGTGTTTAAATTTTTTAAAAATAAAAATAAAAAATGTTGATTAGCAAGGCATCAGGAAGATGATCTGATATATTTTCATTTTAATTAAATACACAGTTTATCAATAACTGGTCTTTTCAGGTCTCAGCTAATTGTTTTATATACTATATACACACATGCTGTTCTGTATCCACTATATGAGAATCCCTCATAAAACAAGCCAGTAATTAACAAATACCCCCCTGTCCATAATTAAATATCTTCATAGGAAACATCAATGTGGAGATAACAGAGGCAAATAACAGATTTCACCTCCCTGAAGTCTAAGGGAAGCATACAGCTAGAAATTTCATATACCAAATGGCTGGAACAAAGCCAGATTTTTAATGGCCAAAGATAGGTAGATGTATAAACACACTTTGTGCCAAACACTGCAAATGCCTGGGACATCACAGATCTTGCCATCTGTTTAAATGGATGGGCCACAGATGTTCAAGCCTCCATGTGAGTTCACTCCAGAAGCTGTATGAAGTATTCAGATTCTGAAAAGTGGAATATTAAAAAGCAAGCCCTCAATTTAATTTGAAGACCAGTTACACATCTAATTTGGATTTTATAGCGTTTCTCTGTGTAATGAAGATTTATACATATAGGGATCTAACAGTAATATTATGTTTGTGCATGCATCACAGGCTGTTGTGGTTTGCCCCTGGCTCAGCACCACCCAGCTACTTGCTCACCCTCCCCAGGTGGGACGGGGGAGAGAATCAGAAAAGTAAAAACGCAAGAACTCGTGGGTTGAGATAAAGTCAACTTGTGAGGTAAAGCAAAATCCATGTGTGCAAGCAAAGCAAAACAAGGAATCCATTTACTACTCCCCACCAACATGCAGGTGATCAGCCACTCCCAGGAAATCAGATGTGATGGTTTCTTGGGAAGACAAACGCCATCACCACTCCTTTTTTTTTTTTTTTTTTTTTGTTGTTGTTGTTGTTGTTGTTGTTGTTGTTGTTGTTGTTGTTGTTGCTGAGCACGACACCACATGGTGTGGGACACCCCTTTGGCCAGTCTGGGCCAGCTGTCCCCTCCCCTTCTATCCACTCCCAGCTCCTGGTGCACCACCAGCCTCTTTGCTGGCAGGGCAGCATGAGGAGCTGAAATATCCTGGTCTCTGTGCAAGCACTGCTCTGCAACAATTAAATACATCAAGGTGTTGTCACCAATATTTTCATCAAATGTCCAAAACACAGCATCAGACAAGCCTCTAGGAAGAAAATTAACTCTATCTCAGCCAAAACCATGACAGACTAAAGGAAAACACACTTTTCTCATGCACATATATCTTATCTTCCATATTGCTTTACTCAAGAGGCAGGAAAGAAGAGGCAGAAGGTTAGACATTAACACAGACTCATTATCTGTAAATTAATGAATTTAGAACCCTTCACATCAATACCTAGATCTCAAAGAGCTTGGGAAGGATTGGATCCCTAGATAATTAAATAAAGAATAGAAAGATTACATTTCAACTTCTTAACTATTTAAGATTAATTTTAAAATACTAAAACATTTTGTTATGAATTGAATGAAATCTTACCTTTAAAATTTAAAACCAGTAAATAAAGTCGGCATCAAAATTCAATTTTAAGCTGTGCATGCATATTTTTATCCTTGTACAACACCACACTAACTCTGTTTTGTGTGTGTGTCATTATAAATAACACATGCAAAATAAAACATTTATGTTGTAGAAATAACTATGCTAAGGAGCATAATGTTAAGTAAGGGCCTACATTTTCAAAACTGTAAGACAGAATAAGCAAATAGGGGAAATACAACTCTCACTGAAAACTTATTGGGTCACATATCAAAATTCAGCTGTTCAAGCAAGATCAATTGTATTCCTCTCTCCTATTGTGTAAGATATCTACATACAGTGGTCAATTGCAATTATTTTCTTTTTCTTTCTTTTTCTTTCTTTGTTATTATTATAATTTATTTAAACAATAACCATAAAATTTAAGATGTAAGAGAGTTATTTGGGATAAACACAGACACAGAAAAGTGTAGATTTGATTAATCTGTTTTTGTGGCATTCACATCCCTTACATTCTCTAAACTCTGTTTTTCTGATGAAACTGTGTACTAAATATTTTTTAGGCTGTGCCAGCTCAGTTCAGCAAACAGTTCAGCAGCCCTGCAGGTCCTAGAAGGTCTTCATCTAGATCCTTTTCTGTTGCAGTCCATAAAGCCACCTTTCTATTTGTCTTCTGCTTCAGCTTCTAACTTGCCCTCTGGCCACTTCCAAACACACATCAACCCTTCATACATCAATCCACAGCTGGCTGTATACACAACAAACTCCATACAGATAATAAAGCCATTTCTCTTCTTTCATCACCTTTCCAAATCTATTGCTGAGGTGGAATTATTTCATTTCTGAGTTTGGCAGCCTCCATACATTATGTTTGCAGTTCTTAGAGTGCCTCTAATAATGAAAATTCAAGAAATGGTTTGGTTTGGCAGAACTGGAGGGAGAAATGAGAACATGATGCATCAAGAAATATAACAGAATATGTGTGTCCTATAATTTAGATCCTAGCCTATAGCAGACCTGATCTTTGCTACCTGTCCGAGTCATTCTGGCAGGTAAAGCTCCTTGGCAGGTTATTTAATTCAGAAGACACTCATTTCTAGTATGGTGAACAGCAAGATCCAGTGAGCCCCTGAAGGAACAGCAAGTTCTCTGTGCAGCAGCCAGGAGCACTGGTACTTGGGGAGAATATTTGTGTTGCTGCCTGAAAACTGAAATATATCTGTATTCTCCTTTGTGCAGCAATACTTTCATTCAGGGAAAGAAAGCTGGGCACAAGAACAGATTATTACTCTTTCAGGTACACGAAAGGAAGCTAAAGCAACCCTATACTTGACCCTGAAACTGTAAATACATGCAGAGAACCTGTACCCTCTTTGCTTAAGGCATTTTCCTCATATATAAAAAAGTAAATGCTCACTCGTTATGAACACCCAGCTGTGCTACTTTGAATTGTATTTTAGTACATGCACTGCGTGACTGTTTACAGAAAGTGACTGTAATGATAAAATTATACAAGTTTGCCAAGAGCTGCCTCGTTAATAATACTCCTGAAGATTTTCTTATTCCCCTCTGAGCTAAATTGCATCACATGCTTCATTTAAGAGTACATATTTATTTATTTATTTATTTGAGATACTTTGGAGATCTTCATTTGAACAGATAATTTTATCTTTAACTTTGCCACTTCTTCCCTTCTGTTTCCTCCTATCGAACTCTTTTTTTTTTTTTTTTTGCCTTGTAGATTTTCTTCTCCTCTCCTCTCTTCGCATCCTCAACAGCTTTGAATGTGATAAGAGATCTCTCAACAGACACATACCACAAATACACTTCTATGCTGTCTAAAGAGGATATAATACATTATTGTACTGATGTTATTACATTTTTTCTTTTCCTATATTGTTGTAACTCTAAATGATCAGCCAGGAAGGAAGCAACAGTTGTCCCATTTAAAAAGAAAAAAAAAAGGAAAAAAAAAAAAAAGTTGCTGTTAATCTTCAGTTATTTATTTTTGTTCAAGCTCTAGAATAATCTTTATATTATGCAGAGGTAATTCAGAAATGTATACTGACCACCACAAACAAATGAGAAAAGCAGTACACTTTGGACAAAGCGTGTTTTTTTTTTTTTCCTGTGAAACTTGTGTGTTTTGCATGAAAGACTACAACATTAAACCACAACAACCCAGCCATGTTAATACATTTCTTCTGTGAAACCAAAGTATTTTAGATCTCTAAAACTGAGGAACACCAGAATATTTCCAGCATAAGCAGTGCCAGACTTAAGTTCCTTAATGTTGTAATTCAAGCGATACTAGATAGCCACAGTGGCATAAGGCCCTGTCAGATCCTCTACTTAAGCAAACCTCTGCTTGATTCCCAAAGCTGCCATGAATTATTAGCAGAAGCAAGGGCTTGCACTAACTGCCCTACTAAGCAATGTTCATGCCTTTCTGTGGCTTTGTAGGATCACTTCTGTCAGTTGTTTGCATGAAGGGCATTGGCTAAGATGGGCACATTGTTTTTAGAAGACAAAAGGAATGTTTTGTTTTGATTTGTTTTGGATTGCTTTGATTTTAATTTGGGGGTGGGGGTTTCTTCCCACAGCTGACATCTGGCACACAGAGGCACAAGTGGAAGAAATGCTTCTACTGGCTGCAGAGGGCTTAGAGTTAACTGCCCATCGGGAGGCTTTGACACAGAAGCAGAGCAGGACTCTAGTGTAGGACTGAGCAGATAGTTCTGAAAATTCATAACCAAAACATTTAGGAAAGTATTTTCCAAATCATATAAGAATTTTCACATAAAGTATGTTGCTGCAATAGATACCCGAGCTTTACATTGAGAGTTCACTAGCAAAGTGTCAGACTTTCAAGTTTTAAAGGGGATTTTAGTTCTTTTTATAAGCTCATCCAAATTACGTACAAAAGCATTTCTTCATATCAATCTTACATTTAAGCACACAAACATGCATGAATTTTATCCACTTAGGTCAAATACCAATGCATACAATACAAACAGTAGGACTCAAGGTAGGGGCTATATACAAACAATAACTTGGGCCACCTTTCCTTTAATTTATACAGAAAAGCCTCTGGCATGCTCTAAATATGAATGCAAATCTGAGACTCTACTAAACAATTGTGAAAAACTTAGAAAATTTCTGAAAAATCCATTTGTCCAGATTTCCTAAACTGGATGCAAAATATTGGAATATTTAATGTAATAGGGTACAAAAAGTTTCCCTTGAGAAGAGTCTGTATAGTCCAGGAGGCACTGAACTCTGAATTAAGGAAGCCTCTATGCAGGAAGTAGTACAATGTTCGTTCCTAGTCCAGAAAGAGCCCTAATTACCCTTCTCACAACATACCTTTTACTGCTTCTAGGATCAAGCAGATGTTCTGTCGCGGACCCCCCAGTGCCCCACTTCTTTGCCACAGGTATGTCTAATACAACATCATATCACAGATATATCCCAGGATTTCATTCCTTCTTGAGTTGCTGACCTGCTGTGACTTGCCCAAGGTTATGTTTAAATTGTGTGTACTTCCATCCTGTGCCTACCATCTTGTTTGGTTTATAATCTCACAGGGGCAGGGACAACCTTTTAATACTTGTTTGAACAGCATACAGCACAATAGGGCTTTGATACAGCCTGTTGGCACTGCTTGCAGTACATTAGATTCCAAATCTCACCTATAGAATTCTGTATCAGTAAAGGCCCAGTTCCTGGAAACATACTATTAACAGTATTGAAACAGTGCATGTACTCAGCCACAGCAGAAGACTGATTTTCCACATTACTCCTCTTGAGATCACAGCATACATGTTACTTCAAGAAACTCACTTTAAAACTTGTAGTTTTTTGTCCGTAAGTTGGTGTCTCTCATTTTTTTGAGCTCAAATAAAGTAGCAATATATTAAATATTAATATGAATATTTAAAATATTAAATAATCAGACTAGATTTTAAAAAATAAATAAATAAAAATTTCATGGCAGAGATAATATTCATTCAAACGAGAAGTGACAAGTCACATGGCTGTTGAGACCACAGTGCCATATTCTCCAAGTTAAATGCCTCACCAAGTTGTTTCCCTCTGTTTTGCATATGTCACAGAGAAACTATGCTGGACCAGCCTTTCCCTTCTGAGAGAACTACTCTGGATTTCTTATTTTAGAAATATCCATAGAAAGTAGTATTTCATGCTATAACTCGTTGACTCACTAAATGAATACCTTCTCAGTCAAATGAATTTCACTGTGGTTTAGGTTTTATATTACATATATAAATAGCGTATGTATTTACTATACCTGACCGCTATAGCAGAGCTGTAAGAAGTTATCTCAGATATTACCTGCATGAACAACACACGTTTTTGTTCAACTTCATAAAGCAATTTAGAGGAACAAAACAGTTTATTTTGCTGATCCACTTCTAACAAAAGTACTTTCAACAGTAAACAGCTTTCAACAGCTTGATTCTGTGCATTACAATGCAAGAGGTACAAACAGCAATACTGCATTCACCCCAGGACACAGTATTTGTAACTGACCCTTTGAAGCAACACACACACAAACACACATTCTTTACAAAAAAAATGTTCAATAAGCATAAAGCCACTAACAAATTGTTTTACTTCAACATTAAACATAAATTCAACAGTTAATTCTTTTCTAACTTTTTTGAAAGTTGAAAATGTAGCCAAATACTACATGAAATTAGAATTTTACAATAAGGATAAATGAAATTTCAAAATTGCATTCTTATTTTTCAGGTTCAAAAGATAATGTCTTTGCTGATGAAATGCATTTACAGAAGTATTGCAAATGCATTTTATACCCCTGAAAGCTATAATATTCAGCGCAAAGAGTAAGTCACCTGTCTGAAGAAATTCTATTTTAAAATTCTTTACTCACACACATCCATCTGAAAAGCTACAGCTTCAAGAGGGAAAGCTATTAAGGAACAGCGTAGGCTTATATCCTGCTTGCAGAAAGTATGCACTTCTTAGTGTAACCCAAGCTATTTACCCACAAACGCTAGCTTTATTACACCACACAATGAAATGATGTTTCCAGTGGAAAAACAAGCAATGTGGAAAGTCCTTTGCATGAACTAATGCATTTATAGCAATGAATATGACCTTGTAGCATTTACCAGAGAAGTGTAGTGCACTAGCTTGGTAGCTTTCTGATTTCTGATATCAATCTTTTGCTCCATTGTTTTAAACCCCAGTCCCACAGAGGTAACACCCGGCTATCTCAGGAAACCAACAAGGGAGTCACTGTGATAACTCCATCTGATTAAACTGCAGATCCTGAACAGCATTTCCCACTAGTTTCTAATTCACTGTGAGTATTTTTTGTTTTTAATATGTGTGAACATGCTGGCATTTGGCTTGCTACAGAAACAACCCCTACAGATTAGGAAAAACACTATGTGATAATGTGAACACATGTGAAAAAGGGGTTAATTAAGCTATACAGTTGTTTAACATACTAGCTGTTAACACAGCCTTTTCATCAGCATGTCTGTTCTTATTTAGAGAATATGGGGGGGGGGGGGGGGGGGGTGAATTTATATAGCACTCTGAGAATATTGTGCATTCCTTCAATAGTTCGACTACATTTGCTACTGTACAACGTACAAACAGTATAGAAGCATGACAGCAGCAGAAGACATGCTATATGCATTAATTAGATAAAGCAACATCATTATATTTGACTACAGGAGCACAAAAACATGAAGATCAAACACAGCTGGTTTCAGAGATGAATGATCCCCAACAGCACTGACCACACACAGCATAGTGAAGCTGCATTAGCCCTGGCAGAAGAGCTACTAAGTTAACTGTACCTGAGCTGATACAGCACAGAGTCTCAAAGGTTAGCTACTAATGAACTACTTCCCAAACACAAGCATTCTTGTTTACAGTATTTAATTAACAAAGTTGAGAAAGTCAAAATTACTCACAGAGTCCTGAAGATGCAATAGCAAGATATCTAAGACAGGAAATTCCAGGGCAATATTATAAAACAAGTAGAAATAAACATGCATAAAGTCAGGAACTGACAGGCCTCTGGATTACTGCAACTGTAGGAATCATGCTCATGCATGCTGGGCTATAATTTATGAAACGGAGCTCAGGAAACAACCAATCAGTTAGCTCCTCCTAACAAGTCCAACTGGCTACAAAAAGCTGGAAGTGCGGCACAGAACAATGAAGAGGAGCTATCCCACATATTAATCTGCTTATCTAGGATTGCTTTCTGTGTTGAGAGAGGGGAGCATGAAACAAGGGGCAGGGGAGGAAAAGAAAAATCACAGTTTTGCTGTTGAAACAACAGGATACATTTCAATCAATTGGCAAATCTTCCACTAAATTCAGATGTCTAGTATTATATTCAGACATTTGTGATATCAGGTAAAGCATTTCAGAAGAGAACCATCCTCCTTATGAGCTGATTTTTTTTTTTAATTATTTTCTAGCATTATTGACAGAAAGCTATGCAAACAGAATTCATATTTCCTATGCAATTGTTTCAGTGCTCTCCTGCTCTTAATTTAAATATAATGTTACAGCTTAATATGAAATGTCCTCCCATAAAATCTGATTAGAGTAAGATTTTTTTTCAGACCACAGGTGGCTGTTCTGTGCATTAATGAGCAGCCCTTACTGGAAAGCCATCTTCATGCTCCTAGTTTAAAGAAATGAAGGGCTTAAGATTTAAAAGACCATCATTTTCCAGATAGATAAGGAAAAGAACAAGAATGTCTGAAACACTTGAAGCAATCTAGGACAGGCCAGGATTTACACACTACAGCATATGCAGACCAAGTTGTCCCTCCTGGGAAATTCCATGGTTTTGAAATGGGGGGCTGAACAATTTGAAATAAACACAAAACACTTTGACATTTTATACTGAATAACTTTTCTTGAGAGTTTCAAGCTAACACAAAACATTTCATTTTCAATTCCACTTTTATAAAAATTAAAATTATATATATATATATATATATGTATATGGTTTCACCTAAGGAAAAATACTTAGGGATCTGACAAGAGAAGAATCAAATTTTGTCCTTATAGAACTATCTTCCTGTACACAAGCCCACTGAATTCTTCAAGTTGATTAATTTCTACTTACTCTCAAAAGAAGCATGAGACAAATTTTAATACAGGGAAAGCTACATTTTTTTAAAGGAGTTGTCAGGCTGTTTACACAGAAATCCTAGTAATGTTGAATGAAAACAGAGGTACTTTGGGATGAGTTAGCACGAACTTTACAAGGGTAGAAGTCATGTATGTTTGCTTGTTTCATCTTTAAATCCTTTTTACGCACAGTTATTCTTCATATTTCTTCCCTTTTCTCCTTCTTCTTGTAATTCATGCTTTATAATCTTTTCTGAAATCTACTAGGCAAGACATCTTTGATAAAATCTACTCCAGTGTTTGCAGTCATGACATTCAAATTTGACAGTTTCTACAGATATTTTGCAGCTTTAGATATCTACCCAGGAAACAGCTAGGAGCTGACCATCTGGACCCCGTTGTCCTGCTGGGCATCATTACTTGAATTACAGAAATGGAAGCCTTTAATCTCATGAATCAGGTCTTTTTGCATACCTAAGCAGTCTCGTCCCCAGGTCTCCAGTCCAGTATATCACTACATGTAATAAGATCATGAGATATTTTAGCACTGCATCCTTTTAAATAGCTCTTAAAAAAAAAAAAAAAAAAAGGAAACAAAGTAAAGGTGAAATTCAACATTTAACAAACTAAACAAGTATTAAAAATTTATAACGGCTTCTCAAACTTGGAATTTGAGATGACCACCTTTGCAAGCCTGGTATCTAATTGGAAAAGGAAAAGAAAAGAAAAAAAAAAAAAAGAAAGAAAAAGGAAACAGAAATATTAAGTTTCAGTTTTCAGTTTCAGCTTTCTGGTGCCATAACATGAGGAAAATAAAGCAATTACCATCTGGTTCCTTTCCACAACAACTGAGGAATAGGCTCCTCCAAAGAAAAGGATTCACTAATCAAAGGGATAGGTGAATATATAAACATAAGAAAAGGTGGATTTTTGTTGTTGTTGTTTGTTTGTTTTTTGGTTTGTTTGTCTTTGCTTTTTGTTTGTTTGTTTGTTTGCTTGTTTTCAGGCTAATTCAAATAGAGCACTGCCTTTCTCACATGTATAGACTTCATAGTCCCCCCTTCTACCCCACCAACCACTGAGACCACAGCAGGCTCTGCAGGGAGGATGAACAGTTCTTCCCACACCTCTCTGCCAAAAACACACCTCTTACACCTTCTGCTTCCTTTTATGACCCCCCCCCCACTTCAAAAGTGAAGGTGCTAGCTCCAGTTCTCTCTCTCTCTAAAAAATAATAAAAATAAAAAATAATTTAAAAAAACCTCTCACCTACACCTTAAGAGAATGGCAGTCTTTGAATTTTCTTCTCAAGTTCACAAAAAGCATTACCTCCACTTCCCCCGGTGCAGGAGATGTACAGCCTGACACCCACACTCAGTATTTTGAAAACAAAATCCACTGCAGTACCAAAATAAATTGGTACCAACCCCTTATTTACTGTGTAACTCTACAGAGTATCACATTGCTGGTTTTCTGTAGTTATGTTTATAACCAAATAATTTACTGAAATGAAATCTGCAGCAAAGAAAAAACTTTCACTGAATAACTGGAATGTGAGAGCTAGGGCAATAAAGTTAATCCTTCACTACTTAAGATATCATATCCTTGGCATTTCATTTTTTCCTATCTTGTTAAATTATTCACCTCCATAATAGGAGCCTTCTATGTGTAATTCTTCCTGTCTGTCAGAACTCCCTGATTTATTGGGCTTCTGAGCCTGCCACACTGGCATTAATGTCATATCTACTCAGAAAGTCAGCAACCATAAAAATAATGCATGCTTATGCTTTTTTTTTTTTTTTTTTTTTTTTTTTTTTTAATGGTTCACCCATAAACCAATTATCTTTGTCAATATTTAAAATACTTCTGTTAGCTGAAAACTTTTTAAACACTATAGCACGCAGCTTGAAAGGAAAGCTTATCAAGTAGGAGCTTCAACACTTACCTGCCTGGAGGTTAGTCTTTCTGGCAGACTGAAGGGAAATCCCATTTTCATATGTGGAAGTGTCTAGGCACAGTAGACTTTGAATGCTTAACTAATTGGAAGAGGTTGCACACCTAGGTGTGCATGAGGCAGCTTGGCAATTGCAACTGGCTGCATGGGAAAGTGTTCACTGCGTCTGTTTCCTTCATCCCCTCTCCTTAGCTAAGCTGGAGCCTGTGAAAAAAGTCTACTCGTGTCAGTGGCAATTAGGTTGTCCAGAAGAAGAGTGCAAAAATATATATTATATATATAAAAAGTGTTTTAGTTTTCTCAGCATACTTCCAACCTCACTGTTGGTTGTGCTGCTCATCCTTTAAGTTTCACGTTTCATTATCCCTGCAGTTCCAAGAGTGTCTGAACTTTAGGTGAACTGATACATGCAAGCTGGAATATCCACAGCATTCACTTGGTTCTGCAGAAAGTATTTATGGTTAGCTTTACTAGGATTACTTGAAATCCATGAAGTTAATATGGATGTGATGGTAATTATTTCTCTGCATGGAGTAGCTATATGTACGGTAATTATATAGAAGGGGATAACTATAAAATCATCCCTTGCCATTCAAACTTTAAAAATATATGGAGAGAAAGGCATGTTGTGATTATACCCAGCTCTAAAAATGGCAGAAAAATTCTACAAAATAAGAGAGCATTGAAAACAGAAAGTATGAACAATGCAAGCAGTGATCTGCAGCCAGTCTACAAAAGATACTCTGTTTACTCATCTGATTAATCATCAGGTATAATATACTATTGAATGTAATTTGAAGAATAACGTTACTCTGATAATATTAGGAAACAAGTGTGACTTGAGGTATAAACAAACATACAATAGTTTAATAAACAAAACTTATTCACATCTACAGTCACTTACTTTACTTAAAACAGCAGCAACATCAATAAATATATCATAAAAAATAATGGTACTCTACATGGTAGTTTTGTGCAGGAAATCTTTTGAACAGTGCACAAAAAAACATGGAAAATATGCAAGGAATGGAACATATGATCCATGAATACACTGCCTACGTCAGAAGCAGAAGGATCTCATCCAACATGTAATTGTGATGATTTAGCAAAACAGTACATACAAGAATTTGAAACTCCTGCTTACAGTAAACAAAAGTAACCTCTAGTTAAGATTACACTGTGTAGCTCCAAAAACAAGCAGAAGAAAGAATTCACTTGGCAAATTTATTTATTTTTTCTTTGTGGGGGGGAGGGGGGAAATCCTATACACATACAGCCATTTAATATCTCAAGCAGTCATTTGTACTAGTTGTTCAGAGGAATATTAGCAAGCCCAACCAGTGCTAAACTCATTATTAGATGCAGACTTAACTGACGACTTTAACACGGAAGTAATGCAAGCAATTTTCATAGATAATCAGCTTTGCATAGAGGAAGAACAGTGCTGTATAATTTGTCTGTACAACTTGCACCTTAGTACGTAAGACTGCTCAATATTATGCTGTATTGTATGGACTTGCCGGTATTATGCTTCAGATGGAGATGTTTGAAGACACCAAAGAACTTCTAAGACAACATGATATTTAGTAAATATTTTTATTTTTGCAGTTAAAAAGAACCTACCTAATATTGATTTTTGCTAATAGAACTGCTGTACCCAGTCAGACTGAAAATTAATTCAACCCAGCGTCCCTGATTTGAATGTAAGCTGTACTGGATGTTTAGTGGAAAACATTCCCTCCACCATCACCACAAAAAACAAATGGGTAGTGGGGAAAGGTTGGGGAGGAAGGAATAGAAAAGGGATAGAAAAGATAGTCTTTCTTATTAGCATCTTTTGGGTTTATTTTATAAAGCCTAGACCTCAGTCAGACTCTAGGACTCATTTTTGTGTACAAAGAAAGGAAAAATCTATACAGCACTTTTTAAAAAATAAGGGGCGAGGGAGTACAGAATTCCTGTTTCACACATGCCAAGGGATTATATGATATTAAGCAAGTTTCCCATGACCACTGACTATGGAAAGGAATCCATTTTTTCCAAGACTCACTCCAGGATTTAAGCCACAAGCTGCCCATCTCCATCACTATTTAACTGCAGTGAGTTATAGCTTTTAAACTACCTGTGAAGCAAGGAGGTTATTTAAACTGCTACTGTATGACTGAGCATTCTCCATTTGTACAATCCGCTTAATGCTAAATTGTATTACCTAGCTTCCAGGCCAGCAGTGATTGATAATTGTTCAATCTCAGTGGTCTTCTACAAAACAAAGTCATGTTTAGACTAAGCAAAGTCCAAAGCCAAGGGAAATCAGTATACCCACACTGTCTGGTCCATAAATGGAGAAAGATAATAGAATTATTCCAGAAATAGCACTAGATACTGGGACATCACTGTGAGTGTCATTAGCAAGAGCTATATACATAGGAAGCTTGATCTAAGGAATGGCATCACAGGAGACAAACCTATCAAAATACAAAAGATATTGTCTCTCCCAGAGAGGTAAGAAATACGGATGAATAGCAGGAAGAGAGACTCCGTGATCTGGATTAGTCTTCATAAGAAGGGGCTCCTTTTCTCCCTAGGAACTACTGACATCTGGTCAGGAATGAAACAGTCTCTGAGAGCCTAACACAGCATGCCTTCAAAAGAATGGTAAACCTTACACTCAGACATGCCAGATAAGCTAAGAAAGGAACCATCAAATTCAGAAGCTGTAAACCCAGTACATTTGCAACCTTATCAATAAACCTAGTAAGCGCCTAGCTGGGAAAGCCTTACAAAGCTTACAGTTTTGTTCCTAGAAAAATCTGATTGTATTAAAAATAAAAATTAAAAAAATAATAGTAATAAAAGTTGCTTGCATTGTGAACACAATCATTAGAAATTTTAAAATGCTAGCTCTATAGTTGCACACAAAGTTGATGCATTCAGTCACAGCAGTAAGTTTGGAGTTCTTTGAGCACAGACAGCAACTGTGGTAGAAAGTAGTTATAAAGCCTGGCATTTCTAAATTCTGAACACTAGATTTCAGAAACAGTGTAGCATTTTGCAGAGGATTTGCAGGGAAAGTTTTTCTGGAGAGGAGAAATGGCGTTACATGTTTATATTGATAAAAAGTGTATGCATGATATCTGCCACTCAAAGGCTTCAGTGGTGGCTGGGAGGATCTGATTCTTGCTGGCCCATAAAACAGACTAAGCACTGACACATACAGTCACTAAACATGTTACTGACAAGCCCACAAACTTGGTAGCCTGCTGGTGTGGATCACTGGGGCTGAGCACTGGCTCCCAAGGAGTGAGAATGAGTGGATCCTTCCATTACCTCTCTCCCCGTCCTAACCTGGGAATCTCAGGCTCTTCTTTCATTGCTCCCAGTTGCAAAAAAGTAGACATATTCAAACTATTTATTGGATCTTGGTCTCCTATAAATAGAACCAGGTACAAAACAGATAAAAACAGAGTGGGGAAGATTAAAACAACAAGTTTCCTGGCTAGTGTAATTCTCAGAGGTGCTGTGAGTCAAGAGATCTGTGCAGAGTGATATTAACAGCAGAAAAAAAACAAGGCAGTTGGTGAGACACATACACACACCAAGTCACTATGAAAGGGAGGAGAGTGCAATGCTGTTAGGAAGAGGAGGAGAAAAAAACAGAACCAAACAACAACAAACAGCAATTAAAAAAAAAAAATCACTGAGCCTGCACTTTACCTTTTTTTGGGGAGCTCTATAAGTTCAATGGTAGTGATGGATCTGTGTGGGGCTGGACTCTTGCCCCAATCTTCCCTCTCACCTCCTCTGGCAGTCTCAGATGTTCTTAGTGAAGCAGCAGCTGTCACTCTGGCAGCAGCAGTGTGAGCCCAGCTGAGTTCATATGTGCAGCTATTTTAGCACATTGCCTTTTTCTTTCTTCTCAGAAAAAAAATCTGGCAATTTAATACTTTGGATAGTTCAGCTAGACCTGGATAGGATCTCACTCAGTAGAGAAAAAAGCCCTAAACAAGACAGTTCTTTCAGTCCTGAAATCCTTTTTCTCAAACTGTTGTGAACAAAGACACAAGACATTTAAAAGGGAAGAGTATTTTTTGGTTTGTTTTGTGTTTTTTTTGGGGGGGAGGGGTGGGGAGGGGGGTTCTTTTCCTCTGGTAGGAATTGTTAAGCAACCAAGTTATAAGCAGAGTTGGTCACAATTTTGGTTGCAAAATGTCAACTGAAACACTCTTAAGAATACGAAATAGCCTTTTAAGAACTGTCAGTGTCATCTCTAGACCACAACCAATTTGTATAACATTGCTACAGGAAAAACCACATTGACTCTTCCTTTTACACTCTCTTTCCTTTTGCTCTTCTCATACTGAGCAGTAGCCTGGAAGATGAGCCATTGTTTGAGTCACATTTCTGTCCAATTCACCTTCTGTAAAGTCAAAGTCTAGCCTCCTTTTAGGTACAGGTTATTGACAGCCATTTCCACTCTTTACAGAATAGGAACAATTTGCAATGGACACTTGAACATCCCATATCTTCTTATCCCCCAAACAGAGGCCATACCTTTCCGTCTTCATAAGTAAGTCATAATAAATTAATAAATATCCTTGTATTGTACTGAGCTATCACCAATAATGGGCAACCACATGGTAAAAATGGCCACACAGGTCAAGTCTAAACTTCACAGTCTCTGGGATTCTCTCACATTGGCAACCAGAAGGTGCCAATCAAAGAGCAAATGCATAAAAAAAAAATGCCACTACAGTGTGCACTTGCAAACTTTAGTGCCCTGTGGATCAGCAACATACTGAGACAAAGTTGGTACCTTAGTTTATAACAACTCCCAGCTAATTCTTTTCTTTCATTAATTTCCAGTCATTTCTTGATCCCATATAAGATTTCAACATTCATAGAAACCTGCTAGAAAGAAATCCACACCTCAACTAGACAGACTATAAAAACCACAACCTTCAGTTCCAAACCTAAAAACTATCCTAGGTTCATTTGATGATTCCAAGATTTTATATTTGATAAAAGTAACTGATTCCTATTCTTTTTTTTTTTTTTTTAATTTTACTACAAAGTCTGGTTTCATTATATCACAAACATAAGTTTTACCCTCTATTGCCTTTTCTTCAGGCTGCAGATTCCTGGTCTATTTCTTCATTTCTTATGTGGAAGACCTTCCAGTATGCTCTATACAGCTACAGAACTGGCATAAAAACATAACCTTGACATTGTAATATAATCTATGTAATTTCTATATACTCTATAGTGACAGCAAGTACCCTACCTCTCAAACAATTGTCATCTCATTATTGGACTCTGTGCAGAACTGGAAAAGTTCTTAGCCCTGTCCATTCTCCTACTGTTCTACCTCATTGCAGAGAGGGACAGCTTTAAGATTCTCCTACAGTAATGCAATAATGCAAAAGCCTCTTGCTCTATTGTATTACTAAAAACTTTCTATGTGCTTTAGACGACTAAAAATGTGAATAATCGATGGTTTTCATCTCTGCTGAAGGTAGTTTCTTTCAGTAATTGTTTATCCCCCTTTTTTAAGCTTGCATTTGTTAAGTCCTTAAAAAGCTACATCTTGTTGTTAATACTGTTGCTGAATCTGATATTTAAGTGTTGTTTAAGTAATTTCCAGTATTTTTATTATTTTCCCTATCAGCAGAAGTTGTTTTGGCAGGCAAGAAAATGGGCATAATAGTTATCTTCCTTGTGCTATCTATTTCTCAACCATTCATGTGCACTGCTTTGTTTTTAAATGTTATTAAAGTTATCAAAGGTTATTAGCTCCTGGCTCCAGCATTGTTCATTTTGAGATATTGCACTTGCTAAACTGCTGGAAAAGTGTTATATTCTCTGAGATTTACTTACCTTATTGTTGGAAATGAAATTTGTTCATACCATTTGAGACACAGAATAATGACTAGTTTTGTTTTACTGTCACATACAATGAGAACTTGACCTTTGCTTTTAAGCACATGTTGAGTGGAAGAAATTATTCTTCAGGGCATCTGTGTATTCAGGCCCTTAATGAAATCTGAAGCTTTAGTAGTAAGGGAGACTATTGTTTAAGTCTAGTGTTAAATAGTTAACCCTATTTCACATCCACATGCATGATAAGCTCTTTGGCAGCAGGCATTAAAAGAGCAGACACCAGTTTGACCTTTAAAAGGTGGTATGAATGAAAGAATTGCTAGTTCGGTCTCTCTTATTGAAAGAGTAAACAAGTTGAGACGTGGTGAAAACCTTTTCAGTTTCACATAATGAACACAAGGCATACAGCTCAATTTATGAAAATGCCATAAATCCACACACATTCATTAAAAACTGAGTTGGTTTCTAAGAATCAGCTGTTGTTTAAATAATTTATTTTCTTTGAAGTATATCTGCCTGACTTGTTCAAAATGGCCTCTCTCCATTGCAACTTCTCTCTCCTAGGTAAATATGTGTAAATAGTTTTTATTCCTCAAGAAAATTATGATACTTTTGGAATTGGTACCATTTTCTTATGCACATTTTTAGCTTCATGAGAGCGTTTGAGAAATTCCTGTGAAATTATTTCTTATTATACTATGCCAGATCTGTGAAGCAAAAGTGATCAAACACGTTAGAAGACAAAGCAGCCATTCTAATTTAATCATATCATGTTTACCTGCAGTATTGTTACAGCTGCAGAAAAGGAAGAAATATTTATTTTCATATATTATCATAATACCAATAGAATTTCCTTTTTTTCCTTTATTTTTTTCCTCCTGTTTTTAAATGATTTCATACTGGGACAGTCCTCTCAACCCAATTCATATCTAAAGAACTGGGGAAGGAGTAGTCAATAAATCTTGTATTAGAAAAGTAAAATTACCTGACTTCCAGGCTGAAAATATATTTCAGTGTCAAATGAAGCATCTAAGATTTAAAAGCAGTTCCACAGAGTCCTGCATCTGGCATATTTAGCTATTTAGTCAATGAATGTGGAGCAGCAATCAACTAAACTCAGACCCTGGGTAAAGTTGCAAATAAATTAAAATTTGTGGTGACCTTTTAGGTGTTGTGAAGCTTTTCGCAAACTGTCTACAAAGGGTGAAGAAACAAAGTGTGAAGATTATGTACATAAACTGAACAGCCATGTGGTCTTGTTACAAAACGCCAGCTCCTTATTTTTCCTCCTAACAGAAAACATTGTGCTACATATACACAGACACAGAAATATTAAACAATACTGTAATTTCTAAGATCTTAATATGAGCTGAAATACACTGTTCTATCAGTGTTAACTATCATATACTACTAAAACATCAATTTCAGTAATCACCGGTGTGATCAACTATCTTTCTGTGACCTGTTTATGTTACAGCAAGAGAAAACAGAAGAGCACTACCATAGTCTCCTTAAAAATAAATGGGTACAGCATGGAGAACATCACCTGAGTACCCTCAGGCAGTGCCTCAAGCACTTCAGCTACAATACCTACAGTTTCTGTGCGACTAGGTAAAATTAAGAGTCCTTCTTAGTCTGACTACTCAAATAGGATACTTAAATTAAATGCAGAATTCATAATACTTTTTAATCTACTATCTGCAGCAATGAAAGCTACTGATATTTGGAACATATTTTCAAAAGCCCAGACAGTATTTTCTTCCTGTCTTCAGGCATTCATATTTTTTGAGCTATAAAGCAAACAGGTTCCAAACACTCCTGAGAAATGCCTCAGAGATCTGTCATCTGGTAATTATTTCTTCAGTTTTCTTTCCATTAACTCACACATACTAGTGCAGACACAGAACACAACTTGTAAGGAGCTAGACAATTATTTATGTTGACTAGACACATCAAGCTGCATACAGTAGTAGTCTGTAGTCATTTTGTCATTTTTGTTACATCACTAACAAACAGTTTAAGGGAATCCTGGGGAAGAAGCCCACTGGGGAGGACTGGAGTGGAGAAGTATAAGAGAAGATCACAGAAGTCCTGCATCACATAAAAAATAAAAATAAATAAATAAAAATAATAATAATAAAAAAAGATCTAGATTTTTATTTTTAAGCAGATTCACTTGCCGTGTAAATTTGTTTGAACAGTCAAGAAGTGACAAATGGATAGTCTAGGACAACCAGTACTCATGCCCAGCTAATAGGAGCAAAGCCATATATTTTTAAAAAGTGAAAAATACTAGGACAAGTTTTGAAAATTTTCCAAAAAAGAAAGTCTGGGATAAATACTTCTGAAACACTGCAAGCCAAATTAAGTTTTGTGATAGTTTGCTAAAAATAAATAAAATAATAATAATAATAATAATAATAATAATAATAATAATAATAAAATCAAATAAGTTTTAAAGTTACCTGATAAATTTTGTATTATATAGTTCAAAAAGGTTCACTGTTCACTCAGACCCACATTGCCCATGTTACAAGTTGTAGTTGAGGACTTGCAAAACAGATACCAGGACTACCCAGTTATTTCTCCCTGCAAGGAAAGTTAACAAAATAATCTCATTCTGATGGAACTGGGCCAGCTACGGTCTGTAGGCTCAGCCTGTCATGAAAAAGCTCATGGTTACATCTGTGTATCCTATAAAGCTAATGTTGTGACAACTTAATGAACTAATTGGCACAAAACAGGTAAGCTGTCAAGTGGCAAAAGTTGCTTTTAAAAAAGTACAGGGTAAGAACTGAAAATGTTATAACATCATTAAGCTTACTCATCTCTTAATTGTGGTCACTTGTTACCAAGCAGGACACCACAAAAATGGGAAATGAGAAAAGACTACCAAAGAGTTCAGAAGTGCCGAAAAAAAAGCGATTCAGAGAAATCACAACATGAATTCTCCTTAGAAAATAGAAGACAATTTGTCTCAAAAATACCAGAAGCAGTGGACATGCACTGAAATTAAAGGGCAATAAACTGACAAAAGTGGTTTTAGTATTTTACTATTGCATATTCAAATTTAATAAATATCAGTAAAGTTATCTTATGCCCAAAGTAAAAATTTACACTAGTTTCCATTTTTTATATTCAGGAAAATGACATTTCAAGTCAATTGATTACCCAGGTAAGGAAGAGACTCACTTTAACATATACCTCAATATATGAATCTCAGTGGCAGCCTATTTGAAAATGCCTTTCATTTCTGGTATAGAGAAGTAGGTCTTTTTTTTTTGTTTTGTTTTGTTTTGTTTTGTTTTGTTTTGTTTGTTGTTGTTGTTGTTGTTGTTTCATTGGCATCACCTATTACTTTAAAAAAAAAAAAAAACGTATGCAAGAGCGGCAGTGTTCTGAGTAGTTACATGAGATGAATACTGTAACCTTTTTAGGTGTCACAATGGAACGGCACTAATTCTTTTCCTCTTTAAAAAAAAGTTGTTCAAGCCAGCAGACAACAAAAAAGTTAGTCTTTATTTTAGCTAACTGACCTTTAGAATGTATGTTTGGCTATCAAGCAGATTTTAATAAGTATGGATCTGGCACTAGTCACATTCTTGCATAATTCCTATTTTCATAATGCATATGACAGAGTTCAAAGAGCTATTAAAGAAGGAAAAAAAAAAAAATAAAAAACAGCAACGTACAAAGTAGCTTTTGTCAACAGCTGAACCACAGCTTTCCAGTTACTGAGTTTCCTGTGTCCCACCTTAATGCCAGCAAACATCAACACAAAGGAGTGTTTCATTCCACCAGGCTAACAAAGAGCTGGTACCACTCTTTTGAACCTGCTATGTGTGTCTTTTCCCTCAAAAGGATTTAATATCTCAAACTTGTCTTGCCCTACTAAGCCACTGTCAGAGTATGCATTGCAGGGAGATTTTGGAAAGTCAATAACACTGAAAGGGTTAATATTGTAGGTGGTCTAAATAAAAAGCCACTTACTCTACTTTGTAAATAAAAACACTCTCTGAAAGTGATTGTTCATAAACATTGTAGACAAACATTTAAATACTTATAAATCGAGTATATTTATTGATGTATTGATTACTGTAGAGTCTGTATTATGAAATGTCTCTCATATTGGACCATTGAATTATAGTAATGAGCCGTGCAAAAGGCTGCTAGACAGTTCTGTATGGAAAACAATATCTAATTTGAATAAAACAAATCTTGTTTTTGTAAAGGAGAATGGTCACCTGTCTCCTGAACAGTAAAGTGAGTGGAATTTGAGGTATAAAGACTAAAACTTCACAGACTTTTCAAATACTATTCCACACAAATTTTAATATTCTGACTGAAAATACACAGTCAGAACTTTGTAAGCAGTTTTAAGTTTGTTTGTTTGTTTGTTTGTTTTTCTGCTACTATAAAAAATCAGTGGCTCCTAATTTCTAATTCAAATTTGTCAGAATTCAGTTTCTAGTTGCTTTTACCTGTTGTGTTTCATCCAGTACACAATGAAGTTTCTATTAATAAAATTTCTCTCTTCATACTGACAGAATAATGTCTTAAAATCCTCTGAATATTATGCAACACTTTTGCTGGGGACATCATTACTAACTATGGCAACAAATTAAAAGATGTGGCCTGTCTGAAGCCATAATGATTAGGCACAGTAAATGAAAATACCAACCCTTATATAATACAGAAAATAAGCATTTTTTGATGTTTCAACTCAAAGAATAAGCACTTCAAGCTCTTGGACAAGCTACCTAGGCTAAAGTCAGAGAATCTGAAACTCTGTAAACATGCCCAACCTCATCTATGGCAATTTGTTGGCATTCTTAAGACTGCTTGCCAAGAAAGGTGTTAAACAAGGCAGCAATTAGGAAACAGCTATCAAGAAATACAGTAGCTGAAGACGAAAGTGTTCATGGGAAAACAGAAAGGATGAAATAATTCAAGAAACTTGCTGCTAAAAATGCAAAGATGGTTTTGGCTTTTAAGATGGTGGAGGCGAGGAATCCATGGGCTGGCAGGACAACAGTGGACACTGCAAGGTGAGTGACATGGCACACAAAAGTTAATGCTGAATAGCTGCAGCTGGTGTAAGCCAGGATGTGTGAACCTTTGCCTAGAGGTTCGGACCACACTGGGTGTAAGGCTCTGGTGAAAAGCTCACTTATTAACTGAAAGAGATGTAGTAGAAAGCAGAACCTGGAAATGCATTTGTGTGGTTTCAAGAGGTGTGGCTGATTGGTAAGCCTGTCACATACTGGAGGACTGGCAGCCCTGCAAAGGCAACAGCAGCATGGTGAATCGTGCCAATTTAGTGAGATTCATGGGCAACTGCTCCAAGCAGAGGAAAACTAATTTCTCAGTGGAAACCCAAAGGATGATTAATGTGAGGCTTTTCAAGCATTACTAGTAATGTGTATAAGATAAAAACATTATGCTGCTTCACCATCTGGGGCAATGCTTCAGAAGAACTTTCTGCAGCATAAGGACAACATGCAGCGCAGCAAAATTATAGATTTCCTATCCCTTTATCCAAGCACCAGGCTTCAGACACAGGGGCCCTCTAGAAGGGGGCATCATATCTTCAAAGTTACCCTAAAGGAAGGAGACTCGATGAAAGGGAATTCCAAACATAATGTATTCCAGCAACATCAAAGAGAGCAGAGCTGCACTAAGCATCAGAATCTTTCCATGGTCCTCCCAAAGCACAGGCAGTGAAAGTGGCTCACTGACAGAGGGAAAGAGAAGGTGCAAGAGGGTGTGTTTAAAAAAAATAAAAATCTACAATGCTAACAGATTGCACCAGAGTAGTAAAGTAGTATACTACTGCGAAGTACTAAAGTAGTACACTACTATAACAATGTAGCATACTTTAAAGAATGAGAAAAGCACGAAAGCACAAAACCCATGCTTTTTATTAGATATATACAAATCATTCTAGTAGTATACTGCTGTGTCCTATAGTTTGAACTTCTACCAGTAATAAAACATCATCCTCACATGCTCTTTGCAGATGAATGGCAATCAGAGACTGGATTGATTTTTGTTTGCTTACAAGAATTTTTAATCACCAGCTACAATTATAGTTCTCAACACCTTAAAGCTTTTCAAACAAAGACTATAATGACCTTGTTTAGACCTTAGGAATGTGCCTTGCATTATCTACATGATAGAGTATTTTGTCTCCATACTTTTTTTGATGGAGCTATGTAATAACACCAAAACAAGCCTGCCCACATACTCCCCAGACACCAACAGGCATCTATGAGCAAATAAATGGTGGCAAAGATCCTAATTTAACCTACCAATCTGTACCTCCCAAGGATATAATTAAAAAATAACTTAACTGAACATAAATAATCGACACCAATATTACAATTAACACCTGTTAAGTTTTTAAGGCAATATAAGGAAAAATCAGCCCTACTACTCTGAAGAGTCCTATGCTTATCAGGGACCAAGATAAAAGAGTATCTTTGTGCTTATGGAAGCACTGCAGATGCAGAAGCTTACCCATCAGTCTCTTTCTTGAAACCCATAGCAGTTAACTGCAGTTCAAACTACAGCACTGTACTGTGAAGCAAGCATCCATATGGAAAAAATGTTGTCTGGAACGTAGAGAGAGGAAAATACTAAGAGGCTAAAAGCATTCTTGATGACATATTTCAAGTTTCTTCATGTTATTTAGATAAGAAAATGTCTGTAACAATGGTGAGACCAAAGCAAAGTTGCAACAGTGCAGATATGCCCCTCACTCCAAAAGAAAATATATAAGCATTCAGAGTTTCATTCTTTGCTCCCAGAGCTGCTTAGTGGTGTTTCTGTTTCTCTCTTCCAGTAAACTTGCAAGGGATTTTCTGAATATAGAACGCTCTTACCATTAATTGCAAATTAACAATCCTTTAAAAAGCTGTCTGAAAGATCCTTTCCTGACTCCTGAGCACACATTAGCGTTCAGCATTTCTTCACAAAGAAATGTTGAATGCCTTTTTTTCTCCTATGTTTTTATATTTCATTTTGGTGAAGAGAGGAACATGTCCTCAGTGGAAAATAACTCAGCCAACTACAAGCCTTCTAAGCAGTCTCCAGAAGGTAGAAGAGGGGCTTTCCTCCTCCCTGCTAAATCCCTGCCTACCCAGGGGTAACCTGGGTAAGCTCTAAGTCTTCTCTAAATTTAATTTTCCTGAAGAGAATATCAGGCTAAGATAGTCTCATTATCGAATCATTTTGATTACCCTCCTGTGCATTATATTCCTTTCTTTTGTTCATTTGTTCATGTACAAAGCTGAATGAAACCATATTAATTACTAATTGTGCTAGACAATTCATGGGTGGTTATAACAGGCATCTTGACAACCAGAGAAGGTTCCACCTCCTTCCAACAACATCTCTCCATTGATTTTGTGCAAACAATGCCTAATGTCATGGGTCAGAGCTCACCATTCTCACCATTCTTCACTAATCTGCCTTTATTTATTTATTTATTTATTTTTTTAACCACATCCTCCTCTTTTTTCTACTCTCTACAATTTAACTTCTCTTATTCTGCCAAAAACTTGCATACAGGTCTTGTGCAAGCTAACCCTAGGAAGGTCTTGCTACTCTTGGATGTAATTACAAGTACAATTATGACCCTAGTAGAAGAACAGGGTTCATGAGTCATGTTTGGAGCTAGGTTTGTAGAGGTCATATTCAAAACCTGGTCCTTACTTTGATAGCAGAACACATCTAAGTTTGGTATATCAGCATTAGTAAAAAAATGTGTGAAAAGATGAGCCTCTGCAGGTGTTCTGTTGAAGTAATTTCCAACAAATTGTCAGCTGTGTTAGGGCAAGGACTAAAGACACAGGAAGCTGACTGTGACATCATCTTGCTTAATGCTTACCTTGCCATAGAAAATTAACTGACAGAATCTTACATTAATAGAGGCTGTTCTTCTCTGAACAAAGATATGTGTTGAAAAGTCTCTCCCACTGAAAGCAAATACCTTGGAGGATAAGTGTACAAAAACAAACAAGCAAAATGCCTTTCATAAAATGGGTTTATTCCGTTTATATGTTACTAATGTGGATATTCAGCCTCAAGTTTGCTCAATGCTTGGTCTCAAGAGAGATGCTATTTTGTGCTAAGCCTTTAGAACTGTATAAGTAGGCATACTTACATCAGTCATTGAGACAACCCATCTGTATCGATGGTAGTAGCTGCTTTTTTCCTGCTATGCCCCATGACATCCTGCAACATCATTATCAAGATACCTGACCCCACAAGCCTTAGGGTGATTTCTTTATCCACAACAGATGGCAACAGACAATATTGTTCACTGCTTTATAAATAAAAATGTAAATTAGTTATGACTGAAATTCTTCAAGAAACATACCAGAGATAATGCAAAAGAGATCCACAAGTTGTTTTCTTATCCATTTATTGTCCATAGAGGGCAAGAAAATTAAAGTCCTTATGATTTCCCTGTCCTCTTGGGGTGACATATCCCTACACTCTCAGTGCAAAGTAGCTCTGTCTCTGGCCTGAAAAACTCTTAAATGATGAATCAAACAAAGTCAGAGCAATGTCTCTCTCGTCTCTTTGGCATTTTAATTTTGCCTGTTTCAATAGAGTTGTTATTCAATATTTATCTTTTTTTTTTTTTTTTTTTTTTTTTTACTTTATTCTTATTTCTTGCCTGGGTATCCATCTTATGATGATCCTATGTCAAGTTGCTTTCCCATTAATTACCTTGAAAAAATGTGAGTCATGCATGAACTTTTTTTCATAGTTAAATACTGGAAGAAAATCAGCATATGTAATTTCTTTCCAAATATAAGGTTATCACTCAGCATAACACTATTTGATAGAAGCCAGAATTTTTCATTCTTTATCTTATAATTCATGCAAGATTGTAATTGCTTTTCTTTAAATATATATTTACAGTTCAGTTTTACTAACCTGTATGACATTTAACTAATCAAGTTAGCTCATTTAATCTATAAATTATATAATACTTTGTTAAACCTGTATTTGGATTCATGTGCTCTTCAGGTATTCTCCCAAACATGTATTCAACACACCTCTGATGAGGACACAGCCATAGCTTTGAATTAAGCTGGCACTAACAGTCCTAAGAAAGGTCATGAGAGCAAGGACTTCTGAGTAGGCCAGAAACCAGAGCTCATCTCCATGGCTCTGGGCAGGTTTGCAAGCTGCACTGAAAGCTATTTCTTCACTATTAGCATCCATGTTACCACATCAAATTAAATTCATCATGTTATAGAATGCTACAGTATTACCTACATTTGGGTTCATGAACTTGAGGAAAAAATAGGTTGATTTTTTTTTGGATGATAACGTTCATCTTGTGCTTTTGTTACATGCAACAAGAGAGAGACTTTCCGAAAAAATTCCTTTTGGTTGAAAAGGCAGGAAATAAGTGCTGAAATTTACTGAAAACAGCAATCAAACATGGTCCAGTTGGGATTTACTCTTTGTGTAGTTGAACTTGCATATAACGACTCCCATCTTAAATAATAATAATAATAAGCTGGCCAAGTTTTCTTAATCACTCCACCTTCAAATTCAAAATTCATTTTCAGGGTTTTGTGGTTTGAGGCAGTAATTGCTTTCATTAAGAGGAATCTGAAAGATTATTGACAAACATGAGGTGAGAAGTACATAGAAGACTGCAATATTTGGTATGAGTGAATTTGTCTTGATATTGAAAGCTTGACTTCCAACCAAATCTCAAGGTAGAAAAACAAATATTTTATGCCAATATTACAGAATTCATGTTATGCCCGAGTTTTATTCAAATCTAGGTTTAAATGTCTAAACAAAGATGTTTTCTTAATGCTGCAGTGTTTTTCAAAATAAATGAGTAGATTTGGTAAAATAAAGCTTTCTAGATAGTTCATAAATTGTGAAGAAATTTTATTTTCCTAGGTTCATTCTTGCCTCTACTTACATATTTGGCATTGAAGACTATAGAACTTCATTTGATTCTTTTTCCTGACACAATGAAAATCCACCAGAAAAAAATAATTGGTGGTTTCAGATACCTGTGAAATGAACAAATAAGCTGTCTAGAACATATCCTTAATTATATCTTATCAGCCAATATTTTACAGATATTTTGAGCATGTTCATATACAATACCGATCATATATATGGAAAAACATAGCAAATCAGGCAGTAAATCAGGGTGCCAGGTTCAAACCCTGACTCTTTTCTTCTTCTTTTCTTCTGTTAAGAAAAGATACACTATTGTGGTACAAACATTATTATTCTACACACAGATGAATCTACACATCATCACAGAATAGCAGATGAACCTGGCTACAGATGAACAGAAAAACAACAGCTGTTTTGACTGAAAAGAAGTCATGAGAGGAAGTGAAGCAATTAAAATTTGAACCTTTTTGACTCTTAAGCAATGAAGAGGAAAAAAAAAAAAAACTTAGTAGCCTGTCTTGTAATGAGCTTGAGTTAAAGGAACTCAGGTGGCTGTTTCCCAGATGAGCCTATTAAAACACTTCACAGGTGAGCATGTAGCCTAGGGAATTCAAATCTTATTTGTCTAGTTCACTCCATTTTCCTAGGCTGATTGTTTTTTTATTTAAAGAAAGAAGAAATCCAACCCTTTATAAATTTTGAAGTGCACACTAGTTTAATACCATAGCGCATGCCGTTCTCCCAGGCTGAGGTGTCTGATATCTAGTGTCCCACATTCAGGAGCATGTGGTGCAGCTTTTTCATACAGATTTACACATTTACACTTGCATTTTTTTCAAGTTATGTAAGTCTCTCCTCACCCCCTAGCTAGGAAAAAAAAATGTGTAACCAGAATTTTTGTTTTGTTTTAAATATTCATGTAGCTAATTTGCTTTATAAACCACTATCCTCAGTTTGAAGGAACAGAAATTGCCTGGTTATTCCTGTTTAATTCAGAGGTGTGGAATTTCAGGAGTAACACATCCTGGGTAAAAGAACTTAGATCTTTTAAAGACTCATGAGATTTGTAGACAGTATCCCAGAAGAACCTGAGCATTGCTGTGTACTTCCATTTGCCCAAATTATTTCTTTGATGGAAGTTTATGCATCCTTACAGATGTAGTTGTCTGAAGAGGTTTTTAGCTGAGGCTTACATACCTATGTGAAACTTTGAAAAGCATTTTTCTCTGCCAAAATGAGACCAGCTATTCCTGTGCTGTATTCTCAAATGCAAGTGTGGTACAGAGCAGAGTGCAAACATCTCAGTGATTTTCTGCTTCAATAGTTTATATTCTGTTGGGTTAATCTGTTTCAGCACACCTGGAACCAAGCTGATTCAATTCAGAGAACCTGTCTCTTCACCTACTTTTGTTTCTCAGTGTTTAGGAAAGGCTTATTATTTTGAATCAAAGAGTTGCTTCTATGTAACAAAAAGTGGTTGGCAAAAGCCAGTGTGCAGAGGACAAAATATGCTTTCAAATAAAAGATTAAGACAACAGAGGCAAGAACTCAAAAGATGGGGTGCATGATATAATGATAGTTACTCATGCAACATTCACAATATCTTTCCATTAGGTTAACACATATTAGCAGAGTCCATAGGCTGCCCAAATCATACAAAAACACTGTTTTCATTTCTGTGGAATGAGTGGACAGGAACAAGAACAATAATATACACTGTGGCTGATTAAATAGGGTTCTTCATCTTCAGACCTTGGCTATCTTATTCTCCAACAAATAATAAACAATAAGTGTCATCAACAACCTGTTCATAAAAGAGCACTGTACAGCATTCTGGTCAGAGCACACTCATAAGAGCTTCCATTTCAGGAAAAGCTTCCATTTTAAAAAGTTATTTTATAAAAGTGTTCTTGAAATAGAGATAAAATAATGCTCTCCAGCTGGCAGTTTCTTGGAGGGTTTGTAACCATCTTTTGCAAAAGAGAAAGAAAAATGTAAAAGCTGCTGTTGCACCAAGCTTATCTCACCTCCTTTAAGGCAAATTAAAGAAAAAAAGGTAAAAAAAGAAAGCATTAAAAAAGCACAGTCTCTATTCCTGAGGCTGATTTTGACTTGCAGCCTTGCTGCTGAAGAGACACTGAATATATTTTTATTAGCTATTCCAGAAACTCAGAATATCATTCTCTTCTCAGTGTTTTTAATGTTTAAAAAACAACTCTAGAGCATTAGTAGCCCTATTTCACAGATTAAAAAAAAATAGTACAGTAGCAATGAGGGAACAAAACATCTTTGTGACATTCAGAAAACAAACAGGATGCATGAAAGAGGCAACATGTTTTCTCAGTTTCCAATGTTATGCTATAGTCATTAAAGCAAGTTCCATTGCAGAAGACTCAGCTGCAGCTTCGACAAGCCTGTTATTGCATATTCACTTCTGCTGCCTAACTGGATAAAACTGCTTTGGACCTCTCTCAAGTTACACAGAAAATTGTGTTCAAGCTAGGCAGAGCAATTTTATCAGCTGTTGTTGACTTTGCCAGTTGAAACTGAACTTATAAATGAGGTAGTCAGACAATTTAAGACAAGATTGCCACTAATGCTGATGAAGACTAAAACGTGAATTGTCAACGCTACATGCAATTAAGAGTGTTACCCTTATTAATGCAAAGGAAACTACCAGTGTGTATTCTAGCATTGTGATAAAAAGTAGGAATAGCATTTTACAGGATGAACAAAACCTTTATGCTTCAGAACTGGTCCTAGGGGTGGAACTAACCTTTTCCATCCTATCTTTCCCCTAACTTTTTTAAGCATCAAAAATGAAAACAAGGTATTTTATGGAAAGATAGGAAAACCTTTTATTCTTATGCACTGTTAGAAAGAAGTGACAAAATATCTGCCTATTCTTCCCACCTCCCTCCCCAACTTTCTTCACAACTGCTTTCACCATTAATGTTGTCCAGAAATATCACTTGAAGACATCATCATAAAGCATGCAATATTCAAAGAGTTGCACGTGTAGTTCAGTGAAACTATATCAAGAGGGAATACAACCTACTCTGAAAAATACAATTCTGTTATTTAGTCAGATCAGTAAGTAGGTACATTAGTACACTAACAAGGTTAACATTTGAGAGGTAACAACTTTACAAAACAATAAAGAATCCTAGTATGTAAAGACAATTTATGATGAGGTATTTAAGAAGCCATATCTAGCTACAACACAATAACATCACTCAATTCTGATTAGCAGGAATATATTTCATAAAATTCCAAAGGCTTTTATAATAACTTCTACAGCTTTTCTTTGATTATATGCCTTGAAAAATGTCACAAGGCTGACCTCTGCTGGGTCATAAATTACCAAGCATCTAGAAGGATACGCAATACATTACACTCTATAGTTATCAAGGAGAAAAAGAAATTTTTCATAGGATCCCCAAATAGTTTGCATAGATTACAACATGAAAAAGACATTCTTCACACAAGAAACTAGCAAACCCACTACTTATTCTCTCACCACTATTTGAACACAAAATCATCTACAGAAAGGATTGCATTTCATGAGATCAAATTTAAAAGCTAGCACTGCACATCAGCTTTGAAATAATACAGCAAATCTTAGTCATGCACAAGGCCAGATCCTCATGCAGATAAGCACTTAAGCAAGGAAACAAAAGAAAGATCTGCAAACATGTAAATGCATTAAATTACGCCTTTTATTCACCATCAAAATCGGTCTAGAAGTGCCAAGGTCAGTCCATCCTCTCTTCAGCAGGCAAGCTCAGGAAACACTGCCAGAAGCTTCTCTTACATTGTTAAAGTTTCAGGGAACCTTGCAGTGATTTCAAACCACAATTACATAAACAGTGTAAAAAAAATTCACAAGAAGAATTAGCTATAGACAGCTACAGGTTAGTGCTAAGACAAAAGACACTTCAGGTTGCTTTGGATGTTCAAGAGTTGTCTTCCCTAAACATGAATTTGATCAGTTCAGCACCATATAAATACCAGGTTGAAAAATACAAGACTAAGACAAACATTTTAGAATGCCTACTTAGATCACAAAGCATTACTGTATTACTGGAATTCATACCAGCCACCAGACCATGTTTCTATGCATCTTACACTCTCTCATTCCCAGTGAAAGCAACTGCAGTACAACAGAGACATACCTCACTCTCCCTGACCAGAGTGCTGCGCAGACCAGAGCTGATTTTCAATATCCCCATAAGAAGCTATGCCCCAACAACACAAAAGGTGATGCCTCTTTGCCTATATTCGCTGAGGTTTGGCTAAAATCCAGAAGTTAGAAGTACTGTTTTCTTTGCCTTAAATAAAATTAAAAAAAAAAAAAATCAAGAAAGTTAACTGCTTTACGTCATTTCCTGAATATGAAGTAATTCAGTGAAGCTGATGACTGAACAAATGGGGGACTCCTGTAAAAATCCTTAGCACACAAGGACTGATGAGCCCTGTGATTTTGCTTGGTCTCCCATATATTAAGTCATTATGCTTCTCCTTTGCTCACCATGCCCTCAGCTCAATGGTTTCAGTAAATATACACAAAAAAGAACACATCTCTGAGAAACCAAGAAAAAGTTAAAATTCACCACATTCTAATCATTCAGTACCCTCAATGTCAAAACAAAACCAAACCACAACCCCACCCTCCCTATTTAAACACATCTAGCTCCTTCTTCCAACCACTGAGTATTGCTCCCTTCTCAACTCATGTCTTTATTCCTTACCAATATATGTACTTCTTTATGTGAATGTACTTCCACGAGCTAGTCACGTGACCTCTTGTTCCTGTTTCTCATGAATGGAAAAGACTGAAATAACGTAAATCCTCACTTTAAGGAAAGTTATTTTGAATTCTCATCTTGCATCATATACAATTTTTCAGAAGCCTACAAAAACCGCAATGTTTCAGTGTCAGTCAGTACTGAGCACAGAGGTCACACGAGAGATGAGTCAGCTGATCTTATGTAACATCCTCCAATTTAGACCTCCAAGAATCACATTAGCCTTTTGCCTCAGCATAATGTTGGAAAGTCTTGTTCACTGTGGGAGTAAACCCTTACACAGCTGTAGTTCTCCAGAACACAATCTCTCCTCAACTTTTTTTTTTTAAATGACCTACATTTCCTCCTTTTAGATAATTTTTATATGACCATGCTTGAATTAATTTTTAACCTGCACTGTTCCATATTAATGTTTCTATTATTACTGAGCATTCTGAAAACACCGATGAGATTACCTATACTACCAACAGCTTTTTTTAATACATATTTATTCTCATATTCTGTTTCCTGTCCAGTGAAAACAATTACAGAAAAACCTAGTACTGATTTCTTGCAAAAATCAGTAAGAGCATCTCCATCAGTTACTCTACTCTTGTACTTGTATTTATGCAGTTCTTAATCGCTTAAATTATTACTGGCTAATATCAGTATTTTATCAGATGCTACTTAATGACATGCCATAAAAAGCCTAATGTGTCCCAGATTTTCAGCCATATCTGTGGCTCCATAACTACATCTGAGGAATCTGTAATAAAACAAAAATTAGGTATCCTGTCAATTTACCTAAATCTGACATATGGCTATCTTACCCCCATGGCAAAATTTTCAGAAGTAGAAGCTGAAACATACTCTTTAATGAACCCATAGACTCCAACACTAGTAAAACCAAGTACATCATTCAAGACAGTGTACTTTCCATAAAGAATTAAGACATATTGACTAAACATTAGCTATATTACTCAGCATTAGATTTTTGCCACTAAAATTCTGTATCAGTTTTTCCATTCTTCTGTCCAAATTTGCTATCATATGCAATCCCAGGTTCTCTTGAACAAGAAAAGCGTATTTCTTGAACAAGAAAAGCATATTCAGTACTCTTCCACTTCTGCCAGAATGAGCAAGAAATTTCTCTATGCAGCCTTGGCTCTCCAAAGTTCCCCCAAGAAGCAATGAATTTGAAAATGACAGCCCCTAAAAAACAAATTGTTTAAAAATCCTGCCTCTTTTCATTACTTCTAGAAAGGACTTCACATACACGTATCAGTTTACTCTCTTTTAAAGAGATGTAAACATATCATTTATATTACATAATTATGTCAGTAAAATCACATGAGAGTCAGGCACCCAAACAGAAACTCACGAATAGGGACTTACTTCACCTCAGTTCGCCTGTTTATAATCAAATTCGTCAACTCCTTTTACAGACAGCAAAATGCAACGCCCATTTCTCAAGTATGACTCATACTGAAAGATAAGATAAATCCAGTCTACCTGGACTTGTGCAAAGCATTTGACACCATCCCCACGATATTCCTGTCTCTAAATCGGATAAAAATGGATTTAATGGATAGACCACTCAATGGGTAAGGAATTGGCTGGATAGACACACTAAGAGTTGCAGTCAATGGCTCAACATCCAGGTGGAGATCAGTAACGACCGGTGTTCCTCAGGGAGTCAGTACCAGCACCGGCACTATACAACATCTTTGCCAGTTACATGGACAGTGGGATCAAGTGTACCCTCACCAAGTTTGCCGATGACACCAAACAGTAAAAAGCACTGGAGGGAAGGGATGCCTGGGCAGATTTGACAGGTGGGCCCCTGTGAACCTCATGAGGTTCAACAAGTCCAAGTAGACAGTGGATCTGGATCCGGGCAATCCCAAGCAAAAATACAGGCTGGATGGAAAATGGGTGGAGAGCAGCCCTGAGAAGGGCTTGGGTGTGTTGATCGACAGGAAGTTGAACATGAGCTAGCTACACGCACTTGCAGCCCAGAAAGCTAACTGTACCTTGGGATGCATCAAAAGAAGCATGGCCAGCAGGTGGAAGAAAGTAGGTGATTTTGCACCTCTGCTTTCCTCTCAAGAGACCCTACCTAGAGTACTGTGTTCAGCTTAGAGGCCCCAGCAAAACAAGGACTTAGACTCATTGGAGTGAGTCCAGAAGGATGGCCAGGAAGATGATCAGAGAGCTGGAGCATCTCTCCTGTAAAGACAGGCTGAGGCAGTTGGAGTGGTTCAGCCTGGTGAAGAGAAGGCTCCAGGGAAACATTACAGCAGCCATCCAGTACCTAAAAGAGGGACTACAGGAAAGCTGGGGAGGGACTCTGTCAGGGAATGGAATGACAGGACAAGGGGGAATGGCTTTAAACTAACAGAGGGTTGACTTAGATTAGATCTAAGGAAGACATTCTTTACTCAGAAGGTGGTGAGACACTGGCACAGGTTGTCCAAAGCTGTAGATGCTGCATTCCTGGAGTTGTTCAAGGCCAGGCTGGATGGAGCTTTGAGAAACCTGGTCTGGTGGAGGTGTCCCTGCCCATGGCAGGGGAGGTTGGAACTGGGTAATAGGTTGGCAGGGATAAGGTCCCTTCCAGACCAAACTGTTCTGTGATTAGCAGCTAACACTGGAAGTCAATACTCCAGTAGTGACTAACATCATAGGAACAGAGCAGAAAGACATGCAAACCAAAAGATTTTTCAGATGACTGATAATTACCTTAGGAGCTGGAGTCAGCTATGTTTGTCAAAGGAAAGAAAGCAATGTAACAAACATCAAGAAAGAGGAATGTTGAGCAAAGTCCCAGCTCCCCTCCCAAGAAATGAAGATCAATACTTTACCTCTTTTAGGAAGTGATTGAGCAGAGCTTTCAGAGCTGTAGAATCACTAGGAATTAATATGTCAGGAAAAAAGTTATGGTCGAGGTGATGCTAGAGGAGAAGGGATTGTTCTGCTGGGGCAAAACTTAGCATAGCAAAAGAATAAATACAAAACCAAACCAAAATAAATATAAAATAAAATAAAACCCTTAAACTCAAGATTCTGGTTCTTGTCCAAAAAGCCTAACAATAACTTGACAGCTGTTTTCATTACAGTATAAGCTTTAGTACTAAGGAGTTAAACAGCATTGTCCAAATTTAATGACAAATTAGCTCCTGCTTACATATGAACTTACAAGTGGATATTTAAGATAATGCTCTTAAATGACAAACATGAATTTATCATCCTTAAATAGGAGGAAAAAGGAACTAAACCAACAACATCTACCTTTATAGAGTCTTCCACCTGCTATGTTTAAAAAGGGTGCCTGCTAAGACTTCATTTAGTGAGCCTCTTCAGTAAACATCCACTGAGATAAGCAAAAGAATGTCTGGCCTCACAGTTTAAGGGAAATAAACCTAACAGACCCCAGGTTGTTCTGTCTTGGCAACATCAAGACACTGAAGGGTTTTAATATAGCAGTAAAAGTTAAATTCCTGAGAATGTTAACATGAAAACTGAAGTTTCTTTTGACTACAGCTTAGGAATATAAAGTGTTGTGTTTTTTTCTTAGACAGTGAATCCAGGTCAGTCTTCTCTCAGCTAGCTTTCAAGCAGCCTTCTACATAAGTGCAGCTGACCCAAAGAAATGTGTCACATCTTCAATTTCTACTAGTGGAAACTGATGAGTGAACTCTAATTGCTATTTAAAACAGGCAAAGGAAGGCTATATGAATAGTAGGAGTGGATCAGTGGGGAAACTATTCAATGTGACACTAGAAGGCTTATCAGCAAGCAGAGAGATTAATTCCTATAGCTAAGATAGAATCCTACCTCTCCTCTGCAGTTAAGAGCAAATGGCAGATGTCTTAGGGTTGGCTTTCTCATTTTTAAGCAAGACACTTTCCTAATAGCTGTTCTTATGCTTCATGCATTACTGTTGTAACCAAATGATTATATGAGTCTAGTCAGTCTAAGATAACTGCACATAAGCATATACAGCACGCTATCACAAATTAATGAGGTTACATCACCTTCAGAGACCTAGCACAAAACGTAACAAGTGGCCTTAGGCTATTTTTAATATTAATATTTTCTTAATATCAAAGTTCTTTTGTGTCACTTTTGTTTAAATAATGATTACTGAAATGAAGTCCAAGTATAAAGACAGATCATGGAAACAAACATTGTCCATCAAAAGCATTATACCTGAGAAATATTGCAGTCTGCTAAGTCAGCAACCTCACAATATACATCTTAAAGCTTATTGAATGGTTAGGGGGTTAGCAAAGTGAAAATGCTCAGTTTCATTCCATGATAATCACCTTGCCTCTTATTAGAATTTCAGACAATTGTTGAGATGTCCCCTATCTTCTCTACTGCATAAACTTTGTGACATTCGGTAAGGTATGAAATATTGTTCTTTAGAACTCTAATGGATAACCTGAAACTAAGTAAATACCTGAAAACGTTAATGCTTTAATAGCTCAGAGGTGTTGTCACAATCGAGGTATACACAGAGTACAGTAGTTTTCATGATGTAAAACAAATTAAGTCATTAAACATAAGAAATGTAAGGCTTCAAATTTTTCTCAAAACGTGTTCTATTGGACTGGCTTCTAATTTTGTCCAGCAATATTTAGTAAGAGTTATGGAAAAGAGTTAAAGGACTGGGTTGATTAACAGACTAGGTCTGCAATAACGAAATCCATGGAACTTTAACAGGAGTTGAGTCAAGCTGTAATGCATCATAAGAATTGAGTCTTTACAGTTTTCTGAAATAAAACTTACATATTAAGAACACTAGGCTAGCATACACATTATCAAAAAAATCCAGTGTTTCATACTCACTTCTGTACAGAATATGAATTTCTCAAGCTACGTGTGAACAATGTCAGACTAGTTTACATAAGAGATTCATTTTCAGGAAAAAAGTGATGCTCACTAACAACAATATTACACAAATACATTTAGACCTTGAAATGGTCGAACTACAGCAAGTGTTCTTTATCACCCATGTAAGTTAACCATCAAGTTTAAATTTTAAGTGTTTTACAGAAATACTGATATTGGTTCACATTTCTAACTCCTCAATACTTCCCTCTTCTTTTGACCTTTTTTTTTTTAAAATACAGTCTCAACAGTATCCCCAGTACTTTTTTAATGAGTTAATTACATGCTGCTTAGGCTCCTTTTGCCTAAGATCAATTGATATGTTCTGAGTCAGTTTGATGATGTATTACAAACCGCTCACATCCGAAAGCTTCTGGTTCTGTGAAATGGTTGAAAAGGCTTTTTTAAGGCCCACATCAGAATTGGTGGTTTCTGTTTAGATTTTTCAGGAAATAGTACTGCTTCAGTTTCAGGCGTAGGAAATCGTTCTCTATACACTTCAGGGTAAGATTTCTGAAACTAGAAAAACACATTAATTTAGAATGAAATATTCACTCACACTTGGCATATTAAACAATGTCACCTCCATTTGCAGAGCAAGAAAATTCATCTATTAGACTCTCTATACAGAAAATTAACTGATTTTCCAAGATGGCTTGATTCATTACAGTACCTCTAGTCGAAACAATTAAACAGCAGTAATTGCCCAAGATTATCTATTAATTTAAGCCTCAATATTTCTCTTGAATACTTTACACCTAAGTATAGAAATAAAGAAATTTTAAAAATTCGGTAAAGATTGAGGAGGAATTATTTACTTGTTTGAGTTTCTTCTTCTTGTCTTTCACAGATATTTCTTTGTTCATTGCTATTTCTTCCAATAAAGCTGCCAGTGGTTCTTGAGAGCCAGTAGCCCTTTGGTATTCAAACTCATCTGTGCTGATTTGGTGACAAAAAGATGGAGCAGGAAAAGTTGCATCAGTGTCAGCCCCTGTATACTTTATCTGTAAAAAGAGGGAAAAGAGCTGTTTTCTGCAACAAATTTGCAAAAACTGGCCTAATCAAGTTGTCCATCATTTATGTTTGGTCATTAAAGTCATATGGCCATTAAAGTCATGAAATGTTATTCACAGATATTAAATGGAAAAGGAGAAGAGACAACAAGTTTTACTTATCTCCTGCATTATTTGAGCAAGTGCTAGCAAGTCAAAAAAAAAAAAGATACAGAGGAAGTCCATGTAACTCCAAAAAAGTTACAAATGACTAATTATTTCAGTTAAAAAAACTTGGAAGGCTGAACTAAGAAACAGACTTAAACAAAACAAAATGATATCAGGAAAAAGAAATAGTTATTAAAAAGTTGAGCAAGTATGGATGGTTCTATAAGACTGGGATTCCATTCCTGGAGAAGATGATGCAGACCAAGAAGATCAAGAAGGGAATGTATTTAAGAGTTCTTGTCTTTTACTCATCAAGTCATTCAGGATCAGCATAGTTTCATTTAAATGTTGTTATGACTGAGTATCAGCAGTCTGAATTAATTAGCTCTTCCTATGGTAGCAGAGACAGAATAAAGTGTTAGAACTGTCTTGATCTGTAAGATCAACTGAAGACCAGAAAGCATAAGTACAGAAGCACAGAGAGATTTTTAAATTTTTTTCTACTTGACACCTACCTGGACTCTTTGGACATGTACAACATGTTCCTCTACAGACAATTTCAAGGAGGAAGGAACATTTAAGATCTCTTGATAATTGTCCATAAGAAAAGATACTAGTTTAGCAGCAAGAAGTTCATCTAAGTCCATTTCATCCTTAGAGCAAAGAATGCAATGGGAAAATGCCTGAACCATCTGGAAAAGAAATCATTATTGTCTATTTTTCTGTTTATAAATAAAAATAGTTTGTTTTTAAAAAGAGATCATTTTAAAAAACATTAACAACACAATACTTAATATTCTTCCAATGCATCAGTAAAAAGGAGCATTATGTACTGAGACACTGAGTGGACTGAAAATGGCTCTTGCCCAATAAACGTAAGTCTTGATTTTTGGCATACAATGGCTGAATTCCATTTTATTCTCAAGACTTCATCAAATAGGCATTCCACGTGGTTTTTCCATTTAAGTAGGGCAAGAGTATTTTCAAGATTTTAAAAGCATAGCAATTGAATAGAAGTTGCACACCAGAAGGGAGACTGGATGCCATTATTTTCAAATCCAAACTTCACATCCAGCTTAGTACATGTAATCTCATACCAAAGCGTTCAGTTACAAGTCTTCTGGCTATACACCACACTTAACCTTTTAAGCACAGCCAGCACACAAGTTGTTCTGTCCTGTGTCATAGATTACACCACTAAATTAAAACTTAATACAAAGTACTTATAAAGGATTGTAAAGGATTCACTTCTAAAAATAACATTTAGATTATAATGTAATTATTTTAATCAAATACAATTTAAGGTTAATTAAATTATAACTTTAGTAGTCAATTTAATTATTTTAATCAAATACCATTCATTATTGAACTCTTAATTGCTATGAAGCAAATTTGGATTTATGAATGCTACTACAGGATTTTTATGGACTGGCTCTCCAGCCAAGTCTTCTGTTGTCCTACTGCATGCAGAAGACTTGAAAGTTAGCCAAAAAGACTAGAAAAATTATTCATCAAAAAAGCAAGCTGTACTTTGTACCTGCTCTCTAGTAAGAATGTTTTACCTGTGCTATTTCAAAAGCCTTGTCCAGCTTTTTGCCTTACAGTATACTTACCAAGGTTCTGGTCCTCACTGATTCAGAAAGAGGTGGCAAATCTTGGTTAAAGCTAATTCTTGCCATCATCCTCACCAACAGCTGTAGCTTCCTCCGGTTTTCTGGTGGCAGCAGGAGACAAGATATTTGAAGAGCTTCTACAGCCTTGCTGTGTTTTTGCAAAAGACCTAGTTTATACAAGATCAGGAAATATGACATTTCTCAATTATGTTTTTCCATAAAATTTAGTACATCACTTTCAAATCCATCTCTAAATTCCTTCCCCACATATCCGCAACTCCACTCCCCAAAGAGTCTAGAAATATATTCCTAGAACTGGACTCACTTCATGCTACTCACTTTAAATATTTACAAGACTACGTTCCAATACACTAGAAAATATAATTGTCATAACCCAAAGCTCTAGATACTAGCAGATATGAGCTAAAATATTTTAGTTCATCCTTTGCTTTTTTATGACACTGAAATCAGAATATGGCTGAGATATATGCACAGATATAGCAACTGTATAAAAATAGTTGTTTGGTGCAACAACCTGCGAACACAAACAAAACCTGTGCTCATACTTCATTAGCACCAGTGATAATACTGACATGTCCCCCAGACCTGCATAAGTTAAATTTGTGTTCTAATTCTACTTAAACTCTTGAGAAAAAAAATGTAAGCACACAAGATAAATTTGAAGACTGGATACACATAGTAAAATCTGGAGGTAGTTTATGCACCTATAAATAGGTTTTAACTTCAAAATATCATCCTTTTAGGTTTCTAAGGCTCATTCCAAGGCTCAGTGAAGGAAGCATCTACTAGACATTTGTTTAAATAGAACTAGCATCAGATTAGAACAGCTATCAGGGGGAAAACATCTGATTGACTGTGTGGTTTCACACTGATGGCTAGCTAAACTCCACCACATGGCTCTCTCACTCCCCCTCCGCAAAGGAAGAGGGGGGGAGAAAATACAATGGAAAGATAAGACTTGGAATAAGGAAAGGAAGATCACTTATGGATTACTGTCACAGGCAAAACATACTCAGCATAAGGGCGATTAATGTCATTAATTGCCTATTGCTAACAAACTAGAGCAGTGAGAACTAAAAGCAAACCAAAAACCTTTCCCTGCTCCTCCACATCCATTCTCTTCTATGCCGTTCCCCTAAGCGGTCCAGAGGAAAGGTGGCTGCAGTCAGTCCCTGATGCTTCATCTCCGCTGCTTCTTCATGGTCACTCTCCCCATGCTCCATGCAGGGTCCCTCCCACGGGATGCCTCCTTCCCGAAATGAGCCTGCGGGGGCTGCCCACAGGCAGCAGCTCTTCAAGCACTGCTCCCACACGGCTCCGTACCACGGGGTCCATCCCCCAGGAGCAAACTGCTCCAGCACGGGTCCCCCACGGGCGGCAGCTCCCCCCCAGACCCCTGCTCCTGCGGGGGCTCCTCTCCACGGGCTGCAGCTCCGGCCTGGGGCCTGCTCCTGCGGGGGCTCTCCATGGGCCGCAGCCTCCTCCAGGCCACATCCACCTGCTCCACTGGGGGCTCCTCCAGGGCTGCAGCGTGGAGATCTGCTCCGTGTGGGACCCATGGGCTTCAGGGGGACAGCCTGCTCCACCAGGGGCCTCTCCCTGCACAGGCCGAGGGGAACTGCTGCTGCCTGCCTGACACTTATACAGGAGTACTGTGCAGTGTGCGTTACCCTTTACATCTACCTACAGCTTCATAACAGAGTGTATCTTAGCCTCACTGCTAAGTGAGGACTGTATTATATAGTAGGCAGAACCCCAAACTCTCCTCTTTCTCTCAGCTGAGCTCAGAAAGAATAATCCTCCTTCCCCAACCAAGAAACCCAGATCTACCCTCAGAAGAAAGAATAAAGGTCATTAGATATAACCTTTTCAGCAAAATAAGTCACGTATTTTCATCTATTACTTCATAGAATGTTTTAGGTTTGAAGGGACCTTTCAAGATCGCCCAGTTCCAACCTCCCCTGCCATGGGCAGGGACACCTCCACCAGACCAGGTTTCTCAAAGCTCCATCCAGCCTGGCCTTGAACAACTCCAGGAATGCAGCATCTACAGCTTTGGACAACCTGTGCCAGTGTCTCACCACCTTCTGAGTAAAGAATGTCTTCCTTAGATCTAATCTAAGTCAACCCTCTGTTAGTTTAAAGCCATTCCCCCTTGTCCTGTCATTCCATTCCCTGACAGAGTCCCTCCCCAGCTTTCCTGTAGTCCCTCTTTTAGGTACTGGATGGCTGCTGTAATGTTTCCCTGGAGCCTTCTCTTCACCAGGCTGAACCACTCCAACTGCCTCAGCCTGTCTTTACAGGAGAGATGCTCCAGCTCTCTGATCATCTTCCTGGCCATCCTTCTGGACTCACTCCAATGAGTCTAAGTCCTTGTTTTGCTGGGGCCTCTAAGCTGAACACAGTACTCTAGGTAGGGTCTCACGAGAGCAGCAGAAGGGGACAGTCACCTGGTGCCCCTGCTGGCCACGGTTCTTTTGATGCAGCCCAGAAAGCCATTTGTACCCCAGGCTATAAGTAGACATTGCTAGCTCATGTTCCATTTTTCTATCAACCAACACCCCCAAGCCCTTCTCAGGGCTGCTCTCCACCCGTTTTCCATCCAGCCTGTATTTATGCTTGGGATTGCCTAGACCCAATGCAGGACCTTGCCCTTGGACTTGTTGAACCTCATGAGGTTCTCAAAGGCCCACCTCTCAAGTCTGTCCAGGTCCCTGTGAATGACATCCACATCCCTTTCCTCCAGTGTGTTGACCGCACCACACAGCTTGGTGTCATTGGCAAACCTGCTGAGGATGCCCTCAATCCCACTGTCCGTATGACTGACAAAGATAATACCAGTCCCACCACAGACCCCTGAGGAACACCATTTGTCATTGATCTCCACTTGAACATCAGGCTGTTGAGCAGAACTCAGAGTGTGACCATCCAGCCAATTCTTTATCCACAGTGTTCCATCCATCAAATGCATCTCTCTCCTATTTGGAGACAAGGATGTTGTGTAAGACAGTGCCAAATTTGCACAAGTCCAAGTAGATGACATCAGTTGCTCTTCCCCCATCCACCAATGCTGTAATCCTGTCACAGGAGGCCACCAAACTTACTAGATGTTATTTGCCATTGCTGACGTGAAGCCATGCTGGCTCTCCAGTGACTTTTGTTCTCAGTGTGCCTTAGCACAGTTTGCAGGAGGATCTACTCCATTACTTTACCTGGCACAGAGGCGAGACTGACAGGCCTGTAGTTCCCCCACGTCTTATCTTTCCCTTTTTAAAAATGGGGGTTATGTTTTGCCTTTCCCAATCCCTGAGAACTTCACCAGACTGCCATGACTTCTAAAATATGATGGACAGTAGCTTAGCCGCTACATCCCCCAATTCCCTCAGATGCATCTCATCTGGTCCCATGCACTTGTGCACCTTCAAGTTCCTTAGCTGGTCTTGAACCTGAACTACTCCTACAGTGGGCAGTTCTTCATTCCCCCAGTCCCTGCCTTTGGATTCAGTGACTTGGGCAGTGTAGCTTGAGAACCTCTAAGCGAAGATTGAGGCAAAGAAGTCATTCAGTACCTCAGCCTTCTCCATATCCCAGGTAACCAAGTCTTCTGTTTCCTTCTTGGGAGTGCCTGCATTTTCACTAGTCTTCCTTTCCTGACCTATAGATGCTATTCTTGTTACTTTTGACAGCCCTTTGACAGATTTAATATCACTGCTTCATCTTTCCTAACCTGATCCCTGTGGATGCTCAGATAATACCTCTGTATTTCTCCCAGACTCTGTCCTTGCTTCCACTCTCTGCAAGCTTTCCTTGTGTTTGAATTTGGCCAGGAACTCCTTCATCTATACAGGCTTCCTAGCATTTTTGCATGACTTCCTCTATGTTGGGATGCATCGTTCCTGAGTTTGGAGGAGGTGATTCTAAACTATTACCCAGTTTTCCTGTTTTTCTTTTTTTTTTTCCTTTTTTTTTTTTTTTTTCCAGTTTGCCTCTCTTCCTTCCAGTGCTTTATCCAACAGTACTCAAGCAAGTAGATCCCTGTAGAGGCCAAAGTCTGCTCTCCTGAAGTCCAGGTTTTTAGGCTTTCTCTGCATACTCCTCACTGCCCTAAGGACTTTGAACTCCACCATTTCATGGTCATAGCAGCCTAGGCTGCCTTTGATCACTGCATTCCCACAAGCCCCTCCCTCTTGGTGAGAACACGGTCCAGCATAGCACCTCTCCTCACTGGCTCCTCTACCACTTGGAGAAGGAAGCTGTCATCAACACAATCCGTGGACATCCTGGATCACTTAAGCCCTGTTGTGCTGCACCTCCAACAGGTAACAGTTTTTAAAGTTCCCCATGAGGGTCTGGCCTTTTGCATGTGAGGCTGCTCCTATCTGTCTATAGATGGCCTCATCTAGTTTTTCTTCCTTGTCAGTTGGCCTGTAGGATACACTCACTGTAACATCACCTGTCCCTGAACTCCCTTTAATCCTGACCCATAAATTCTCTGCAGATCCTCATCCATTCCCAGGAAGAGCTCCATGAGCTCCAGCTGGTTATTGGCAGAGGATAACACCCCTTCTTCATCTCCCCTGCCTGTCTTCCTGTCTTTCCTAAAGAGTCTGTATCCTTCCATTCCAACACTCCAGTCATGGCAGCCATAACACCACATCTCTGTGATGCCAAGATCACAGCCCAGCAATTATATGCACACCCCCAGCTCATCTTATTTACCCCCCATACTATGTGCATTTCACAGAATCATTGAATGGCTTGGTTTGGAAGGGACCTCAAAGATCATCCAGTTCCAACACTCCTGGTATAGGCAGGGACATTACCCACTATATCAGGTTGTCCAGTGTCACACCTAACCTGGTCTTGAAAATGTCCAAGGATGGAGCATCCACCACCTCCCTGGGCAACCTGTTCCAGTGCCTCACCATCCTCTGAGCAAAGAATTTTCTCCTAAACTCTAATCTACATCTCCCCTCTTTTAGTTTAAAACCATTCCCCCCATCCTATCATTATCTGATTGAGCAAAGAATTGCTCTCCGTCTTTTCTATAAGTCCCCTTCAAGTACTGAAAGACTGAAATGAGGTCACCCTGGAGCCTTCACTTCTGTGGGCTGAACACCCCCAGGTCTCTCAACCTTGATTTGCAGGAGAGGTGCTCCAGCCCCTTGATCATCTTTGTGGCTCTCCTCTGGACCCGCTCTAACAGATCAATGTCCTTGTGCTGGGGTGTCCAGAATGTGCATTTGCATAGAGGCATTTAAGTCTGGCCCCTTATTTGCTTTCTTAATGCTAGTTCCAAGCAGTTTTGAGTGCAAAAATGAAAGTTAGGCTCCATCAAAAGGAAGCTGAATTGTCTTCTTGACCTCCCTCTATTGGCTAAATAAGGAGCCTAAACAAAGCAAACAAAGTAGGATAGAAAGAGTTGTTGTGTTTTTTTAAAAAAGATATTACCAAGACTATCTATTGCCTAAGATTAAAATCAAAAGAAAAACTATATTCAATTTGAAGCAAGATTGTCAACTAGATACTATTAAATACAAAACAAAAAACCAAACCACTTTAACAAGTCAATAACTGACAAGTCTCTGTACTTATTGAAATAGTGGTATATAACCTTCGCAATTAGTCAATGTAATTATTCTGAACTGTTTTCGGCTCCAAAGTTTATTAAATGCAATATTATCACCCCCTTACTATAAAAACTCAGAAAAATGGCATGCTACAAAGTTAGTTTACTTTTTAACTCAAAATTTGTTTCTTTCTGAAACAAAGATAAAATGTAATCAAAGATTTTGTACTTACCGTGTCTCAGTGGGCTACATGGTAGGTGATTCAGTTATGTCAAGCCTTAAAAAGTTGCAGTTAAAAATTAAACTATTTTTTCTTTAAGGCACTAGAGTGAGTTAATGTCTAAGATGAAGCATTGAAGGATACTCATTTCCCTCAAATGTTGTATTGCCAGGGTTAAAAACAGTCCTTACAGCCCTAATTTTCTAAATCTAAATTCCATCATTTAATCAGAATTTATCTGTTAGGTGTAGCAGTGTTAAGCAATGACTAAAGACCTTTAAAATTGTTTGAAGAGTCTTCCATCTCTTGTCTTTATAATGTAATCAAAAATTCAAGAATAAAAGTCTTGAGATATGAAATAACTTGTAGTAAGCTGTTTTCTATGTAGAATGGTCAGGTTCTAAAAAAATAAACTGTGATGCTATTTTGACACAGCAAATTAATCTCAGAGTATTAATTCAAAAGAACATTTTTTTTTGTAAATCCAAGACCACTTACCTAACACACAGACAAAAATATCAAAAAAATTAAATGTAAGAAGCGGTTCTTGCATCTGGCCAAAATAGTCCACTATAGTTTTGAAGACATCTCTTTCAAATCCTGAATACGTAGGCTGCTTCAAATCTGTGCAGGTTGGCCCTATAAAAAAAGAAAAAGAAGTTAGAATGGTTAAAATGCAGCTACCAACCAGGCTAGTATTTTCTATTCCAAACTACATAAATGCAAATTCTAGCAGGAAAACAAAACAAAAATTTAGATAAACTATTCAAAATAACTTTTTCCTTCTATTTCAAATAGATTTAATTAAAGTACATATAACAAATATCATGAGTAGATAAGAAATATGAATAGAATCTTTATAGATTTAATGGAAATAAACTGCAGTGTCAGGAGAAAAATATGCTCAATGATCTTTTCCAACTTTGCTTTCAAGGCCAGGATCAGAGAAACTATTGACTTTGAATATAAATTATATATGATGAAGTGGTAAAGGAACAGTCAGTCCGTTCAGCTGATTTTTTTTTTTTAAATGGGCTTTTAATGTTTTTCCATTTTGCTTACAATTTTCCCAGTTTACTTACAATTCGCTAGGCATTTCATTGCTGACAATATCCAGTGAGGTAGGTCCTCTGCATAGGGGAGAAGCACAGAGAAATGAAAAGGTTAAAAAATCTGACACACGTGTTTAACAAACTCTAAGATAGTACTGAAACTGAAAATTCATTAAGTTATTCCTAGAAGTAGATTGACTGCAAAGGCATATTATTCCTGAATATACAAATATCTCCATCATATAGTTTGAATTGGATTTATACTATAGAACTTTCAGTAACCAGCATCAGTTACGCTACTGCTTGTACAGCTTGATCAGCAAAACCAGTCACATAGAAAATCCTTACTGTGCCTTGTAAAAAGTTAGCCAAGCTCCTTCAAACTACACCTTCACTACTGAATTACAATTGCTTATTTAGCACTGAAGACAATGAATAGCACTCGCACATTCAGTTCAGTCATTTCTGACAAGGGAAGGTAATATCTCAAAGTGCTCCAATTGTCTGGAAAATGGACATGTATATGTTCTAGAGTTATTTCCACAAACCAAGTCAGGTTTTTACCCGATACTTCACTTCTCTACAGATCTTGTGGAAAACAAGGTGGTAATACTTTCAGTAACCTATCACAGTAGAAAATCTTTCATCTCTCCCTGATGAGCAAAACAGTTTTAAACTTGGTGCTAGTTTGAAAACATGATGACTGAAAGCTGAAAAATGAAAAGTTCTAAGCCCCTCTACGTGTATTTTGATGCCTCCTCAGTTTTTACTAAATATTGCCTTCATGTAGACACTCCAGTTCAGGTTAGACTTCATACACTCTATACAAGGTTAGAGTTCGTCAGCCTAGCTTGACAAAGCCAGCTTCACATGAAAGATATCCCTATCCTTGTAAGTGAAAACTTGCAGCTCTTTCATCTTCTTTCAATGCTGATGCGGTGGTTTCACACAAGCAAGTAGCTAAGCTTACCACATGGCGCTCTCACTCCCCCTCCTCAAAGGAAGAGGAAAAAATACAATGGAAAAGGGATCAAGGGTTGAAATAAGGACTGCGAGATTGCTCATGGATTACCATCACAGGCAAAACAGACTCAGATTAAGGGAGATTACTGTAATTCATTGCATATTGCTAACAACAGACTAGAGCAGTGAAAAGTCAAAAACACTTTTCTCCTCATCCATCCTTTCATACCTCTTTCCCTCCCTCCCCTCCCTCCCCATGCACACAGCAGGACAGGGGAACAGAGGCAGCAGTCAGACCATTGTGCTTTGTCTCTGTTGCTCCTTGCCCCAACTCTCCTGCTCCACCATGGGGTCCCTCACAAGGCATGCTGTCCTACCCAAACTGATCCTATGTGGGCTCCCCACAGGCAGCAGCTCTTCAAAAACCACTCCAATATGGGTTGTGCCATCAGGTCCATCTTTCAGTAATGGACCACTACAGGCTGTGTCCCCCATTGGCAGCCGCTCCCACTAGACCTCCTGCTCCACCAAGGGTACCTCCACAGGCTGCAATACAGAAATCTCTTCTGCTGTGGTACACCATGTTGGGCAGGAAGACAGCCTGCTCCACCATGGGCCTCTCCCACTACAGGCTGCCAGGGAAATTCTGCTACAGCACCTGGAGCACCTCCACCTCCTCCTTGGTGTCTGTGGGGTTGTTTCTCTGGTTCTCATTCCTCCCTCCAAGCTGCTGTAGCACAGCCAGTGCTTTTTTTTCCTTCCCCTTTCCTAAATCTGTTCTCTCAGAGGCCCAACCAGTGTCACTCACTAGATCAGCTCTGGCCAGCAGTAGGAACCTTTTGGAGCCAGCTCTTGTCTAACATGGGGCAGCTGCTGGGCTCTGCTCTCACAGACCACCCTGGTAGCTCCTCTGCTACCAATACATTGCCACATAAAACTAATACAACTACTAAAGCAAGAATATGTTCAAGAGTAAACATGGAGGAATAAACACTAATCCTTGCTGTTGGGACAACAGCATAGTCAGTAAAACCTCTAGTATGTTTGTAGGACCACATCTAAGGATGCCACATGTTAGTATAAATTAGAATTAATGCTGTTTCTTTCCTTAAACAAATAAACTACAATATAAAGTTAAAATTTCTGAAATACTCACTTGACTTGTCTTCTAAAATGACAATGCCTTGCTTATTGACATTGTAAGCATTTTGGACAATATGCTTTGAATTCACAAGCTTTGTGTCCAACACTTCATCCAGAGAATTCAAACCCAAGACTTTTTGTAGTCTGCAAAAATACATAAGCACATAGTATGTACATCATCTGATCTGAAAGAGGTAAACAAAGTATTAAAATATATGGTTTTGAAAGGGTATGCTTTACATTAATTGTCTTAGTCACAAACATGTAGAGGACAGAGAATTGAGACATCTATTCTCCAATCATTTAAATTTCTATGCTACTGCACCAGATCAGGTTTGTTACAGAGATGGTGTGTCAAGCTTAGATAAAAAGAATACATTAGTAAAGACTCAACTGTGGTGTAAAAATAGCTAATGTACATTTTTGCAGGAGGAAAAATAATATTCTAAAGTTAAGCCCTCATTTTTGCATAAGATATTCATTCTGAGAAGTGTAACAAATATCTCAAAGCCTTCTGTACTCAGATATTATGTTTTTTATATTAAGTATTACACTTGTCATTAAATGGTGTCATGGTATCACACCTATGCAAGAGTGCTTCAGTTTCATTAAAAAGATTAACAAAAATGTGATTAAACAAAACAAGCCCACAAAATAAAAGGACTTAAAAACTACAACCAGAAAAAAATTCAGAAGGTATTAAACAGTTTCCTTGTAGAAGTTACCTGCTGGATTTGATAGACAAATAACAGGTGGTATAGTTATCCTAGCCTCTATGACTTTAATGGCATTAATGAAATGTCAGTGGATGAAATTCTAAGTACTGCTAGTGTAGACTAGCAGTCTACTATCACATTCTATACAGTCTTACTCTATCAGCAAATGACTCACAAGTATGCTTACCGTGACAAAGTCATGGACTTCCATATCTCTTCTACATTCGCTTGTGTTAACTCCCTGCGGAGGACAAGTTTGCACACTGGTACTTCCCCTATAGCTATACTGTGACGCTTGTACCACATTTCAGAGTTCTAAAACCAGAAAAAAAAACACTTCTCATTAGCTGATGACTTTTCAAATATTAAACAGTATAACATTTGTGGTAGAGCACATTTCCTATTACAAGTGATCTAGTTATTCTTAAGTTCTACCAAAATCTCCAGAATGCAAGTATTTAGGTTTCATAGATGTGCAACAGCTTTTCTCTTTTATATAAGATCTCCAAAGCTGAAAAATCACATCATTGACCATTAAAACTCAGGAGTCAATAGCACCTAGTCCTCTCTTCAGAAACTGGCCCTGATTAAAACCAGTTCATTTGTTTTCAACTACCATTCCACCGTTATAACAGGAATGTAAAAACAAGAATGAAAGGCAGTGTGACTCCTTGTCCTTTACTCAGCATTCAGATCCCAGCCTGAAGCTTGAAGATTGTAATCAATGCGTCAGTGTGTACACATATAAGTTGTGTCAGCAACATACCTTAAAGCAGTGCCCTGGATCATTCCTGGTTACTGTACTTCGACTTGCATCAGAACCATCCTAGATCACATTAACAGTATTCTTCGTGATTACAAAGAAGCCACAAAATGCACTCTAGGAACACACCTAATTACTCCAACCACTAGTCATGTCATGAAGTGACAGACAAGAGCTAGTTTGAAATAACACCCTCTGAAATTAATATCTGGCTTTCCATATCAGTATTTCACTAACCAGGTCCCTGTCTATCAATTCACATGTAGACAGTAAGTACTATTATTGATGCTGCAGCAATTTATGGTTTGCTTAAACCACTTTCAATTACCTGTCCACTTCACACTTCTACTGGAAGCTACACCTTTTTTTTATAAGGCAGCCAGCAGAAGCAACCTTATTCCTTTGCCACAATTTCTTCAAGTTATAGTCCTGTGTATTACCCAAATCTGCCAATGAATATGCTTTTGAGCTATGCCAGGTTTCATGACATCACATCCGAGACAGATATAGATAGGCAGACCTTTGCTAACTCTTATCAGGCAATAATCGTTTTCAGGGAACAGACATTTATTCAGGACCTCTAGATGTCCAGCAGAATGGCAGGAACTACTTTTCCGAACAGATCTCCAAGAAATCCAAAGCTAAAGCCCTGCACTGAACAGCATTAATAACAAGGCCAAAGTTATCAAAGAAGTCCCAGAAGTTCACAAAAAGGATGTGAACACTCAACGTATACTGGAAGAAAGGTTTAGAGCGAAGGTAACTCAGGAGGCCTATACTTTTAGGATGTCAAATTAGTAAGAAGTGATACAATTTTATTTTACTTATAAAAGCAAAATATTTTCCAGTTACTTTGCAAAAGCTAGGTCAAACCGAATGAATACAGAGTACAATGATTCTCCAAGCTCAAAAAAGGCTGACAACAAAGCTACGGCAACTTCTCCTTAACAACAATATATTCCTTTTAAAAAAAAGGAAATGGAACCACCAACAACTTCACAGTAGCTAGAAAGGGAGTAATACTGTATATATTCTGCTACATAAAGAATTTGAATAGGAGTTACATTGTAGGTGACATTAAACGAACTATTTTTTCTTGTAGTATAACAGATGCTTAGATGTGTTACTGGAATTAGAGAAAACTGAGAGGTAAACATATTGGCAAATGCAACCGTGCTGAATTTAGGATGCCAAGTATACTACAGTCTGTAGCAGAAAGAAAACTTAAAACCAACATCCTCAGCAAATAATTAAGAACAACTTCATTTCATTACAAAAGTATTTCACATTTAAATATATAACCAAATAATTTGTGCTACAGTGAAGAAATCATTGGTTGAAATTGCTTGCCAAACATGCCTATGTCTGGGAAAATGCGAACTGGGTATCTTACCATTGTGACACATTTCACCGGGAGGTGTTCTTGGGAAACACCAACCTTCGTTTCATTCCAGCCTGGAAATTTAATGACTTCCTTTCCAAATGAAGGTTTCTTTGGGTATGGCTTCAGAGGTGAGGAAGGAGGAAATCTGTAATTGGAGAACACTTTTAAAGCTTCTGAACTCCACACTATTCAGTATTTATTAATGCAAAACCATGTACTAGAACTTCACATGTGTAAACATAGCAAAAGCCTTAGAGATGCACAATGCAACTTAGTTACCTGAAGACAGGTGTTGAATAAAATTTCAGACATCTTAAGATGTCTCATTTGGCCTCCCTGTGCTGATCCGGAGTAGATGAAGTCCTTCGTATAGCCCATGACATACCTGAAAGACTTGGGTGGACATTTGATATCCCAGCATGTCTCAAATAGCACCAGCTGCCTATACTCAACAACTGACCCTGGTCTTCACTAGAAGGTGTTGATTTTGCTGAAAAAGCTGTAAATAGATTTCCGTCATTTCATGTGCTCTGCTAGCATGCAACTCCTAAAGCACCTAAGTGAAGGTGATGCTGGATGGGGCTTTGTGCAACCTGGTCTATGGGAGGTGTCCTTGCCCATGGCAGGGGACTTGAAATTGAATGGTCTTTAAGGTCCCTTCCAACCCAAACCATTCTGCGATAACTAAGTCACCTGATTAATGCTTTGATTTAATTAGAATACATGCAAGTGTCTACACAAAGTTTTGTCCACATTACCATGTTCTTCTGTGTCTATATGCTTTCTATGCAGAGACCATATCCGGCAGTTCTGGAGTATTTTTCCAGCTGTTTGTGCAGGAAGTTCATTCACCATTAAAGGCAATTCAAGAAATGCCTTGAAAGAGGCAGAAAAACCTAAGCTAGCTCTTGCAGATATTGGAAAACAACTCCAAATCACATTAAACTCGGCCACATCTTCAACTTGACCAGAATTAAATTAACTCCAAAACTAGGCCAGAGCACATACAAAGGAATAAACGGCAATACATCAGAAAGAAAAATCTGTTTCATAACATTCTTCATAAGCAGATCTCATTTACCTGCACTTCTACATTTTAGATCCTGAGTTTCCTCGTGCTTCAAGAAATTGCTTCTACCTGCCTCATTCCCTTGATCAGAATGTAAAGGATGCTTAAGGCAAGAAGAACCTGTACACCACTGCGCAGCATACATTCATATCCTAACAGAAAGCTTCCCATGCTCAAGAAATGCTCAAATTCTCTCTAAAATTTAACCCCACCTCTCAATGCAGTTCCAACATTCTATTAGTTTTCAAATTAGATTTGTCTTGTAGTTTTATTAGTTCAGTAGCAATACACTGCATGGGTTAAACTCTTTATGGTTTTGACTACGTTCATTTGCTATGTTCAAAAAAGCTCTTCAGGAAAATCTCTATCACAGGGAGGTATCACTTAAAACAAACCCTGAGGGAGGGTAGGAAGCATCTTATGCCAATCCTGGAAATTTACTTTGTCTTTTAAAAGTACATTGCAAAAGATGTTCAGCTGTGTTAACTATTTTTTCATCAATTATTGTTAAAGTTTAAGGCTATAACATCTGTTGCCTTTTTCCTTTGCTTTACAGTATTCTCAGTAGTTTTCTCTTTCCCTTCAAGTTCATTGTAACTTCCAGCTTGGTCACTTGCTACCCCGATTCCTCAAAGAATCATCAGTAAAGGAATGAGTTCTAATAACCAGAAAAGTATGAGCATTCCTTCTTTTCAGGTATGACAGCAAAGTGCAGATAGAGCCAAGCTTTTGGACGCCCAATGAAAAGCCTCTGGTTTTATGTTTAATAAAATAACATTAGCTAAGAGCTAATACCTGGGAAGCATTCCAAGACTGACGTGTTTTTCAACCAGCAATACTAGTTTTATAAGTCTAGAAAAGGAAGAAATAAAGCTACCTGTTTGTGTCTAGAGTAAAGACAATGTCAACTAACCTTGAACTGACGGTGCAACAAACGCCACAGGTGGATTCCCAGAGGTTTACTAGCTGTGCACATGTACTGACCCTTTTGATTTTTATACAATTGCTCCAATTCCAAGAAATGCAAAGCCTGAAAGCTTCCAAAACTGTAACATTGTTGTAGACTACACTGAGCCTGGTCATACTGGTCATATACACTTGTCATACTCACAGAGAGCCTTCACTTATTTTAGAAGCCATAACAGTTTTCTCACTCACGTTTAATAGTTTTCTAACACTCTCAGGCAAACAAACACTTGGCAACATCTGTTTTATGTTTTCTATGGAGAGAATATGAGAGGACAACTACAGTTACAAAAGAAATTAAGGAAAGATTCAACTACCTTCTTTCCAATGACAACTCTGCATCAGAGTACAATTGCAGTTACAATCAATTACCATAGAAATTTATAGAAAAGATGTTGAGCACATCAAGCTTTAAAGAGTAAGGATGACCAACAGAATTAAAAGCTACTTGCATTTCTACTTAGAACAACGTGGTGAGACACGCATTTAAAAAATTAACACTGGGGATGTCCACTAGAGGGAGCTGCCAGGACATTCAATACATGAGTAAAAGCATTCTGGAAGACTGATGTTTAGTTCCAAAAAAAAAAAAAAGAAAAGAAAAGAAAAAAGCATGTTTTAGTACTTAAACTCACGAAGGTCAATAATATCTTACATTTTATTTATGCATCATGGGCAGTGGAATATACTAGGAGTAGTCCCTAAACTTTCTCCTCTCAATTTACTTGTTCCTAATTTACTCAGGGCAGCAAAAACAAATAGGAACAGAATCCTCAAAAGTTTCAAAAAAATGAAAGGTACATTGTACTGCATGAGAAATGATCTTCTCTGCACAGCTTGCATAAAGACCTAATCTTGGAAGGAGACATGACAGAATACTAGAATAAACAGAATAAATAGATAGTTCTTTCATTTCTTCATCTGCAAGCAGGCTTATTTTTGAATGTTTTAAGTTAAAGTTTTGTTTGTATACTGCTTTACCTGAGTTTCTTCCAATTTGAGAACAGTTTGAATGTTTGTGGCTAACCAACAGTCCTTACCTGGAGCATAAAATCCATAGGGAATATGGATCCTGCAGAGAATGGACTGGAGGACATTTAAAGGATTAGAGAGGGCATCTTCACAGATTATGTCATTACATGGGATCAAGTATTAGAAGTAACAGGAGACTGACAAGTCCAGTAAGCAAAGCTTGTGAAAGCTCTCTGACAAAACAAAAGCTAAAGCTCGAATTCATAAGATAAGCTTAGAATCAGTCTATTGACCAGTACCAACATAAAACGCCAGAGGACATCAATTACTATTCATTTGTCCTGCTGTTTCCACATCAACTGTTGCTTTAAATGCAAGTATTGCATTCGTTTCCTAAAGGATTGTTTGTACAACTAATAAGAATTGTTTGCACAAACAACCAACAAAGGTTGTTTGTGCAACCCCTCCCCTTACTCTCCTCTGTGTCTCTTCAAAGCCCCTCTCCTTCCTCAGCACTGCTGCTCAGACACACCTGAAATTATCCTTACAAATCAAGTTTGCAGTCTATCTATTCAAATTAAAGGAACATTATCCCTATAATCACCAAGCCAGTACACTGAGAGATGTGATATCACTGTCCTCTGTTACTCAGCATTCTTATGCTACTACCATCTGCTCATCTTCCCAGCAGAAGGTGAACTGTAACTTAAGAGACAGCTCCTTTTCCATTTCTGTTTAAACCAGCAAGAAGCCCACACCACACCTTCACATTCAACCTTTGACTCCAGCCTGAAGATCTAGGAGTCCCTACAGCTTGTTCTCTATGCCTGTCTTCCAACCGCAGCTAGTCAATGATTACCTGAACCATCCCTCCTACAGGAGCCATAAACAGATGGCCAGAAAAAAGTTTAAGAAGAGGACAACACACAATACTTAACTGAATCCTCACCCAACCTGCAATCATTCTCAGCTCATAAACTGCATGAGCACCATATCATTTGTAGATACTTAGGAAGAGACTTTCTTGAATGAACTTGTCAAAGTATTTTCCATTTACAAGTCACTGGGTGCTTAGAACTTGAGTGTCAAATTTCAGAATTTAACATTTTCCTTTATTATTGACTACTTTGAGTTCTTCTTTATGGAGATAAATTTAGAGAGTCCACTCAATTTTATTTCCCAACATTTATTTTAAATTTGTCCTATGAAGGTTAGTTAAAATTTGTTCAAATAGTTAAGTTATTTGGCAGAGACGTTTTAACACTAGGTGCATTTTTTTTTTTTCAGAATGCAGGCTACAAACTAGCAACCACTGTGACTGAAAGATGTCATGCAGTATCATAAATAAAATTGAGTTAGTGTTAATTTGTTACTGGAATTAAGTACAAATCCCATGCAGCCTTATTGCAAATCAACTGAACCAGAACAAGTTTAACATAAAACATGATTATTTTATAAGAAAGTAACTCAGCCCTACTCTGTTTAGAACACCAGGAAAAGAATGACACCATACACACCTTTTACCTTTAAAATATTTCAAGGTAATACAAAAAAATAGGAGAGTCATGAACAATGACACAGCATAGGTGTACAGAAAAGCAAAAAAGTTTAGGCACAGTTTTGCAAACAGATTAGTTAAGATAACAAACCAAAACAAAAATCTGTCTTTACATGAAACAAAAGACTTGTTTTTCCATGTATTAGGTTAAAAGAAATAGGTATAAAAAATCGTTACAAAATATTAATACAAAAATTCTGTAAGAAGAGAACTAAAAAGTAGGAGCATACCATTATTGTTTACCTATCTTCCTTATATATCTGCATGAAGAGAGCTCCCACTACCTCAAGACAACTCATCACAATGTAAGTGACACACCCATACTCAGGCTAACGCTAGTTTTAACACTACTAAAAAGGACAACACCAGAATGTACAGATTTGGAACCTGCAACTTCTTAACACCCAAGCCTTAACCACAAGGCCACAAGAGGTCAGAGAACCGCCTCCCAAACTAAGCTTTCATTGCAAATAAAGTTGTTCTCACCTGTTGACAAACCACAAGTAACAAGGTTAAAGCATCTCCTTTGATCACCAGCAAACAAAAATTTCTCAGTTTCAAAAAACGTGTAAAGGATACATTGATGACTCAAGATATAAAAAAACATTGTTATGAATAACTTTAAAATTCAGATGGTCTCTCCCTTCTCTCAGAAGGAATGGAAGCATAGAACAGAGTAGCTGTGGGTGGGGTTGGGTGCTCAGTGCCATCCTGACTTCCATCAGCACCTTTTTCACACGCTTTCAGTGACCAACAAACCTGATGTCTATCAACAGCAAACAGAAGTCATTACCTTCTAAAAGCTGCAAAACCTTCTGCTAGTCCTTCTGCTAGTATTCATCAAATGAAATCAAAAGTTCCCTAAAAATATTTAAAAAATAGAAATCAAACATAAAATCTGACCCTTGTCATCACTAGGGAGACAAATGCCTTTATGAGGAAGGAAAGGAAAAAAAACACATTGATACCACTGCAAAAGCATTTCACAAAAATATTTGCAAGATTAATACGTAAGAGTTATCAGTGTATTCATAAAACCTAAGTTTTGCAGAGTCATCATATATAGGCATACCTATACAAATGGCCATCATCTTGAAAGTCCTCTTTGCCCCATCTTCCTTTAATATCTTCGATAACATGATTTTTCAGGAATTTTTTAAGCAGCTTAACCGTTTGACTGCGAGTCACTTCAGGGCCAAAGTTTTGATTGGAACCGAGGAGTTCATGTAAACAGTCCACGGCCTCCGAGGCTTTGAAGCAACGCTCGTAGCTTTTGAAGCGGCACCGATGCTTCCGTAAGGGCATGGCGGCACGAAAGAGTTCGATTATCTCGTTCCACTGGGAAAGGGGAACAAAGCAAGCCGTTAAGGGGGATGTTGCACGGGAAACATTTTGGTTGTACGAAAGGAACTGAAAATTTAAATAGATGCGAATACAGAAGCGCATACTTTTGGATCACCTGTGCTGGCAAGGGCTCTGAAACGTGAAGCTGTGGTTTAAATAGTTGAGATGGGAGAACATAAGAGAGGAAACAGGGGAAGCTACAACCCTGTATTACCCACAGCCGCAGTTAGGGTTTTAAATCTCCTCGCTGCCGCTACCGGGAGGTCCCCGCCACAGCCCTGGACGGGGATGGAGACCACTCAGAGGTAGCCCGGAGCCCGTAGCGGAGGGACGGGCAAGGAGCGGAGCGCGGCGGGCACTCCCCCACCCACTCCCTCACTCACTCACCAGCCGCGTGGCGCGGTAGGGCCCGGGGCCCACCAGCCGCGCCGACATGGGGGGGGCCAGGCTGGGTAGCGCCGTCCCCACAGCGGCCACCAGCCGCACGCGCCGCGCCCGCCGACCGTTTGAATCCCGGCCTGCCGAGTGCCGCCTTTTCCCATTGGGCCGCCTCTGCACCACGTGACCCACACGCCGCCGCCTCGGATTGGTGGAGGCGGACCATGACTTGCCCCGCCCCCTCGGACCTCCCGGTGAGCGGGCGGGGCCGGGCGTAACGGCTCCCTCCCCACACACACACGCGCGGGGAGGGGAAATGGCGGTTGCTGGGCGGGCAGGCTTCTCACAGCGCCCGTCGGTGGGGCGCTTTGGCTTCCCACGAGAGGCTTGTTTTTCTCAAAATGGGCATTAAGTGCTGGGTTTCCATTCTGTGGCTGAGCAGTAAATGGTTCAGGACAGGGGCCCAGGCTTAGGTGTGGCAAGCACTCAAACCGTAGCAAGTGATGATGGATTCGCACTGTTTAAGTAGCACCATGATAATAATGTACTGCGGTGCTTTCACTAATTCGCAGAAAAAGCAAAAGTGATAATTTCAGGACTCCGTTTCTCAGGAGTAGCTAGTAATATCAGCGTTTCTCCACCAAACATAAGGAACACAACATCCCAATCCACTTCCCCTCATTATCTCTCAATGTTCAATGTAAACTTAGTGGTTTAACTAATGATGCACCCTGATTTCCACTGGAACTCAGGTGTATAATACAATTTTGAGCTATGAAAAAATTGTCCAGGAGCTGGCTGCATGATTCTCACGGGCTATAACACAGAAATCTTTTGTATTGAAGCCACTAGGGTAGGTGTACTATATGCAGCCTCTTGCGATACACCCATACAGTACACTGAACGAATGCATTTTCTTTCTTCAAATGCTTCATAACGCAGAGAAAACTAAACCATTGTGCAAGAAACGTAGCAGGACTCTGAAGCAGTACTTGCTGACAGCCCACAGACTGATCAGCATCTCCAGTTTCTGCTCATGCTTATTAAAACTTAATCTCAAATTGTGGAAGCAGTTGGCTTCTGCACAAGTGCCGGACATGGATGTTTTTTCTGGCTCTTTACGGGAGGGCTGAGAAGCTCAGATTTGACCATGTGTATTCTAAGACCCTAGTTAAGCTTCAGTGAGTTTAAAGTAGGTGCTGATCTAGGTCCTAGAACAAACTACTATCTGGCCCCTGAACTCAGCAGTAGGATGCACTCCTTTTACAATGCAGCTGCATAGGCCATCTCTCTTACTTTTGATAAAACTTCTAAGTGGTTCTGACCTCTGCATATTCATGTATTTTCTATTGCTGCAGTGGGTGGAATAACTACAAAATAGTGGGCCAAAACTAGGGCTTCCGCACGAGCAATGAGCTACCCGCTAGACTAAAGAGCAATCTCTTAATCACTACCTAGTTAAAGATTTATATATATATATATATATATATATATATATATGCAAAAATAGGTGCCACTCAAGCTTTAAAAAGAGACAAACCCTAACAAGCTCCAACCTAAAAAAAAAAAAAAAAGACACTAGGCCCTTATTGTCAGGAAATGAGCCCCCTCCTTTGGAAGCTAAGCATGTGCACACAGGTTGGAGGCTGGGAGGGTTTGAGAGTCAGTGATCAGATTTCCCACTGAAAATACATGTGGCCCCCAGTCAGCATCTTGGCTGTTCTGGGTTCTGTGCTAAAGCACCTCTCTCCCTCCCTGTGCACAGTCAGGGAGCTGAAACTCAGCACTGAGGATTCCATGATTAAGCACCTAAAAACTGCAAGAGTCATAATAATCGGATTTCAATCTGCCATAAGAGTTGATAGCTGCAGGGATTAAATAGTGGAAAGATAAAATATAAATTATTTTTTATTTGTTTTATAAAGATGACTTGTATACCATTTCATAAGAATTATTTGCAACACATGACCATTATAAAGTTTAAATTCTTTTAACATTAACAATACACCATAAATGTTGCTATGAATAGATGTATTGAGGTAATAAAACTTATTTTCTTGGAATTTTACAACAGGGAAGCAATTGAAACCTGCACCAACATTTTGGATATTTGAAAATCCCACAGGTCAGGTCAAGTACAAAGCAAAAACAATAAGCTTCTTCTCTGTTAGTAGTGAACATAATAGAAAACAGTACATTCAAAGGTAACGTTAATTTAAACACCTTTACCTCCTCAGCCCTTAACAATCTGCCATGTTTTCTAACATGGAAAAAACATACTGGTCAGTCTGATACGGACTCCACGCATGCCTCTACCACCTCTGCCAGCCCTGGTCTCAGGAGTTCAGAGAATGTCTTGTATTTTTTTTCTAGTTTGACGGAACAGAGACAAGGTAACCAGTGCTACTTTAAACTTGAGTTGTTAAAAACAAATGGTAATAATAATAAAGACTAATAAGAAAACCCCAGAAAGTCTTTTGAGGCATGTATTTCAATAGATAATGGGAATGAAAGAAAACAGAGCACAGTACAGTCATGGTAGCTAACATTTAGGATTCAATCATACAATGTGTTTCTTTAAAAGATATATAAGGACTAAGATTTTGACTGCTAAATTACATATTTATCCCCACTAAGCAGTCTATCCTACATATATGAAAATATACTCATAGATTAAGATTACTATAACACTTTGGTGAACAAATCACTAGGCTCTTTTGATCATTATACTACAAGACAGTTTGGATGACCCTCAAATTAGTAGGTTTCCTGCATTTAGGATAATTTTTAAATGAATACAATTTTCCTACATAAAATGAATTAAGTTATCTCAATCAAAGAGGGTACATATAAAAATCTATCTTCAAATTAAATGCCATACTTTGACAGATTAACATACATTCCTTTCTTTAAAGTAAATTGTTTTTAAACACATAATGCTTATATGTATTAGGTATATTAATAATGAGCTTTATATTCAAATACAGTATTTATTGAAGATTCTTTCTTTTAATAAATTGTAGCTGACATTCTCAACAACTTATAACAATTAAGGTTATTTTTTTCCTCAATGTTCGAAGTACTTTGTACTTGTCATACACAATAACTTTCTCAACAAGTATCTTTTATTTTCCTGCATCTTCTAGATAGAGATCATCTATCCATTCATTTCTTGCAGGAAAGACATGAGCAAGTTGTTGAAAACACTTTTTAATTCAGAGATGCATGCTGTTCTACCCCACCCCCCAAATTCTGAAACCCAAATAACTTATGGTAAAAATACAAGTTCTGCTTTGGAAGAAAACATACAAAATATACACAGTGTAGTGTGTGCACCTAAATATCTTGATTGTCAAGTAGCTCAAGTTTTCACTCCGATGTATACTTTTTTTTCTTCTTTCTTGTAGACAAGAGTTTGTTTCACTGATCTTTGCTGATGCTGTTTCTTGTCGTTTTTGGTAGTCGTTGTCCCTTTGTGTAAGCATGGTACCAGAAGTGCAGAAACAAGACTAAAAACATAGAACCATATAGCCAAATAATAAACATGAAAATTGGATATTGGTATGGACAATCATCCATGATGTAGATTTGTCCTATATGGACTGTAATCATAATGAACTGGACCTAGAGGAAAAAATATAAGAAAATTTATTAATTTTAAAAGAAAGACAAACTTCCTACAGACATTTAAAAAGATTTAGCAGAACTTGCATTCATAAAAAGTTGGATGCAGGGGCTTTTTCAGCTATAGATAGGGTCACCATTATTGACCCTCTCCCAAGTTGTTACTGCATTGGAAAGCACTTCCAAAGAGTAAAGAAAGACATTGTCAAGGAGACAACACGAATTAAAAGCAGCAGTGAGGAACCCGTACTAGAAAAAAGGGAGTCTGCACTAGCCAGTGCAGTAAAGAAATAAGTAATTTGACATGTTTGACCAGTGACAAATGGGATATTGCTCTGGAGAAAAAAAAAAAAAAAAAAAAAAAAAAAACCCAAAAAAAAAAAAAAATAGGAACTGTGAATGTGATAGTATGGAGGTCAGGGGTGAGGGGAAATTCATTCATGTGACACAAAGGTCTGCAGGTCCCAGAGAAGCAATTTAAGGGAGGATTTAAAAAAATCCACATGAACTCTAAGTTAATAATCCACAGGTAATACCGCCAAGACAAAAAGCCTCTAAACATATAAATGTTCAAGCTAAGTCATTCCTAGTTACACAGGATTACGTAAACAAACACCAGACCTGGTGCAAGCAGTTATAGCAATGGCTGCTTCACCCTACTTCTTTTGCTCCTCTGTGAGCAGGCCAAACTGATTGTGTAGCCAGAAGCTGAATTTTTTAAATTTCTTTTAAAAAAGCTGGGTGTGAAAAAGCACCCAGAGCAATAACCATTTCAGAGTGACCTAATGCTAATAAAACATTTAATATAAATTCCCTACACATAATTTCTATGACAGAAGGGACATGACATTAGGAAATACTTCTTTTTCCCTGCTGTCATTACTATTTACATGTAAACTCTGTACATTAGTTATGTTTTCTTGGTGTAAATTTACATTTTAGTTATTTTTATACAGCCAATGAATTTTGCATGTAGTATTCGGTGAATACATTTAACTGAAAACCTTGTGTCTATGATTATATGGTGAATGTTGAAGTCAGCAGATTTAAGTAAATAACTGAATGGGGACTCACGACTTTTGTTTTACTCATTTAAAACATGAATAAAAACTGACCATATAGATCATCATTAAAGAGTACAAATTTATTGCACTGTCTGCATTAGCCACAATCAGCATTCTGAGAGATGTTAAAGTCAAAGAGAAAATTACTCACAAGTTGCATAGTTGTCATGTATTTTTTCCACCACAAGTATTTATGATAGGCTGGTCCCAAAGAACAGATGCCGTAATAAGTGTACATGACAACATGTACAATGCAGTTCAACAGAGCGTGAAACGTCCCTAAGCCACCTGTAGAAGGAATATCATAAGGTAGTATTATTGCATCAGGTTTATTTAGGTCATTTAAAAGCCACCTCAAGTCCTAGTAGTTTGTTTTGATTCAGAGGAAAACAAACAAACAAGACCACAAAAATTATAGACTTTGATTAACCAAAGTATTTAACCAGAATTGTGTTCACACCAATTCTGAAGGATCTCATCACAAAGGTTTATCTAAGCTATCCCAAAACAGCAGTAAATTGATCTGATCTAATGACCTTTAAAAAAAAAAAAAATCACTGTAACTTCTCAAAGTGATATATACACATGAAGGAGGCAGAAAGAATTTAGTGGAAGCAGCATTCCTCCTGTTTTACACCTATTTTCTGGGCATCATGATGAACTTTGCAAAGCTTTAGAGGATAAGCAATTCCCCAACAGAGATTTCCACAGAAAGAATCACAGTTTCAGACAGTAAGTTTCTGGAATCATGATGTAAGTGAAGGCCTCACAAATCCACATTCCATCTCAAAAGCAAACGTACAATGGAAAGGAAATTTAAGGCCTACTAATGACCCTCTTTGGGACAAACTCATGACTGAAACTGGTAAGATATTAAACAAAGCAAGTGAGGAAATGTATTTGTTTTTGTTTTTCCATGGATCAACAATGGAGTTGATGATGCTGCTCAAGGTAATTTTGTTTTAAAAAACAAATTATAGGTTAAAATGATACAAGAGGTGGCTGATAAAGTATTTTTAAGATAAATATGAACATGAAAATATTGAGCATCAGTAAGAAAACAAAATTTTATGAAAAGCAGACAGTGAGAAATATTTCTTATCCAAAAGCCAATTTGCCATTAAGAATCACTTAAGTTAAAAATAAAGATTATTTTGTGATTTTAGTAGCTCACACTAGTCTTCCAGCTTGATAGATCATAACTCTTCCAGCTGTGATGGCAAACTTTATTTGAAACTTATTTATTTGTATTTTTGAAAATAATTTGATTGTTCTCACAGTCCAAAAGTACATACTTTTTTTTTGGCCTGCACAGTGAATATTCAAAAGAAAAAATAAATAGTTAAAGCAGAGAGAGGCAATAGTACAAGAATGTGCTTCCAAAAAGCAACACCGTACATAAACAACATCTTACAGTTCTCTATTTATCAGAAGAAAAATCAGCATCTCCTTTCACAAACCCATTTTTTTTTTTAAACACCGGTTCCAAAGCTTGGTCAGTAGAGACCGTAGTGCCACTATTTAGAAGGAAGGACAAGCAGTGATGAAACTGAATACAAGATAATCATCAGCAGGATTGAAATTCTTGGGAAGAAAAAATAAGTTGTCAAACAGAACAATATTTGGAAAGATCAGTATAAAGATAAGCAAAAAAGCTGCAGGAATAAATACAGTTCTTCAAGGCTGAGTATGACTATTATGAGCAAAGGATAAAACAGACTTCGCACAATTTGTTGAAATATATGTCAAATTATCACATGGGAAATTTGAATCTGATGCAAAATCAGGAGCCTGTATCTGGTATTCTGATCCAATGTCCAGATAAAGGGCAGAAAGTTAATCACCTATAAGTGGAAACTTTTCAAGGTTGAAGAGGAGAGAGTGTTAGTTGCTGGGATTCTTTGCAGATCTATAAACAAACTGAACTGCATGCTGAAAAATATATTTACAGTTTCCTCATTAACTTAAAATACCAGTTATTCATCAACATTTGAGAAAGACATGATCAAGCTTCCTAATAACAGAAACTCAACAAATGCAGCAGAAGTATAGCCTTTCATACGGTAACAAAATCTGCACACTGGACTTGTCCACTTGTCTTACTTGAGTCTACAGATATACTGGACTGCTTACTTATTTTCACATTCATAAAACAAGAACTAACAGATCAGATGTAACTACCATGGTTCTATTAATCAGTTTGCTATAAAAATAACATACCAGAGAATACGAGTGAAGAAAAGTATGGCGAAAAAGTAAAAAAAAAAAATATATATATATATACTCTCCTACAAAACATATCCTGTACTACTAAAGGGCTCTGCATGTTTCCATTGTGCTTACCAGGCTATTCTCATGGCATACTATATTTATTAGTGTTGTACACTAATTCTATAGCATAGAAAGATGCACGCACATGGAGCAGGGAGGGAGAAAAGTGAAACTAATCTGGAGAGGACAGAAAGTCTTAGTTCATCACAATTCAAATACAGGTAGAGCTAACTTTCTATAATAAATAAGGTCAAAAAATATGTCTGTAGTTTTCTGAAAGCTAAATAAAATATTAGATGTAAGTAAGCCTCACTTGTTCTGTAGCTTAAAGACCATAAAAATGACTGCTAAAACAGCACTTTAAGGATAGTAAAAAAATGAGAATGTAGTCCTTCCCTCCAATTCAATTCTTACGGTTTGAAGGAAAAATGTCTTTGAAGAAGCTTCAGAGTATCTACCTTATACTTCTTTCATACCACTTTTAATTTTGCAATCACATTTCTTTTTCATGTAATATTGCTCTTTGTTTGTATCTCTCTCCTGTGCACCTCTTTCCCTCAACATTGCACAAAATGACGTCAAGTAAGAAAAATGAGCACTCCCCACCCATTTAGATAGTTGTCGTGTATGGTGATCTCAGATGTTACAAAAAAATCTGAAGACACAAATTTTAAAATGTTGGTGTTTGCAGGAATTTTTAATCTGTTCTTCAAATATTTGTCTAGCATGTTTTTGGTACCAGAAGATATGTAAAAGTTGAACTCTCTCTTCACTACCTGCAGCAAATTTGACTCCAAACCACCAGGTCCATGGCATGATGGAATGATGAAAGACATGCAGGAATGTAACTTGGTTGTTTTTCTTACGTAGCACAAAAAATATCTGAAACAGATTTTAACAAAACCGATTGTTATAGAACACTCAAGCCCAACATACTAAAAGAAAACTGTATGCATCTATACTGGTTGCTCACTACTACACACTTAAAAATTCTTCACAGCTGCGGTCTAGGGAGAAAGTGGGAAACATCTGGCTAATTTTTGAAAAAAAAAAAAAAAAAATAAGCCAGTATTAAAACCCACCTGTAGAGTGAAGCCAAAGCAAGCTTCAAATGCAAATACTCACAGCTGAGCAATGAGTGCAATGGACAACGTAAGATGGACTTGCTTGTGCTGAGAAATATTTAGAACCATCAGATTTTAAGTCCCCTGAACTACTAAAGGAAAGACATTTGAGAAAACTAACTGAAGGACTAACACGAGATACAGACGGGAGAAAATATTAATTTAGAGAAGTGGCCTTTATTATTAATACTGACTTAGCTACCCTTGGAAAAAAGGCAACACTGGGAAGTAGAAATGTAACTACTCTTAATAGATATTGACAGGCCACACTTAAAAGGACAGATATTGTGAGAAATGTTAAGGGAAGACAGAGCAAGAAAATAGTATAAGAAGTCAGGTTATGAGAAGGCTGGTATCAGATGGCAAAGAAAATAATACAGAAGTCTGGCATGCTATGGAAAACATTTGGAAGCAGATGACTTAAATATAGTTAATAAATAACTTCTGCAATAATACCAAAAAGCTGCTGAGAACCAGGTACCCGATTGGATAGATTTAAATAAAACAAGTAATTATTAAAAAAATTTCAAGCCCAGGGCTAATTAAAAAGGGGCAATCTAACAAGAGGGTAGTACAGAGGACTAAAGCAGTCAGGCTTTTCCAGTTTTAGCATTCCTGGCACTTACATTATCATTCCATTTGGCCCAGTTAGTAAGATACTGAATCATGACTGTTTGTAGATGAAAGTTAGATGCTAACTTCGCTTGCGGGATATAGAACATCCCAGCTGCTCATGAGTCAGCTCCTGAATCACCACTGCTGTGCCCAACACAGTAAGACAAACGAAATCACAGCTGACTCCAACATCCAGAAGCCTGTTTGAGAAGAAGCTCCACCATCCCTAGTAGGTGCCAGCCTCAGGAAGAGGGGAAGGCAGATGGCTAGTGGTGGTGAGCAAGGTCTGCATTCTGCTTTAATGCACTGCAGCTCAGACTTTCTTTGAAACTGCTCAGAGTGTGGGCCAAGTACCAAACACATCTATGGTCATGGCTAGCAAGGTATTCACAGGAGTTTAGAGCAAGTAGTTATGACAAATTATGCTGTACTCATTTCTGTTGATGCAAATATTCCAAAAGTGGAAGATAAAATCTGAAGATGACATGGAAAAAAAAAAATTATTGTGGTCAAAACTGATTTATTTTTCTTTTTTTTTAACCTGCCATGTTGAGACAAGCATTGCTGCAGCACAACAGGTTAGTGATAATTTAGCCAAGTTATCACGGCTTCCATTTTTTTTTAAGATACATTCTCTAATATTTTCCCTGATAAATAAGGAGTGCAATGGGAGAATAAGATAGTAAGGGTAAACAACTTGATGGTATTCCAACACTGGAGATTGGAGGAATAATGAAAAATAAATTTATGCTCTCAGCCCTCAACAGCAGTGGTTCTTCTACTGTGAAAGGGAAACATCACTACATTGTTTATTATTCTACAAATACTTACAGTGTCTAACAGTTCGATGAACTTGGAAAAGTAGTACAGCCAACAAGTTCGTACCATCTACAAGAGTGAAAAACAGAAATTGTTAAATCCTAATAGTCATAATTAAAATTAAAAAGCTGCAGGAAAAGTAAGAGTAAAAAAGAAAAATAGAGAGAGAAGCAAGTGGTGTCTTGGTGATGTATAGCTTGTTTGGTGTTTTTTTTTTTTTCCTTAAAAAATAATTTTAAAAAGCATAAGATATTATTTAATTGTTAAAGAATTTTAAAACCAATAGGAGCAAGCCAACAAATAGGTTGCCTTTTTTCCAAACAGTAAACCCCTACGGTTAACTCATGCTTTATATTATACAGTAAGGCATTTTCCTTTAGAGCATTCCACTCAACAGCAATACATTTAGTTGTTCAAAAACCATTTTCAAAAATAAAGTCAGCGTAGCATAACAGTTTGACCACACATCTGGCAACTTACTCTTAGAGCTGTAGGTGACCTCGAGTAGTCAACAATATCACACCGGAATGAGTACCCAGTGGCCCAACCTGACATAAGAAACTGGAGCAAAGAAAAATAAAAGGGCACTGATTACTTTGTGTCTTATGAAAAATTCATTAAATTCGGATTACTATTGCAATCACTAAGCAAAGGGGAAAACAACGTTATAAACTATTTGGATCAGCAGCCTTGTCAATCATCTACCTCTCTGTCGACTAGCCACCACAAGATCATTTGCTGCTACAGATTGATTAATTTATAATTCCATGACCACACCTATGGACAAGAAGCTTCTTTCTACACCCATTATGTCAGCATTAGTAAACGAAGAAGAGAAACAGCTACATCTCAACACACGTGCTGGTTAAGCAACTTATTGTGTAAATCAAAACACAAAAACAAGTGAACCTTTTAGAAATTTTTGAAAGTTATCACAGCCAAGTATCTTACTACTCAAAAAAACCATCACAACATAACAACATAAAAGTAAAGCTTAATACTTTAAAGACAAAGAACAAAACAATATGCACTATATGTTTAGTATCCTAGTTCCTAAAATCTTGCTTAGTTGAACTGCATGATTCAATGAGTCTTTCACTAATACGATGGATGAGAAGCTACTGTTTTTACAATCAAAAGCACATGTACAGGGCAGGACTACATGTATCATCATTTAATCATTTCTCTTTATCATTTGATTTTTTCTCTTGGACTGTATTAGAACTCAAGAGCAACATCAGTGATATTGCACTTGGCTCATTCTCCTACCAGCCATTAGGACAACTGTATCTTATATCAGTTGAAAACAAACAAACAAACAAAAAAACAAAAAAACAACAAAAAAAAACACAACCTTGTCATCAATTGATCATAACCCACTCATGCATGATGAGGTTCAGCTCTTAACAGATGAAGGTTTTTAGTTTATGACGCACTAGATGTTTTAACTTCTTAAAGAATCAGTTGCTTAAATAAAACAAGATTTAGAATGCCATCAAGATATCTTAACACTAAAACACCCACAAAATGGCTTGGATCCAAAAAGGGAAAGAATCAGCTTTTTGCTGAGTCTGAATATCTGCTATTGTCTCTCTGTTATACAGCATCTATGCATCCTTTCATGAAATTTTAAAATAGAAGTCTTGACAGCAGATTGAGTATTGTGTTAGTATCAGGCACAGCTAGAAGTTTAATTTATTTGAGTTTCTGAGGGCTTATAATCAAACCAAGCTTATCACCAAATTACAAACAGATGTGTTCAGTAATTTTTCAGAAAAAGCAAAAAAAAAAAAAAGTAAGCATTTTGTCCCAGCACTTACAACATTCAGCACAGCTATTACATGAAGTAGCTGCTGTTGCACTGTCATTTAAGTGCTGTTAAAAGAAATGTCAAGCAGTTCACTGTAACTCATGATGAAATTTATGCAATTTGAGCTAACAGTAACATTGCCAATTTTACAGGATTATATTGCAACATTACCAATTTGCCAAACATAACCACATAACCAGACTTAATATGAAAAGCATCAGTACTGGCATAGGGATATTTAACCAGGCAGATGCAGACAGCTATTATTCACATAATACTATTGTTACATATACATATACATATATATATATTTATGTACGTATGTATTTTCAACTGAAGCAGACATCATGTATCTTAATGTTTAAAAACTGGTTCTAAAGCTTCTACATAGTCTATACCATTCAATCTTATGGATTTTTTGCTCACTTCATCAACCCATAATCCTACACAATGCCAGGCTTCGTTGTTTTAAAGTCTAACATTTGCTTGAACACTTGCTATGGACTACAGCAAAATCTCAACACTCTCTCAGAGAAAAAAAATAATTCCTGTATCTGAAAAAAAAAAAAAAAGGCTAAAATTGTTCAATTTTTTGTTTGTTTCTTTCTTTATTTTTTTATTAGAGCACAAAGGTCCCCTAAGTAGATATCATTAACATTTGCAATTTAAAAGGCTGACCTAACTGAAGATTATTATTTAGTAAACATACAGTGTTTGAAACGTCAGAGCTGACTATCAAGTAGTAGGGTAAAAACAATTACAACAGATTAAGAAAAACATATAGTCTACATTACCTGCTACAACCCAGAGAAATTAAGTTATAAAGATTTTTAATTTTGTGCATTATATACATGAAGTATTTTACCATATTTCTTTCTAGGTATGACTTACTCCTTTTTATTGAGTATCAGCTCAATAATTTTGACATACTGGTAACGTAAATATAATTACAACAATCAGAATAATAGTTTTTAGAACTGAAGAGTGGAAACTGCATTAATAAATTTATTAAAATGTGTGAGGGTTTTTATAGACATAAAATATATAAGTGTGTTGCCTATAAAAGTAGTACTTACTTCGTAAGTCATGTACAAAGAAAGGATTACCACACTAAAGTTATAAAATGCCATTATCTGCCTGAGTTCAAAAGGTTTTTTATTTTCCATGATTTTGGGTCCCAGAGAAGTAACAAAATAGATGTAGGTTCCAATGATAAAGGTCGTTGGAAAAGGTGAAGACATGAGTGGCCAGCCTTCCAGTCTTGGATCTGGAGGAGGGGAGGAAAATCATAAATCAGATATTTACAGTACTCATTAAATTCTAAAGAGGCTGCTGAAAAGTATTGAACTGCTAACAGTCTGGGTTTTGTTTTCACTGATCAAGAATCCATTCACCTCAAAACAGTGCCGACTAGATAACAAGATATAGCACCAATCAGATTACTTCTTCCTGCACCATAGAATCATCTAGGTTAGAAAAGGCCTTCAAGATCACCAAGTCTATCCATCAATCTGACCTACTGAGTCCACACATCTCAAGTACCTCCCTACTGAGTCCACACATCTCAAGTACCTCCAGGGATGGTGACCCCACCACTTCCCTGGGCAGTGTATTGCAATGCCTAACCGCCCTCACCATAAAAAAAAAATCTTCCTGATAAAAAGCATCTAAACCTCTGCTGGCACAGCTTCAGGCTATCTCCTCACATCCTGTCACCTGATAAAACAGACTGACACCCACCTCACTACAGCCTCCTTTGAGGTAGTTGTACACAGAAATGAGGTCTGCCACAGGCTCCTCAAACATCCCCAATTCCTTCAGCTGCTTCTCATAAGTCACTAATTCTTCACACAGAGAATCACAGGAAACGTGATTTTCAGTCCAGAGCCCTCCTCCATGAAAAGCCTGCATCTTCATACAATGCTGTGGCTCAGAAGGCATATAGGAAGGCAATGCACAAGCAGGTCACAGAGCCTGCATGTCCAAGTGAGACTTCATTATCCTGGAAAAGCATATATTTTGCCTCACAGGTTAAGGCACAGACAGGCAGTAGCCCCACTTTTCAAGATCCTCAAGCCTTATAAGCAGTATGATGTTAGGTGTAATAACCACAGGGAATTCAGACTGAGAAAACATCCTCTCATTGGTTGGTATTCACAGATTGTTCCTAAGAAGTTCTGACATGTCACCACTCACAATACCTTAAAACTCATAGTTTTATATTGCAGATCTCCAAACAGCAAATATGTTGCAAGTTCCTCTCCAGTTATCCCATACTGATTTCAGCTATTGTAGAGTCCTTTTCCTGCTCATGCTGCCTCTTTTCACAGCTGGGACTGACAGAACTACGCTTTAAACTTCACCTTGATCCCATTGCACCCATTTGTCTTTCATCACCAAGTTTCAGCTCAAAGAACTTCAACATTCTCCATAACCAGGGTAAATGGAACAAACTTTTTTTCTAAACTGACTTTTGGAAGTTTCGTTTCTGAAGGACCCCTAACCTTCCTGTTGAGTCAGCAAACGGCTGCTTTCATGGCCTGCTGCTGTACGTTGGGTGTGAAATTACATCATTGCAACTTTTGTTAAGTGTTAAAATCATGGCCCAATGTCTTAAGTTAGTGATGTTCAACCCATGGCATTCAAGCAACACTTCTTGAGGCACTCTGGTGTGGTTTGCAGCCATGTTTTTTTTTGTTTGTTTAAAAAAGGAAAAGGTTGAGGAAAGCAAATTATAATGCCATTTGCAGCCTGTTGCCCCATGCTGCTGCCCATGGGCCAACAAGTATTGTGAAACGCTGCATGTTATATTTTAAAAAAATAACATCTGTCTGTGTAGCACTGCAAGAGAAGCACCCGCTCTTCAGAACTGATTGCTTTTTTGCATTCACCCCTTGCACTGATACAACCAAGACCTTCCTGCTGATTTTCCCAGCTTGATTCTGAGAAAAAACATGTTCAGGCACTAACAGTACAATATGCTATGCCAAATGCAAGCACTGGTAGGCAGAGAGATGAGCAACTGAAATTGTGAATTCACGGACAGGACAGCAGCAGTGTGCTGTCACCCATCCCAGTCCTCTTCATCCGCTGAGTTGTACTCACAAAGCTCCCTTTTCATGTTCTGTAGCATCAGAGCATGCACAAGAAAAATGGTTTTCAGCTATAAGGGAAAAGGTAAGTTACTAATTGTAGTGATCAAACCTTAACTGCTTCTTAAGCTTTCCCCAGGAATCAGCTAATCCTGTTCATTACGTGGCTACCATGATGAGGAATGTTTTAACATTACGTTAAATCAAAACATGCTCAATGTCCTCCTTGTATGAGGTGCACCAAGAGACTACAATTCTTTTCTGAAACAGGGCTGTGAGAGTGAATTACTCTGAGGGCAAGTTTCAATATACTATAACTCACAAGGGTTTGTATTTCCTTTTACTTTGCAAGAGGAAAATAGAGCAATGCCACACAACTAACTCAATTAACTGATAACATAACATTGTTAGTTAATGAAAAAAATAGAGCTTTACATTCAGTAGAACACAAAAAATAATTAAACCATATATTCAAGACAAGCCAGAAATTCTTACAAAGTAATCACTGTTGGCACTATATTAGTCTGGGGTTATAGCCATAAGTTATCTGAGTTTAGTGTTTATTTATTTATTTATTTTTCTGATTCAGAAAATAATTTCTTCTTTATAGTTAAAAATGTCAGTAAGTAGCCTGGCAAGTCTATTAAACATCTACAGGAAGACAAGGCTACTTGAAGCTGATAATAGTACATCTACACTAGCTACATGCTGCTTTTCAAACTCATTGAAAGTTAGTAAGTTTTGGACTTCAATGACTCACCAGCATCTTTGATCCATTCATCATACAGTAGCACAGCCTTTGATGTCAGATTGCTGAAGGCCATTTTCACTTGATTAAGATTTTATGATGCTGCCTGCAGGAAAACAAAAAAAAAATCACCTTTGCAAAAACAAAAAAAAAAAATGGATTTCAGTAATTAATAAAACAAAGGTGAATAAAGTGTTTTGGAAAAAAAATCAAACAGAATGGAAAGAAATGGAGGAGGTTAACAGAGCATGACATGTGAAATACAGATCAGGTAGTGTAAGCTGGACAGATCACACTACACTTGAAGCTGATTTATAGCTGAGCTGTTATGCAAAACAATATGATTTTGTAATCTCTCCATGCCAAACAAGGTGCTTCCATGCCATAAGGCGTTATCTCAAGAAACCATGCTGTGGTTAACCGTTACAGTTAAGGGAAAAATACAAATAAAGAGCAGCTGCTAAAAATTGGTTTTATTGTTGTATCCTGTAGAAGTCCACACTGATAATGTAAAGTTGAGCTTTGCAGCATTTACTACTGAAAACGTAATTTTCTAACTCAGAAATATTTTTAAGGTAGGTGGGAGGGAGAAGAGGTGCCAATATGTCTGCACACTTGTTTTAAATACAATAATTAACTATGTTATAATTAGTATGCAAATCACATTCTGATGAATCAACTGTTTCCACACCAGGATTATGAAGCATCATAGTACCAGCGGTAATACCATTAACTCACAAAAATTTTCCAGCACTTCCAGTTCGCCTGCAGCACCACCCGCATATGTAACACAAAGAAGTATGCTTATATGAATACTGATTTTTGCTCTGACATAAGTACTCACCAGCCCTTTGCTTTACCACATTTCCCCCAGAAAGCACTTAAAAAAAAAAAAAATGTTTTAATGGTGCCTCTCCTATTCCCACTCGGTGTTTCACTGTGCCATATGATTTCTCTCAATACCTCCACATAATCTTCACACAATATCCACCTCTTAGTCCAGGCTGCACAACCTGACAATCAGCTCCTTTCTTCTGGAGAAGAAGACAGCCTTCTCAGAGAGCCATCTCATCCTCCTTCAGTCTAAGCCAGCTGCAGCTTTTGGGAGCCAATTCTGTACCCCATGATGCTGCAATGTATCTCTGCTCACTCCCCAGATCTTCCCATCGTCTCCTTCTCACTTGTGCTCACCTTAGCAAGCCTACACAATAATTTCCCCCATATTTCTAGTTTTAGAGCTGTTCACTGCCATTTCATAGTATTTAGACACCTCAAAGAACACTATATCCCACACTCTTCATCACAAAATGCAACACTGTCAAGCCTGCCTTCATTAGTTTTCACATGATTTACCTCTTCCCAATTCTCATTTTCCTACTCTTTTTACTGTTTGCACTTCTGCTATATGCACCTTTGCATCTGAAACTATTTCTTGTACAGAAAATGTTCCCTCTGCTCACGTATTCCAGAAATACCATTTTCCAGCATCAGCACTTCCCAGCTCAATGTCAGTGCCTTTATGCTGACCACCCTCGCATGCCCACTGCTACCTTGATTTAGACAGCACCATATCAATTCAAATTGCTGCACAAAGCATCTTCAGTACAACAAAGGGGGTGAGCTTCTTATTTCTTCATAGACATCTTTTTTAAGATATATCATCATAATTACTTCTTCCTCTCTACAGATGCTGCAAAGCTATTTTTGTGGATACCAAAAAAAGTGAACATTGATCCAGCAAGCCTGTTATCTTTCACCAAACAATTTCTAGGCAACCATCACACGCATCATTGTAACTCAAGCAATACATTAAGCTAACAAACATTTTACATGAATGCAAAATTACTTCCTAATGCTCAACAACAGAAAAAGATACACACAGCCACTAAAAAGGAGAGGACAATCCCATAATCCTCCACACAATCTGCTAACTGCAATGCTCACTTCACAGAAGTTTTATTTTACTGTACTGAACTCTTCCTGCTAAGTCGGTCTCTCTACCACATACCCAGTGGGTACAGGGTGCTACTGAGACAGCTCTAAACATTCATTGACATTTGAAGTCTTACTGAAAGCCAGAGTATTTCTGATTTTAATATGCTACTGTACAACAGCCAAATTCTATCTACATAGATTAATTTGATAGCTCTGAATTACTAACCGTACTATTCCAACATCATGAGTGAGGTTCAGACACATGAGCAATGAAGTCCACAGTATAGTGACCAATTTCAACTGATCAAATACTTCTTTTAAATCTAAATTAAGTATGAGTATCCCCTTTCTGCCAATTTCCATTTCAACAAGCAAACATAGTTCAATCTATATAGCTTAGAATAATACATCAGGAGATATATTTCTGCAGAAGCTTCAGTTTCATAATTTATTTTTTTAATCAAATCCAGTGATGCCTTTCTCTATCCATCTCACTTTGATGAAGATCAAGGGCACTTACTGTAACCAAACCATTGTCCACACATTCCTCAGCAATAGCTGTGGCCATAAACCCATAGCAATTACATTTACACCACCTCCCCCCCAAAATCCCATTGGAGGTCAGTGCGTACATGTAGGAACATGCACACTTTTAACAAAGCTCAGCGTGAAAGAAGTCCATGTCCATTCTTACTGAAGTATATTGCAGCAGTATTGCAGTTAAGTTTTGCAGTTCTCTCATCCTTGAGAGAAGGACACACCAGTCAGAGCAGCCAGCTTAACTCAGCGTAAAGACAATCTGAGAAATTACTCCTAATCTGAAAGTAAGCAGAGTACAATAGACAAAACGTATTACTTTAAGAGCAGGAGTAAAGTCAGGAAAGAAGACAAAGCCCTTCATAACTTTTCTACAGTTAAAAGACTTAAAATCAACTTCTGCGTACAACACCAATACTTTATTTTCAAAGTGTTTTAATCTTCTACGTTTTTTTTTTTGTTGTTGTTGTGTTTTTTTTTTTTAAACTTAACTAGCTACCTACTTTTTTCTTTGCAAGTCTACTTTTATGAACAATTTTTTGCATTTACATAACTACTTCAGGATTTTTTGTTTATTTGTTAACCGTCTCTAGGTAGAATTAGTGACAGCATGAGAGGTATTTTGTCTTATTCCATTACATTTACTTCACACACAAGGTCTCATATACAGGGAAAAATACAATCAAAGTCTCTTGTGTTTTGTTATTGTTGATTTTGTGGGTTTCTTTAGTTTGTTTTTAATACAAGACTGCAAAAAACCCACATACCTACACACAAAATAAGCAACTAGATTGTGCTTCAGCAAAATAAATAAATAAAATCATTTTGAAAGACTGCTCTTTCAGAGTACAACCATGTTATTGGGAAATAACCCAAAGATGCTCTGTCTTAATTCAGTTTTCCATAGTGTTTGGCAGTTTTGAAGCCTACAGAACTTATCCTCTAAACAAGAAGTTGGAAATGTTTAGCCTGAAGGGACAAAGACCTGTGGGCAGAGAAAGCCATTTGTTAATACACAGCTTTAGTTCTTCATGCTATAAAGCAATCTACGCATGAAGCATTTGTTTAGCCACAGTTCAGACAGAATAATGTACATTTAGTTTACATGAATGTTAACATATTTACAGAATCAGCACATCAGCACTTTGATTTCCAATGTTCTACTTTCTGCTTTTAATAGCATTACAAAAAGCAACTAGGATGTGCTAGCAACAGGGAAATTTATTTTTAAAATGGCATCTAGTCAGTAGTAAACTCCCAAAATTACTGAAGGTACACTAGTAGACTGATTTTCAAAATTGGGTTATTTAAATGATGCATGAGAAGAAATTTACATAAATAAAAAATAAGATCACTTATGTTCAATATGCCCAGTCCAAAAAGTTCTAAAGAACATATATGCAGGCCCCTGAAGCATATGCATTTGGAAAACAAGAACTGAAATTATGTCATGAAACCTGTGAAATCACCTGTGAAAAACTTAGGCAAGGTACTGAGCTCTTAGAAATAGATGAGCACTATTTTTATTTAAAAATGTCAATGGGAGTCATCCTGTGCACCTCTGTTCAGGCCAGCTGCGCTAATATTTCTAAAGACACCCTTAAACAAATGTGCCTCTGTCATTATAAAGATAGGGGTGTAAGGGAGCCAAATGATGGAACGGGCTGTGTCAAAAGATTAAAGCCATTTGCTGGCCTCTGGTCCCCTACAGCTCAGCAGACAGCTGAAATAGCTGCTGCTAAATTAAGGCACACAGCTTTGCAGAACCAATATCAAATGTGACCATTACCTTTACTGGAGAGGGAGGGGTACATAAGATCATTTACAACAGCCAAGAACATGCATTTTCCATCCCAAAATGCTACATACCTCAGCAAACCGTATGAGAATGCCACATGATGACAAGTGGTAGGTATTAAGCTGTTACAAGTTCTGTTACTATGCAAAAAACATTAGTGATTCTTGTGATAGGAATTACTGGTATGCCTCACACATTCTTTATCTTTAAATGAGAACAACAAGCTTCTAGCATTCCTTGGCTTAACCCACATGAAAGATACTTGCCATTCTTTGTGATTATTTATTCCCCCTACGTAGTTTTTAAATATTAAAACATATCAAAATTTGCTTTTAAATAATGATTTAAAAAGCAATGTTTTACATTGATGGCTACTAAACAAAGGAAGCAAGCAGAAGAGCGTGACAGAACCAAGCATAATGAAACAATACTACTAGGAATCCAACATCAACCTTGTCACTCCAGAAATCAACTTCTTAATTAATTTAATTAATTAATATTAAGGCAAGACTTTGTCTTCGGAGAAAAGCTTGTTATTAGAAGGACAGAAATACTACTTATAGAATCACAGAAAGGTTTAGGTTGGAAGGGATCTTAAAGACCACCCAGTTCCAACCCCCTGCCGTGGGCAGAGACCCTCCCACCAGTCCAGGTTGCCCAAAGCCCCATCCAGCCTGGCCTTGAACAGCTCCAGGGATGGGGCATCCACAGCTTCTCTGGGCAACCTGTGCCAGTGCCTCACCACTCTGAGTGAAGAATTTCCTCCTTATAGCTAACCTATATCTGCCCTCTTCTAGTTTAAAGCCCCTTATCCTACAGGCTCTAGTAAAAAGGGCCCTAGTTTCACAGGGACCTCTTAGCAAAAGACAGGAAAATATGATAAAGTACAAGCTTCAGTGGGGTAATTTTCACGCAAGTCAGATGCCAGAAGCAAAGTTTCTGGAGTGTTACCCCCCTGACGTGACAACAGTTAATGATGGCAAGACCCCCTGTCCCACAGACCCTTCAGGAAGATGGGAAGAACATTGTCCCATGCTGGTCTGATTTCCAAATGATAGCACAAGAAGTGACAGTAACACTGGGTGGCACATTCAGGCACAATTATGAAACATTAATGCTTCAGAATCATTTAATATACCATTGTTAATTTTGCTTTTGAAGTTCACAGGGTAATTAAATCAGAACATTTCACAGATCATATCTTTGGCTTTACCTGGGAAACATCAGCTCTGCCCTTCCTATTTCCCAAGGTTGGGTTGTTACATAATTGCAGTTATTTTAAATACTTTACTCCCTTATGCCAGGCTCCAAACAAGTACAAAATGCCTATTACATCAGATTGGTTACTCACCTATATTCTGCCACAAAATTGGATATCACCTGCTGTTATAGATTTCCCTGAGAAAAGTTTCTGTGACCTTCCTGATCCTTTATGCCTTCTCTCAACTAAACAGTGCATTTTGGGGAAGTTTCATCTCACATGTAGGCTGGTAACATCCTGCTTAGCATTAGGTGGCTTTTTTGTTGTTGCTGTTAATATTGCCTGCAAGCACTGTTCCTGTCAGATGGCAGTGCTCAAGTGAGTTACAGCTTTGTGTAACAGAGGGATTTGAGGAAATTTCCAAGTTTTTAAAGAGACGTATTAGTTAAATGTTACCTTGATTAAATTTCAAACTTCGACTCTGAAGCCAGCAGATTTTTAAATAAAAATGTGTGCATCAACCACCTCCAGTAGACATTGGTGAGGGAATAGCACATTTCCAAATAAATGTAAATCCCTTTGGAAAGAATGTGGACGTCTTAAGAATAGATGAAAGAGGTTTAGAAACTGCATTAAAATGTCTGCTTATGAATTCCGACACCGGCAGTATTCAGTAAGAGATCTAATACCCTGTATTGTCACCCTTATTGAATTTGTTGTATAGCACCTCTTTATTTAACGCTTTGCTTTTTGAACTAACATCAAAACTACCACTTACCTACACAAGTAAAGTAGTCTGTAGGCAGCAGAACTAGTGAAAACACAGTTCATTTCAACCACATTACATACTGGCGTGTTTTTTTTTTTGTTTGTTTGTTTTTCCTGTTAGCCTAGTGTATTTCCCATTCTGATGCCGGGTAAAATAAAAACCAATTTGTATTTCCTCCCTTGCCCACATGCAATGTGTTAAAAGAATGGATACTGCAGACTTCATGCAAGGCTGATTGCTAATGGGCACAGAAAAGCTCTTCCACATGGGAACTGTTTCAGGTTCTTCACTGGCCAGGAGTACAGCCCCATTTTGTGCCCTGCTCCCAGCTAATATCAAACAGGCATCCTCCTGGTCCACGTACGCTGATCCAATGATCAGTTCCCCAGTAGGGAACCCCCAAGCGTGCAGTCCCATGGCAGCCCTACTGATGGGTCTGGTCCTCAGGCAGCTGCAGGATAAGCCACAGCAGCTCGCTGACCCAACTGAAATCATAATCTTGGGGAAAAGGTTCCTTTTTCAGTCAGCACAGTGGCTGCACCTGAAGGAGCTCATGCAAGGGAAGCAGCAGGACACCTGAGTTGGGATGCTGCAGGAAGGTGGAAAGGTGGGAGTAGCAGCCCTGTCATAGACATTTAAGCTGATGATGAAATCACATAGTGAGGACACAGGATCATCATGTCTGGTCCTGCCTGCATAACCATAGACAATCATGTGCCAGATCGTTAGTTAAGACGTGCACACACCGCACCTCGGCAAGCCGTCAATCCGTCCATCACATGCACAAGGAGTACTTCACAACACAAGAACTGAAGCCACAAAAACATCTTTGTGCTACAACATGGCGGCAAAGGATTGGGCATCACCAGTACGTTAAATTACCTGGTGTTGCAATAATGCAACTGAAAGCAATCCTAGGGAGTAATCCTAAGCCCTCCAGGACCAAACAGCCCGTGCAAACATAGCCTGGTAGAAAGTTTCCTTACAAGTCTGAACTCAGTTATCAATTTAACTCAAGCATGAGAAAGACACTAGGCTGGTCCCTGAAAGGATTCCCAGTTTCACTTGGGAAACCACCACCATAAACCACACAAGAGTGTATCTACCTCAGTTTTTAATCCTCACATTCCCATAGTTTCAGAGAAAGGCAAAAACATAAACAGGGGACATAGCTGCTTGAATTTTAACTTGTTATCAGTGCTCCCCTGCCATTACCAAAACCCCTTGAGCATTGGTATGTCAGCCACCCTGCCTTCAGCTAGCCTTGTCTGCCTACCTGCATGCTGCTGAGTGGCTCCTGCATCTGGTTTACCACAGGAGCTCTTCTTGTTGGTCTGCCAGTGCATGACTTGCACTTGGCTCCCTTGGGTTTCATGCCAGCAGGGTGACAGCAGCTCACAAACTCACCTAATCCCGCCTGCACGGTGAGCCCCATGACACACATCCCATGGCAACTTTCACCTAGAAGTCAAAATAAGGTTCACCCATGATGTAATATTTGTATTAATGCAACCGCATTTCCATTAGATAATGACACATCATTACCCTTATCAAAAACCTCTGGCAAATTACTCATTTAGTATTTGGGCCATATCCGACTCAGGTTAATCTCCTGCTTATCCAAAGGACTTAATAGCTCCTCCTTTTTCCTCCTTGTTAATTATATAACCAGAAAACGTTCTGCAGTGTTTTAACTTTTATTTCAAGATCAGCTAGGCTTTGTGTCATGTTAAGCAGGCTTTCACAAAGCGAGAACCAAGGGACAAGGCAGTGGAAATGCAATCTGGATTGTTCAGATGTGCAGCACAGGCACATGCGCCCTGTGCAACCCATTAATTCCTCTACAAGTTGGTGTCTTCATAACACACAGCTTTTACCCCTTCTAGACTATTTTTTTTGTTCTGGAGTAGTGATAATTCTGATAGCTACATGAAAGTATTTGTAACTGTGGTATTTCTAAAGCATGTACACATTGTTAGTAACAAAGCAAACTACAATATAAAACTCTGTGCTGATCTAGAGGGGTAAAGAGCGATACTTAAGCTGCAGTGAGTTTTTTTGTTCATTTATTTGCCTGTATAAGAAATACTTTACTTTCAAGAAACAATTTATAAATGAGCTCTATAAAGTTAGTGGGAGTGGAAGTGCTAACTATATACCGAGAATGAAAATGATATCTCATGACATCGAAAATTCACATTTTAGAAGACTAAGGCTTTGTGGATGCATCCACAAGACAGGATTAATGTCATTTAATTTTCTCTCATTGTGATGATGAAAATCTCTTGTTTTGAGTATACACCATAGTTATTTGATTGCTTTGGTAAGAACCTTTTCAGCTTTCTACGGGACACCCATTTTTACAGCAAAGCATAGAGAACGAGGTAGAAGCATGCTCATAACAGTCCTCAATACCTTATTAACATACCCTGAGAATGGGCAGGCCATAAGCAAAACAGACTCAGCTAATGTTGCCACATTTGTGTTCGGTCTCAAGTTCTCCCTACTTCTCCTGTGTGATACTATTGCACAAAGTCTGCATCATTCTTAAGCCTCCATGTAGGATGGTTTAGAATTTGCTCCTGTTATAAGAGCAACACTGCTTGTACCTACCTTAAAGTTACTTGTGAAAATATGGAAAGATAAGAGTAAGACCATCTGCTTCCTTTAGCTGCGAGATGAGCCATTGGGTTGGCTCCATCACATCAGCCATCCTCATTAAGAGTTAACAGGTGAATTGCATATGAGAATCTTATATGTCCAATTAATTAAAATATAAACAGTTTTCTACTAAGAATAGGTAGAGAACTTAGTTTGTGTTCACCCATTATTTAATAGAATCATGACATATATTGTCATTAAGGAGTCATTGTTGGGGGGCACTCCACAGAAACTGATCAAATAGAGGCAAGAGATGTACTACTAGAGCTCATCTTGCAGAGCATACTCCTTAAAACATCTGGGAATGAGATTTGTTACACAGGTAACATGTTGCTAATCTAGCTAATACCAATGGAAAATAGAAGCAGACAAACCTTGTTTCCACTGACATTCTGCAACTAAACAATCAATGGCAATGCACCTGTAGCTATTCAACAATGCAGAAATTGAAAAATCAATAGAGAAAAAAGAAAAAAAAAAAAAAAGATTATAAATTTCCATCCATGGTAGGCAAAGATTGGGACACTGTGCTGTCTTTTGTAATATGAAAATACAGCAGAAGGGAGATTAATGGGAAGAGGAGAAATATATATGCGTGCGTGTGTGTGTGTGTATATATATATAGTTACCTTAAGAACATAGTACTTAAAGCAGTGAGCAAAGAAAGTGAAAAATATTCATCAGTACTGAATGAAGAAGTATTTTTCCACAGTCATATCTTGCCCATAGCATACACTCAGCTTGTTACTGTCACCTCAGATGACATGATGCAGAGTCACTGCCGATTTATGGAACTTTTATTGCACCGCCTGCACTCTTGCTGGGTTCAGAATATTAGTAAGCAGCAACACTGATAACAACCATGTGGAATTACAACACATGATTTTGTTCACCCTTTAATGCGGCAATTTTCAGAAGCTGAACTGCTCCCACACCACTCACTCATGCTGACATAGGCTAATTTCCTTTACCATTGTTTCCTACTGCCTTGCACTTGCTCAACCTACCCACACTCGGGTCCTAAGCTGATATCCTCGGCAGCAAAATAATGCATTCTTTCTGCTCCAACTTTGCTTGCACTGCACTAGGCAGGCATAAATTTTAAAGGCGTATGACCTAGAACTGACACCCTCCCTATCCACCCACTTTTTTTTTTTAAACTACTATGCAGCATAGCGGACATGCTGTTGCACACTGTAAACATCAGCAACTCCATCCTCCTTAGCAGGCTCTTTCAAAAGAAAGCTGGGACCAGCTGTGTCCACAACCTTCTGCTGTGATGCACGCAGCACAGCCGCCAGCCCTGGGAAGCGCGACACAGGCTGCTGAGCGCTGGGAGGAGATGGCAGGGATTTTAGGAACATTTTCAGAGGAGCCACTTTAAAGGAAATCTGTGCTCAGCATTGTTTTTAAACTAAAGTATCATAACACGGAAGTCTCCTGTCATTGTCATTAAAAAAAAAAAAGCTGCTGCTCAGAAGTTCAGTCTTGGCACATCAGCTGATGTTGAGAATGTACTTTCTGGAGTGCTCCAGGAAGTTACTGTATGGTCACATCCTAAATCTTTCCAGTGCAGAGGTGATGATTTATAGAGATGCAGTCCCAGATCATCAAGGGGTATGCAGTGAGATATAAAGGCCTTCTGTTTTGTTCATTAGTTTTTTAGATCAACATTCTTCAGCATGATGAAAGGTCTAGTTAATCAGCACAAAACATAATCAGTAGTAGTGTCAGGCAACCCATGAAGCCACATTATACTGTTGCTTGGAGATTCAGGCATCTCAGTCAGAATAAACAAGCAAATAATAAGAACATGAATAAACTCCTAATTTCACCTAGCAGCCTTGTTTTTCATCCACACCCCAAAGACCTCCACTTGGGGAGAAAAAAAAAAAAAAAAAAAAAAAAGAATTGGTTTACACTGGACGAGAGTTACTGCAGAAGAGAAATGCAGCTTTAGAAATTGAGTTGATGTGGAAATGCCAAAAAAGCCAGATGTTTCCCAGCCAGTGCTTGCTGTCCTCAAGGGAAGAATCACAGAGGGGTGGAGAACACAAGGGATGCCCAAACGTCAGGGACAGCTGGAGTTAAGTGACCTTCAGACTCACCCTATAGTCAAGAAAGACACTGTTGAGATCACATGGTGCTTACACTTTGAGTCCAGGGGTGAAAAGACGGAAGCTAGTATTTTATAGACTCCCACTTGATAATGTTTGAAATTTGAATAAGCTTCTGGATTCCACACAAGCAGTCTTACATGCTGCTTGCAGTACGGCTTGGTCAATAGCTTTCCACAGCACCTTTCCCTTTTGACGTGACTGCACCCCTTGCAAGGTGATCCAGTTTCCCAGAGCTCAGACACAGGACATGCAAAAGAAAGGGAGCGCCTTCACTTTGGCTTGGCATTGAGAGCAATTCCAGAAAAACTTTTGCACTTGCTGTGCAGGTACCTTTCAAAGGACTACAGATGGTGCTGGGCATCCAAAGGGTTCCTGGGAAAGAGCTGTTGGTCAGGAATCAGTTAGAACTATGGAGCAGAGACATTCACAGCTGCCTACAAGTATTACAGAGAGGAAACATCCAATCCAGATGAATCAGAGAAGCAGACAGCCTATGGAGACAAAAGGAATAGGGCAAAGCAATGCTGTGTGGGACAGTAGCCAGAAGACAACCTACTCTCAAAAGTTTACACAGAAACAAGTCTTTCCATCAGCTAAATATATTAACTGGCTCCAATAGCAAAGGGAATCTTAAAACATTTTTAGAAATCAGATCTTTTTAATCAAATTTAGGTTCAAATTGATATGAGCCTTTTGTTCCACTTCCAAGCAAAAAATATGCAGCAGTTTGCACAATACCAAATGTCAAGTAGAGGTTGATATTATGGTCAAAATATGTTAATGACATGACAGAGTTGTGACGGGTGACTTTTGCCCCAGATCTAGTTACGTAGATCTTAGTTGCTGTGCTAATAGGAATTTTAAAAAGCCTTCAGTATATAGTACTTTCAGGAAGAGTGTATAAAACAGCATTGTGCAGGCTGGAGTGTCTTTAAATTAGTTTAACACTGATTAACAACTTCACAAAAGAACAGAATGAAACACACCATGTTACCAGACAGGTTTATCAGAGGTGTGCTGTAATGCACAATTCCACCTGGGAGAGATACTGAATATTTTCCACCTTCTATCAGCATTTTCCACTACTGCAGCAGAATGAAGTTTTTATCATCTTCCCAAGCACTCAGAGACCACCCAGGACCACAACACATGGCTGCAGTTTAAAACAGATCAGCTCAGCTAGACGGTGTGTAGGGATGAACCAGGCCATATCAACCACACTTATTTTTCCTCCCGTTTCTGATCCTGAAAGATTGCCAAATACAAATAGCTCAAGAAAAAAAAATCCATCAACAAAGTGCATTAGGCAGTGGATATGCCACATTAGAATAACGCAGGAGATAATACTTTCAGTGCAGAAGCTTGGCAAGAAGCAGAGTACTCAGACTAATACTGACGTTCCTGTAAAACAACAGCACATGAGAAACACTCAGCATGCAACAGCAGGAAAGGAGAGGAAAGCTGGAACATCGCCAGTAGAAAGATTGAACTTATATCTACACATTTCTGTTTCCAACAAAGTCTGAGATGGCATTTTTCAGGTACAGGTTTCGGCGTTCTGTGGAGGAGGTCAGCGTGTTTGGTTTATTCTCTGTGCAGAGCAGAGAGCAGGTCACTACAGAAAAAGCAGCACTTTTTGCACTTGTTGGCACAGCAATGCTGTGAACAAAACCAAAGTGTTGGTGCCAGCCCAGTATTCCAGTTACTAAGCAAAACTACCAGGCCACATGCCACTGTCTGAACCTAGAGCAACACCACAACCCTCATCACCCAAGCAGGTTTCTAAACACAGCGGTTTCTCTTCTACCTCAACTCCAGATGATTTCCCTGTTCATACTCAAACCAAGGAATTTGCTTTCACCCACGCTCACCGTCCTCCACACACATGATGCAGCTGCAGGTTCATCCAGCTGACTGGGTCCAAACAGTGAGATGCCTTCCCTCTGATGGGTGGAGGACTGGACCTTTTCCCACAGCTGTTGTCTCAACAGATGAGCCAAGGTCATACAACTTCATCATCTGTAAAAGCAGCTCCCTTTCTTGTCACAAACCTGTCTTGGTTCAGTTCAGTTTTGTCTGATGCTCCGACACCTTGGATGACATGAAAGTACACTCCTCAAGGACACATGTGAAGTGTCTACAGAACACCAAACTGCACGATTTCCACAGGTCCAGAGGCAGTTTTCCATTCAATAACTTTAAATGTAGGTCAAATGGAGTACCTGAGCTGTTTAGTTTTAAAATACAGTAGCAGCCTCCTTTCAGTGAATCGGGAAGAACTCCAGATCAACCCAGAACTCCCTCAAGCCAATGGACTGATTAGATTTTAGGGAGCAGTTTCAGGATAAAATTAAACTTGGATGGGGAACTTCTTACTCTGTGACTTTTCAAGCATTCATGAAAGGAGTTGTTGAAGGGAGGCAAGGAGACCTTTAACAGCTTAAAGGTCTCCACTCCCTCCTCCCAGCTTTCTCCCTTCTCCAAAACATAGGAGTTGTGTTCTTGGTTAAAACTTAAAATGAGCGGACTTCCTGACCACCAGAGCTAAGCGTGAAATGATTTACAGCTTTACTTTATAGTTTTATTACTTTTTTATGAGAAAACAAACTCAGCCTCCCCTAACAACTTAGCTTATTGCAGAACAAAAGGTGCTACAGAAATGAAGTTGTTGGCACTACAGTAATAATACAAGAGGCAGAGGGAATTAGCATCTATAATAAAGTCCCATGAAACATGGCTCAAAAACAGTTTTGTGAAAGGTTTAATTTCAAAGTTGGTGGTCAACACCTCACTTTGGCTTTTGTACATAGTCTTTCATACATTTTGTCATGAGTGATAAGGGTGGACAGGGCACTTCCTAAATGCATTACAATAATTTAATTAAAAGCTTCTCAGGCCCATTCTGTACAGTTAAAAGTCTCAAAAATGAGCCTTTTATTTCAGTACAGAAAGACAAGCCACAGAACTCTGACTACAAAAGTGATTAAAGAATATAATTAAATCCAGATATTTCCAACTGCACATCCAAGAAAGTAAAAAATGGATTGTCATGGATGATGTAAATGTAAACACTGTAAAATACACTATTCTACTGCAATGTATCTGGATTTAAGTAATTTTCACCTTTACAGGAGAATGCAACAGTATGAGCTACTACTGCTTTGAACAGACAATAGACATTTCTATGTAGTCCATCCCTATCTATTCATAGCACCACATGGCAAACAAATACCACAGTATTTGCTTAACAGAATAAATGAGCATATCTGACCTACAAGCCTGATACTCTTGACACTTCAGCCAATGCCTTTTGATTAAAGAGAAAACTGGAAACATTATACCAAAAGAAAACAAGTGAAAATATTGTCTGTTAAGTCCTTACCACAAAAGACATATATTAAAAGAGATTATATTTCAAAACTTTACTGAGCGGAAACATTTTTCCCCACTCCAAAAGATATTTTCTCCTCCAGCAGTAACAGCAGCTCTAAAATCAAGGAGTTTCTACTTTCTGGTCACCTTGCACTCTGCTCTGGTACACATCACAAAACATCAGCTTCAAACACTAGTAACACAATCCAGGCACTTTACTTTGTAACTGATCAGGCTAAAAACAATCAAAAAAAAAAAAAAAATCAAATACTTGTCACCTCAGATAACTTTCCTGAAAGAAAGGGAACAGTACCAACGTTAAGTGTACCCATTCTCTAAGAGCATACAGAGAAGAATTGAATCAGGCTTTTGTGACTTTGTTTTAAGCCATTTGGGGATTGATAATACAACACAAATTATTTCTGAATCAACAAACAGATCTTCACGTTGTCCCCTTCTTTTGTTGGGCGACAAGAGAATAGAAGGAATGGAATTATTCTTGGTGAGCTTTATCTCAGACATACCCATAAATCCAGCATACAGCCCCTGGGATAGCAGGGTTCTCTTCAGCTTCCATCCAGAAGAAGCCTAGAGAAAGTTCCTAACTTTTTACACTGTACATAGTATTTGTTTGCATGTGTTTTAAAAGCACACCAGATTTATAACCACATTGACACCCATTTGGTGAGGTACTGCGTTTAAAAAAAAAAAAAAAAAAAAAAGATTTTGAATAGAGGCTTCAGGCATGTGGCCCAATGTGCAAGGCATCATATCAATATAAAAAATAATCCGGACTACAAAGAATTCACAATACAATTAAATGCCCACAGGGAACACACAGGAATTCACAAAGCTGTGACTCTCTTGAGCACAGCAACTCTGGCTGTTTACTGGGTAAGTTTCCAATTAAAGAGTGGTTTTAATGCAGCCGATGTCATCTTAATCAACTTCTCCCCCCCATTACTCACTCCTAATCCCACGTCACCCTTTACTCATTCTGGAACAACTGTTTTCTGGCTGTGCAATAAAACAGATTGGGAAGCACATCAAGGGTGGGAGGGGGGACAAGGCCACAGGAAAAGAAAAAAAAAATAGTATTTTTAAGCCAGAAGAGTTCATCAGAATAGTTCAGCACCGGTCCTCTTCAAGGGTCCACACCAGTGGAATAGAAAAATTTAAAAACAAAACAAAACAAAACAAAAAAGCAGCATGAGGGCAAAAGCACTTAGGATAGGAGAATGGATGGTGCAACTGCAGCAGGAGGTGGCAATGGTATGGTTAGGTGAGGGGAGATAAGAGTCAGCGTTCGCTGCTTTTACTGTGGTGAGTAACGCAGCCCTGACACGGCGGAGAGGAGCAATCCAAATACCATTGCTCCTGGCAAATACAATGACTCACTGAGTTTATTTATTGCCACCTGAATTCATCCTCCCTGTGACATCCTGACATCCGTGCTACTCTGTGAGTGGCACCCGGAGCTTACTTTGGGCTGGATAGGCTCTACGAGTGGTAGTTTACAAGAGATGAGATTTGTGTGCAGGCTCTGGATTTCAAAGCTACAAATCTGGTTCCTCTGATTCTCACACAGTACCAAAATAACAATCAAGGCCCTGTTTACACCTGTGCTGCTCTAAATTCAGTATTCTGTTCACATTATCCAATCTATGAACTGCTTACACGTCTTCTCTAGTCAACGTCTCAAGTAAAAAGTGTTTCCTGTAATCACCACAAACAAAGCATAAGTAGCAAAAAACCACAAAGAACAAAAAAAAGACACATCAACAGACACATGGTAAGCATTTTACTACAAGTTTTTAGCGGGGGAGTGGGAATCCTGCACTATTCAATGTTTCCTGTTCAATGGCCAGCATTTTACACTGAAACCAAAGACAGGTAAAGAAAAGAGACATCTGAGTTCCTCTGGTGTCCATTAGGCTAAAATTTCATATTTATTATCAGCTGAAGTAATCCTGATTACTTCTCGGATTTCACCCAAGTATTAGAAAGATAGAAAAACTCTTATTTGCTACATCACCTGCAACTTTGCAGGAATTCCTGTAAGTTGAACATGGCAATTGAACAGGATCCAGAGGATAAAATTGCACTGCGTGTCCCCTTTTAGCCTTTTTTTTTTTTTTTTTTTTTTTGCTTTTTAAAGGAACTACTTTAAAAAAGTACAATCAGGCCTAAAAAAATGAATGATTTATTTTGCCTTTGCCCTTTGTAGCTGCAACACTTAGCCTGGGTACCAGGGGAAGGCCACCAGGCACCTGCCAGGGCTCCATGGCTGTGCACAACCACAGAGAGCAACCACCCACCTCCAAAAGAGTATTTAAAGTAAAATTAAGTGAGCAGAAAGCATTGAACATTAAATCCCAAAGCAAACCATGATGCTTTTTCTTTTCTTGTATACTTTAACACTTTTTAAGGTACAGGTTCTCTGCAAGTCTCTCGGTGCTGGGCTCCCAAACAGATCAGCCTCCTCCTTAATATTCAGAACTGCTTTTTGAAGTATAAATTGTAATAGAGAAAAAGGAAACCAAGTCTGCCAGACCTTCAAACTTAACATATTCTTGGGCAACAGGAAAGGAGATGAAAAAGCGCACCTGTGCGTGTAACCTGCTGGGAGTTCAGGAGAGAAGAGCAGGGCAATAGCTGGTGTGAGGGACAGGGGGGTAGCGAGAGGGAAGGGGTGCTTCTCCCTTCCCAGCTGCACGGGATCTGGGAAGCAGCTCAGTGCTGCAGACATCCACTAGCCTGAAACCGATACCAACGCCAGGCTGTGAAATTATCTTTGCAGAATCAGGCTGCGCCCCTGAGGACGCCGCCAGCCCTTCCATTCATCCCCGCCTGCCACAGGCACTTGCCATACGTGTTTTTCCAGAGGTCCTGTCCTCCGTCCACTCCGGGGCAAGCCGCCGGGGAGCTGGCACAGACCCTGCCCTGGCACGGCCGGGATTTGGGGATTTGGCCGGCAGACGGGGAAGGGGAGATGGGGAAGGTACAGGGCAGGATCCAGTTCCCTTCACCTCTCCGCCGCTGGGCGTGGGAGCGGCGCAGCAAAAGGACAGGGTAGGAGGAAAAAAAAAAAAAAAAAAAAAAAAAAGAGACAAAAAAAAAAAAAAAAAAGTTTCCCAGTTTCCTGGTTTGCTGCGGCTGAGCAAAACAAAGCCAGGAAGGGCACGGCACAGTCAGCAAAGGCAGCCGAGTCACGTCAGGATAGAGAAACGTACCTGATTAGCTCTTTTGCCGGTATGCAATTAGTTGACAGACATATTGTGGCGCTGGGGGAGCTGCGTTAACGAATCAAATCCTATTTGTCGCGCGTTCTCCTTGACTAACGCCGCGGCACCTTCCCCGGCACATCCCGCGAGTACGAGGATCTCTTCCTGCACCCGAACCTGCCTCCCCCCTCCCGAAAATGAGCCTTCAGTAGGAAGCTGGCGGGCACCCCGCAACGAAACGCCGCAAAAAGCCCTGCTGTTCCCCGCTCGGGCGGCAGAGGGGCTGCCAGGAGGACTTTAAGCCAGGTTTTCCCTCCTCGGGTCTTCCCTTGCACTTTCTCCCAGCCACCAAACAAGTGCAGGGCGCTCCTCACGAGCACCTCGCCCGCCAAAGCGAGCAGCGGCCGTGCCCCGGCAGCCAGAAAAACCCGCCCCGGCTTCTCCCACGGGAAGAGCTGCTTTCGGGTCTGGGGTGCAAAGTGGGGAGGCAGATTCCCGATGTGCCCAAACAGCCTCAGCCGACTTGTCTCGATCTCCCTCCCGCAGAGCAAGAGCCGCTCCTCTGCCTCTCCGCGCTTTTTCCACCAGCGCCCAGCTCCATCCCCGCGACGGGGGGAACCGAAACCCGTCCGAAATGCCGCCCACCCCACAGCCCAGGAGGCGGCAGCCCCCTGCCCCGGTCCCTCACCTCCCGGACAGCCCCCTCCGCCGGGGGAAGGCGACGGGACGGACGGACAGACAGAGCCGCCCCTCTCCCAAGCGGCTGGACGCCGTCCTCCCAGCCCTACATTTCGGGATCCTCCCAAGCACGTGGAGCACATCCCTCCCCCGGGGCTGCTCCCGCGGAGCGGGGGTCCTCAACTCCTTGATGCCCGGCACCGCTCGTGGCTCGGGGAGGTGGGAAAAGGCCACTTTGGGGGGAAAACAGCCCCGGAGCAGCCTCCGTGCCCCTGCCTTACCTTCGGCGCGGCTCCTTCCTCAGGAAGGGGCGAAGAGCTCAGAGCGGGGGGCAAAGCCGGGAAGTCTGGGGTCTGGGGGCGAGGGTGAGCCTCAAGGGGCACAGGCACAGCGGGGGGAGGTCGGGGGGGAAGGCACAGCCCGGGGAGAGGCTCGGAGAAGGCTGGGGGGAGCCGGGACGGACGGAGGGAGGGAGAGGAGCAAGCAGCGATTTGGGGGCAGAGCGGGTAGAAGCCACGCCGGGTCCCCTCCCACCCCCAGCACGGAACCGAGGGGACTCCCCCCAAGCCCTCCAAACCCCCCAGAACCCGCGAGCCCCCCGCACTCACACGGCAGCGGCGCGTCCCCACCTGTCCCCGCACCGCCGGACGGGACTGCAGGGTGCCGCGGGACGCGGGCCTCCACAGGGCGCGCGGCGAGGGGCACGCCCATGACACGCCCGTGACACGCCCATGACACGCCCATGACACGCCCCGCGCCCCGTTCCTCGCCCCCGGCAGCCCCGGACGCCCTCCGTGTCTTCAGGCAGCGGGATGCCAAGGGAAGAGTAGGAGGTCTGGGAAGACAGAGCAATTCCCTGCATTAACAATAACAATAACAATAATAATAATTGAGCCAAACTGCCCAGCTCCAGCCCAGTACTTCAGGCCTCATCTTCATCCCCAAAATATTGCGGGACACTTGAGTTTTTCCTCTCACAGTACCTATTTGGGATGAAGATGATGCTCCCCGATGACTACCATCTGCAGATGTAAAGGGCAAAGTGGGGGGTGATGAGGAATTTCCAGGGTGTAAGTAAGTGATCCTTTTTTTTTTTTTTTTTTTTTTTTCTGTCATTCAGCACACAGAAATCTGTAAACTACAGGTTTTGAGGTGGTTAGCAAAGAGGTAATAGCTTGAGTCAAAAGAAGAGGCAAAATCTAGGAGGAAGGAGAGGGTAAAAAGGTAAAACTGAAGAAAAGAGGCAAACGCAATTTGTAACTTGTGGAAAAACATAAAAGGAAGGGACTAAAAGTTGATGGTGTGAAACTAGTACAAAGTATAAATGCAGAAGTGGCCTCTGATTTGGGGGACTCCAAAGAATTAAAAACTAGAAGTCTGAGGCAGCAAAAGGCAGAACCAGCATAGGAAACCTTTTGCAATTGTGGAAACATTAAGGCTAAAAACAAGTGCTGAGGAGGAGATGGAGAAACAGCTCGTAACAAATCCTACAAAAGCTCTGCATTGCTGAGCAGCTGATTAGGCTGGAGATTAAGAGAAAGACCTTGAGGTTTGGGGTTTACTTCATGCTCCTATTGGAACTGTTAAGATTATGACGAGTGAGGAAATCCTGGCACTTTTGAGAGGGCATCATAATAAGATGGTTGGGTTGGCCAAAAGGGATATGTAGAAATATGACAGTCCATTGAGCAATGCTGAATGTCTCACCTAGGTGGGAAAAATCACAAAATCAAATTAAACAACCCCATTCCCCCTTCCATCCCTTAATGCTCAGAACTCGGAAAGTTTTCTTTGATGTTTTGGTTCAAAACTTTTTCATTTTTTTTAAGACACCAAGCCAAGAAAAACTATAAACAGACCTTAGGAAGCAGTATGTCCCTGCTCAGGCAGAGCTTTTGGGAGCATTACAACTAATAAGTCTTGACTTGTCCAGAGGGATGCGGCTATATGGCTCAGCAAGCAACTAATATTCCTCTTGTGTTGTAATATCTATTTTCCCATGCCTGATAGGGCTGCCCTGGCTGTGGCAAAATGGGACACTGTGGTACACAATAATAAAAAGTAAGTAGGTCACCTGGAGACTTCCAGATACAGGGTTGCTGCCATTAATGGAAAAAAATATTAATATATTGACAGCAATTACCAGATACAAACAAGAAGCTCCGGCACTTTTGATGCCGGCAGTGTTAGGAACAACTGCTGCTACTGCTCTCCTGATAACAAGAGCAAGTGGCCTCGCCTTTGGTGAGGAGCAAAGGTAATTCTAAGCATTGGATTGGGAGGACAGGAATAATGGTTGACCTGCTCACGGCAGGTAAATGATTAACATCCAGTTACATGGGCAGGGGAAGGGCAGCAGGAAGGAGATGGCTGTGCTCTGCACAGAGGGAGAAAGCACAGGCACGCCAGAGGTCAGAGGCATTTAAATTGCAAGAGAAGCAGCTCCAAGCAGCTCTGCTTCCTCAGCGTCTAGCACGTGAAAGCTGAACAAAAGATCTACCATCAAGATAAGTGGTGGCTTAGGTCCCCTGCATTTGCCATCCTAGGAAAGGGCAAGAGGAAAATGAGTGTAGGTGCTGGCAACAACTCTGTGGATGTGCTGGGGTGTTGAAGGCTCACCTCCATGCTGCACGACAAGCTGAGCTGGCCATGAATACAGCTAACCCATGCCTTTACCTGCTTTGTTGACTTAACAGAATCAAAGAGCTCAGACACCTTGCTTAGACTGTCGTGTTGTGGGTGAGATTGTGTTTCACCAGCCTGCTAGAGATGGGTGCTCTCCAGGCTGTATTTGGAGCAGGAGGGCCTGGGGAGCAGGAGGATGGAGGAGCTCCCTCCAGCTCCCCACCAGTGCTGAGAGCCTGCTGGAGAAGGAACAGCTGTCAGGCAGCCAGGAAGTCACCCAAAGCACACCAACAGCTATCTGCATACCTATCTTGGAGAGAAGCGCAGAAGTTACCAGATCTTGTTTGCTTTCCTAGATATCGCTTGCTCTGCCCATGTACTTGCGCAGGCACCTCAAAACACGACAGCCAATCCTGCCCCCAGCAGGCTCCGTAACAGCACCGGCTGGGACTGGGTCTACTCTCAGCTTTTCCCTGCTGTTCATTGTAGAGAAAAAAAATGGCCTTTTCTTCCCAAACCTCAGCCCAAACTGTGCACAATGTGTGGCTATTGCCTTCCCAAATGCCCACAGAGCCATGCACATTTGGGTCTGTGCTGGGCACCAGCGCCAGCCTTCCAGCAGCCCGACATCCACCCTGCACCCACTACAAGCTGCAGAGGTGTCATCAGGCCTGCTCTGCTTCACCAGGGCTTTGTCTCCATGCTGGGCTCCACAGCAGATTGAACACCGACAGAGTCTTACAAAACCTGTTCAGAGGGGCGAGTTCGTGGGGAAAATTCCTGACCATAAAAACCATCAGGTCCTCACCTTGAAAAGCTGTTTTATGCAGCTGGGACTGGTGCTAATCAGGGGTGAAGGAATGTGCTCCAAAAATAAGGCAAAAATGGCTGTGGCAAAAGGAGAAGCCATGACTGTGAGTACAAGAAATGTCTTTAAAGGGGAAGTTTAATAAAGTAATGTCACAGTATAATATATATGCATACAAAATGTACATATATTAATTTGTATACATGTCATAAGTATACATTTGAATTGTATATATGTGTATATACTATGTATGCACTTAACATGTATATGTATATAAAATATGTGCATATGTGTGATATATACTATAGATACTCTTACATATACACACACCATATGTTTAAAAACACACATATAATGTATATACACACAGATACATTATATAAAATCTAGTTTTTCTGTGCTTCTCAAATGAAAACCAGAAGTGACACAACTCTCCAGAACATATCACTTATGTGCATGCTGATCTCAACACAGTCCGTATACTGGTGGGAAGAAGAACTGAAGAAAAAAAATGCATTGCATTCATTAGAAAGAAAGAAAAAAAAAAGAAAAAAAAGAAAAAAAAAAATCTTGGCCAGCCTATTCCCAAACATCATAGTCTTGCAACATCTGATTTTTTAATTTGCATCTGTCCCATCTCTGAAAACCCTATGTGAAAAAAGAGCCAACCGCAATAACATTGTGAATGAAATCCCTAATTTAAAAATGTGCAGACAGAGATTTCAATGATCATTGCCCATCATGGGCAAGCACCAAGTGAAGGCTCCAAGCACACTCCACCAAACTGCAGCACTAGCTGTTCAGGGGCTTGCAGCACCTTACAGCTTTTCACTGCTGAGATCTTGAATACAGATGCTACCTACCAACTGTTTTGTTACACAAAATTAATAGCTACTTCTTTCATTTACATGGTTGTGTTATTGACAGTGATGGCAGCAAATGTTTCCTTCTGCAGGAGCTCATACAAAGGTAGCCAAAGGGATCTTTTCAGGATGTGGGAGGGTTGTGGGGTCTGGTTGTTGTACCTCAGCCATGACATCGTGCCATTTCCACAGCCCCATCTGAGCTGGGGGTGTAAACATGTCTGGAAAAATAGCTTCCTTTTGGAGAGCAGTGCTCCATGACTGCCAACACAATATAACACGTATCATAAAGCAATCAAACAAACAAAAGCCCTTGACAAAAAAAATGAACACTAATTCTGAATATCTGCCCTGTGCTCAATGGGCTTTTGCTGGCCAAAATGTGCAGGTGCAGGAACATCACCTTGGAATACATCAGAAGGATGCAGAGCACTGGAAAGATCAATAACAGAGTGCTGTTAGCACAGACATTGCTACCTCTAAATGAAAGTGACCAGTGATAATTTTTGCCTGATTTAAATTTTGTTTTGTGCTGTTACATACAAATGAGTTGATTAGGCAACCTGAAGATAAAATGGTGCAGCCTAGGGAAATTTTTGGTGCTAGTGAGGACTTAGCTATGCACATGACTGTGGCATGCCATGTCCTGCACGACATCCACAAGGATAAGAACAAAATCTTTGCCAGGAGTGGGCTTGAGTAATTGTTGATTTGCATTTTGCCTGAACATGAAAGGGACAGAGCCTTCACCCACGTCCCAGCAGCGTGTGATGACATGGAGCTGTGCAAAGAGCTGTGCCTCCTTGGTCATTTTGGCCAAAAGGCTGTGCTCTGTGAGTTCATGTCTTCTCTGGCCAGGAGGGACAGCGATGCCAATGAAAAGTGCTCCCTTTTTGTGTCCATGCAGAAGCCTCAAATAATTTTTCCAGTTCCCAGATATTTTGTTGTAAACATGCACTATGCAGGAGGTAAACCTGGGTTCAGGACCAAGAAAAGACCTTGGAACCAGAGGCCTTGGGTTACCCCATTTGTGTTACACCCAGGAGATGTCAAGGCTCAGGAGGTGTTGTATCAGGTGACTGAGTAGCACAGAGAGAAAAGGGCATCCACAAAACTTTTGGGGCACTCATTGAATGCTCACCTGCCCCCTCTCCCAAAGACCAGCCATCTATTTTTTTCCCATCTGTTCTCATATTTCTCCTGCCTGTGTTCACACAGTTTCACATAAACACTGCTAAATGGCAAAGTCTTGCTAAGAGCAGAGCAGCTTCTTTTACCCTTCTGAGCCAGTCTCTGAGGCAGGAAGAAAAACTAAGGACCAGAAAAGGGAGTCTAGCCATTAATTACAACTAATACTCCGTCCATTCTGCCTTGACAAGTATTTCAGTACTCACAGGATACAAAACTACAATCATATCATAGCAAGAAATTATATTGAAAAAGTCAGGCTTGGTCAGGTTAGGGGTCCTTAACAATGCATTGTGGAAAGTGGATTTTTTTCTTCCTTGATAAAACTTTCTGCAGACAGAGGGTTGGGAAGAACAGGAAAATAAAAGCAGAGAAATAGGAAGGGAAAGAGAAAAAGGTATTCGACTCCAGTTCTGTGAAAACATTGCAGCTTCTCCTGGCTGGGGTTCCTGTCTGATTTCAGACAGTGGCTATCCTCATCTCCATATTCCCCATCACAGTAATGTCAGCTGTGCTTCATGCACAGGCCACAGATCAATAAGTCACTTTGAAGTTGAGGATACCCACTCACTATTCATGGAAAGGTAAACCATGGAAAAATATCCTTCATGCTTTCCAAGATGCACAGAAAAGGAGACTTTGATGAGATATATTTCAAATAGATCAGAATCAGTGCCACCAGTTTCCTAATAAGAGCTACAATAAATTCAGAATAAACAAAATGATGAAGTTTAAAACTTGCTAGCTTAGGTAAATAAGGTGAGATGCTAAGAATGACCTTGGAGCTTGAAAGTCTAATCTTGTTGCAGATTAGAGGAGTCTTTGTAGTTCATGTGATGTTGTCAGAGCCAGATTACACAAATAAACAAGTTGTTTTTGAAACTGAGCCTCTTCAATGGCAATGCTAGCCTTGTGAGACAGCAGTTCCTGAAAACGAAATCCCATAACCTAATTACCAATCAATGTTTTATTTCTGTAACTGTTGCATCTGAAGCCATTAGGTTGCAATCAGCTATACCATAGCTGAAACTCTGAAACTGCTGACTCTTTTCATGTGACTGTAGTCAATAAATAGAAATCTGTATTACATTTCTTAGCTAATTATGCTTCTTCTGTGGACTCTCATACCTTTAGTATTATCACAGATCACATACTTTAAAATAAGTCTTCTGAAATTAAAACAAAAACAAACAAACAAACAAACAAAAAAACAAACAAAGCAAAAAAGCAGGCTCTTAATTTATACATATATATATGTGCGTGTGTGTGTGTGTTTTCCTAGAAATATTTGCAAAACATATTAAGGACATCACCCTATATGTACTATGTAAGGCCATCATACTCCTGTATGTAGAAATGTGGACACCCAAAGACTTTCTTATATGAGAGGAGGCACTCTGCTTCTTTCTTGCACCTCCTCTCCTTTGAGCCTTTTACACCATCTCAAAGGGATAGCGGTTAGCATCATAGAATGAACTCAATTCTATGAGCAGAGAAGTTGGCAAAGACCTTCACGATCATCTTGTCCAACCATCAGCCTGGCCTACTGAGTCCCATTACTAAACCACGTCCCTTACTGCCACATCCATGCATCTCTTAAATACCTCCAGGCTGGGGCTCCACTGCTTCCCTGGCATCTGGTTCTAGTGCCTGACCACCCTCTGCATGAAGAAATTCTTCCTGGAGTCCATTCTAAGCCTTCTCTGGCACAACTTGAGACCTTAACAGCTCACAATCTGAGTTACAAGACCACAACAAAACAAAATGAAAATAAAATCACATGTGTATAGACAAGCTCTTCTCCACAGTTCCCATTCATTTACAAGGGTCTATCCCTAGTGCTCTCCAGACAAGTCTGATCTCTCCTATACACCCCTGGCCAGCTAGCACAGACACGCATACTCATCACTATCTTTCCTCCCTGAGGGAAGCAGACAATCTTGGATTATAACAGAGACTTTTATTCAAAATATTACTCGTATCTTTTTTTTCTTTAACCTTTGCAATCGAATGTGAAGTTTTCACAGGAAGCACCTGGACCACCACCAGACACAAGCAAGACAACATATGCCTGCCCATTGTCATTAAGCATCTTCTAAAGGAACACTTGTCAGACTGCAGAGGCTGACAGAGGTGGCTGTGCTCTGTAGGCACCAAGGCAAGAGATGAGAGGAGAGGAGAGGAGAGGAGAGGAGAGGAGAGGAGAGGAGAGGAGAGGAGAGGAGAGGAGAGGAGAGGAGAGGAGAGGAGAGGAGAGGAGAGGGGCTGACTCTATAAGCTAATCCAGCCATTGCTTGTGTTGCTACCGGCCTGAGCATCACCTCCTTTGGGGGATTTTACTGGCCTGGCTTTATTAGTGCCTCATGGAAAAAATCCTGTGCAGCCCATGTTGGACAAGCAGAGGATTCAAAGTTAGCAGGCCAGCATGGATGCACTTTTATTCCAATACTGTCATTGATCTTCAAGACAGCTTTTTCCATGAGAGTGATCTTTTAAGTAGATAGCACTAACACATGTCATTGCTGCTGGTCAGGTGGGAGACATACTTCCGGAGGTGCTCTGTGTACTCTGTTTTTTCCCAAAGTGCTCAAAATTCCTGTATTTGTACTCTGAAAAAACATGACTGCCAATAGTCTAGAGCAATGTGTTTTTGCAAATAAAACTGTCTCTTTTTTGTGTTTGAAGGAGTGCAGCAGAGCTATCACACAGCGACAGTCAAGGTGAGGCTTAAGGATATGAGTAGAAGTGTGACTTGAAAAATTCATTCTGCCTTGGAGAATCTGCCCTGAAATCTAAAAAGTTCTGTAGAAGAGTCTGGGGCCAGTGTGAAAGTAAGGTGGGAAAAAATCCTCCAAACAAATCAGTGAAACTTTTAGTCTGAACTGAGTAAACCAAATGGTTTCTTCAAAAAAAGGTCCCAGTCTTACCAGTTTAGCTGAGACACGAGAGTTGTCAGTGAGAGCCTTGAAATGCAAGGGGGAATGCTGCTGGGGTGGATGCTGCGGGGCTGTGCTGCTGCTGAGGATGCTCTCTCAGAAGAACCTCGGCTGCTGCCTCTGGGGACGTGTTGGGCAACAGGAGCTGTCGTTCTTCCTCTCCTGCAATTTCTTTACTGTTGGGGCTGAGAATTTAAATTGGTCAAGAATAACAGGTGGAATTGGAAATGTGGCTTCGTATCAGATGGCAGAGCATTATCTGACTCTTATGTGTAGGAGGGAGCTGAGAAAAAATCCTTTTAAGTGGCCTTGTTTTCATATCTCCACCCATTTTGACATGCCTTAACACTCACTCTAGTGTAGCTACAAGCAAAATAATGACTTATTAGAACAGCTCAAACAGAGATTAATGCAATTCTTTGCAGCATGTTGAATCCTATAAAAATAAATAAATAAATAAATAAATAAAAATCCTAGTCTTTCAAAACAAAGCTTACACTTTCTTTGTTGTTACGGTTCAATGAATTATCCCTGTGTTAATCAACAGCATAGTACTACAGAGTAACACAGAGCCCAATGTTCTTCGGCTGGAAAAATTTTGGGAGTTTCGTTTTCAGGGAGGTTTGCAAGGGCTACATTCTTAGACTGTTTTTGCAGCTTTGTCTGTGCATGTGATACACACAGAGATGATTTTCTGTAACCTTATAAGCCAGTAGTTTCTCTTCAAAGCTTAGACATTGGATATTAGAAAACTGTTAAATAAGTCTGCCAGTCCTTTTCTGTCATTCTAACATGGCATCTCAAGTATTTCTAAAGGACACTCTGCAGCTTTCTCCCTTCGCTGCTTCCTTCCTGACTATTGTCTTATCCAGAGGATTTACTGTCGTTGAAGTAAACCATTATTATATTTATTGTGCCCACCTTTGTTTACTGAGAGATGCTGTAAGAGGACAAAATGGAAATTTTGAACTTAATAGCAGCATTTTTAGAGACATCTCATGCTCTTGTCTGCTAGGCTGCCCTCAGCTTAGTCTTGGTCTTTATTGCTTATAATGAGTTCTACATACATCTCATAGTCTCAAAGGCTACAAAAGCTCATACATATGAATGCAGATGAAATCTCTCTCTGCAGATATAATGTCACTGTGACACAGAGAAAATCTAAATTACTGTGCTTACTATTCTCTCTCAGCCATTTTTAAGGCACTTTGTCTCTTCATCAAGTTCTCGAGGCAAACAAAAAGATGTTGCTTCCAAGCACATTTGCTTCTCCTGGTGGCAGTATTTTCATATATGAGGCCATGCAGGAATTAGGGCTCTTTGTCAGGACATGCCCCCTAATCCTTCGGGTCTAAGACCTTGAACATGGAAGAGAATACTGAAGTAAGTCATCCTAAATACTACCAGTTGATGTAATAGCAATGAACAAATAACCTTACAAAAATAAAATAGCAATTAACAATAAAGACCTACAAAAAGCCAGCACCATTCCATTTCTCCCACTCTCTGGTTGTCAGTTTGGTCAGTTTTTGTCCCAGGTCTTTGATTCTGCTAGAAGATCCAGGTGAATGTGTAGCAGAATTTGTAACAGAAATTACATATAATATATATATATATATATATTTAAGACAGAAATTGAAAGGCCATTTGAAATTTCACTGAAATTCCTGAAAGCAAAGTGATCTCACAGTCCAGCCTGCCTTTTACTCTTTCTTTAAAAATAGTTTAGCTATTTCAGTCTAAATGATGAAACAGCTTCTCCTGTGACTTGAAATTGAAACAAATATCTCAGTATTACTAAAGAAGGATTAAGCAAAATACTCTGCAGGAAAACTCCCACTGACCTTGGCGACCACTTTTGTTCATCTTGTGTAAAGGAAAGGTTCAAGTATCTGTATCTCTTAATCTTGCAGGGAAGTCCAGGTGAAGTTGTAAAGTTCTGAGCATGTAGATCAAAGTTGGTCTCCCAAATTCAACGTGAGCATAGAAACCATTTGGAAAACTCTCACAGTCTCGGGTTGCACCAAGAGGAGGTTTAGACTGGACATTAGGAAGAATTTATTCATGCAGAAAGTGGCCAAGCATTGGAATGGGCTACCAGGGAAGTGTTGGAGCCACCATCCCTGGAAATATTTAAGAGAAGTTGGGACATGGCTCTAAGGGACATGTTTTACTGACGGGACACAGTAAGTCAGGTTGAGGGCTGGACTTGGTGGTCCTGAATTTCCAGGATAAATGGCTATCTGTTACCAGTGCTCTTTCACTGGGTTTTCTTAACTGTATCATATTAGGTCTAATGGGGTCACTTCAGAGCTTTGCTTATCCAACCAGACATGCCCTTCATGCTCTCCAAAAGGCCCTTTTATGTCTGCACTCCTCCACCTGGGCCTGATTCACTGCATTCATCCATTTGTCTCTGTGTGGGATATGTGTGCGGCCCTCCTGCCCTCCACACTGCAAGTGCCCAAGCCTCTCTCAAGGAGCTCACTAGAAAGCTTCATCAAAATTGAGATCTCCAAAAAATTGTGTCATGGAAAGACAGGCTCTCACACTGGCTCATTCACTGTCAGCAGCTTCTGTGCCTCCCCATGTGGGCATACTCCTTTAGCCTGCGTTTGGTTGTTTTCCAGTAAGATTTGAGCTTGTCTTGCTACCAACATGTGAAGTGTGAGTGAGCCATTGAAGCATTGCTAATAGCTGAGTTTCAGAATGTGGCAGGCAAGAGTCAAGTGTCAGGGAAATGTGTGCTTTTCCACAGATGTTTTAATGGTTAATCTTTAACAGTTAAAAGGCTTTTAGATTAGAGTTCCTAAGGAAACACCTTGTTCCCCCTCCACCCCCTCAACAGGACACAAAGGAAGGTGGGGAGGCTGAGAATAGTCTAAGAATGTGAAAGGAAGATGGATTAGATAGAAAAGAGAGAGAGACACACAAAGAGAAATAACCTGAGCAGACAAAGCAGGGTAGTTTCCATAAAAATTCTTTCCATTACGCCAGATTTCTTTTAAGGACTCTGCCAAGACAGCAGGATTTTCATGCATGGAAGTTGAAGAAGCAATCTAGTCCTGCACAAAGCGCTTTCCTTCTTGCCACCTGAGGTGGGGCAAAGTTAATTTTAACTGCTTTGAACTCCCTCGCCCAAACTGCCAGGACGTCCCTGTGCCTGTTCAGCCTGTCTTGAGCTGAACAGCCCCGAGGGGCTCCAGTGCTGCAGACTCCAGTGGCTGCTGCGGTGCAGACCTAGCAGGCAGCGGTGGTGGAGGTGGTGGAGCAGGGCTCTTCCTGCTGACTCTGCCTTACCTTGCCATCTCTGGGGAATGACTTTGTCTCCTGCAAAAGGTGGTAGTGCTGAGAGAGATAACGTGGGGTGGGTTTGGGATAATATCTATGCGCTTGCAGATTTCTTCAGTGCCAGTCTGGGACATCTTCTCTGCTGCTTTGTGCAGCATGGACTCAGATTGTATCAGCTCTGGGACAACTATCATTTTCTTCAAAGCAGTTCTGACAACAGAGCATCAAGCACCTCTGTCAAGGCACTCTATGCAGTTTTCTGTACGTATCCTCTGTATTTCTTAGAATACATCCATAAATGTAATCAAAGACTTTGAAGGTGAAGGTTAGGTGAAGGTTTACCTACTATATTAAATCATTCACATGTTTACTGTACCTGTACTCTAGCATTGTGAATATATGAATCTTAATACAAAGAAGGGGTAAAAGCTTTTGGATAGGAGAAATGGAGTGGATGATGTGATCATGCAGGAGAAGCAAGACATGCTTTTGGCTACAGTCAGTTTCCCATTCTCTAGGTCACTGATGGTTTTGGACACCCAGGACAATGTGAAAGCATGTGATGCAGCTGAGAGCACAATGCAGAAAAGTCTCATGAATATTTAAGAGGTAACCATAAACAAATGTCTGACTCATTTTCTAGGACATAATGACAGAAGTGGGTCTTGAAATCTGATAAGAATGAGAAGTTATAACCTGGGTAGACTAGCTTGGTGTAAGGTCATAAAAAGGGTGGAGATACTTGCTGGAAGAGTAAATGAACAAAAATTTCTCACACAGGTTAGGTCGGAATTATGTACTGCATTGAAAGGAAAGAAAAGTGGTTGAAAGAGGAAGTGACATGGTGGAAGAATAAAAGCAAATATATATTAAACAAACAAACAAACAAACAAACAAGGAAAAAACAATTATCTAGATCTTAGTACAGGAATTATCTAATGATCTTAAAATTTGTGGCACCTTTCATTAAATAGGTGGTAGGCATGGGAGTAAGTGAAGAGGAAGTCATAAGGATGGGAGATGACGGAATGAAAGTTAATGGACTGAGAAACTAAACACAAAAGCAAACAAACAAATGAAATTTGGACCAGATTTTATGAATAGTTACATGGGAAAAAATGGTAAAATCTCAATGCTGGATGGGGCAGAGCTTACAGCTTTATGTTGTGGGGGATGCTGGCCTTCGATATGATGAAGGAAGGCAAGGCAATGGAGAACACTTTAAAAGAAATTAAGTAACTCCATTTGAACTTGCCTAAGATTAAGGTGAAATGACATTTAGAAAATCATGGGGGAAAATTCAAAAACATAAAATTTTGGTAGAGAAATTTGAGTAGAGAAAGATTATGGAGAGGTAGCATTTACAAATCAGGATAAAGAACAAATCTGGCAGCTGTTCTATATTGCAAAGTTATAAAATTGGGAAACTCTTTAATATGGCAATTAGTAGTGTTCCTGATTTTCTGTAATTCTTCAGTTACACTTATTTAACTAAGTCTCCTTTTACATGAACTAGTGATTGAGCATTTATATGATAGCTTTTGTTATTATGAGTAAGATTTTAAGAAGCTGTAGTTGAGCAGGTAAAACAATAATGAAAACAGGTCAATTGTAAATCAAAAATAATATTTAAATGTCAGTTTTTCAGGACACCCTTTTCCTAGTGACCTAATGAACAAAAGCTGCAATGTGGACTAATGAGCTAATGAGCTCTTCGCAGAAGTATATTGCACTGGGTCCAAGTGAGTTAAAAACAGCTGTTACTCTAGAAACTGCCTGTATATGTTCACATAGGGTTACGAAAAAGCTAATGAATCCTCCCTCCCATTTGCCTTGTTCTGTGGGTACAGTTCAGCCCTAACATAGCCAAATAGGTTTCAGATCAAAGCTCTCACGTTCTTCTGCTCAAAAACATTATTTGACCTGGCAAACCGCTTTATGCACCTAAGCACGTAGCCACACCAGCCAAATGGAAATGGAGAAACAAGGGGAGGATGGGCTGAAGGGCTGCCTGGAGAGGCTGGGTGATATTTCCAAAGCAAAGAGAGCACCAATTCTAAGCAGAAGAGCTTGATGAACACTACTCAAGTGAGCAGAAGGTTGAAGATTTGAGTGTGAAGACAGGCTGGGGCTGATTCCCGGCTCAGTGAGCTGTGTGTGGGCACGGCTGTGTGCAGCAGAAAGCAGCAAAAGGAGATGCAAATTAACAGCAGTGATTAGAGGCAGGAGCTGGAGACTGTGAAAGACTTGAACTGAACTGCCTCTGGGTAAAGCAGTGGAGACAGAGGGAAGATGGAGCTGTGTGGGGTCCACTGCTCTCACAACCCACATGTGGAGCAGCGCCTTCACCCACTGAGGTCTGTGAGGTCAGGCAGCCCAGCGGTGAGCACTGCCCTGATGACACACTGCTGCAGCACAGGGTTGTTAAGCATCCATGTCCTTTGCGTGCACAAACAGGGCTCCACTGTGAAATAGAAAGGCTGCTGTACTTCTTTCACCTTCATCCTTCCTTTGCCTGTTAAGTTTAATGCTTGAGCAGGCTGGTGAGCTACAGGACCATGCTTCACCCTTTGACTTGTACAGTTTTTCCTCTCTCTTGCATGAAAAGAAACTTTGCTGGCTCAGTTCTCAAGGTTGCTGGGACATATAAGCCTTCCTACTGATAGGAGATTTACCACTGAAAAGACCTTATTACATATTTAGGGTAGACAAAGCAAGCCTGCTGAAATCCTGAAGCCTATAATCCCAACACAGGGCAATTCTGCTAAGCAGCAGTATCACTCATATCCCAGAGGTCTGCATGTCTCACTGATACCTGCATATCACAGGGCAGCCCATCACGGAGTGTTATTTAAATTACTTTGATATACTTCATTAGTCAACATAAACTTTAATAGGTATCTGTAGTGGCAGAACAGGATGAAGCAGCTGTTTCACACATTCACTTAGGCCCTCAGGTATATTAGCTGTGTGCAAAACAATTAAATGTTCTGGAAACTTTCTTTATAAACAATGATGAATAGCATTCAGATGGTGGAGCTCTGTGCAACTTGAGAGATGAATTTTTTTATTTTTATTTTTATTTTTTCCCCTGGGAAACAATTTGTGCACTACCCTGAGAACGTGCCACACACTGCAAGTGAGTGCCAAGTGTGACTTTTTCCACAGGAGATGTGCAGAAGTCCTGCATGGGGTAAGGCTTTTGTTGCACGGTGGCCGTGCAAAACCACAGGACAGTGTCAGGCTGTTTGGATACTTCGGTTGCTTAGCTTCAAATCAGGAGGGTGGTTATGCATGCTCTATGTAGGAAGGTGTGTTCTCTGGGACACATGATTCACCTGGAAGTAGGCAAAAGAAAAGAGCTTAATTCAAATCCATTTTACTAAGTCCCAAAACATTTTTTTTTTTTCATGTTTGCTAGCATGAGAATCATAATCAGCTGATTTCCTTAGGAGTTACAGCACAGTGTAGGAGGCGATAGCAACAGTAATTAAGTGTTGAGCAACATGAGACACTCCCTCCTGACTGCCACAAAACATGAGAACTCAGTATTCTTACCCTACACCTCCTTGGCATATTTTTATTACAGCAAACATGGGTTCCCCAGGCTGTGGCATTCACCGTGCTCTTTTGGTGGGTAAATACACCAAGAACAGGAGAGAAGCGTGCTCACCCAGGAGCAAGGACAGCAGCCTGGCCGTGGCAGCAGGAGGCTCCGTATGGGTGGATGGAGCAGCACTACGTTAGGCTGGGCTGCTGCAGCAGGGCTGCTCATGTAAGCTAGAGTTAACATGTCTGGATTATGCTGCTGCCTGCAGAGAAGACATACCCTAAATTACAAGAAAGGATTCCTCTCTCTCTCTCTCTCTCTCTCTCTCTCTCTCTCTTTTCCCCAGACTAGCTGTCTTTTTTAAAATACTCCTGACAGATTAAAATTTCGTTGTGCAGACCAAGACACATTTCTGTGGATGAAAGTAGCACAATGCAGGCAAGCATTAATAGCTACAGTTCCTTCAGAGGCCACCCTGAACTACTAACACAGAGGATTATTTGTCAACTTTACATTTTAAATACAAATGGAACTGGCTTGCTACCAAATTTAAGTGTTCTTCCCAATGATCTCCAGTGAGAGCATAACATATTCCTTCATTTATTATGAATTCTTCTTTTTTGGATCTAACTTTTCTAAAAATATGATTCCAGATTTTCTTTGGATATTTTAATGATCCTATTGGAGGCTAAGAACTTAGCTTTAGAAAAATACCTTAGCCTAGTTACAAGTAAAGACTTGTAACTGATATTTTTTTAAAATGTGTCCTAATAAATATATGCTTGCAGTCAACAGAAACAGAAAATGCTCAGTATCTTTCAAACACAGCCACTGAGATAAGCAAAAAAACCTTTTTAATAACCCCTCTTTTCTCTGCCCCCTATATTACTCTATTTTGCATTAAACAAAGACATATTATTTTTGTTGCTGAGTAAATTACCCCATTCTTGCTTAAACATGTTACTCTAGATTACAAACATATGGCTGTAAAAATAACTGGTTGGACTGATTTAAACTGCTGATGTTAATCTCCAATTTGGCATGAGGAAATTTGCTATAAAACCTTTTTAGGATCACTGATGCAGCTCTGTCCCACAGCTGGAAGAAAAAGGCGGATTTGTAATCTTCAAAGTGTTCTGGGACAGTAGCATCTCTCCTGTGAGGAGAGGCTGAGAAAGCTGGGACGCTCAGCCTGGAGAAGAGGAGGCTCCAGGAGATCTCACCAATGTCTATAAGAATCTGAAGGGAGGGTGCAAAGAGGACAGAGCCAGGCTCTTAGTGCCAGGACAAGAGGCAATGAGCACAAACTGGAGCACAGGAGGTTCCCTCTGAACACCAGGAAGCACCTCTGTGCTGTGCAGGTGACAGAGCACTGGCGCAGGCTGCCCAGACAGGCTGTGGAGTCTCCTCCTTGGAGATCTTCAAAAGCCACCTGGGCACGGCCCTGGGCAGCCTACTGTGGGTGTCCCTGCTGGGCCCTGGTGGACCCAGAGGTCCCTGCCTACCTCAACTCTTCTGTGATTCTGTACAGACCTCATTGACTGAAAATCTCCTTCTTAGCACAAAACTGAGATGCGTAACCAAAAATACTCTCTTTTCTTTGTCCCTTAATTTGAAAGTAAGTGGAGCCAAAATGAAAGCTAAAAACAACCCTGTATGCCTATGCAATACAAGAAAATTAAAAAAAAAAAAAAAAAAATGTTTCATATATAAGTAGAAAGCTCTTCTTTAGTAGTTCAATTTTATTTTTTACGTTCTCTTGGGCCTGGTGGAATTTGGCAGGAGTGTGGTGGTTGCAGGCAACCAACCTAGTGGATGACATTGGTTAGCTGTCATCCCGGCAGGACGTGTGGGCTGGTGGGTAAGGCTGACCACACAGTGCACGGATATGATTAGGAGGGATGAAACTGTGGGCAGCAGTTATGCACCTGCCTGAATTCCTGGCCACTCAGTCATGCCTTTTTATCCTCCATTCCCATTGTTTTCATAAAATAGACTAAAAGAAAACAAAAACAAGGGGAGAAGGAAGAAGGCATGTCCATTTTGTAACTCATCTTTAACTACAAAAAAGGACTTCAATTACATGTTATACATATTTTCATTCAGTTGGATGTTACAAGCAGGTAACTGCTCTCTACTGAAACCAGTCTTGCCTTTAAGAATGTCTCTTAGGTGTCAAAACCTCAGCACACATCTCTGTGGCTATGCACATGGCCAGTATTCACTCTCTTTGTGGACTGCCATAACCACGCTAGTCCCTGTGTGTTGTATGTCAAAAAAAAAAGTAGCGGGACATTTCCCATGGCTTAAATAATACGCACATTAGTTAACCACATATCTCAAACTTTATTTGCACTAAGCTAATACTAAGGCTACATGTTCATAATGACACGTCCTAGACCAACATTCGGTGAGGAGCTTACAATTCTTAACTGTATGCACTAGACTTTTGCCTGCATTAACATAAGAATTGGTAATAAGAAAAGTAAGAACTTTCCTCTAATGGTGCCAAAAAGTATCATTTCTATTATATATATATATATCCTATATATACCTTCCATATATATATACACACACACATATACATATATATATACAAGGTAGGATAAGGGCTGTAACACAAAGGTAAACACTGGGGAAAAAGTAAATTCTGTTCATATGCCCAAATCCAAGAAATTTTCAGCTTTGCAATGACAGGTGTCATACAGCCCAGAATTTAAGCTGACTGAGTATATGAGGAACTTATTATTGATTAAAAAAAGATGTCTTGTGCAGTGAGAAGCCTGGCCTGACTACAAATCCAAACAAAGCCAAAAAAAGGGGGCAAACAAATATCTGCATTTTCAGTCTTATGAGCATAATATAAGAGCAAGTATAAGATCGAGAATATTGGGTATAGAGAAAGGGGCAAGAGCAGGTAAGCACATGGTGTTAACCTGTTTTTTACAGAATTAGGGAGTTAACTGTCTCTGTATCCTCATGTGCTGATGCTTTCCCCCAGGTTTGTGTAGAACAGGAAAAAACAATCTGCTTGTTGCTTGGATGTCTAGATGCCCAACTCTTCAAGTGTCATAACTTAGACATAATCAAGGAGTCCTGTCTGACTACAGAGCTCAGCTTTCACTCAGGCTGAAGGAGGCTTTTTTAGGCAATCTGGATTTCTTCAGTTGGGCTGGATATGACTGGCTTCCACCTCCATTGTTTCCCTTGGCTAGAAGGGAAAGCAAATTATTTGATCTCTTGTCAGAGCAAAGGCATTCTTCCCCTCTTTCGGTACCTTGTGTGTCAAGCTCAAATAAAAGCCTTCTCATCTTCCCTGGGACACAAAGCAGGTCTTCCAAGCAACGGTAACTTCCTGGAATGGCCTGAAAGGATGAAAACACTTTTCTATGTATTCTAACAGAGTATGACTGCTAAATCCCAGTACCTGCTACTGAGACAAAGTGCTCTCCTGTTCAGCTTGAACTCTTTTTCAACTCTAAATTTCATTACTCTTTTTAACATCAGCTTAAAATCCAGTTGTCAGATAGTTGTCTCTTAGTAAATGACTTTATTTCAACATGAATACAGTGTCCTTCTGACACCTGAATTGATTTTCAAAAGTTTTTTTTTTTTTTTTTTTTTTTTTCTGTGATTGACACATGAAGTGCAATTAAGTCTACATTACCTCACTTGCTGTGCTTTTGTCTCTGAAAGAGCTGAAATACTATAAAAATATGTGCTATAAGTGTAGAAACAAATAGTCACAAAAGAAGGGGAAAATTCAGATTTAATTTGTACATTAAAAATCTGGAAAACAAATAATAAATTTACTACATCTAGAAAATTTTCACAGGAATTCTAGAAGAATTTTCACAGAAACTGATATCTGAGATGATGTGCAGTACCAAAAGATTTCAAAACTTGGAAACGAAACATCACCTATCAGCTACTGCCATTATACTGAAGTTTTGCAGCTGCTTGATTTTAGAATGGGCCTGGATTCTTGCCCAGATGAGACAGAGATATTTCTAACTTCCCTCACCAGAAACATCTCTCCTTCCATCAGGAGGGAGGAGAACATCATCAACTGATAGCAGAAGAGAATATGGGAAGATGCCTGTGTAAGAGATAATAGGTGTTAATAGGAGCAATATACCCCCCAGGCAACTAATTCCTATTTTTAGCTGTCTGGGACAGCGTCAAACACTAACCCAACAGGTACCTGAAGAAATAAATACTTGGGCAGATAATCCTCAGCCCACCTCTTCCTGAGCTGAGTCCCAGGTTGCATTCATGGCACAGCTTATGCAAAACTGGTATGATGCAAAAAGTTATACTGCAACAGCATGAAAACGAGCCCTGTAAAGGCATAGAGGAGTAAAACAGAATCACAGAATCACAGAATCACAGAATTTCTAGGTTGGAAGAGACCTCAAGATCATCGAGTCCAACCTCTCACCTAACACTAGCAGTCCCCACTAAACCATATCCCTAAGCTCTACATCTAAACGTCTTTTAAAGACCTCCAGGGATGGGGACTCCACCACTTCCCTGGGCAGCCCGTTCCAATGTCTAACAACCCTTTCGGTAAAGAAGTTCTTCCTAAGATCCAACCTAAAATTCCCCTGGCGCAACTTAAGCCCATTCCCCCTCGTCCTGTCACCAGGCACGTGGGAGAACAGACCAACCCCCACCTCGCTACAGCCTCCTTTCAGGTACCTGTAGAGAGCGATAAGGTCACCCCTCAGCCTACTTTTCTCCAGGCTGAACAATCCCAGCTCCCTCAGCCGCTCCTCGTAGGACTTGTTCTCCAGACCCCTCACCAGCTTCGTCGCTCTTCTCTGGACTCGCTCAAGCACCTCGATGTCCTTCTTGTAGCGAGGGGCCCAAAACTGAACACAGTATTCGAGGTGCGGCCTCACCAGAGCCGAGTACAGGGGGACGATCACCTCCCTAGCCCTGCTGGTCACACTGTTGATTAATTTTTTTTTTTTTTTGAGGTTTCATTTCAGGTTTATTTCTTCAGCTAAGTTAGGGTCACACAAAAATCTGTAACACTACCCAAAGTTCCAAAATAACGTATAAGCAGAAAATTTTGGTTACATTTTTGTACCATACCAGACAAAAAAAAACAGAGCAGAACAGTTCAGTTGGAAGGGACCCTCACAGACCATCTGGTCCAACTGCTTCGCTATTTCAGGGCTAACCAAAAGGTAAATCATGTTACTGAGGGCATTATCCAAATGCCTCTTGATCATTGACAGGCCTGGGGCATCAACCACCTCCCTGTGAAACCTGTTGCCATGTTTGACCACCCTCAGGGTAAAGGAATTTTCTTAATGTCCAGTCTGAACCTCCCCTGGTGCTGCTCTCTGTCGTTCACTTGTGTCCTGTCATTGGTGACCTGGGAGCAGAGACCAGCACCTCTCCCTCTGCTTCCCCTTCTTCCAGTGAGGTCGCCTCCTGGCCTCCTCTTCACCAGACTGGACAACACAAGTATCCTCAGCCTCTCCTCACAGGACAGGCCTTCCAGCCCTGTTACCAGCTCTTTTGCCTTCCTCTGGATGCTTCTAAATACTTTATCATCCCTTTTGCATTGTGGACTGCTGAACTACACACAATATTCAAGGTGAGGCCACAGCAATGCTAAACATAGTGGGAAAAATCACCTTTTTTCTCACATTTAGAGATACTCAGAGTTCTGTTTGGAAGAATCCCATGCAATTTGGCCCTGGAAAGAAGATGGGTCCAGGAGAGCTGGTTGATTTTCACCTCCTCTAAATTCAAGCATAATCCATCCCTACTCACAGGAAATCAAGCAAAGGTGAAAGGATATCTGTGAGGATGAAAAAAGAGCTCCTGACAAAACTCAAGATTCAAATAGGAAGCATATAAGAGGTGGAAGCTGGGAGGAATATTAAAAAACAAACAAACAAACAAACAAACAAACAAAAAAGTATGAGGGGGGTTAGGAAAGCCAAAAACCATCTAGATTTAAATCTGGTGATGGATGTGAATGAAAAAAGAAAGCTCTCTACAGAAGCTCTCTACATAAGCAGCAAAAGGAAAACTACTAGGTAAAGTGTGGGCCCACTGAAAATGTGGGCAAGGCAACTGGAGAAAAAGGACATGGGAAAGACCAAGGTACTCAATGCTTCTTCGCCACAATGCTTACTCATGAAACTGCCTTTAGTCATTCCGAGTCCTTGAGATGAATCAAAAGAAGAAGAAAAGAAGACCCACCTTTGGTGAAGAAGAATCTGTTAGTGAACAGCTGCACAGACTGGATATACACAAGTCTATTGTGCTTGACTGGATGCACCCACAGCTGCTGAGGGAGCTAGCTCATGTTGTTGCAAAGCTGCTCCCCGTTATCTTGGAAAGGTCATGGGAAGCAGGAGGGGTTTCTGAGAACTGTAAATTGAATTCTGTCCTCAGGAAGGTCAAGGAGGAGGATACAGACCAGGCAACTGCACCTCCTTCCCTGTGAAGGTAATACAAGTAACCCTGGTAACCACTTCCAGACACGTGAAGCAAAAGAAGGTGACTGGGAGTAGTCAGTATGGGTATATGCTGGGGAAATCATGACTGATCAGCCTTCTAGCCTTCTCCAAGGATTCGTCTAGCTTGGCAGGCGAGGGGAGAACAGTGGGTGATGCCTACCCTGACTTTAGTAAGGCTTTTGATACAATCTCCCAAAGCACCCTTATACATAAGGTGAAAAAATACAAACTAGGTAAGTGGACAGTGTGACAGAGTGACAAATGGTGAAGTGCCAGGCCCAGAGGCTTGCAATTAGTGGCTTAAAGCCCAGTTGGAGGCCAGTCAGTAGTAGAACACACCACAGGTGCATACTGGAGCCAGTACTGCTTAACAACTTCACTAATGACCTGGATGATAAAACAGGATGCGCCTCCAACAAGTTTGCAGATGACATATGACTGGGAGGAGTGCTTGGCACACCAGATGGTTGTGCTGCTGCTGCCATTCAGAGGGACCTCAACACATGGGAGAAACAGGCTAACAGCAATCTCACGATGTTCAATAAAGCAAAATGCCAAATGCGGCTCCTGGGGAAAAAAAAGCCCATGAAGCAGAACGAGCCATGGGATCAACCTGCCAGCAACTTTGTTGAAAAGGACCTGAGAGTTTTGCTGGACACCATGAACCAGCAAGGCACCTTGCAGCAAAGAAGACCATCAGCATCTTGGGTTGCATTAGGAAGAGTGCTGTCAGCAGGTTGAGTGGGGTGATCCTTCATATGAGGAGGGGCTGAAAGAGCTGGGACTATTTAGCTTGGAGAGGAGAAGGCTCAGGGGGACCATATCAACATCTAGACACCTGATGGAGTGAAGAAAAGGCAGTGTAGAGAAGAGGAAGTCAGACTCCTCTCAGTGATACCAACAGTGAGGCAAGAGTGTACTATGTGCAAACTGAAATACAGAAAATGTCATTTAAACCTAAGAAGAAACTTCTACTGAGGGTGCTCAAACACTGGAACATGTTCAGAAGTTGTGGAGATGACCAAAACCCAACTGGACACAGCCCAGTATGATCTGCTCTAGGTTACTGTGCTTCAAGCAAGGAGCTTGCGCTAGATGATCTTCAGCTGATCCTTCCAACTTCAATGACTCTTGTTCAAAGCATGGGAAAAAGGAACTTAAGACAAAAAGACCATTCAAAAAAAAAAGAACAGAAATAATACAACACTCATTTATGGCTTTTGCTTTTATAATTCCTCACCTTTTAAAATAAATTTAGATTTCTCTACCTCTCCCATTTTGTACACCCTTCCAAGGCCACCACAGACCTGTATTCTTGCTTTTTTTTTTTTTTTTTTTTTGGTGTTTGTGTGCATTTGTGAACCTTTTTTCTTACATCAACACCATTTATGTTACAGACAACTGAAAACTGATTGAAAAAATAATTTATTTATTCTTTGATAAGGAGCATTGCTATGACTTACTGAGCAACATTTTAGAAAATCAAATACCAAATGCATGCATTGCAGTTGAAATATACAAAATTTATAAGAACAATTATCACATGCAAAAAAAAGTCACCATTAATAATATTTTTTAAAAATAAAATAAAAATGTGTAATCTTGCTTCAAATTTATTCCCCAGGTTTTCCACCTTCAGATGGAACAGACACCATTGGTAATGAGAACTATCATTAAAAAAAAAAAAAAAAAAAAAAAAAAAAAAAAGTAGAAAATTCTCTTCCCTAGTCTTGTAAAATGATAGGTTGGTCATGGAAGTCTTTCACCTACCAGCTATCAATCTAATAGGTCAAGTTAAATTTTAGGTCTGCCTCAGCAAATTTGTACTACGTATTAAACTTGTTTAATCATAACATTCCCTTGATATGCCAACTCCTCGCTTTGTATTATTCCACTTATAGACTAATATAGAAACAGTCTTTATCTTGTATAGATATCAAAATACAAAAGCACAATGAATTAATTCCAGAATGCATAATAATCAGCCTAACAATACACATTATACAACAATTAACTTATTGTCTTTCATTTATTTATACAGTATTTTTTTCCTTCTGCCTGAACTTTTGCTCCTAGCATCACCTCTGTTTTGAAATGGATTTTTTCCTGGAAGAGCTGTATGGAAATCTGATGCGAATCTCCAGCTCAGGTCTCAGACTGCTGATTAGACTATGTCTGAGGTACAAACTAGTGACTGAGATAAGACAATGAATCCAAAAAACTCCTTTCCAAAACAGAGGAGGTCTTTGGACCACAAATTCAGATGAAAGCAGTTTTGAAGGACTACATTCGATATGTCTGACTTGACCTGTGATCCATTCTTTGCCTTATACTCAAGCCTATTTCTGTCCAGGTATTCTTCATACTGTCAAGTGATGTGAACAAGGCATACGTAGAAGCCTGATCTTGAAAACCTCTTAAGAGGAGCGATAAAAACTTTAATGAAACTAATCTCTATTATTAACTTTATGGGACAGATTAAGATACTAGCTGATGGGATCACCATACAAAAATGTTTGAACAGACAATGCCAGCTATATCTCTTTTTCTGAACTGAATACAACTGAATATAACTGAAGCAAAATTAATAAAACGCAAAAGAACACCACAAAATCCTGTTGGTTCCCGCAGCACACAGGCACTTGAAAACAGACCCATTCCACTCCATCTAGACATTGCAAAAACAAACTTAAAGTAACCCTGACCTAGTCCTCCTTAAGGCAAAGTATTTTGTACCATCTCTCTCTGAAATGAAGGGGTTATCTTGCTACGTATTAGTGATACCAGAAACAATGCAATATTACCTGGTCCCAAGGGCTTTTTATTTTTTTCTTTATCAGTTGTTCAACACTGAACAAAATATACAAATACAAAAGGATAAGTATAAATATCAGTAAATCTGAAAAAGTAATCCTTTAGATGTGACAGTAACAGTGAATAAATAAACAAACAAACAAAAAAATAAAAAAAGAGAAAAGCGGAAACTTATTTCTGAAAGACCTTTCTTTAACAGAACAGTACTGGATGGTCATAATAAATCTGACAATATCCACTTCTGTAGATAAAGTCCTTGAATGAAGTGCTTGAATGTCAATCTTATATCACCATGTAATTGAAATTCAGCCTTCATCATCACTGCTGCTCCATGCATCTTCATATGCTGGATTTAAATGCTGCTGAGGCAGACACTAAAGAAAATAAAAATTCTCTCAGTGGTTTGCTTAATTAAAAATAATAAAATCAAACAAGGTCAATGCTAAAGGCATTTCTTAAACTACTATCTGTAGACAAGCTATTGTGTGTCTTATGGGTACTGGATTTTTGTTAACAACTTCTTGGGCCATTTTGCTGTTTTGAGACAAGATAAATTATAAGAAACAATATTTAATTACATTTGCAACAAAATTATCTGAAGCACTGGCTGAAAGCTTTACATATGATGGATAGATATGAAGATAGATACTGCTGTTTGTTTTGTGTCACTGATTTCTGAATCATAATTTCACTAGCCTCGTGTAACTTGGCACTAGTGTCTCAAGAGGTAGTCCTGGCCTCTATCCACTTACAGACACACAGAATGGTTTGGGTTGGAAGGGGCCTTAAAGATCACCCAGTTCCAGCCCCCTGCCATGGGCAGGGACACCTCCCACCAGACCAGGTTGCCCAAGGCCCCATCCAGCCTGGCCTTGAGCACCCCCAGTGATGGGGCATCCACAGCTTCTCTGGGCAGCCTGTGCCAGTGCCTCACCACTTTCACACTAAAGAATTTCTTCCTTATATCTAATCTAATCCTACCCTCTTTTAGTTTAAAACCATTACCCCTTGTCCTATCACTCCACTCCTTGACAAAGAGTCCTGCCCCAGCTTTCCTGTAGGCCCCCTTTAGGTACTAGAAGGCTGCTATAAGGTCTCCCCACAGTCTTCTCTCCAGGCCGAACAACCCCAACTCCCTCAGCCTGCCTTTGTAGGAGAGGCTCCCGTCTTCCTCTGGACTTGTTTTAACAGCTCCAAGTCCTTTTTGTGCTGCGGGCCCCAGAGCTGAATGCAGGACCCCAGGCAGAGTCTCATGAGAGCAGAGCAGAGGGAGACAATCACCTCCCTTGCCTTGCTGGCCATGCTTCTTTTGATGCAGCCCAGGATATGGCTGGCTTTCTGGGCTGCAAGCACATATTGCTGGCTCCTGTTGAGCTTCTCTTCCACCAACACACCCAAGTCCTTCTCCTCAGGGCTGCTCTCAATCCATTCTCTGCTAGTTTCCATTTCCTGAGAATCCATTCTCAGCTCAGCTTCCTTTGCGTCCACTCACTGGTTCATGCGATCACACGCTGCACTAAATCATAGTTTGGACTCTGGGTAAAACTGTTTTTGTTGTTTACTTCTGTCCTGGCTTCAGATTCTGCCCATATAGGCACTAAAGTTCATGAGAGGCAGCAGGAACTAGTAGCTGATGGAGGGCAGAACTGCTTCTTTCAGAGGCAGTGCTAATTTACAAAATTTGCAAATAACAACAGCAGCTTAACAGCTTTCAAAACAATGGCACATTTGACAGTTCCATAATGTCATACTTAAAGTGGCAGTTATAATCGGAGCTAGTCATGTAATGTATTTTGTGTTTATTTTTTTTAGTGTTAAAACAAACAAGCAAACAAACAAACAAAAAACAGAACAATACATTTGCCAATAGGAAAATTCACAGCTAAAGCAAGAATGTTTAACTCAGGTCAGTTGAACACATTTTGCCGTTGTGAAGCTACTTTTTAAAATTTGCTTAAATGTAGGATAGTTTTGAAATATGTTGTGTTTCAAAGCAAAGCAATGTTACAAAACTCTTACAATTCCTATCATTTCTCCAAAAAAATGAAATATTTCAGACATTTTAAAAAGTGGATTTTTTTGTATGCTATGAGCCAAAACATTACTATCTCTTGATTTATTAACACAAATACAATTTGTCATGCTCTGATTTTGTGAATGGCTTCAGTTTCTCGCTATCTGGAAATGTCTTCCCCTCCCCTCAAACTGTTCATTCAAATTTTTATGGCCTGGATCTAATATGAAGAGGAAAAACATACACTCTTGGAAAACACTGCTATAATGATCTTCCTGGTAACAGCCTGAATGTCTTGCCTCAGATACTACAGTTAGCTTACTAGAATCTTCTTTTTCATATTTCAGCATCAAAAATATTTGGGTGTGAAGTATAGCACCCCTAATCTTATTGTTCAGTAAACTGTATATTCCTAAACGAATTGAAATACAATCCTTCCAATACCTTTCCAATTCCAAAATAGCATAAACTACATAAAATAGCATGGAAATTAAGGAACTTAAAGTGAAAGTTGAAAGACTTATAGCCAAATGACAAGTACTACTTTTAATTAATCAAGAAGCTAGATATCTGCAAACGATTATATGAGACTACCAATGAAAAAGCCTTATTAATCCCTACAACAACCAGACGGCTGCACTGAAGCAGCAGGTGATTCTCCTCTAAATCAGCAATTGCTACAAATACTGATGATCTAACACATAGTTCCTATTTCCCCCTCCAAGTATAACAGTCATAAAAACATACTTTAAACTGACAAAATATTAATTATAATTACCTTGTCAGAAACATCATCAGGAACTGGCTCTCGAAGAGCTGGTATCCACGCAAGGATATTGCAGTCTTTGCCACCACTATAAAGTTCCTTTAAGAAAGCAAGCAAAAATGACTCCTATACAAATACACTGGATACCGAACAATGTTCAGAAAAAAAGAAGTGTACGACATATTTATTTAGAAATAAAGACAAATATATCATCTCAAGTTTGTATATAATCTTGATAAACAATATGTTTTAAAAATATGCTAAACACAAAGAGTAAGTTTTGATATTTTCTGATACCGCTCATCAAAACTCTACAGTTCTTATTTATATGAGCTTTATTGCTTAAATGCACATTTCTTATTCTCTCTTTCATGGGTCCTGAACAGAAATCTATTTTAAAAGTTAGTAAGCTTAAAGGATGATTTATTGTCAATAGGGAAGTAAGAAAAGGAAAAAAAAAAAAAGGAAAAGGAAACGATTTTTTAATGTAACTAAAAAGTATGAATCAACACAAAATCATCTAAAAAGATACATGCCAGAAGAGTGCTTAAGTATGGAGCAAAGAAGTATTAAGTAAACATAGTTTCAGTATGCCTAGGGAAGGAAAAGAACAAATAAAGAATATGAAACCTGTGTCCTGCTGGTAAGGCAGAGATCAGAAAGACCGATTTATTATTTTTAATATAAATAACCCTATTTATTATGGTAATGACAAAGGACTGAGATCCCATTGTGCAAGGCACCCTGCAAACACATGGAAGCAAACAGTCTCTGCACTGAACAGCTAACAGTCAAATACAGCTTCATCTATGTAGTTCATTCGAATATGGACTTCTCTGTCATTTTAAATGGAGAATGTTTTGCTAATGAGAAATACTGCACCATCTTTGCATTACATTTTGCACTAACAATACTTATATTTTCCAAATGAACAAGCACAAAGTTATTCTCTTACGCCTTCAACCTTTAGTCATACTCCTGCTTATTATATAAAATGTCTGACAACAATTGAGTACTGTCATGTGTTTAAACTGCCCAAGAGAAATACACAAAATTTTTCTGTATTCAAGCCAACAGCAAAAAAGCTTTGTTTTAAACGTGCTGGCTTCTGAACCCAAGATAATAACTGTGCATATGTGCATAAGTATTATATGTTGATTCAACATAAATTCAATAAATTATTTCAGTTCCATCTTTGCAGAATGTGTCCTTCTGTATTCTGTATATCTAATTCTAGAACTGCCTGAACTACACTGATGGTGTCGGAACTTAATGCCTAATTCCTCAAAAATACCCATGTGGTCTTGGGTATTAGTGGGTAGTTTTATTCAAGTGAGCTAACATACTTCTGTAGAACCACTCCCATGAATGAAGTTACTCAACATGAAACACATACAAGTTTAGAGTTTACAGTTTTATGATAGAGAAACAATGTACTTATCTTGCTTAATAGAAGACTACAGGTCAAAGTTACACCAAGGTACAGGTCAAATCTCACTTCATCGTGTCAGTAGTACTCTACTCAGTCATCCTATCTTTGGCAGGATGCAGAATATGACTTGAACTTTAAAACAAGCTACTTCTCTCCTCCCCCCCCAAATTCCTCTTTGTAAACAATGTAATGGGGACATCAGCATACTTCCACTTAATCTTTATTAATACTTGTCTCATTTTCTGATCCTGGGATTGCAAGATCTTCAGTTAATACACACTGCATTGACTAATATTTACAATTAATTATTACAGAGTGAAAAGGTGACTCACACAAAGTCAGTCAAAAGACGAGCCAGCGGATAAAGCTCCTTCCATGTTTACAGTACAGTATAGTATAATATTTCCATGTGATGCTTTATAACTCTGAGGAAAGGTTGCAATAAGACTAAATCTAACTTTTAGCTATCTTTACGTGTTGTCCTACACTGTATTTGCCAAATACCTTTGCAGATGTCATTGGCATTTCCTGAGCAATAAAAGTAACTATAATTTAGAACAACACTGGTTCCTGAGGCATGGCTAATATTTTATGACATGTTATTTGTGCGTGGGGCTTTACTTCATTTCTTTTTCTGAGAGTGAAACGTAGGTCTTGTTTGTTTACTTAAATTATTTTAGGCAGTTAACGTCGCACAATGGTATCCAGCATATTCAATCGAACAGTAAACATCATCTAAAAGATTTCACAATGAGGATTTCCTCTTCCACACCACCCTTGAAATTACCTACCTCTGATTAGATTAATGGCTCTTATTAATGGGCCAAATTCTGTAGTTCTTATTACTCAAGCAGACTAACATCTTATTAACTTCACAGAGAGATTTACGTAAGAAAAAAATAGGCCAACAATAATATAGTGGATTTTATGGCTCTATTCCCAGGATCTCATAAGGGATATATACACACATTAACTAAATCTCATACCACCCTGTGGAGATAGCTCCACACAGTATCTCAAACACAAAGGGTTTTCCACACAAACCTGCTAATTAATTTGGACCTAATAAGAACAAAGAGTAATATAATTGGATTGCAAATAGCTAGCTGCTTGGGTATCTGGGAGCATATTTGATTACATGGTTCTGATCAAACAAAAGAAACTTCTCACCTCAAATACAAAATTGGTACAATGTTGAAGAGCCTTTAGAGACTAGGCCAGTTATGAGTTGAAACAATGATAGTGATTAAAATACAGCTAAATAAACAGAAAGAAAGGACTGGCTGCAATCAATATCAGCCAGAAGCTTTGAACATAGGAAAAACAGTACGGAAAAACTACTGACTAGATTTGGGGGTGAGTAGGAAAAGCAATCTGGGAGGGCTGAAGAAAGAAAAAAAGTTTAAAATAATATTAATACAAAAAAACTAACAAAGACAGAGACCAACTACTAGGTGGAAATGGTAAAAACTATACAGAACAGATGTAGACCTAGCTTCATATGAACAGAGTTTACCAGTTTTGGATGTGCTAAGAAGTAAGAAAGTTGTGAGAAAATGTCACCAGTAGGTGAGTAACTTGCAAAGAGACTTAGAAGAGTTGTCTCAGAAAACTTCTGGCCTGATTACGTCTTAATAAACAGTGAAATATGACAAAGCAGAAAGTGAGCTAATACGCCATTCAGAAAAACTAAAAAAAGTAAGTGAAATAATACAGATATTAAAGAACTAATTGACATTTGTTTAATCTTAAACAAGACAGTGGAAAGATGAATAAGAGAATTGGTTAATGAAGAGTTAAAATATTAGGAATATAAATAGAACAAGGCAAAAAACATTGCAAATAATCAGGTTTTATCAAGCAAAATTGAATTTATTTACAATTAGTTCAACTGAAAATAGAAATGCACAATTGTGAATAACTCTAACATACTGATTTAATATTGATTGCAAGACTAAAATAGAATAAGTAACTACACATTTTACAAATGTGGCTGCATTCTCAAAAAAGGAGATGTAACTAGGAAATCATAATTTCTAGGTGAATTATATGAAGACTGATCAATGTAATTGTCTCAAGACAGAATGAGTTATTCAGAAGCACAAGCATGAACATAAACAGATGAAATACCACTGCCACTACCTTTAGTGCTAACACAAAGACTACAATAATGTGATTCCATCAGAGAAAAAAATTAATACTACAAAAGGCAAGGACATTTAAAGAAAAAGAAAATCCAGCCACAGTTCAAGAACACAGAACTGTACTGTGGTAAAGCGTGAGTCTAAAAGAGAATCAGGGATCACAGTGGATAAACAAATGAAGTTTCTGTCAACATAAACCTACAGCTGTAGTGACCAAGCATCCACCCACTGCAGGTCATGGGTGGATGCACACATGCTCACAAATCACGAGTGATTGTTTTCTAAGGATCTTAAAAGGGAAGTACAACACAGAAAGATGCATTTCCAGACTGGAAAATGTGATATACATTGAGATTTAAGAAGTCTCAACTCTTCAACTTATCAAAAAGAATACCAACAATGACTTTATGTAAGCACACTATAACTTTCATTTGGAAACTATTCTTAAAAAGACAAAGGGCTTTTTACTCTAGTCAAGACAGTCAAAAAGAACTAATAAACAGAAACTAAATCCAGAAAAGATGTATCTAAGATATTACATGAATATTCCACCTTCCAGTGATCCACTACCCGACATTCCAGAATATTTTACCAGGTCTAGTAAAGCCCTGGTTCTATCGACTCATCCCTGTAAGTTGTTTAAACTTTCTGTGACGTCTATCTCAGTGGCAGGGAAACTGTGTTTAAATCAAAGTTATAGGTCTCAAAGTGAGAGCTACCGGATTAAATTCTGATGTGTTTTATAAGAGGTCACAAAAAGTACCACTAGCCCTTTCTTGACTAAAATATTTCTGCCTGATATTTTAGAACTGAAAGACTAGAATGTAGCAGCTGAAACATTAGGCACAATCCTCAGCACCTAAAGGCAAGTACACAACAGACTTAAAATCCATGCTAACCTTTCTTTACTCTGCTCTTGCCACACCACAAGCCATAAGAATGATCTGTTGTAAAATATCACATGACAAATTGGTCTTTGTTATTCTTAAGTCTATAATGATGAGAGAAAAATATGCCACAGGAGGAAAGGAAAAGTGTGAAAGAAAATAAAAAAGTTTGGCAGGGCCACAAATCCCTGTAATGCTATGCTATCTCTTAGATGAAACATTTTCAGATTAATTTAAGAAGCTTATCCGGTTCTCAACGACTTTATGCAAACTGTTCATCGATCCAGTGATGGGTATAACTACAGACATCTAAACAAGATTATAGTAGCTAAATACTTGAGAGGTTTTTCAGTACTGCAAGTAATACTAATGCACTTCACCTCAACGAACAACACATTCTTTCTTACTGTGAATATTCTTTGGTATTTCAGGGAAAGACAAGTACCTCCTCTTCACTCTTATAGAAAACATGAAGAAGTCTTAATGTATATATATGATGTATTAATAGCAATATATTGTCAAAAATTATTACAGGAATATAGAAAAGTTACCTATGTGAGAATAAATGAATAGTGGACAGAACCCAACATATGAAGGGCCATCACAGGAACTTGACTAAACCTTTTTTCAGTCGACACAAGGGCCACAGAACTCCCTGTTTAGTCAATTTTTTTGATTAAAGTTCTTTCCTGAAAATGTTTTTTTCTGCATATGGTTTGTCAATCTGCATAAATATTCCAGTTTGTCTCCAACACTTTACTTACCTGAAAGTTAGGTTGAAATACACAGCAGTCAACAGTATTATAGTGTCCTCTAAGCATAGTTACCAGTTCTCCTGAGAAAACTGTATAAACAGCAATGGTACTACCACATGGTACGAAGGCAAACTCTGGACTACAGCCACAAGAGATGGCGAATTTGAGTCCTTTTCTACTTTCATTGAGGACTTTACCATAGTTCACCTGCAAAATAAAAGATTATGTAGTTAGCTATTAATTAAAATGACAGGAGATAACTTTATATAAAAGGTCAATTTTATTTCTTCATTAATACCCAATAAAATTCATTAAGTAAGCTTCACAATGCTAACTCAACCCTTGAGATTCCAAGTTACTGATGTGTAACAAGAGAATAATTTTGTCTTGTTTATTAATGTTCACTCGCCTTGGTATTAACTTTAAGGAAGGGAAACAAAGATATGCCTAAAAAACAGCAATTTCACACTTGGAAATAAAATTTGCATAGGTTCTTATGTGCCAGATCTACACTCAGTACCTAAACTACCACTGAAATCAGAACTGGTTCAGGAATTACCTCCTTAAACGTACTGCTAAATGATCCAACATAATTGCTTTCTCTCAAATACTGAAACCATTAAAAGAACTCATTACACACAACACTATACAGTTATAAGACATATTATCTTAGGTTCCAACAACTGGATATTTAACATTTAAAGCTTTAAAGATATAGCTGTTACCTTTTCACAGCAAGTTCTCTTTACAATATGCCAAGTGCACAAAAAAAACATTGTTACATCACATCTAAATATTATATTCAAATAGGAACAGAAGGAAGAAGGTAACAATGTGTCTTCTAGTTGGTAGTGGGTGTAGGCCGCGCCACAGGGTTTTATTTACAATTTCAGCAGGAAGTGTAAAGTTAGCTAGTGGTCTCAGCCTAGCTTTCATTGAGTGCATTCATGTCAGAAAGATATTTAAAATCCCACCGGTTATCTGCAAGACTTTTGTCCACAGACTGAAGAAAAACTGACCTGCCATTACTTTCTCACTCTGTAAGTAACCTTTGTTTATCAGTCACCCAATGCTGCAGAGAACTAAACTTCTGAAGTGTATGCACCAACAGGATAGCAAAGAACAGAAATGCCAGTCTAGCCAACGCAAGAACTAGCTCTCAAGAGTTTCTCAGTAAGTCATCCTTTGCTGTAGGAAGAAAGAACAGAGGAAAAGCATCTGCAACACAGAGATTCTGCATCTCTCCCTCATGAGTTAGCAAGAAATGATAGAAGATAATAAGCAGCCTGAAACAACTGAAGGGCAAGCAGAAGGATGGCATCAGTAAAGGATGTCAAAGTAAAGAGCCTAATAATTTGTTAAAATATTATGCACTAGTTAAGAATGATAAACAAAAATTCCCTGACCATATAAAAATGTCCCTGCCCATGGCAGAGGTGTTGGAATAAGATAATCTTTAAGGTCCCTTCCAATCCAAAACCATGCTACTCTATGAAAAATGCTTGTCTTCTATCAGCAGCTGAAACTTGGAGTTCACCACCAAGAAATTCAATATTGTTCACTGTAAGAACACCTGGGCTAGGAACAAATGCCCAATTTCTGAGACCCTGGCTTATGAGTTGTGTGAAATGCCTTTAAAATGAAAGTAGTATTAAAAAGCATAGCTTATTAGCATCTATAAATTCAAGCTCTTGGTAAGTCTTACACAAATGCTGTGTAAGTGATGCTGCTGGCCAGAGCCAAGCCAACAGGAGATATCTGCACCTCTGTGAGGGCATATTTAAGAAAGGGAAAAAAAAATGCTGCACAACAGCAGCTGGGAGAGCAAGGAGTGAGAAGCAGCCTTGCAGCTCCCCAGGTCAGTGCGGCAGGAGGTGCTCCAGGCAGGCAGCAGCAGTTCCCCTGCGGCCTGTGCAGGGAGAGGCCCCTGGTGGAGCAGGCTGTCCCCCTGCAGCCCATGGGTCCCACACGGAGCAGATCTCCACGCTGCAGCCCGTGGGTGGAGGAGCCCCCGGTGGAGCAGGTGGATGTGGCCTGGAGGAGGCTGCGGCCCATGGAGAGCCCCCGCAGGAGCAGGCCCCGGGCCGGAGCTGCAGCCCGTGGAGAGGAGCCCCCGCAGGAGCAGGGGTCTGGGGGGAGCTGCCGCCCGTGGGGGACCCGTGCTGGAGCAGTTTGCTCCTGGGGGATGGACCCCGTGGTACGGAGCCGTGTGGGAGCAGTGCTTGAAGAGCTGCTGCCTGTGGGCAGCCCCCGCAGGCCCAGTTCGGGAAGGAGGCATCCCGTGGGAGGGACCTGCGTGGAGCAGGGGCAGAGTGACCGTGAAGGAGCGGCGGAGATGAAGTGTCAGGGACTGACTGCAGTCCCAAATCCCTGTTCCCGTGCTGCTTGGGGGGAGGAGGGAGAAGAGGGTAGATGGAGAGAAGGTGGTTTTAGTTTGCTTTTATATTCTCACTGCTCCAGTCTGCTAGTGATAGGCAATAAATTATGTTAATCTTTCTATGCGAGTCTGTTTTGCCTCTGACGATAATTGGTGAGTAATCTCCCTGTCCTTATCTCAAGGTATGATCCTTTTTTCATCATATTTTCTCCCTCTTCCTCTGAGGAAGGGGAGTGAGAGAGCTGCATACCAGAGCTTAGTTAGTCATCAGCGTGAAACCATCACAAGAGTATAGTTTACAACTAAATAAACTTAATCAAAACTATTATAATTTTGACAAATAAAACATACGTATTTTTTCATGTAGAGGGGGAAATCAACTATGAATGCCTGAAATTCACAAAATATTTCATAATTTAAAATAAATAGTCTTTCTAATAAAAGGAACAATATTTTAAGACATTATATAAATTCACTGTACTACATAGAATTATATAAATTTTGTTTTCAAATAATATCACCCTGTAACCATTGCTCTTTGACAAAAATGCACACCTACTTGTATATGCACTGTTAATAAAGCTCCCTGGGTTAATTTTAAAGCTCGCTATCTAATTCCCATGGCTTTTAGTGGAAAAAAAAATTCTCAGTGTGAAATCTTTCAACAATAAGCTAACACATTTGTAAAGGTTGTCAGGTAAATATTCTAAAACAGATGTCTTTCCTTGCCAGGTTCTTGATCTGTACCATGCTGATTGCCCTCATTCATTTGAGGCAAATACAAGAATCAGTCAGGATGAGCCAGGCAAGGAGGGAGACTACTTGTTGCTGTAAGGTTAAATAAAGTGTGTTCATAGCTAAGAGCACTTATGTAAGAAAAAATTAGTAAAAAGGAGTCTAGAGAAAAATCTCATCATAAAAGTGTGTACAAAGAAACAGTTTTATTAGCATACAGATAGGTTAATTTTTTTATATCGAGAGAATATTTTCATGAGATATGGGTATTACATTATGTCCCTTGTGGATACTATTGCTCATTTTGTAAAGACAGTGACTGTAAACACTGACTGTGTTAAGCCTTGTTAATGCTAGCACTTTTAGGAGGCATATTACTGTGCCTATAAAGAGCAATTAGAGTCCTTTTCACAACATGTCAGCTGTAAGAGCCACAATTCCCAAGTCACAACACTACTCATAGAAAAGGCATGTACAATAAAAGAGAGGAGTAAAGGCTAGGAAGAAAAAAAATCTGGATATACATAATGTAAACACTCCTGTTTGTGAATGCAATGGAAAAGAAAGAACACCGCCAAAACAAGAACTGAATTAAGATGATAAAAACTGTTCTTGTTCTTTTAGCAAAGAAAGAAGCAAAAATCTGCCTCCTATTAGATTATTCCTATTCTCAGTGAATCAGTGCTATGTATTCCATTTTGTGATAAAGGATGCACACAAGATGTGAACAATTCCAATATTAACTTATTTTACTAGCAGAAACAATCCACTAGGCCCCAAGTTAGTCTTATTGTTGGAAAATTTCATGTGCGTGGATTAATTTCTGTATCTTTTGATGGAGAAATATTCAAATTTGAAGGAAAAAGAAGACGTATCTATCACTGAGGTATAGATGGACTTCAGAAAAACCATTGTGAAGAGTTGTTAAGCATTATATGAAGGAGCTTAAACTTCTGATGCAGATTTTCTTCCTTGCACACATTCTTCAGCATCTTGATTCTCTTTTGTGCCCAGTGGATTGCTTAATAAGGATGGGATGCTGAATAATTACATTTTAGAACTTACACCTTTTTCCGTGGCAACAAATAACATGTCTTTAGTTTGTTTTATGCCAATGTTTTACTGAGTGATTCATCACAGGGATCTTATCTTGAAAGAAAAGACGCTAAGTGCTATTACTGGTTTATAATGCAAACCAACAAATCTTGTCAAGAAGTCCCCATACTCTGAATTCATAACTGTAAAGGAAAACTGTTCATTATCTCTTGTAATGTTCAAACCACATTTCACTTTTTCCAGTTACAATGTTTATTCTCTATCATCTACTCATGTAACTAGGAGTATTTTTGTCTGAACAGCTTGTGATATTTGTTGGTTACCACCAGTATTGAAAAACTGCCATGTAAAATGGTCTCTTCTTTGAAATTCAGTGCTGTTATTACATACCAGGTAAATAAGTATATCTGTACCACAGTTTGAAATTCTGCTGCAAAAAAACCTATATAGTATTTAATTAAAATTAATTGATAGGGTACATTCTCTTTGATCCTCACAGTTTAATTTTTATTTTGATCAGACTTCTGAAGTTTTTGTGTTGTCACTTAGCTGTGGAATGACTGCAATCAGCGAAAACACATGATGCATTGGTTACGTGCACTGTTTTAATTGGCTTAATATCCCCAGAGAAAGTATAAAGGCACTAACCACATATATTAGGGTAGTGAGGGAAGAACATCATATTGTCTTCTACAGGAAAGCTACAGTATCACTTCCACAAAGGGATCCAAAATTGCTGTATTTCTTTCTCAACACTGCAAGCACAGTTCCTGTTTTACTTCCATGCCTCCACTCTGTAGAATAGTGCAGTTGATGGACTGGGATGTGACCACTACAGTGGCACTGGCAGCTTGTTCCTTGTGCAAACTTCTCCAAATGTTTCCTGTTAGACTAACTCCAGCAGAATATATCAAGAATGGTCAATCATAAAAAAAAATAAAAATAAAAAATCTTTCAACATAGAGGAAAAACATGCTTTGCATTAAAACTGCAGTGTCACCTCATACCAGAGCTGACACTTGCCCAGCCTCATAAGGAATTGAATCAAACAGCTCAAACTACAGATTAATAATCAGTTATTTATAAGGAGCTCACTAAAAGGTCACAATAGCTATATGGGTGCTATTTGGTGCAAAGGCATGCCAGTTAAAGTGTGTGATAGGGGAAAAGTGCGGTTTTTATCAATGTAAGAGCAGTGTATATATATACACACATATATATATATGCTTTTTCCTTGAAACAGAAATGATGCATTTCATCAGCTTAATTATAATGAAATTACAGCTGAAATGCACTTGCTACCTTGGATATAATTGTTTCAATTTCCTCAAGCAGTTAATCAATCTTACGTGGAAAGATGTGCTAGGAAGACACACTGAATCAGAATATCCTGAGTTGGACAGGGCGCACAAGGATAATCAGGTCCACACAGGCTCCACACAGGACCACCCAAAAATCAAACATTAAACTGTATTCATTTTAACATTTCTCAATATTTTTTCCTATAATATTAACTTGTTAGTTTCTTCTTCTAACTTACTAATTCAAGGAAGCTAAAAAAAAATGTTGCACAATTTTCACTGTATTTAATTCACAAAAAGGAAAAAGAGTAGCAGGTACAATATCTCTTTGTTGCTCATACCTACATGTTAGAATTTATGTGGATATAGCTATATAGCTATATAGCTATGTGGATATAACTTCCCAGACATATCCTGGAAGCACAACACAGCCCAGAGAAAGCAGTCCAGGAGGTTTCTGGAGAGCGTGGAAGATAGCTTCCTGACGCAGCTGGTTAGTGAGCCTACCAGGGGAGGTGCCCCGCTAGACCTTCTCTTCACTAACAGAGAAGGACTGGTGGGAGATGTGGTGGTCGGGAGCTGTCTTGGGCAGAGTGACCATGAAATGGTAGAGTTCTCGATACTTGGCGAAGTCAGGAAGGGGATCAGTAAAACCTCTGCCTTGGACTTCAGGAGGGCTGACTTTGAGCTGTTCAGGACACTGGTTGGCAGAGTCCCTTGGGAGGTGGTTCTAAAGGACAGAGGAGCCCAGGAAGGCTGGGCACTCTTCAAGAAAGAAATCTTAATGGCTCAGGAGTGGTCTGTCCCCACATGCCCAAAGACGAGCCGGCGCGGAAGAAGACAGGCCTGGCTGAACAGAGAGTTGTGGCTCGAGCTTAGGAGAAAAAAGAGGGTTTAAAATCTTTGGAAAAGAGGGCGGGCCACTCAAGGGGACTACAGGGATGTTGTGAGGCGGTGCAGGGACAAAATTAGAAAGGCCAAAGCTCATCTGGAGCTCAATCTGGCTACTGCTGTTAAAGACAACAAAAAACGTTTTTATAAGTACATCAATACTAAAAGGAGGACTAAGGAGAATCTCCACCCTTTAGTGGATGCAGGGGGAAACTTAGCTACCAGAGATGAGAATAAAGCCGAGGTGCTTAACGCCTTCTTTGCCTCAGTCTTTAGCAGCAACACCAGTTGCTCTCTGGATGCCCAGTACCCTGAGCTGGTGGAAGGGGATGGGGAGCAGAATATGGCCCCCACAATCCATGAGGAGATGGTTGGCGACCTGCTACAGCACTTGCATGTACGCAAGTCGATGGGGCTGGATGGGATCCACCCAAGGGTGCTGAGAGAACTGGCGGAAGAGCTGGCCAAGCCACTTTCCATCATTTATCAGCAGTCCTGGCTATCGGGGGAGGTCCCACTCAACTGGCGGCTAGCAAACATGACGCCCATCTACAAGAAGGGCCGGAGGGTAGACCCAGGGAACTTACAGGCCTGTTAGTTTGACCTCAGTGCCAGGGAAGCTCATGGAGCAGATTATCTTGAGAGTATATCACGCAGCAGTTGCAGGGCAAGCAGGCGATCAGGCCCACTCAGCATGGGTTTATGAAGGGCAGGTCCTGCTTGACGATCCTGATCTCCTTCTATGACAAGGTGACGCACTGGGTGGATGAGGGAAAGGCTGTGGATGTGGTCTACCTTGACTTCAGTAAGGCATTTGACACCGTTCCCCACAGCATTCTCCTCAAGAAACTGGCTGTTCATGGCTTGGACTGGCACATGCTTCGTTGGGTTAAGAGTTGGCTGGATGGCCGGGTCCAAAAGAGTTGTGGTGAATGGAGTCAAATCCGGCTGGAGGCCAGTCACTAGTGGAGTCCCCCAGGGCTCGGTACTGGGACCAGTCCTCTTTAACATCTTCATCGATGATCTGGATGAGGGGATCGAGTGCACCCTCAGTAAGTTTGCACACGACACCAAGTTAGGTGCGTGTGTCGACCTGCTCGAGGGTAGGAAGGCTCTGCAGGAGGATCTGGATAGGCTGGACCGATGGGCCGAGGCCAACGGTAAGAGGTTCAACAAGGCCAAGTGCCGGGTCCTGCACCTGGGGCACAACAACCCCAAACAGAGCTACAGGCTGAGAGATGTGTGGTTGGAGAGCTGCCAGGCAGAGAAGGACCTGGGAGTTTTGGTTGACAGTCGGCTGACTATGAGCCAGCAGTGTGCTCAGGCGGCCAAGAAGGCCAACAGCATCCTGGCCTGTATAAGAAACAGCGTGGCCAGCAGGTCCAGGGAAGTGATTGTCTCCCTGTACTCGGCTCTGGTGAGGCCGCACCTCGAGTACTGTGTTCAGTTTTGGGCCCCTCACTACAAGAAGGACATGGAGGTGCTTGAGCGAGTCCAGAGAAGGGCTATGAAGCTGGTGAGGGGTCTGGAGAACAAGTCTTATGAGGAGTGGCTGAGGGAGCTGGGACTATTTAGCCTGGAGAAGGCTCAAGGGCGACCTTATTGCACTCTACTGGTACCTGAAAGGAGGCTGTAGCGAGGTGGCGGTTGGTCTGTTCTCCCACGTGCCTGGTGACAGGACAAGGGGAATGGGCTAAAGCTGTGTCAGGGGAGGTTTAGGTTGGATCTTAGGAAGAACTTCTTTACAGAAAGGGTTGTTAGTCACTAGAATAGGCTGCCCAGGGAAGTGGTTGAGTCCCCATCCCTGGAGGTCTTTAAAAGACGTTTAGATGTAGAGCTTAGGGATATGGTTTAGGGGATGATTTGTTAGTGTTAGGTCAGGGGTTGGACTCGGTGATCTTGTAGGTCTCTTCCAACCTAGACTTCCTGTGATTCTGTGATACAATATCTCTTTGTTGCTCATACCTACATGTTAGAACTTAAGTGCTTTTTTCAATGTTTAAATTAATATTGCAGTCATTTGTATTTCTGTAGACTATCCACATAAAAATACACTAAAATTTTCGATAGAAGAGTTGAAAACATAAATCAGTTGGCATTCTAATAATATTAAAAAAAAAAACAAAAACACCTAATTAACCACAACTAAAAATTATAACTCAGGACTCTTGGTCCTTGGCTCTCTCCACTGAGACTCTTCAGGGGTCTGTTGTGGGACCAGTACTGTTTAATATCTTTATAAGTGACACAGACAGTGGGATTGAGTGCACCCTCAGCAAGTTTGAAGATGACACCAAGCTGAGTGGTGCAGCTGATACATCAGAAGAAAGGGATGCCATCCAAAGGGACCTGGACAAGCTAGAGAAGTGGGCCCACATGAACCTAATGAGATTCAACAAGTCCAAGTGCCAGGTGCTGCACTTGGGTTGTGGAAATCCCAGACATGAGCACAGACTAGAAGTCCATGAGAGCGTCCCTGAGGACAAAGGCTTGGGGGTTCCGGTGGACAAAAAGCTCGACACAAGCCAGCAGTGTGTGCTTGCAGCCCAGAAAGCCAACTGAGTCCTGGGTTGCACCAACAGAGGGGTGGGCAGCAGGTGGCGGGAGGGGATTGTGCCCCTCTGCTCTGCCCTTGTGAGGCCCCACCTGGAGTGCTGTGTCCTGGTCTAGGGCCCCCAGCACTAGAAAGACCTGGGCGTATTAGAGCAGGTCAGAGGAGGGCCATGAGGATAATCAGAGGACTGGAGCACCTCTCCTACTAAGACAGGCTGAGGGAACTGGGACTGTTCAGCCTGCAGAAGAGAAGCTCTGGGGTGACCTCACTGCAACTTTCCAGTACTTAAAGGCGGCTTATGAGAGAGATGGAGAATGACTTTTTGCTTGAGCAGATAATGACAGGACAAGAGGGAATGGTTTTAAACTAACAGAGAGAGGCTTACATGAGATTTTAGGAGGAAATTCTTCATTCAGAGGGTGGCACGGCACTGGAACAAGTTGCCAAGAGAAGTTCTGTATGCCCCATCCCTGGAGGTGTTCAAGGCCAGGTTGGACAAGGCCTTGATCTAGTGGTTGGCATCCCTGTCCATGGCAGGGGCATTGGAACGAGGTAATCTTTAAGGTCCCTCCAAACCCAAGCTGTTCTGTGGACTCTCTGGATGGAAACAACCAAGTGACAGCAGCCACTTTCCAATCTGTCTCAAAGTCAGAATTTTCTAGCTTAAGCATCCCAGCTACAAAACAATCCTCCAGTGAAAACAAACAAACAAACAAACAAAAATAAAATAGCCAACTTTTATGGAAAAGGGTCCATAAATATCCTTTTATCAGAGGACAGCTGAAACTTATTTGTATTTGTTTCTAGCACTTGCACTTAATCCTACTTGCATATTCAACCCCACAAGAGTACAAGCCAAACTTCATATAGTTATCAAGTATTAAAGCTAGTTTACAGAGAAGTACTCATGCTTCGTATCTGCTGTTGTGTGGTTCTCTTTCTCTCCATAAAAATCTAGGAATATATAGGAATTTGGGTGGAGAGGTGTAGAAAAAACTGATGCATACAAGCATATGGAGGTTATTTTTTGTGTATATTTTCCCCCAATGTGGTGGCAGATTCAATATAGTCACCTGCTGTTAGTGCAGGCTTCTTTATGTATTTCTATGTCCAGCCAAAGGGAAGGGGGAAGGTGGTATTAGCAAGGAGAAAAAAAAAAAAAAAAAAAAAAAAAAAAGAGTTCAAAAGGAATGGCTAGCAGGGGAAATAAAAGGACTGTGGTATGAGCACATACCTTCACATGCATTTGTCTTCTGGTGTCTTAAAATTATTTTAAGAATTCCTCTAGATAGGGTGTGAGAATAAAGAAAACTGAGCAAAATAAATCTGGACCTTAGATAGCAAGATAGGATCATGCTACTCAATGCCAAAAAAAAAGAAAAAAAAAAGTAGAACAGCCAATGAAACAACTCAATGAACTAACAGGCACAGAAAAACAAGAAACAGTGACCCAGCTGGTCGTAGCAGAGTGAACAAACTATATTATCTACTTTGGTAATGATGATTTGAAGACAGAAGGATGTTTGTATATAGATACTGAGAACAAGCTGGCAAATATGGGTAGCATGGGGATAGAAAAGTGCTTTCATTTAAATGCCTACAGGGAATGTTTTTTGCCCTGTTCTGAAACTAAGCAGCAGAATTAAAACTGACAGGCTTAAGAGGTGGATCTGTGCAAACCTCATGAAGTTCAACAAGGTCACACACCTGGCTGGGGGCAATCACAAGCACAAAGACAGGCTGGGCACAGCAGCCCTGAGGAGCACTTGGGGGTGTCAGCTGATGAAAAATTCACCGTGAGTGGGCAATGTGAGCCTGCAGCCCGGAAAGACACCTGTCCTGGTCTGCATCAAAAGGAGTGTTGTTGGGAGGTGGAGGGAGGTGATTGTCCCCCTCTGATCTGCTCTCGTGAGACCCCAGCTGAAGGACTGCATTCAGCTCTGGGCGCCCTAATGTAAGAAGGACATGGACCTATTGGAGTGAACCCAGAGGAGGGCCACAAGGATGATGAGAGGGCTGGAGCGACTCTCCTATGAGGACAGGCTGAGGGAGTTGGGGTTGTTCAGCCTGGAGAAGAGAAGACTCCGGGGAGACCTTCAAGCGGCTTTCCAGTACCTAAAGGGGTTTTGCAAGAAAGCTGGGGAGGGACTCTTTGGAAGGACTATAGCAATTGGACAAGGGCTTTAAACTAAAAGAGGGAAGACTTAGAATAGATATTCGGTAGAAATTTGTTACTCAGAGCAGGGTGAGGCACTGGCACAGGTTGCCCAGAGAAGCTGTGGATGCCCCATCCCTGGAGTTGTTCAAGGCCAGGCTGGATGGGGCTTTGGGCAACCTGGTCTGGTGGGAGGTGTACCTGCCCATGGCAGGGGGTTGGAACTGGGTGGTCTTTAAGGCCCCTTCCAACCCAAACCTCTCTGTGATTCTACGAAAACATTTCTAAGACAGAGATAAAATTTATTTTCCTGACAGCAATGATAGACCATGTTATCATGACTAGCTAAAAACCCAGGGAAACTGAGCTACCTACTATGTCCTTTCAATTTAAATATAGGAGACAATTTTATTTACTGATCAGAATATTAAAACAGGACATAGAAAGGACTGGGGCAACAGAAGTGATTTTCTTCCTGTTTGGTTGCAATACAAATATAGAAGGATAGAAAATTTTGACGTTGTTCTAAGACTCCCCAGGAGAGATTCCACAAAAACATAAAGGAGAGCTGCAAGAAAGCCAGACAGTCAATCAGTGAGACACTCTGATATGGCCACATGTCCTGTAAATACTACGATGGCAACTATAAAAAAATTCTATCAACAGCCACTGTACATGAAGGTTTTCATTACCGTCTGAAGCATTTTCAGCTACACTTACAAATAATAAAGTTAACAATCAATCTTCAAGTAGACCCAGGCCTTTTCTTCTTTTTTTTTTTTTTTAATTTTAATAAACAAAAATGAGAAAAGAACTCTGGAAAACAAAATGCTCAAAAAGTCTTCAATGTGATTAAGCAGCCATATCCTTTATGAAAATGAAGTCAAAGTTGTAACGACAGTTGCACAAATAAGTGATCTTTTAAAATCAAATGTAAGTAAAATTATAACTGAAGATCCATGAAAACTTACTAATGTATTTTCTCCAGTGGAGCTGTTCCAGAGTCTCATCCGATCATCCGTACCAATGGTTAACAGATGAAGCCCATCACTCGTATAGCATAAACCATTAACTCTCCCATTGTGAGCTGTATTTGCTGTCAGGAAAAAGAGCTGGTTCATATCTCTATAGGGGAATTTCTGTTTTGTACAGACATTTAAAGTACTTTACTTAAAGTACGGTTTAAATGGTAATGTATAAGTAAATTAATAATTTAACTCTCGGTTTATAAAAGCATGACTCTCTCCATGGTCACTTAATTTAAAAGAAAAACAATAATAAACAGCTGGTATATACAACAGTTCATTGCACATATTGCTTATAGCTTAATAGAAATGCATTCCATTGATTTCATCTGGCAAAACTGCACATTCTTAGGTAGGATAAAGTGCTAAAAACCAGCTTCATTCTACCACAGCACAACTATGGTACCCACAAATTAACTCACTGAGAAATAGATAAGGTATCTCTCTCTGCATTATACTGCAGTACACAATTCAGATGTACCTCCTAGGTTTAGAAGAATAAAAAAGCTTTATCTGTTTTCCAACAATATTAATCACTATGAAATGTGCTAAAAAAATCCCTTTATTCAGAACCACAACATACAGTCAGTTTCTTCTTTGTGATTTAATTCCACTTACTATGTATTTTTACATGTATTTTTTAATTTTTTGGCTTTCCAAAGTTCAGTGTCTTTGGTCCAAAGTTGATCAAGAGTTAAATTTATGAACTATAATCTACAGTACTGAATCTTTTCCTCTAATTTAGTTTGCTTTTTAGGCACAGAAAAGTGACCTGAAGCTATACAAATAAGTTGATGTTGTAAGCTAATAAGAATTGATACCAGGCACCATTAATGTGTAATGTACTGAAAAAAAGTGTTACTTAATTTTACAGTAAACTAAATTATACTATCATAAATCTAAACTTATATACCCTATAGGATATAATTAAGTAACATAATTGATTTTATAGCACCATATCTGAGACAAAATATTCTAGTGGCTTGCATTGGAATCAAGATTAATTTAAATGGGAAAAGGAATATTCTTTTTTTTGGTTTTGTTTGTTTTGTCTTGCTTTTAAGAGCGGGTAATTAACTACTGGAACAGCTCATAAGGTATGAAGTGATTGTTGATTTTATGAAATCTAATCTACATCAGCAATGAATTCTTCTGCTCATAAAATGGATGGCAAATTTTCCCATTTTAAGGTAAAAACATTTAGAACAGAAACAATCCTGTTGTCAAGGAGATGTCTCTAAACAATATCCCCAACCACAAACAGTCTCTGTAACAGGTATACCTGAAAAAATTCAGTGGAATGTGTTATGCAGTAGGTAACAGCTGGGTTACCATTAATTTACCATTACCATTACAAGGTCCTTGCTGTCCTTAGTATTCAACACTTATGAAATATAAGAAAGCTAGTTACATATAGATTACTACCAGTTATGGTCTGTTTTACCTGCCTCAGAAGATGCTTTGGTCTTTTCTCCATTGTGCTGATCAAGCGTAGTTAGACATCCAGATGCTCTCCTCACATCCCATAATTTTACTTTACTGTCAGCACTAAGAAAAACATATTTCACTGATGTATGCATTAGGGAAAATGCTTTCACCCAGGTCGATATCTGACTTTAGCCAACCTACCTGGCACTCACCCTGGTCCAACACCTACTCTGAACTACTCATCATGCAGTCACATTCAAGCCAATAGGATTTCACAGAGATTTTAAGACAGATTTCAGACTTTTGTTTATATGAATTAATAAATACAGCTGGTACCTTTAAGCACCTAAGAGTGAAACGGTTGTCTGGGAACTCAGGCAACTGCTTTTGCTATCGCAGCAGTATAGAGTCACTGGTACACAAGCTGGCTACCTACATGTAGGCTGGCCAAGTCACATGCTTAGTTGTCATACAGCACAATGACTGAAAAAAACAGTGTGCAGCTGGCTTCTGTAACAATGTACTGGGTCTGACTACATTGTCACACTGGCACAAGGAGGGAAAGACCAAGGTTAACTGTATCTTTACCAGCAACAAAACCTATGCTTACTGTTGCATAGGTAGCTGCACAGATTTAGACAGCAAGACTGCAGGCAGTGCATTTTGTTTGGCACCTTGATTTGAGCACTCCACTAGTATGCTTCATGTGTACAAGACTCCAAAGTATACGTGAGAAAAACTCATAGAAAAGACCACTTTCCATGCACTAAGTGCATGTGTTTAGATGTGCTTACTAAAATGATTTGCACAGTTCCCCTCAAATTAACTATCCTCTTCAATTAAAATAGCCAAAAACATAGATCACTTTTCATCCCAGCTAAACAAAGACAACTGCAAGGACAGTATAACCAAACTGCTTCTTAGATAAGCCATCTTCTACCTGAAGTAAAACATGCTTTTCCCTGTGCATTCTCAAGTTAGATCTGCACATTAATAGTGGAAACACATATAGTAGACATATACTGACTGACAAAACAAAAACAACCATCTATAAGATTATTCCACATCTGTTCTGCACCTGACAAAGATAATGTTTATTTTTTTTAATGTAAAAGCATGCTCTTCTGTGCTCCCCTCCACTACAGACTGGTTCTGTTTACTTCCAAGAGGTATTCTAACTGAATAAGCTAACACATTACTCTGCTGCAAACAGATGTTGTAGGACCATAAACAGAGGTCATTGAGGTTTGAGCTTATCATAAAATGAGCAACCAATTGCAGGTAGTTCACTGAAATATTCTTGACAAGGGCATATTGAGATTCCTTGACAAGGGCAAGAGATTCCTTCCTATAAAAGAATGTCATCCAGTTTTGATGATGCATTGTCTATTGGCTAATCTTTTCAAGCCAATTCTAATGAGAAAGAAAGAGTTTATCATCTCTAGTGTCTGAAACTGAAGAGAATGGAAAACATCTAGAAAAAAGGTTAAAAAAAAAAAAAAAGTAGTACTGGTCAGTTTCTCCTCTCTATATTCATTACTTCAATGTTGACAAGTCTTACCCATATTTGTCTTGGCAGACAGAAAGAATGCATTATGTTATTAGGAAATAGTAGTCCAATAATAGTAGTATATCAACAAATAAAGCCAGGAGAAACATATTTAACATGCAATTACCATAAGGCAACATAACAAGATAGGCAGATGCAGTTTATAGTTACATGACTTTGAAGCAAAATGCTTAAGGAGATGTCAACAAATTAATATTTAATAAATATAAAAGATTGCTACTATTTATGTGATGGAAAGACAAGGCAACAGTTTTTCATTTGCTAAAACAAAATCACACTGTTAAAAAAATTCCCAACTCTTTAGAGCCTTCTAAAAGCACAGCAGCACAAACCAAGGGCATGTAACCCTATCATTGAAATGAATTGTACAGATTTGAATTCTGTAATGGGATTATTCAAATTTCACTCTCAACTTAAAAAACAAAACCAGCCATTTCTCTCTATAATTCGAAAGAAAAAAAGTTGCCGTTCAAAAAACTCAGTAATGCCAGAAAAATCAAATCTAACCATTTCAAAAGCAATAGAAAAGCCAAGAATATCTTTCACATTGAAAATGACTAGAATGAAAAAAATGGTCTGAAATTATCAACATACAATTCATACTGACAGAATTAGTGAACCTGGGAATTATTTCAGCTAACCTACCTGTGCCATTTGAAATAACTGACCGTGATTAACCAGGATGGTACTGTGACCTAAACGCATGTTACTTTGTTATAAAACAGATTAGTAACATGCTTACTATTAAACAGTATGAAGTGAGCATCTCTATAGAGCTATATAATTTGCCTGCAACTTAAAATGCTATTATTATTGCAAAAATCTGTACATTCTTCCTATAAAATAAGCATAATTTGGATAGCTCTTCAGGCTGCTTTTGTGGGGTAAGATCTACAAAAATGAAAATAAGTTAAAGAGAACAATGAAGACTAACTTTCAAAGTGCATTTGAATTGTAAAGTACACGCACAACGAATACATGCAATTTTACCATTAGACATTTTTATTGTATGTAACAGTAGAACAGCATCTCTACCTTGCTGTTGCCAAAATATATTCATGACGTGGGGACCAAGACACTGCCAGTACTTCTTGCCTGTGACCTACAAACAGTAAGAAAAAGCTTATATTCTAGGAAAATATTTATACACTCAATTTTACATAAATGACTAATTCTGTAAAACAGACCAATCCAGAACAATAATCTAAATTGCCTAAATTGTAACTTACATTTGGATTTTGTGAAAACATATTATTTTGAGCTAGAGATTATTCCCCTTTCCTCTTCCTCATGTGAGACTACAATGAACTAAATGTGAGGCATGGAGTATTACAAATGTATAACTTTTTATAACAAAGATGGTTTTATACGTGCAAAATACAATATAAAACAGCACTGCTGTTGAGACTACTTTAAGTATCATTATTAAATTTTAGCACTGATGTTCTCAAATACAGAAGAAATATTACTTCTACTTTTCAGCAAGTCTTTACAAAATATTTAACAAAAAAATATGCTTATCCTATAAAGCTTTATTCAGCTTACCCTTAAACATTCTGCTCTTGAATTTGGGGCAACGCTTATTATGTTCTAGATATCAAGATAAATGTTGTCTTAGTGGTAACATACCCAGTGCAGCTTAGTGGCAAGAAATATATATGTAAACTTTACAAGTTGGAAAGTTTTAAAAACATTAAATAAATACAAACAATAGGAAGTCTGGGTCAACCCAAATGCAAAGGCTGTAACTAAACTTCACATAATAATATAAACACACTCCTGAAAAATAAAGTCATAAAAATACATCTTTGCTATGCAGTTTAGAGCTATGTGAACCACCTTGATTCTGGTGCATTAGTTGGCTTTCCATTACTTGACCATATGTATAAATACTCATCCCTTAAAAAGTAAACACTAGGAAAATATGGGATTTTAGAAAAAGTTCCGAGTATTACTTGCTTTTTACTACAACCTCCTAAATATACTGGGAAATTCTTATAAACACCCATATACCTTCTATCAAACAGTACTTTGTAGCAAAATAATACTTGACAATAAGGACAAATTCTTATTAAGTGCAAAAAGTAATACATTACAGAATAAGAAAAAACTATGGCTTACTAAATTAGGTAAATATGAGGGATTAGGATGTTATTCTTCTAGAGTAAGTAGTGTCTTATTTTTTATTGATACTGATAAAAAAAAAATGCTAGCATCTCTACAAACAGTAACTTTTTTGTTCTTTAAAACAAAAACACCCCAAAAAACAGCACACCCCATATTGAATTTATGTGAACACAAAAACAATGCTAACGCTTAACCATGTAATAATTAGTAATCACTATTGATTAGATCATGAAAGTGTCCCACCATTTGTAATAACTATTCATTAATTAATATTTGTATTCTCCAATTCATTACCACTAGACTAACACCCAGAAGAATCTTTTTCACTGTGCAACTTTCACAACTGGCACTAAACACATTAGTCATGTTACTTACAAAGAATACATTGTATACAATGTTTCTTTATAGGGCCTAGTTTACTCAAAGTAGTTATTGTTTAACATTTATGTTTCAGACTAAAAGTACCCTGCAGAATGTGAGAACAGGATCCAGATTTCAAGTCACAGAGCTGTACTTTGGGGCTTTTGGTACCAACTGTAAACAAGAGAAACAAAAGACAGCTGAAAAAATACCGTAACTGGAAAGAACAACAACAATCTTAGCAGTAACAAAGAAGTAGAAGAAAATTTTAGCTGCTTAACTGTTCACTTAGCGAGAGTAACACTCTATAACATTTACATTTTTAGTGCAAGTAAATTTACTATTTAACAAGTAATGTTTAGATGGAAGCAATATGAACTCAGCCACTTAAATGACTTATTCTGTTAGGTTTTAATAATATTTAGAAACTACTTATGTACTTAAAGGTAACTTAGCTGTAACTAGGAATTTTCATCTAGAAGGTGAATGGAATAATGTATTATTTCAGAAGAACAAATGAGAATTCTCATCAACACCATTCAACCAACTGAAATGTTTTTTTCAACAATGTCTTTTTTATGAACACTGAAACTATGTTAAGAACATCAGGAGAATAAAAAGTTATGAGTATTACTTGCTTTTTACTATAACCTCCTAAATATAGGGAATTTCTTAAAAAACACTCACATACCTGCTACTAAACAATGCTTTGTAGCAACTGGAGACATGTGATGGCTATAGACTGTTCCCTCAAAGTGAAATACATCCGCAGGCTGATAATAAAAAGATTAAATTAATCGGACTGTAAATATGTTATCAGAACGTAAATCCTCACAATTAAGTATTTTTCGAGTCACAGCTACAAATGAGGCTAATACAAACACTATTATTTGCACACTAACGATAACTCCCCTAGTCAGAAATCCAATCATGCAAACATTGCTAAGTAAGAAAGTTTGCTTACAACACTAGACAACTATGCCAGAGCTGGGAGGAGACCCAGAAGAAAGTCCAAGGAAACTGGCTGATCAGAAACAAGAATTCAGAGGATTTATGGATTATCATAAATTAAAAGTAAGCGAAGAAAAAAGAGCAAGCCAGAAAGCTGCAATATGGAGAAATGAGTTACTCAGCCTAGATCTAAAAGCCCTTTGTCAATGCACAAGTCTCGCATGCTAAATTACATTCCTAGAAATAATTTATATTTATAAAAACAAACTATAAACACACAATTAGCCACTTTGTCAGTGTTAAAAATTAATGAAATAAAATATTAGCTTTAATAATCAGTACGATGAATTTCAAGTATCATTGCTTTTGTTGTCTAAAATACTGTATAGAAAAAAACTAATCTTCACACTAAGTTGTTTGTGTTTAGTGGAAGAACAGGTCAATCAATTACCTTCATGTGAACATTGTGTCTTGTAAGTGATGCTCACATTTTCACCTGGAAAATTAACTGAACTCTGCATTTAGGAGGAGATTTAGCGACTGCAAACATCTTCACACCTCACAAAAAAAAAAAGTCTGTCATCCTAGGAACTTATACTTTTTAAAATTTTTCATTCTTTCACTGTGCATTGAAACAACATTGAAATAGCACCAGTGTAAATCCATTAATACTGGAAATCCATTAATATGTGAATACTGGAAGCACAGTAAACTGCTCCACAGAATTCACTGTTCAACAATTAGGTGCTAGGATTAATGAGTCAACCTAAAAGCCTACAAAAACTGTTATCTTTATTAAAGTCAGTTACATTGGTTAGGATTTTCTTAGTGGCTTCTCTCATTGTTCACTGATTTTTAGAAAAAGTATCCGTAGTGTTTACAACAGAATTTTGGACTTCATGACCCAGCGAGTTCATTTCAACCTCATGTGACTATTGCTCTCCATATAAAACACGTTGTCCTCTTTATTTCTAAATGTCAAGAAGATCAGTCCTTCAAAAGCAGTATTTGTACCTTGGTTACTTAAAATAATTAGCCCTGCTGTATGCTGCTGTTGCTAAACAACACAACTAAATAAACTGGAGAGGAGAAGAGGAGGAGAGGGGAAGAAGGGGAGAGCAATCCCAGAGAATGAGCTACACCTTCAGACCAGCAGACAAATTTATGTAGCATAAATAAACTAGCTGTATTCCTGTTCACAGAAAAACAGAAAGGAACTGTCCCAAGGACTCCATGCTCCCATACAGTTTAAGCACTCAGGTCTTCAGAAACAGGCAGCTACACACCAATGAATGCATGAATGCCAAAACCATGCCACCCTGATGCAGTACCCACAGTTCTAAGAAGTGTCTGTTTTTTATCCTTATAAGTGTTCATTCCTGTCGAGCTCTGGGTAAACTGCAGATATGAAATGAGTGATATGTATAAAAAGAAGCCTGAAGTTGCAGAAATTATTTCTTACTTGTAATGTATTAGTATCCCAAATTTTCAAGGTTTTATCAAATGAGCTGGATGTAAACATGCCAGTATCATGAGGATACCACTGGACTGTCTCCACACTGAACCTATGTACATCAGGATGGCTCCTAAAATGAAGTAAAAGATTGCAGTTGGTTAGTGTCTTGTTAATTCACTTATTATACCTAAGTTTTCAAGACAATCTAGTTATTTTGGTGTCTCAAATTTAAATTAACCAGTGTAAATTGCCTAACAGAGTCCTTATTTCAGCAATGTAGGGATCATTTACCTTTTCAAAATATGCTATCCGTAGCATACCTCAAATTAAGATACTCAGTCTAAGGCATAGAAAGCATTAATGTGTTTTGAATTTTCTTATGCTTAAAAATATGTTTAATGTTAGGGCCTAACACTGCAAACATCCCACTACTACATCTCACTGGCTCAGAACCAGATCCACTGAAAAAGACAATCACATAAATGGTTCAAACAATTCATGATTATTAGCTAATAATTACAGCTAAACAGTTATTGGAAATTCAGGTATAATAAAGTCACCAGACAGCAGTAGATTAAGTTACTGAGAGTTTTTTTTTTTTTTTGCATTCACAAATATAAAAGGAGGAATGATAGGAGACTTTCAACTCAACAATGCATAGTAACAAAACGTAATCTAATTAATAATACATTAACAGTGCTGGGAAGAAGGGATACCAGAGCCAATCTTTTTACAGCTCCAGGATATGATTCAACCAGAGAGACTCTGAACAGGACAGGCAGTTCCACATACCTGTTAGGCCACTCATATCTGAGCTGCATCCACAGGGATTCAGCTTCAGGGCCCAATATCATGCTCCCAGGTTCAGATGCACCATACTGTTGTGGGTTAACCCTGGTAGCTAAGCATCATCAGAACTGCTTGCTCAGTCACTCACTCTCCTCAAGCGGGATGGGAGAGAGAATTGGAAGGGCAAAATGAGAAAACTCGTGGGTTGAGATAAGAGACTAGTAACTCAAAAGAAAGAAACAACAAAAAGAACTAACAACAAAAAATGAGTAGCGCAAAAGCAATCACTCACCACAAACTGGCCGATGAACAGACAGTCCCTAGGCAACAGCAGCCCCTGAAAAACTACTCCCCCACACCTGCCCCAAGTCCGCATGACTTTATATGATATGGAATACCCCTTTGGTCAGCTCAAATCAAAAGTGCGGGCTGCATTCCCTCCCAGCCTCTCATCCAGCCCCAACCTATTCACTGAGGGAGCACACTGAAAAAAGGGTGAAAACCTGTATGCTGTGCAAGTCCTGTTCAATAACAGCAAAGACACCGGTGTGCTATCAACGCTGGTCACAAATCTGAAACACAGCACCATGCAAGCTACTATGAAGAATAATAACTCTATCCCAGTTGGACCCAGTACACATGCAAAAGCAGTGCAACTGGCTCTTTCTGGAGCTAGTGAAGGGCTCACAGGATTTCTTCACTCCAACTCTTATCTGTACATTGTTCTTTCAAGTCTCCTGGCCTCCAAAGTGACAACTGTTTCCGGGGTATCATTGTGTAAATACAGATCCAGATCTTCTGTATAGATCTGGCACTACACCTAAGCTGATAAACATTTCTGTTTACTTGGGTTGCTAGAAAGCACAGAAGGTATCTGAATGTCTTTAAATAGAGTCAGCCTGAAGCCAGCTCTGACAATACTAAGAACTATTGAGCAACTATTGAGCTTAGTTTAATAACTCCTCATTGGTTATCTCTAAGTCATAACCCTACTACAGCCTGTTACCTTGTGCTTAGTTTCCCCTGATTTTGGGCACCTACTCTAGAGGGGACCAGGGTAAATATCTTCAGTACCTGTAGTGCCAGGAAATTAAGCCTGACTCAGTGTGAACTTACTCCTGCAGAGGCATTTGTATATACCATGCAGCAAAATATCAACTCACTGTGCAGAAAAAAAAAATAAATAAAAAATAAATTCGTGGAACTAATTATGCTGGTGCAGTAAATACAAGTGTACAGCCCTGGACTGTGTTCAGTACTGCACCAAACCAGTCGGTTCTCCCATATTCCCTCTTGAGTAGCTCTGCAAAAACCTTCTCTGTCTGGCCAGGCTTAGTCATGGCCACGTGCCATTCCACCTGGCTTCATCTCTTGAGGCTGTGTATGTTTCTAGTTCATTCTAAATGCAGTATTTTTCCCCATTACTCAGGATATCGCAACCTTTGCTACAAAAGAAAAATACAGAAATAATTCTACAGATGGTAGTGTCACTGTCATTCATCTTGGATAGGTTTCAAACAGAGGAAAAGAACTACACAAACTATATATTATCTAGAAGCTGGTACTGTACAGTTGCTCTCAAGTGTCAGTTTTTGCTACATGACAGCACCAATTGTATAAAACCAGGTAAAAGCTCAGTGTGTTGATGCCCAGCAGAGCAGGGAAAAATGTAAAAATTTCTTTTTTATTCCGATGATAGTCCCTCATTCTAGATAGGAAACACTGGGTATCTTGCAGTCTACTGTCTGGAATTATCTTCTCTAATGGTCTAAACTACTGGACTCTCAGCTAGCCCAGGTCAGAATCTATTAAGAAATAGCTTCAAAGGGCATGTTACGAGAGCTTATTCTTTAAGCTAATTTCATACCACAGTTGCCTTGTGCCCTGCAAACTTGGAGCACAGACAAACCTTTGCAATACGTAATTATCATATGTTTCAAAGATAAGAGCCAGATAGTCAGATGGGAAGTATTTCTCACTGGTAATTATAAATTCATTTATGATGTCATGATGTCTGCATGAATGGTATTCTAATATCTGAAGCTGTATCTGTAGCTAATTAGCTACAGTAAGTACTTAAGACATACCAGGAAGCTACACAAATACTTGGAATAAATAATTTGAGGCAAAAACCCTGCTATGGGTACTTTAAGAAATAATAACAACAACAATCCCATCATTTAGAACACTGTGCTACATACACTTAGATTTGCTGCTATGATTTAAACTTCTATACAAGTGATGAGAAATAAAAGACAAATCTATCCAAATAAACACCTGCTCAAGAAACATACTGCCAACTTGCTATACTCATAAACATATTTTTTAAGTATGGAGCACTTACCATATGTACCATACTGAGAAGTAAACAATGGCTTGATTTTAGCACAGATTTATATACATATACATATTTTTGCTGAGTGTTATCAGCACAAATTTCTTCAGTGTGCTGTGTTTCAAAATTTATTTTAGTTTCGGGATTCAGGTATACACAGTCATTACTTGTTCTTAATTACAATATTTATTTTGTTTAAGAAGTCCCAGCCATCAACACATACCAAATACAGCTTACCTGCAGTAGATTCTCTTCCTACTCATTTGTTTTGATGTAAGTTCTAAAAGTCCTTTTTCTTTCTTATGGTCCAAGATACCAATCTGGGACTCTGTATCTGTTACAAGTATATTCCACTTTTGCTGATCTATTCATGAAACTCTTAGACCTCAACTAATCTTAAGACTACAGAAAAATAAGGGAAAAATGTAGCTACTGATTTTTTTACAGAGTTGGATAGATCTTGTTGTTACCCTTAGATAAATTTCTAGTCTATGGGAAAACCTTAATACCTAAGCACAAGGAAAAAACAGCTTTTGCTCAAGGACAAAGCCAGTAATGTAAGACCTTCCCGCGTAGGGAAGGTCTTACACCAATAAAAGTTTTGAATTTTTATACTGATTATACAAGCATTAAGGTAGTACCCAGTCTTCAGAATAGTATGTCCAATTTCTGTCAGTAATGCATCTGACCTCATTCAAACATGTTCTTAAAGAGTTCTGCATTAATTACTACTAGACTTGATGAACATAAAATAGCTACTTGTAAATCTGGGAGTAGGGAGAGGGGAAATTTGACAGCGTTCCCCATGATATCCTTGTCTCTAAATAGCAGAGACATGGATTTGACGGATGGACCACTCAGTGGGTAAGGAACTGGCTGGAGTTGGGGACGATGGCTCAATGTCCAGGTGGAAATCAGTGATGAGTGGTGTCAGTATTGGGTCACTGACAGTCAGTACTGGGATGGGTGCTGTTTAACATATTTGTTGGTGACATTGACAGTGGAATTGAGTGCACCCTCACCAAGTTTGCTGATGACACCAAGCTGTGTGGTGCAGTCAACAAGCTGAAGGGAAGGGATGCCATCCACAGGGAGCTGGGCAGGCTTGAGAGGTGGGCTTGTGTGAACATCATGAGGTTTAACAAGGCCAAGTGCAAGGTCCTGCATTTGCACAGAGGCAGTCCCAAGCACCAACACAGGCAGAGTGGAGAAGGGATGGAGAGCAGCCTTGAGGAGAAGGACCTGGGGGTGCTGGTTGACAAGAAGCTCAACATGAGCTGGCAATGCGTACTTGCAGCCCAGATACTTGCAACCATATCCTAGGCTGCATTAAAAGAAGCATGACAGCAGGGCGAGGGAGGTGATTCTGCCCCTCTGCTCTGGTCTCATGACACCTCACCTGGAGAACTGTGTTCAGCTCCAGAGAGAACACAAGAAGGACATAGAAGTATTAGAACAAGTCCAGAGGAGGCCCCCGAGGATGATCAAAGGGCTGGAGAACCTCCCCTGTGAAGACAGGCTGAGGGAGTTGGGGTTGTTCAGCCTGGAGAAGGCTCTAGGGAAACATTACACCAGCCATCCAATACCTAAAGGGGGCCTACAGGAAAGGTAGGGAGGGAAAGTTTGTCAGGGAGTGCAATGATGGGACAAGGAGCAATGGCTTTAAACTGAAAAGAGGGCAGATTTAGATTAGGTCTAAGGAAGAAATTCTTTACAGTGAATGTGGTGAAACAGTGGCACAGGTTGCGCAGAGAAGCTGTGGATGTCCCATCCCTGGAAGTGCTGCTCAGGGCCAGGCTGGATGGGGCTTTGAGTAACCTGGTCTGGTGGGAGGTGTCCCTGCCCATGGCAGGGGGCTGGAACTGGGTGGTCTTTAAGGTCCCTTCCAACGCAAACCATTCTGTTATTCTAACTAAAACCCACAACTGTAAATATTTTTCTTTTCAATTAGCTGAACAAGTTACGTAAAGGTTATTTTTCCTTTACTTAAACACATAATTATTCCAAGATGCATATGTTTTTTAATGCAGGAAATATTTCTAAAACAGTCATGAATTGATTGCCTCATAGCTGATTGCATAAAGTCAGCAGATTTTAATATAAACTAGTAAGAAATCTCAAGGGTGAAGAATTGTGACATGGAAGAGGATTTTTTTTTTACTGTTAGAACATGAGACTGGAGTCCTATCTCTGACCATGGTCTACATCAACGCAAACCTCTCTACTTTAGTTTCCGTTTGAGCACAATTAATCCTCTCCATTTTAACCATCAAACTACCAGAGATCTGCTCAAACAGTATCAACGATGAAATCATTGCACATGCATAGTAGCTCTTAGAACCAAAACAAAAAACAACAAAAAAAAACAATAATCCCAATACTTAGTAAATCACATAAATCATCACAATATTTCTTGCTTTTTTTTCCCTGTATGCCAAAAACAAAGCCACAATCCAGTCCTCAAAGATTTCTGGCCCTATTTTCATGTCTTCTACAGCCTAGAAATAAGAATGCACATTAACCTGTGGATTTAGTGCTAGTCTCTCAACAGGTATCACCATGAACTTTTACAAGAATTTCTGAGTACATACCTTCCCACAGAACAAAGTGCTTTACATGTGTAACTTGGTTTTCTGCTCAGGTTTTCAAGGTCGTAAAGTACAATAACACCATCTGAACCACCCGATAACATGCTGAAAGTGTAAATAAAGCAGTCAAGTTACACGTATGATCTCAATTTGATCAATATAAGTTCAGCAATAAAATAATTTGGTATTACCAAAAGTGCTTAAAAACATTTTTACCAAACTAAAGTATGTACTTACTATCTTCCCTCAACAGGCTCAATATCAAGGCTGTTAATTCCATTCCCATGTATTCTTTCCACATCTCTATCTTTATTTAATTCCAGACTTAGAACCCTTAAAAAAAAAGAAGAAAAGCATAGATGAACAATAAGAACAACAGATCTTTAAAATGTTGCTATGTAATTATAAACAGCTTAAATCATATTTTCACCTCTCCTCAATGCATCTAACCCATTCCCATGCTTGTTCTTTTTTCCCCCAAATTAGACTCACAGACACAATAGAATGATGGAAATAAGACTTGAATATTTGACAGAAAAAGTGTTTTATTGTCTGTGTTGTTTGGAAGGCAAGATGGAAGTATGTATGTAAAATAGGCTCAAAGGAATACCAAAGCTGCACTTGGGGTCAACATATGAAGCATAAAAACAGGAATGTAGTTTAACAATACAAAATAGGGTAAACATTATGAAGTATTTGTCACAGGTGCAACTAATATTAGTTACTTAGAAGCTTCATTATGCGCCATCACTTCTACTTGGAACTATGGACATCTAGTGGACATATTTGTTTAGTTTAACAAATGACAGCATTTCATCTCATGGCACAATCTATTTGTGTTATGTCTTCTGCAGCATCAAACAAAAACTGTGCTCTCCACATGGTGAAGCTTCCCTGAAACATCTTGGAGCTGTGATTAGTATTTTCTAATATTTTCCATGAGAAACTTAAAATGTTACAGGCTGACATTTGACAGCATGCCTATAGACATGCTTCAAGAGCAGCAAGTTCTTTAAGTTCTTTTAAAGTATGGGAAACAACATAATTATGCTAGAATTTTGATAAGTACAAGATAGTTAATTAAAAACTTCTGAGCTCAAGATTGAATCTAGTGAAGTGATAAAACCCCTTCAAGAAATGTTTTAAAGCTCATGATTTGAAAAGGTAGTTACAAATGCCATGTACTGAAGAATATAAAATATTTTTTTCAAAATCAAAATGGAAACGTTTAGGAAGGAAAAAAAAAAAAAAAGGTAAATCGTTATTTGAGTAATGTAAATTCTGAACACTGTGCTTCCTTCTCAGTGCTGAATGATACATGAGGGGAGAGAAAGCACACGTTTTGTCAAGATACACGAGAGAAATGAGATTCCTGAATTACAGCAATTCCAGCATTTACAGTTTATTTTCCTTTACGGCGATAGAGCCACAAGTACCCAAGTGGAGAGGCACAGACGGGTAAACCCGCAGCACAAATCCTCCCAGCTGCGAAGATGCTGTGAGGAACTGAGATGCGTTTGGCCCTACCGGATTTATATTTGAAATACAGCCGCGAAACTTATTCCCCGATCAAATATTATCGCGATACTCGCAGGAGCCCCGACAAGGCCCTCTGTCCCGTCACCGCTCCTCCGCCAGCCCCAGCGCTGCCGACCGGCACAACGCACGTGAGGGCCCCGCGGCAGCGCCGAGCTCTCGGCGGGCTCTCGGCGGGCTCTCGGCAGGCTCTCCGCGGCGTCCCCAGGCCCGGCCCCGGCCCCCCGGGCCCCGCTACCTCCGGGTGGCCTCGGCGCGTCGCAGCCGCAGGGGGTCGTCGAGCCCGGCCTGGCGGCCCGACAGGAACCCCAACATGGCAGCCCCGCGGCGACACCCGCCGCCGATCCGCCATCTTGGGACCGGGCTCTCCGGGGTTGGCCAGGGGCGGGAGGGCCTCCGCCAATGGCGAGCGGCGTTGCTGGCATGCCCGCCGCCGACTCTAGGGGTGGGGCCGAGAGCGGTGGCGGGGCCGTTTGGTGGCGGTTGGGGGCCGTCGAGGGCCGTTAACGGCCGTCCCGCTATGAGCCGTGCCCGTCAGGCGCTGCGGGCCCTGCGCCTGCGGCTGCTCGGTCCCGACAAGGAGCTGGCGGGCACCGACCAGTTCGGCAACAAGTACTATCGAGTGCCTGAGCACGAGTCCCGCTCAGGTAGGCAGGGCAGGGCCGGGCCGTTACCCGCGGTGCGCGTGGGGAGCGCAGCGGGTGTCTGTCCGGGCGGCTGTTGTAGGGCGAGGAGGAGGGGGAGCCCGTTACCCAGGGGTTTTCGGGCACGGCTGCCAGTCTGGAGCGGGGAGGTAGCCTGCAACGGGCTCTTCTCGTTACTTTTGAACTCTTTTTAAGTGCACTCCTGCGTGTGTCCTCACTGCACTTCTGAGGAAAAACGATTTTCTCGGTTTATGTCTGTGTTTGGGGAACCTAGGTGTGCGTATAGCACGTCCTCACATCGTTCTTATCGCTGCACAACCATGTGTAACTAACAGAAGGTGTCACCACAGAAGCTGTGTGAGGGAGTGTACATGCCACAGTGTTTTACAGTTATGTTTTCATTCCCTGCACAGGCTTATTTGTTTGCTGTACTCCTGACATTTTACATGATCAATTCAACCAGAACACCTCAAGGCTGTGGAGACTCATACTATGTGATATTCTTCAGAGTAAAAGCAGAGGAGTAGACGCAGAAGCAGAAGGTTTGAGGCTGTGCAGTCACTGAAGTCCGTGTCCTTCCTGAAATGCAGGGGGTAGGGAGGGCGCACATCATTCCTCATCATTCCTACAGATACATGTAATGTCTTCTGGAGTAATGGTGCCTTCCAAGTAGTTCCCTGACTTGTTTTGCTGTACAGCTTCTTGAAGAACTGGCAGTGACTTAAAGCAGGTCTGCTTGAACAAGTGTTTGGGAAGATGATATGAATGCCCTTTTGTCTGCAATGATTCCTCAGGGTTAATACGGCAACATAACAATCCCAGGCTTCCCGTGCCTTGCTTTTGGTCTTCTCACTACTGGGTCTTATGGTGACCTTGAGGAGCATACAAAAATACTTGAAGGAAAGCAGTCTATATTCTGCACAGCTTTGTATTAAGGTTTAGAGGGCTTCACAGATCCCAGGTGGATGTTCACAAGAAAAAAAACTTATTTTACTCGGAAAGCGTTCATCTTTATGCTGAAGGGAAAGAGAGCGAAAAAAGAATCCATGTGTATCAGAGCGTATACAGACTTTACAGCTAGCAAAAGGGAGAGATCTCTTCTCCCTATTTTCTTTCTCACTGCTGCTAACTTTTCACTGTTATTTATTTGACCTTCCTGCAGAAAACTTAGAAAAATGATTTAAAATGACTTGATGAAGAATAAACTGCAGGCTAGAGCTGGCACAGAAGAGACTGAAGACGATGAGCTGTTAGATAGGGTAAGGTTATACAAGTTTTCATGAAACAAAGTCAAGAGCTATCACGTTTACAGTCTCACCATACAAACTTCTTTGCCATGTTTACTTCAGTTTTCCTTGAATTTCTATTAGAAAATTTGCTGTTAAGCTCTTTTCTACTTCCCATGATCAGACCCAGTTAAGTGGATATTGCTTGAGGAATTTTAAATCAGGAATTTTAAAATAATATTAAACAGACAAGGAATAAGTATCTGGCAAGGGGCTAATGTTTTATTCACTCTTCACATGATTCTTCTATTTTAGAATGGAAGTAAGGGAAGGGTTATTATTTTGCTCTACACACTGAAATTTGGGATACTCAAAAGTAATTCCACATCTTTCATAAATGTCTTAATTCACAGAGACAATTCTCTCTTTTTGTCCTTTTTATGCATCTACAGTACAGGAGAGTGCACATGGAAAAATATTACTAGGCATCTTTGTGAAAATATTTTTGATAATTCTGTTTCATATTTATCGATGAATGCTTTGAGGGCACTAATCTTGGCTTTAGATGATCTAAAAAAATCCCTCATCATCAGCAGAATGAAAGAATTCTGAATGAAGTAAGCAGGAATTCCCCGCTAAAAGAAGTGATGGTGGAACTTTTTCATGAATGTGTTTATACTTTGCTTTTTGTTCTGTTGATTTGTTCTGTATTATACTAACTGATGGAACTCACTGTTAAAATCAGACACACTTGACCATAGTCTGTGGGTTATAACAATTATTAAGGAAGGAGGAAATCAGTACAATGAAAATAGTATGCTCTAAGAAAATGGCCTTCAATACATTCAGAAAGTGAATAGAAGAGATTCTGTGAATATCTAAGAAGAGTATAGGTGAAAAGGTGTGTAGGACAACTCATAACTTCTCCAGCTGTTAAGGTCACAGTACACATTACCTTGCTGTGGCTGGAGGCTTGGAAGCACAGCAATAAATTGATGTGGCCAAATAATGGATTTTTAGTGACCTCAAAAAGACAAAACCCTCCATGAATCCAGTTAACTGTCATGGGTGCTGGAGAAATGGACAAACCTTACATACATTCACAAGATAATGAGTTAAAAACTGACATAAATTGTTGGTTTTACACGGTAAATTAATCAGAATTGTTTTCTAAGTTGATAATGCCTTGATGTTTTTTTCAGAACATTTTGCATGGAAAATCTAACTGAATTATGAATCTGCCGTGTCTCTGCACAACAGGTTGGAAGCTGTTTTCAGAATAGACAGAAATGTCCTGTGGGTTGGAGGGGGTATCCAGAGAGGTAATCTAGCTGTTTGGTGATGTTCTGAACTACTGAACTACTCAAAGTTTTTATTAATGATAAGAATGTAGAACAAGAAACTATTTTTTTATTAAATTTTAAGGGTGCAGAGGGAAACGGAGAAGTTGTGACAATCTTATAACAGGTCTAGAATTCAAGTAGGTCAAACTGTTTATTTCTTAAAAAAAAAAAAAAAGCATATAGTGGAGTTATTAAAGACTTCTGAGAGCATGATTCTACACAAATGACAAATTATCTGTAATATAGCACGTATGATATTAATAATATTATATAATTTTCAGTTCCACATTGTCTTAATTTGGGTACCAATTCTCTGTGTCCAACTTGTTGGCCAGTATCCATTTTCCTCACCAAACAGACTGAGTCAGGGGGTATTTGTTGTCATTAGTATTACTTCTTTTGAGATTTCGTCTTCCTTGAGCTTAGCTTCTTGCAGCAGCCTGTCATTACTTTGTATTATTTGAATGTAGGAGATTTTATATCCCTTAAACTTCCCCAGCTGAATTATTTCTGCAGTAGTATCTTCTTACTTCTGTGGATAAAGATCCTACTAATTTTTCATATGGTACAAGCAGAGAACAGGTACCAGGTCTGATCCAGAGCAGGAAGTTATGCTGGTCTTGCTTCATGTTGGTATTATCTTGGGGCTGAGGCTAATTTAGTGATTTCTCACTAGCACTCCATTTCCTCTAGGAAATGGGTAACAGGTGATTCCAGCTACTGCCTTGGTTGTTAGAAACAGTAACATGCTCTTACCTTACAGAATTTGTGATGAGCATTTTGTGTTGGTCACTGTTGTGTACCGCAGGGTCTTACCAGCACTTGTGGGCTTTTAAAACCAGTAAAACATGGATGATGAGGAAGGAAATTTATTTTAGTGTACAGAAACTAAAATGTGTACATGCAGAAATTTTCTGAAGCTCCATTTTCAAAGAAATTAGGAAATCTGGTGTGGAGGATAAATGTATCCAAGTGCTCTTTTTGAAGAGCACTGTTTGTTATACATGAAGAACATCTGCAACATAGCTTGTATCTTGTGGGGGACTGAAACATCACTGAAAAGAAAGCTAATTCTGGAGCAAATATTGTAGAAAGACTCAGTTGTGTAAAGGTTCCACTGAGAAACACCTTCAGTGTGTCTGTGCCATGCTGTTGAGTTTTAGCTCCAGCAGGCGGCTCTGTACCATGCAGCTGCTCTCTCACTCTCCCCAGGTTGTGTGGGAAAGAGAATCAGAAAGGTAACGGTGTGAGAACTCATAGGCTGACACAAAGATGTCTTACTAGGTAAAGCAAGACCCACATGCACAAGCAATACAGAATGGGGAATTTTTCATTACTTCCCATCAGCAGCCAGGTGTTCAGCCACTCCCTTGAAAGCAGGACTTTGTAATGGTTTCTTGTGAAGACAAATGGCATTTTCTTCAAACTCCCCGCCTTCTTCCTTTTTTAACCCTAGTTTTTACTGCTGATCACAGCACCACACGATGTGGGGCATCCCTTTAGCCATTCTGGGCCAGCTGTCCTGGCTGTGTCCCCTCCCAGCTCCTGGTGCACCCCTAGCCCCTTGCTGCAGGGCAGCATGAGGAGCTGTAATGTCCTGGGCTTTGTGCAAGCACTGCTCTGCAACAGCTAGAACATTGGTGTGTTATCACCACTGTTTCCATCAAATGTCCAAAACACAGCAACATACAAGCCTTTAGGAAGAAAATTAACTCTATCCCAGCCAAAACCATGACACAAGCTTTTTGTGCTCCAGATTTGGAGAGACTAAATAGCTCTAGCACAGTGCTGGGCCTAATGTGCTCTATGCCTTTGTACAGTACGTGACCAAATAAGCCCTTGTAGAAGGAGAGTGCAAAACAGACAGCTGCTGCTTTCTCTTTAGTTTCCTGTGCTTGGTAGGTCTGCTAGGTCCCAGACCTGGGGCTGGACTTTGTTTCAGACAAGCAGAGAGATTCTACCTTGACCTGAATGTGAGGTTGGACCATTTGTAGTAGTATCTATCAAACTAAAAGCTAGCTGCCGACTTTCTTTTGGCCTATGCTGATGTCTCATGGAAGTTAGAATAGAAATATGTGGAGTCTATGATGCAAAGAATTTGCATTTAATTTCTTTTGGTTGTTCTCTCCTAGACACAGTCCTAGGTCCAGGACTCTCTTGAACCCTGGGGCTCTGTCTACCATTAGTAAGTATTGGTTGTAACAGATCAGTGCATCTTGGTGTTGACTTCCCTTGCACCTCAGTTCAGATGCAGTGGGATTGACGGTACGTCGTGTGGTATTTTTCAGGGACTTTTATTTTAATGTAGGAAGAAACTAATCTTCTAAGGAAAGTCAAACCTTCAACGCTATGGTGAAGTAGGTTTGTTTTGAAGAAAAAATGACTCATTTCAATAACATTATATAGATGGTTTTGTGCTTTTTTTAAAGAAGATTACCCTTAAGTGATGACAATGATTAAGTATTACAACTGCATTGTGCTTGTCATGAGATGAGCATCCAGCATAACTCATTAACTCTGAGAAGACTCTTCAGATGCCAGTTCCTGAAAGCAGATGCAATGGAAGCTGGGAGTAGACAACTGGGTAGTTGTGATTGATGACTCATTTTGGTATTTCAGACAAGTATTTCACTAAAAAGCCTAAATTTATCAATGTAATGCATTTATTTTTCTTATTGTATTGCACACTGCCATGGCATTGCTACATGATGATTTTTTTTCAGTCACATGGAGTGATTCTTAAAATGTTCATATATATTAATTACAAAACAAATTCTTCAGTTTATATTGACAATATTTTTTTTTTTGGTAGGAAATAACCAATTCCATTTTCCATTGAAAAAGTTTATAGAGACTCTTCCTGCATTTTTAATAAACTGCTATAAAGAGTCACTGAATAATTTAAGATCAGGCATATATTTTTTATCTTTTCTAAAGGCTGATTAATGACCAGTTTATATTTAACCTTTTCGTGTCATCTGTTTTAAGGACTAGTAGTTAAAATGAACATTCCATAAAATAACAGCCATGTGCAAGTTTTTATAAGAACAGTCAACTAGCAACAAGAGGTTAGTTTCTGTAAATGCTTATGTATCAGTGCTAAAAGCATGGATCATTAGTTTTAGAGATCCCTGTAGAAAACAATAGACTAAGGTTAAACTTGGCTTGGAACTGCATTGTGCCAGGAATAGCTGGAAAAAGCCTGAAGCGTACCTAAGTTTTTATGTCTTACATAAACTGTGCATTAGGGGGTATATATGGCCTGTACTTGTGATAATCTGAGATTTTAAGATGGAAGCAGACACACAAGACAAGTTTTGCAGTCTTGTAAATTTTATCTAAAACAATAGTGGCAAGGTTTCTGTGGGAAACCTTTCTACAAGTGGAATACCCTCTTAACTTCACATTGAAAGTGTTTTTTCCGAGGAATTGTTTTTCACAATAAAACAAATGTACAAATAAGAAAGAATCTGTACAAAAAAAGAAATAATTGCTCAATTGTGGGAAACATGCAGGAAGTCCTGACTGCAATAGAAATATGTACGTGTATTTAAAGAAAACAAACAAACATTCTGATGGAATTAAATGAATCCTGTATGACTGTTTTTGTTGCTGCTTGTATTTTTTTCTCTTCTGTTTTAAGTAGTGGTCTGTTGCTTTCCTGTGCATCAGAAGCATAGAGCAGAATTTCTACTTTTTTTTTTTTTTTTTCAGAGTTATCTATCAAATAAATCTGCTGCTGAAGGCTAGACTGAAACATTCCTGTAATGTTTTGTAATGAACAGGATAGAGTGGAAAGAACAACGTCTCATCACTAAAGGTTGTCTTCTGAGGTTAGAGGTAATGCTTTTCTTTTGAATATTACGTTTCTTGCTATCAGAAATGCAATCTGAGGAAGAGGCAGAAATTGATTCTGATGGTACAAAGCATTTGCAAACTGATTATTGAATATTACTGGTGTACATCCAAAAAGCAATTCTTCAAGCTAATTTTTCAAGTCTGGTAGAAAGTTACAGGTTTGTCCAGATGGTGGCAACCTTTGTTTCAGAAACAACAGTTATTGGAAACTCAAGGAATTCAGCTTTCCATTGAGACTGCATAACAGAAACCTAGCTCTAAAATAATTGTGTGTATGTGTATTTGTACAGAAATAAAACTTGCATTGCAGACTGCCAGCTTCTAGGACAGTAATTCTGCAATGACAGAATAGCTTTTCTGTCTGGGTGATACGTTATGCTGCAAAACGATTACACTGTGAAGAGCTTACTGCAGATTATAAAAGCATTAATATTTGAAAAACGGTGTTTGGGTGCAGTGATATGTTTTTCTGTCAGCTGCCAGAAGTGAATTGACAACAGGCATGGTATGTTAATATTGCCATCTTGAAAACCACAAATAGCAATAAGTAGTCGTATGCACAAGTAGCATCTTGGCTGGGTTGGATCTCTGGTATGGACACTGATATTTTACTGAGATGCTGATTTAGTTGAATATGCTTGCCAGTGTTAAGTTTTATATACTGAATATTTGTTACTTTTAATTATTCTGGTTTTGGTTTGAGAGCCTGTTTTCATACTTGCAGAGTGTGTGTTTTTTTTGTTTGTTTGTTTGAGGTTTGTTTGGCGAAAAGTAAAAATACGTTTTGAATTTTCTTGTGTTAGTAACTTTATCTTTTTATATATAAAGAAACAGTGGAGTACTAGGCAGATAAATGTTTTTAATATCTATAAAAATCTTAGCTGATGTTGTTAGTCACACTGTCTTAAACAGCTGCCACCTGCAGTGTTCTAAAAACAGCCCTTCTGATGGTTGTTATGAACATGTTTCTCCAGACATATTTTTTCTAAGAGTTAAAATAACTAACTTGTGCTGACTTGTTGAAGTTGCTTGCACTTTGTTTTCCTATCTGTATAATTCAGAGTAGTGTAACTCACCACTATATCGCTCCACTCACTGTAAGTTAGCACAGGTGAACCTGTTTTGAGTCCAAAGTGTCAGGAGAAGGCAGCTGTCCCAAGAATAGAAGGACAGCTTTTGTTGCTTTCTTGCAAAAAAGTCAGCAGCCTTGCCCGTGTTTCGTTCTTGGAAAATAATCACTACAGAGATACAGGTTTGTTGCAAACATGATCATCGTATCAATCATGATTGTCATCATTATCATATTCACTTTATGGCTAAAGTCTGTGACTTCTAGATTAATGGGGAAAAAAAATTGAATTTGACTTATCTTTTTTTTTGTTGAAGAAAGAGGAAAAAAATGATAACATAAGAAAAATCAATCTGTATAAAGCTCTAGGGTTTGAAATTTTATTAGTAAACTGCAGAACAGATCTAATGTACAGCAGAGACTAATTTTATTACTTATGTGAATCTGAGTGAACAAAATTATAAATACTGTCTAAATGCTTTGTTTATTTTGATAGTCATGAAAATTTGTAATGTCCACTTCTGCTGGTAGCTTATTTGGTATATCCATTTATAGAATATAGTGATTTATTACTGTGAAATAAGACTAGGAAGAAAATTTGAACGTTTTAAAAGTGGAGGGGCTATATTATTATTTAAAAAAAAAAAAGACAATAGAAAGAGTAAAGAGCTGCAGAAAAGAGTGCAGATGAGAAATCACAGTAAAAGAGAGGTTAAATAAAAGGAGCTGAGGAAGGCTGGCATGCTACCCTGTGGGCCACTGTAACCTTTTCAGTTTCTCCTGAAGAATAGAGAAGGTGGTAAGGAGTTAGGTTTGACTTCTTTGTACAATAAGTTTTTTGTATTCTTTATAGATCATCAAAATACCAAATAAAGTTTCTGTCATAAGAGGCTTGATAGTTTTAAGGTCAGATTTACAGAGATACAAATGGCTTGATGTTGAGGGGAGGAAAGAATCTTTTTCATGTTCTGCCTCTAGGTACAGGAGTTGCATAAAGAAGAAAAGACTTAAAGATGAGCATGACAGGCTGAAGAAATGGAAACAATGAAATAGGGAGGTAAAATCTTAACTTCCAGATGTCCTTTGTTTATGGTCATGTGCGTATAAAACATGAGGTGCTATCATTCTTCACTTGAAGTGAAGGACTAATGTCACTAACTTCTTTAGTCTAGATAATCTAAAAGGGAATCAAGAGGAACTGCAGTCAGTATGAAGTTTGAGTCTGGTCAGGAGAAGTCAAAGAATGGATGAATTCTGGCAGATGTCTGGCAGGTGGTGAGTAATGCTGTAGGAGTTAGAATATTCCACAAGCCTTGGAAACTCATGAAGCACATGGACCTACTGACATTTTGTACCTGTAAGAGGGATATTGAACTTGGGTTGGGGAGGGATGGGGGAAGAAAAGCTGGCCCACCAATCTACTACTAGCAAGGCAGAATTATAACATTATACAGGAGAATGACCACTGTAGACTTCAATTTTGGTGGTAAAAGCTGGTCATACTGAGTCACTGTTACTCAGAAAGACAGTGAAAATGTGTGTGAGAATGGCATCACCTCAGCCAAAATGTTTTTGATTGTTATGGTTCTTACAGAGAATGGGGTAGTACAGTTACATAAGGGTCTTTGCTTCTATATGGTCAGTGTTTGGATAGGGGTGTTGTGTAGAAGCGTATTGGAAGAAAATGCCTGTGGCAAATAGGTGCTTCTGCATCTAGTCTGCCTACGTTGCCTTAATTTTTATTCCAGCCTTGCAGTCGAACTTCCTGTAATGTAGCATTTCCAAGCAACATAGTTTTATAAGCATCTAGATTTGTGTAGATTTTCCATACCCTCAGTGGTAGCTGCTTATTCCCATCAATCATTTACTTGCTTCTTTGTAAGAAGATGGCAAAAAGATTCAGGACATAAATTGAGGATTACCTTCCAGTGCCATGGAATAATTGTTTCTTTTCCACCGAGGAATCTTAAATTATGATCTAATGAGGCAGCTTGGAGTAACAGAATACTGCTAGTGCTTCTTAGCCTCATAGTGCTGTCTACTCCTTTTTCACCCTCAACCATAACCAGTATTTGTGTTTTTCCTCCTTTTTTATTAGTGTGTAGAAGTTAGAGTTGAGAATGGTGAAATTAACAGTTGTAACAGGAAGATACTATGTAATGAAGAAATGAAGATTAATTCAGATCAGTTGCTACTTCATATTTTCTTGTGTGGAAAATTACATGCATCTTCTACAACATCCCTTTTTGGTCAGAAATATTATTTATCATGTTTTGTTTTCTAGATCAAGATGCACCGTCCCAAAGGGTGATAGCAGTGCAGGTAAGGTTACCACTGAAGCAGGGTAGAAGTCCACTCAGGAGCACTGTTCATGTTGGATTAGTATAAAGGTTAAATCATGTAGATTGGTAATTATCACTGCACTGTTAAATGAGCTAAACTGTTAGTATAGTTTCTCCCAAAGAGTGATCACAAGAAAGGAACTGAACATCTTTTTGATTCAGTGTCTTCAGTACAATAAACTGATGTTCAAGGAAGACTGCGTTTTGTAGTCTGTCATCTGCTTCAGCTACTGTAATGGAGACTTAATGATTAGGAATTGGATAGGAGGGATATAAAGTTCCCAGTCATGTTGAGTGGCAGAATCTGTGACTTCCTGTAGGATTGCAGGTAGTTACTTGAAGCAGGTGCATCAAGTAGCAAGGTACTAAAGGAATACTTGTTTTGCTCCTATGACCAAACTGATCACAAAAGATTTTTTTTTAAGAAGATGTTTGGAAGGCACAGCTCACGGTAGTGTTGTGTGTGGGGAAGAAAACACAGGCAATTTAAAAACAATTTAAAATTTATTTGCAATTTAAAAGGACTTCAAGGATAGTTATATAAGGTGAACCATGTTATTGGTAGTTTTCTTGGGAGTGTCATGTTATGATCTTGTTTTCTTGGTCCATGGAAAACCACCTCTCTTTAGGTTGTGTTGCATCAGATACTGGTGGTGCCTTAAGATGGCCCTTGCTGCTACTTTTTCAGAGCAGCATGGGCCCAGGGCCCAGCGAGTTTTGTTAATCAGTTTGTATTTAGCATCTTAGCTTGTTGTACTATCAAGAAGCAATCATTCTGTGGTAACAGAAGGGGGAAAAAAATCTGGTGAAGAAGAGCTTCATGGTGTACAAGAGCTGTGGTGGATTCAGGCTGAGCAGAAGTTTAGAGTTCGTTGTTACTGGGAGACTCTACAAAAGCTGTTCCATTGTTATGGCCGAAGAAAGTCATGGAATTACAGAATGATTTGTGTTGGAAGGGATCTCTAAAGATACCTAGTTTAACTCCCCTGTTTGGTCATTAGATCTGGCCCTCTTGTATGAGGGAAGTAGCAACTTTTGCTATTATACTAGGAAGAAATTGAAATTGAAATTACGGTTGGCACAATCATGACAGTATTGAAATAACCAAGGATTATTTTAAACTTCAGATGGATTGATATTCACTAAAAGCTTTTAAAAAAAAAGTACTAAATTTTGTACTGGTGTTAACAACCTCAAACTGTGAAACTGTGATTGTGTCAGTTATAGTGATGAGACCTTCATAAATGTGTATAATGTATCTTTGTCTATTTTTAGTTAGTCAAGAAACGTTAGTTAATAGAGGAAGACTTGATTATGGACAAACCCATGTGTCAATCTCTTTTACTACATCAGATTTTTAAAGATGACTTTGGACTTCTCATATATATGAGAAGAAATAGATTCTATTGAAGTGAATGACAAAGCTTCTACTGTCTTGCAGATTTTTCACCTCTCTTTTGGCCATTCTTGCAAAGTAGCTACTGAAGAGGAGCTCTGTACATAAATGTATTTTTAATTTAATGCATGTGGGATTTATTGGGGTTTAAACTAATTTACAACTATAAATTAAATACTTGATCTGAACAATATTCTAGAAACAGTAGATTCTAAAATTTCTGAAAATAAATTGAATGGGCATCCTGTATCCAGAGATCTGCTGTATCATGGAAATAAGCCCAAATGTTAATTTTAGTATAGCCACATAGTTTCTCACAAAATGGAGTCATTTTGTAAATGCATCATTCTGGGTACAAAGAGTTCGTGAAGAAATCTTACTGTAGTGGGGAGCGAAGGCATAACTTGAACTCGTATTGGAACTAACTAAATGTGTATGGGAAGTTAAATGGAACTGAATTGTGTGAGCTAGAAGAAATTAAATTGGTAATTGTGGCAGTCAAATTTTACACAGTGCTTTGTTCTGTTCAGATGTATACAGCACAAATGCAGACACTCTGAGGGGTGAGGGATGAGGAGAGGGTAATTCTTACCTTCTTTTCATTTAAATGTTGTTTTTGTGCAGTTGGCCAGGATAGCCTGAAACCAGGGTGGACTCACTGGCTGTTTTCCTGGCTGGGTTAGCAGAATAGACTTATTAAAGAGTCTAGACAAAATATTGCAAGGCATTACATAATGCTAAAATTACAGCTGCCAGGTCATATGTTCTGTATATTGATCAGGCGTGGATTTATATAGGCAGCTAAGTAGATTATAGACATCTTTACTGTTACACTGACATTGCTCAATGTAATGCAGTGGGATTGATGATTACTGGTCATTGTTTCTGGCAACCCGGTTTTACTGTGACTGCCTATATTTATCTCCCTTCAAGTATTAATAAAGTTAGAAAATCTCAAATATGCTATTTCTTCCTTACTGCAATTTCATTATCTATAGAGAGCTGTTTTGTTTCTTGTTCTACTAAACACTAAACCAAAGTGTCTCATTTTTTGAAACTGGAAGAACCCCAAAAACCACATTAGGAGCAAAAATAAGTTCAGTTTCTGCATGGAGAAATATATTTGTTTATACACATTTTTTTTCAAATTGCTGACCTTATAGCAGGATAGCACTCTGCTGTAGAAATACTTCAATATTTTCTGTATCACTGGCCAGAGAGCAAGAGGTGTCTGTAGTTTTTTATCTTGCTGGCTATTGCTGCACTATTTTTCCCATCCATGTAGTTTAATTTTTTTTTTTTTTTACAGGTATTGCTTGTAAGTGTATCGTTTATAAGCATATTATCCTTATGAGCTACAGTGTGTGGCTTGCCTCTGAGTGTCTGCTTACCTGTTGAGACAGAAATACAATCTTCTTCAGAAAATTTTGAAGATGATTCATAAGAAAAGACACTTGAGACAAATGTGGATGGTAATGGCAAAATTTAAGTGAATATTTAACATTTATAGCCTAACTGAAATTCTTGTTTTAGACTTCATGGCAAAGTAGAATGTATAGGAAAATTTTGAAATTAGTTTGTCAATATTAGAAGAGAAGATAAATTTGGTTTGTCTGATACAGACTGGTCTGTGATAAGAGTCCACCTGGCTCAGGCTACAGAAGGACAACAGAGGAAGGGACAGTTTGCAGAGGAATTTGAAAACAACTCATATCCTGGGAAAACAGAGATCCTGTGGAGGGCCTAGAGATAGAACTGAAGTGCTCACAGTTTCTCAGTAGAAAAGCAATCTTTGGAGCAGTATTATAAATTCATGAGTAGGATAGAATACATATGCCAAGTCAGGAGAAAATGATGTTGTAGTAATTGAGCCTGGATGACAGATTTAGCAGTGTGGAAAATCAGGAAAGTTTTGCTGAAAAAATGTTTTGCAAAAAGAACTGGTAAGTTTGAGATGAGAGCTCCAATTCTAAAATAATACCAGTAAAACAGGAGAATGATGGCATTTTACATAGTGATTGTGGGGAAAGGAAGGAGAATTAAGATCTGGTTTTAACATAAAGATCCAACATCTATTTGGAGGTGTTGGAGAGACAGATCTTAAGGCAGAAGGAGGGAAGTACATCTTGAAGTTCTTAGAAGAGAATAATTTGTGTTTGCATATGAGATGGGAGAAACCGAACAGTAAACTTGGAACAGCAGTGGAAGGGTGCTTAGCAGTAACGTGCATCAGAAAGCAGCTCTGAAAGAGAATGGCATTATGCTTTAGCATTCTGTGCTATACAATATTTGTCTGAAGGGTGTTTGTGTTAAAAAGATTGCAGTGTATTCAGAGATGAAATACAGAAAGAGAATAGGGGAACAAGGAGTTCCCTAGTGCCAGGAGGCAGTAGCCTTTTAAGTACTGCAAAATAATTATTAGTTATGTATCTCTGAGAGCAGCTGTTAGAACAATTACCACAAATCGTGTAGTACACTGGAGCTTTCTAGCTCATCTTGCTGTTCAAAATGCTGACACAACAGAAAGATCTGGAAGCCAATGAGGTAGCATAAGAGAGACAAATGCAACCATGGCAAGAAAAGTGTCTTGTTTTGTGTGTTTTCTTTTTTGTTGGTTTGTTCATTTTTCAAATGAGTGCACTCCAAATAAGGCTTTCAAGGCTGTCAGAAATCAATTATATTTATTAGTTCTGAGTAATGTGATTATTTGTATACCTTTGCAAATGATGCAACAGTTCTGGAACACAAGCTTTTACAGCAGTTTTATGTACACATTAATATACTGAGAACTAGATTTGAGAGACTGTAGAATGACCATGTTTGCTATTAAGAGATGAACCTTGTGTGTATTGGGGGTATTGTATAGTGGAGTGTATATAATATATGGGTATATATATAGTGGAGTATATTATATAGTGCATATATTATATGCACTGTTACCTTTATATAAGGTAATCTGACATTATTTAAGCAATGCTTAAAAAAATCTAGAAATACGTCAGTTTGTGCCTGAAGGATAATATAAGCATTTCCATTTAGTTTTTTAATTTCACTAAGGCTCTACGCTACAGCTAATAGGACAATTTTTCTCTAAGGATCCAACAGCTGATGGAAGCACCCAGTTTCTGCTTTCTCATAGGTAGTGGAAAAGGAGAGGCCACTGAAAGAAATAGATGCAGAAAGGAGATGAAAATACAAGCACATATGAACCCAGCTGTCTTTGGAAGGACCAGATATTTATTCACAAAATCATAGAGCCATAGAATGGTTTGGGTTGGAAGGGACCTTAAAGACCATCTAATTCAAACCCACTGCCAAGGGCAGGGACACCTCCCACCAGACCAGGTTGCCCAAAGCCCCATCCAGTCTGGTCTTCAGCACCTCCAGGGATGGGGCATCCACAGCTTCTCTGGGCAGCCTGTGTCACTGTTTCACCACCCTCACACTAAAGAATTTCTTCATATATCTAATCTAAATCTACCCTAATTTAGTTTAAAGCCATCATTGCTTTTTGTGTCATTGCTTTTCAAGTTGTGATGTTGTTTTTTCTCTGTTACTGCTGACGCCCAAGTTCCTATCTGCAAAGTCTTCCAGAGAAAAGTCAAGGAGGAGAATATCCCACCACACAACTTCCTGTTGTTGCAGCGTTAGGCTGTTTGTTGTGAATCACTCTATTTCCTTGTTAACATGTGATAGATAAATGGTGGACTACAGAGTTTTTGAAGGTTAATGTTCCTGGGGAGGGCATTATCTTTCATACCATGTCATAAATGTGACAATCTTGCAAATAATAGATTTGACCACTGTATTTCTTTTCTATTTTGAAAATTATTATTTGCATTATATGGCTTGCTTAAGCTTCATCTCAATTTTCATGATGATATTTTTAATGATTTTTTTAAAGTGAAACAACTTAGCATACTTTTGCTTAGGGATTGTTATGTTACACAATACCTTTAATGAGAAAGTAATGAACAGTTACATAAACAAAGAGCAAAATAAACCCTTTTGTTTATTTCCATTATTCATTTCATTGTCCCTTCACTTGAGGTTTTTCTCCCTTCTATTACTGTCATTAATTACCCTGTGTTTTAAAACAAAAATTAGCTTCACAAGGTTGTAGTGCTACCAGTCTAAGAAAAAACTTGTTAGATCTCATGCCATTTACGAATGTTTGTAGTTGCTTTAGGAAGAAGATGGGGAGTGGGGGTGGGCAGGAGGAAATATTCATGAATTTATGTGCATGTGTTATTAAATTTAAAACAAAACTAGATCAATACTATGTCCAATCAATACGAAATTCAACCAAGCTAAATGCTGATTTCTGTGCCTGGGACAGAGTAATGCTGGACACAGATATGGACAAGTGGCTGGGGAGCAGCTCAGCAGAAAGGGTCCTGCCGGCGCTGGTCAACAGTAGACTCAACGGTTAGCCAGCAGTGTGCCCTGGCAGCCAAGGGGACAAACTGCATTTTGGGGTGCACTGAACACAGCCAGCCAGTCAGAAGAGGTGATTCTTCTGCTATATTTAGTGTTGGTGCAGCCTCACTGTGAATATTTTGTGCATCTCCGGGCTCCACATTACAAAAAGGATGTTAAGGTACTTGAAAGCATCCAGAGGGGTGCAGCAAAGCTGGTAAGAGGGATGGATGGAAGGCATGGCCCTGTCTCTCCTCAGAGGACACATGGATTGTCCATTTGGAAGAAGAGGAGGCTCAGAGGTGGCCTCACTGCTCTCTGCAACTTCCTGAGGAGGGGAAGCAGGGATGGAGGTGCTGGTCTCTGCTCCCTAGGAACCGATCACAGGATGCAAGGGAACGGCACAAAGTGGACCAGAGGAGGTTCAGACTGGACCTGAGGAGAAATGTCTTTATAGTGAGGGTGGTCAAACACTGGAACAGGCTTTCTGGACAGGTGTTTGATGCTCCAGGTCTGTTTAAGGGGCATATGGGTAATGTTTTAACTTCTGGTTAGCCCTGAAGTGGTCAGGCGGTTGCACTGGGTGATCTATGAAAGCCTTTTCCAACTGAGCTATTCTATTCAATTCTAATATTACTGACTGTTGAGCAGAAAAGTCAGGGAAAATATTGCGGTGGAGTTTTAACCATGATCATCAAAAGACATAAGCAAGGCAAAGTTTGTAGATAGAAGGCAACATTTTTATTAAAACAACCAATGTATATCTTAAGGAAAAAAATAAACAGACCAACTTTTGATCTAAGAAACATTAATTCAGCTTTTGAGTCAGAAGTCAACTGTTTCAATGATAAACATGTGAGTTGGGAACATCTGGAAGAACATCAATACAAGTGATGAACATCTGCAAGTGATGAATCTTAATGCCATAAAAATTACAGTTTCTGTGCATCTGAAATACTTCTGACACCTTGCACAAATGTTAGCTTAGCGTCATTCTAGGTTTATGTGACTTGTTTTATTACTATTACTTACTACCACTATTTATATTGCTACTTTGTGCATTTTATTTTATATATATTGGCAAATGACTGAATTCTTCTTTTAATATGACTTTGCATTACATAAAATTCTAAAACTGTTTCACTCCGGTTTAGGGCTTGTTTCAAGTGCATACATTTACTGTTCTTGCTAAACATACATATGTAGTTGATATGCTAATGACTTAGTGCAAGGTTATACTGGAAGGGGAAAACATTACACTTGCTTAGTAACTATAACTATGGTGCCAGAAGATGGCACTGAACAAATACATAGCACATCTTAGATTTTGTAGGGTTGAATGTGTTGGTTGTATACCATAGTGAGTTTTCTTTTGTGCAGTTCTGTGTTACATATTCACACTGGTTTCATTTTTCTTGCCTAGGTTTTAAAGTGAGTTGGTGTTTACACTTATGGTAGGAAGTTTTGCAGTTGGCATGTCTGAGTCTGCACTGAAACTGGAAAAGTCCACACTTCGTTGTGTTAGATGAAAGTTTAATCAACTCCCCATGGAAAGTGCTGCAGCAATCTGTGGTTTAATAAAAGCATCGCAGCCTAGGACTTGAGAGGTGAATAAAATGGACGTAATTGTTTTTGATAAACAGTTGTGAGGTTTTGAAATAGTGCAAGACAAAATTAGATCTTAAGCTGAATGGTAACAAGTGCCAAATGGTGGTGGATTAGTACAATTAGAGTGGATTCCTGGTGCTTGTCCTTTGCGTATATTGCAGTGAGTACTATCAGCTGAGGTCTGGATACTTTGAGAAGTGGACCCTGATTTTCTTGTTGTACCTTCCTTTTTTCTGGCAGGCTCCATAGGTAAATTTAACAAAATAATGCAATATCCAAGAAGCTGTTATAATTAAAGCTATTATAACACATTCAGTAATCACCGTTTTTACTATCTTCCCTAACAGAATCTGTAGCTATACTCAGGTGCTAAAACCTGTGAGTGGAAACTGTGTGTTATGGAACATCTGCTTGACTATGCAAAGTGACTGGCATTAAAGAATAGATTGGTATGTGCTTTTCTTGTGCTGTTAGAACTACTAAACATTTGACCATGTGAAACTGAAATCAAATCCCAGCATTATTTGATACGGGATGTTGTGACTCAATGAAGCAAAAACAGAGACCTGCTGAAATATTTATTTATTTTTTTGTGTGTGTCATGCTGAGCAGAGAATTTGCATTCTAGTAACAGCAGGTTTATAAGAGTGAGTTTAATGAGTATGACCTAAAAGGGAGCACAGGTATTTTTCTCTGAGTGAGTTGCCCTGCTGACCTGCTTATTTGTTAGAGCATAAGATTTCACCAAACTGCCCCCTTAGGAGCTGCAAGCCAATGTTCTTATCTTACCTGCAGACCTGCTTTTTTGACACAGGCTAGTTCTCTCACTTTTCTTTTTTAATAAATAAACAAGTCATACTCAGGTCATTCTAGTTCACATAAAACAGAATGCAGTTACAAGTTATCTGGGGCACGTGAGAGACTTGACTGAATCAGTGCTTCAGTGACAATAAGAGTGATAAAACCTCAGTACCTTTTCAAGGGAATCATTCTGTAACTTCCCATATTTAGCTTGCTTTCCTCATTCTGAGAACTAACCGAAAATTTGAGGCATAGAAAAAGCAGATGCCCTATTGAATTCTTGTGCAAACTGAATAACAGGCTTGTGTTTGAGGAGATGGGGTTTTTATTGAAACATCCAAAAGGGAGTCACACATTTCAGTGTTGATACAGTACAGTTCAGTATGTCCCCTCGCCCCCTGGTCCTAACACACGCTTTCATCCTTGGAGAGGAGAAAACAAATAGACAACTAGTTTTTAACTATATGAATATATAAATTGTTTTTATCAGTGAATTTCTTGTTGTGAATGGTATTCTTATATATGGAGAGGAGATGAGAAGGACATGTAATAAATTAGGTAATTTATCCACTACATTCTAATGTACATAAACTGCATAAATTATCCATAAAGAAGGATACGCAGTAGATTGTTTAGTCTGCTCACAACTTGGAAACATGGCATTATTTTACATATTTCATGTTAACGTCTACAGAACAGAAATAGTCTTCTAAAGCAAAATACTTGGGCTGTTATATTACACTAGGTAGGCTGTCTGTGTTTTCTAAACTGGTAATTGAATGAGAAATTGTTTTCTGCTTTACGGTATTAAGAGAACAGTGATCTGTTCTCTTAGATATTTAGTTATGTTTTCTTCTTTTCCGTCAACTTTTAATGTAAGTAAAGATTTAGAAGAAACAGTCTGTCTCTGCAGACTGAATTTGCTCTCCTTGAATATTTGACAATCTTGACACTACAGGATTTTTTTTTCAGTTTTACTGCAGCTAATTTGTGGGCTTTTTTCAATGTAAAATACTCTAAAATGAATAGAGAGTTCAAATAACTGACTTGAAAACCCTTTGGTATATGCTGAAGACCTCTCTATTTAATTCTACTAGTAAAAGGAATAGAAAACGTAACTTATATTTTACCTTTTATATAAAAAATATATATGTGGGTTATTATTTAACCCTTTCAGTGACACAGAGAGAGATAATGAGGAGAAAAATGACTTGTCTCAGGCTGCTAGACACTATATCTGGGCTAGCTCTATTTTAGTGCAGCTCAAATTCTAACATGAGAAAATTGCAGAAATTTACAATTCAAAGTATGTTTCATCAGGGAGAAATCCACAGATTGTTTTGACACTCAGTTAGAAATTCAGCATGAAGATGGACGTCTCATGAAATTTGCAGCTGCTGATTGAATTTATATTTCCATAAAGGCTATCAACACTAGCAGCCTGCGGGGGAAGTGGGAGGGAAATGACAAAAATTGTGAGGCTAGCATTTTTTCCTCAGCCTTATAGTAGCAAATTACTTGTAATAAGGTCCTACACTGACCAGGATTAAAGAAAAATATAGGCAGCCAGGAGGGAATGATATCTCAGTTTAATTGATTTGAAGTAAAAACATCTGAATTTGGTATTTAAATACACGTTTTGGCATCTGTATGGTATGTAAAATTCAACTACAAATCAGAAGTGTCCTTAAGTTGAAAAATAAGACTCTTACTGGTAACTACAGAAGGTTTATCATACAGGTAGTTTGATTTTATAATAAATTCCCAGGACACAGACAGAATGATATCAAGATGTACAAAAGTAGGTCGTCTTTATTAGGGGTGAAAATCTCATCTCTCGAATGCACTTGCTCCCTCTCATTCATAGACACATACGTATATGAGAGGATGTGCAAGATCTGAGTTTATTTTTCTGAGTAACAGCTCTCATTATGTTGATCATTTAAAAAGCAAACATGCATTTGCAAAAATAAACTGATGTTGTCAAAACAATTAGTAAGAAATGTCACTGAGACAAATGGCATAATATAATTAATCTTTTGTTTATGATACTTTGTATCTTGCCTTCCATACACGTTTTCATAGAAGGAAATGTGTGGGGAAAAAATGTTAAATGTTTTAGAGGTATCTTTTTTTTTTTTTTTTTTTTTTTTTTAATAGAAACACTATCATTATAATCATCCTTGAGAGACTACAACTTCCTTAACATTCATGTTTCAAAATACTTGTGGACTACAGGAAAGGTGAATGTTTAAGTGTTCTTTTTTCATCTCAGTGCTTAGAGACCTACTCATGTAACTCCCAATGCACAACAGGGCAGCTATACCCACCAAATTGTATTCAGAAGCCTTTTCCTCACAGTGAGTGATCTGCATCTGTACCATCCTATGCTGCAGTTCCATCATGTCTTGCAAGCTAAGCAGGGTCAACAAATTTTTAGTTCAGTAGACACTTAAATGTTCTAGAAACTGGTAAGGGAGTTTTCTGTAGCTGATAAAATTTCTTTGTTACGAAAGACAAAAGCAGGTAATGATATAACTGTACAACTTATTATGAGAAGGGATGGTTTTTTTTTGTTTTATTAATTCTTCTAAAATGTCTCCAAACTAAATTCAGTCTTTACGTCTTGCATGACAAGTCTCCTTTGAACGTTCTGAAAAAAAGTTATGCTTTCCTAAAGAGTTATGAGATTTCACTTGTTTGATTGCAGAGTTGTGCTTCAGTATGGTAAGACATAGGTCATGTGTCGTCATGATATTAGTACAGTTCCTTTGTGTACTGTGGTCTTCAAGAATGAAAGAGTGTGGCATCATAATTTTAAAACATAGGGATCATGTAACTTAGCTACTCAAGTCAGAAAGGAGTATGTTAGAATTCTGATGAGATCAGTTAGGTAACTTCGCAGTAATGAGAGTCTCTGTGAACATCATTATTACTGGAAGTTTACATTTTAGAGATTGAATTGGGAAAATGTAATAAAGTGTATTTTTAATTTTACATTTTTAAATTAAAGTACAGTTTAGGAACATACAAGTGTTTGAAGTACCTAGAAATGAAGTTGTTTGATAGTGGAGTTTATAAGTATCAACAAGAAAGCTTGTTTTTGTTTGTTTTGTTTTATTTTTTTTTTGTTGTGCTTGTTTGCTTGTTTGTTTTTGTTTTTCTGTTCTGGTGATCATAAACTCTAAAGTTTGCCATCCAAAGGCAATCTTGCATTTTCTTTCACTGGCATAAGCATAAATGTTTTCACATAGAAACCTCTACATATACTTACTAGCTGCGGTAGTTGCAATCAGCACTTTCACCTTTAATAACAGCAAAATACTCTAAAATCAACCAGCATACAACTGAGTATTTAGATACTTGATTAGGTGCTCTCGTATGTAAGTACCTAGTCTTCTGTATTTCCTGGTTAGTCTAAAGTTTCTTTACTGAAGTGGAAGTGGAAGAACTGATCAGTGGGGAATGGATGTTACTTTATTTATTTATTTTTTTCTAACTTGCCAGGCAGGTAACACAGAAACATCCAAATTTGAATAGAAAAATACAATTCTTGGCTTGACACAAGCTGAAAAAGTTTTTTGGGTTTCAGCTAATCCTTAGTCCCTGTTCCACTCCTTTCTTTTCATACTCAAAGTACTTTTTAAAGAAAATGAGATATTGCTGCAGTACCTTGGTTGTGTGCTTTTTATTTTTTTTTCCTTCTTAAACACCTACAGCAGCTAAAAGCAGTTAAAATGTTTGCTTTTCCTGAATTAGCATTGTTGCAAAATACATTAACTAATGGATGTGCACAAGCCAGCTTAAAGAGACAAACTTTTGAAGCAAGGTTTTAAAGTAATCTAACAAAGTATAGTAAGATTTAAATAAGGCTTTTTTTTTTTAAGCTTTTGAAAGATTTCTGCAATGTCAATGCCTATCCACTAAATAGCTGTACTTTTTAGAAAGCAGTATTTGATTTAATTAAAAACTTTAAAAGGTAAAAAGAAGGTACCAGTTATCTTGGAAATACTTGCTTTTCTTACAACTCTAACCAAGTAAAGATTTTTGGTTTCTGTATATAACAAATGACTGTATTATGCAAACTGCTGACTTTCAACTTTAAAAGGTATGGAAGTACAATGACAATTAAGCTTCTATAAGCATTATCATAGCATTCTTTTAATCAGCATATTACGAATTATGCTTTCAATCCTTTTTCCTTTTTGCTTTTGTAGCTGAGTATGTATAGAGAAGATGTGAAAAAACACTCAAGAAATTTAAGTATAAACAAACTTGAAAATAAAGCAAGCTGCAGGGCTGGTAAATGTAAGTCATATTGAACTCATGTCAAGTGTCAAACTAGTGAATCAGAAATACATTTAGAAAGTTGTTTCTAAACTTGCATACATTCTCTTTTAGATATGTTATTTTAAGCATCTATTTTGCAACTGTCATATATTTTATGTGTAAATTAGGATGCAAGAATAAAACTGGGAAGTTTTCTGGCCTGTTAAGTGTCTACACAGCGTTTTAGGGATTCTGAGGGTCAAGCTATTGTAATAATTAATATAAATTGCAAAGTATTGGCTATATCCTCTGTATGTTAGAACTTAGAAAACAGTTTGGAATTTAAGTTGTGTATCCATGTCATGGTATTATATATACTGTCTTTAAGCCCTTTTCAAAAATAATTGTTTTCTTACAGTATATGATTTGCTTATTGCAACGTTCAGTTAGTTTACCTGAGTAAAAATTTAAATTTTCAAAATGGAAATAAGTGATGGTAACGTACTTGTATTTGAACTCATTGCTGCAATGTTTGTTCTACATTGGTAGTTTGAAGCATGGGAAATTATGTGATAGCATTTTGAGCTATTAGTTCCATGTACATTGCTTTCAAACAAACTTCAGTATTTTATATATAATACTAATAAAATGTGCAAGAGATGGTTGTAAGATCTCAACTCTTCAGCTGTTAATACAGTGGCTGTATTCTCAGGTGGCAATGCCTCTGTGAGTACACCCAGATTTGGTGGAGTAATGTCACTTTTCATGTCAGTATGTACCTCTTCACAGCCTTCTAGGCTGCTTTATCCAAGAGCTGATGGGGAAAGGCAGTCAGTGTTGTCAGTTTACCTGGTTGCATTGATCCTGAATGTCTCATCTCACAAGGCACTTCATTGCCATGCGGGTTATGTTATAAAAGTACAAAACTTCCTGTTAGACTCAGCTGCATGATGAAATAGAAAATGTTTTCTTTTGGGGCAACCCTCGCAGACTCTACCATTATCTGCTTTTATTTCAGTCTCTCTTAGTTATTTCATTTGCTTTAAGATGTATGGTTTTCCTCTTGACTCTAGTAGGCTACACTTAGATATTTCTGCAAACCATTTGCTTGCTGAGGATCATGCTGCATTTGCTTCTCTAATTAGAAACTGCTTCCTCATCTCACAAAAAGAAGCAGTCCCCTAGCTGGTATTGTGTGAGGACCACACTGTGTTTAGGCCCTATTCTCTAATTTCCCCCAAAGCCTCAGGTTTTCACAGCAGTAAATATTTCTTGTTTTTTTCCCCAAAGCCGTATTATAACTCATGAAGAGTCTTGCATGACCTGCTGGATGAGGTAACCTTTCTTCACCTGAGAGAGTTTTTTCAATCAGAGTTCAGCGTGTCTCAAGCTGACAGTGGCATTTGCAGAGAGGGTCAGTAGCTCAGTCAGAATGTACTCGGACAGTTAAACAGATTTCAGACTGCACCACCAACTTCAGAGTCACATTGGCACATTTAGATGTGCCAACGGGGCCAACCTCCACCTTCTGTGCCTCAAATATTAGGAACTCTGTTCACATCTAGCTGAGATGCAGATTTTGAAGGAGTTGTCTAATAACTTTACAGGTGAGAATAAGCAACTTAACTAGTGTAGGAGGTTATTATTTATTTATTTATTATTATTTATTTATTGTTGTGTCATGTTGATGTATCTGCATCCCCTTTTTTTTTGGTCTGAGTCTGTATTTGTGAGACTTCTGTTGGTGAAAGGACTAGGTTCTTTACACATACCTTCTCTTGTGTTCTCAAATGTTCTGTCCTGGAGAATATGAATAGTGCAAGCGCAGCTGCAAAGCATAATTTTGTAACTTGCATGATAGAATAAGTAGCATATAAATTGTAGGACAAAGTCGTTTTTAGTGCTATGTAAAAGAAATGCCTGTAGGATAGGCATATATCTGATATGGATAATATATCTCAAAGGACAGGTTACTTTGTTGGCTAACATTCCTTCAGAAGTTGTGCTCATGTCGACTCCCCTATACTCTGCAATGAAAAACAAAATAAAGTGGAATACAAGTGTTCCCTAATCCTTAAAGTACTATGCACACTATTAGTTGTAATTGTGTTCAGACCTTGTATGTGACTGAATTTACTTTGCAAATCTCAAACCAATAATCCTTTTGTAAAATTTATTAAAACTTGCTTAAAAAACAAAACAAAACACAGCAGCAATTGCATTAGCTCCTTGAGAGTGTATGTGCAGCTAGCTGTAATAATTCAATTTATTGGAGAAAAAAAAAGGCAAATGAGAGTTTGTAAACGACTTATAATTGAAATATAATTAATCATCCAAACCAGACTGTAACACTGCTGTGTTGGGTCATATTGCTTAATTGATGTTCTCCACAGCTGTAACTTTCTTTTCATTACATTTCATTTACAATTCATACCCTTGCTGTCATTTGCCCATTTCTCTTCCCTGCATGACTGCCTTTTTGTTTATCTTGCTGTGTTATGTTTTTATTTATAGAGTACAAGTTATTGTACACTTTCTGTCTGCTTGCTAAATTCCCTTTATACATGCTAAATTCCCATTTTAAGCCATTCTTCATACATTTACAGAAAATATTCAGTACTTTATTCCTGGATTTATTCACGTTTTGACAGTAATTGGTAGAAAATGTTTTCTTGAATATGATAGACCAAAGCAAAACTAAAGAACAGTTGGGAGAAATCTTCTGCATGCCAAAGCACTGAACATTGATCAGCTATTCAAGAAAGCAGGATCATTTAGACTTTTGTTGCAAAAACAATTGTGATGTTGCATATTTCTAGTACATTTATTATAGATTCATTTACAAAACAGAAGTTCTTTTTAAAGTTGTCATACAAAGTTGTTGGGCTTTGTGCTGCTTTAATGAGGTACAATGTGCAAGGCTTTTAATGAGCAAGAAATGGGGGCCAAGTTTTGGTATGTCGTGCTGGGGGACTAGAGTGACAACGGGCATTCAGCAGAGAGCTTTTAAATCTCATTGTCCAGTGTAGGAACTTGCCTCTCAGTCAAACTGCAATAAGAGGTGTTGTTACTGAAGTTAACAGCAGGCTTTCAAAACATAAGGTTTACTTACACGTGTATAAAAGCCATGCACTCTGATCCCTAGTGCAGCTACAGGTTCATCTTTTTCAGATTGTTAGATTTGTCATTCCTGAAAAGAAAATATAAAACACAGGATGGTTTTTTCATATATTTACATAGAAGTAGGTGAATACAACTTGACTGGTCAGCAGCTTATAATTGTTCATAGCATTGTAACTTTATTAGCATGAACTGTTTAATGTGAGAGAGAAAAACACACTTCTAGCATCTCCTCTGAGCAGTTTGAATATCCTACAATAACAAAAAATAATAAAAAAATAAAACCAAGATGGTAGATTGGGTACAGAGAAGAGAAATGAGAATGAGAATGTCTGAATTCATTTTGTCCTTATAAACAGAAAACAGGATGAATCTATGCAGTTCAAAGAGAGGACACTTATCACATAGTTACGTAAGACCTGAAGTGTGAGCGTCAAATCAGACTTCTTTCCTAAAGAGCTTTCAAGCTGATGTCACAGGTGAAGTTTCAGTATTTCTTATATCTGTAAGGAAAGGCAAGGCAAGATTTGTTGCTAATTCTGTATAACATCTGAGTCCACAGTACCAAAGGATAAATTATATTCAAGGCCAAGAAGGATACCAGTACCACATCTGAAGCAGAAGCTCACGGAGCTGAAGAAAAGGCTCTCTTCTGGCTCTTCCATAGTTTACATTTATTAATCATGCTTTCAAATAGAATAGAACAGTTCAGTTGGAAGGGACCTTCAAAGATCATCTAGTTTAACTGGCTAACCTAAGAGGTCAAAATTAAAACTGTTAATGAGGACTTTATCCAAATACCTCTTGAACACTGACAGGCACATCAACCACCTGTTCTAGTATTTGACCACCCTCACTATAAAGACATTTTTCCTCAGGTCCAGTCTGAACCTCCCCTAGTGCTACTTTCAACCATTCCCTTGCACACTGGCATTGGTGACCTGGGAGTAGAGACCAGCACTTCCCTCTCCACATCCCCTCCTCAGGAAGTTGCAGAGAACAGTGAGGCCACCTCTGAGACCCCTCTTTTCCGGACTGGGAAACTCAAATGTCCTCAGGGTCTCCTCACAGGACAGGCCTTGCTACCAGCTCTGTTGCCCTTCTCTGGACACTTACCTCCCATTGCTTTTACTGTAAATAATACTAGTAAAATGAGAATGTGTGTATAATGATAAGAGGAGTAAAAGCTTCAGAAAAATTGTAGTTCTGCATTATAATCTCCTAAACTGTGGTTACCTAAAGTACAGATTTACTGTTGAAGCCTCTGCCATCCATGTATCTTGCTCTGCCTGCATGGTGGTTTATCAGCTAGAGAGTTATGAAGTGGTCATTTCTTGCTGAGAACTAAGCCATGTTCAGAGCCTAGCCAGTATTAGAGTCATTCATAACAACAGAACAGGCTTCCTAGATTTGCTGGACAATTTTTTCAGCCTACCTATTAATTTTTTTATTATTTTTTATAAATTTTTAATAATGTATTATATCATTGAAGTATTTTTGTATTTTATAGTGTAAAATGAAATAGTAGATTATTTTTAATATAAAAAAATGGAATACCTAATCTATCAATGATGAATGGTTGTGGCGATCTTTTTCTCCCTTTATTTGTCTTTGACCTCATTAACGGAAGTGTTTAATCTCTTAGTTTTTTTTTTTTTAATCAGTTCATAGCTTTTCAACATTAGAGTCAGAGTTGCAGTAGCAACTGCTAGTTTGCCAGGGAGCATGTGCATGCATAGAAACTGTGAAACTGTTCTTCTCATCGTTAGCTGCTTGACAGTCAGATGTGAATAACATTTTTGAGTTGTTTCTGGGCAAATTGTACTGTCCAGAGACTTTTGCTAGAGCAGGTATTGGCACTGTGTGTAGCTGTTGACCATTATTTTAAGAATGAGACAGTCAGAATAGAATCATCATCATAATCAGTTGTTTGGTCTTTGTGGAAGTAAAGTATTTCTCAGTGTGTATGAGCCCTAGGCAAATCCCTGCCTGCACACTGATTTCTAATCTTTCAGGGAAATAATGTGAAGTAGCTGCACCAAATGTTTAATATTCTCGCTTCATATTTCGCATTCCAGTTCCCTTCCTGCTGGCTTCAAAATGCATTTTTAATATTTTTTTACTGGACCAGCTTCTTATTCCCAGTGCACCAGTGGAGTGTTACATGCTGTTTAGATATTGTGGACTTCCTAAAGTCTGCACACGTTTGCTTACCGAAGTGTAACACCTACAGTGCAGTGAAAATGCACCATTTGGACCTTGTCTTTTTTTCTAGGGCTAAGGTTTTGTGTGGTATTTTTGTTGTGTAGTTTAGTTTTGTATTTTTTCTACTTTCTGTCTGTAAAGAAGATGCTGTAGAGCACCTGGATCCAGAGAATTCTTTTTTTTATTATTATTATCATTATTATTATGTGAGTTTAGTTTTGCTGCTTAGAAGGAATTTGTGATACTTCAGAACGATTGTCCTCGTTTGGTTTGTAATCTCTTTAGCCCTAAGTGCTGACAAAATACTCTGATTACCAGAGAGCAAGAGAGTTTGTATCTTTTTTATTACTAATGAAGTACCCTTTTGTGAGAGTAGTGTGTGGTGTTTTTTTTTTTTCTGTTGTGTTTGGCTTTGTTTGCTTGTTTGTTTTCCTTCTTTTTTTTTTTTCCTTCAGTAATACAGGCATCAAAGATAAAAAGCAGTATGGTTTTATGACATAGATTAGTTTATGACATAGATATGGTTTATGACATAGATTCGTAAGGTATTGATATAGTATTTGTAATGCTACCTGTATCCTCAAGAACAGTGATGGCATCTGCATCCTCAAGAACAATGTGACAGAAGCAATTACATATAAAATTAAAGAGTCTGGACAAGATTCTGGACAAATAGACAGGGACTATGTACTAACAATTAACAAATTCAAATTCAGCCCAGCAGCCAAAATCTGTAGAAGTACTTAAACAATTCATGCCACACCATATCCAATAAATTAATACTTCAGATGAGTAGATGTCCTCAGAATATAAGGAACTGGGTAAATAAGCTTTGCTGCTTAATGACATGCAGTCTAGCCTATTTATCAAAAGGCAGTAGGTGACCAGCACTATGAAGTTGGGGTATGTCTGGACTGCAGTCCAGAAGTGACTGTAATGCATGCTGATGTATGTTGATGTACTTGTGATTTTTCTACCAGTAGTGAGAATTAATAGCAATGTAACTTGCAGACATACAGATTGAACAAGCTTATACAAGGCCTTAGATTACTTGACATCTGTGACAGAGTATACAAAGGAAAAAAAAAAGGCAGTTTAGGTTCATACATAGAAGCTGGTGCCACATCTTTGGATCTTTTGGCATGTAGGTATTAATCCAAATCCTAGAAGATGACTTTTGCAGGTTGATGATGTAAAAGGATCTTTTGGCATACTGAAGTCTTAAAGCCTTCACTTAACCTAGAGGATGTTTTGGGGCCATAGTGGGTAGGGTTCATGATTGCCATCCAGAAGGATTTCAAAGCAATATTCATCACCAATGGAAAGAGTATGTCAGAAGTACTTTGAAATCTAACATGCAGCTATATTGTCATACCAATGGTAAGCAAAGCTTTTCTCCTTCCACAAGCAAATGTTTTAAAGTGATGTTTTACTAAGCTTATCTTCGCATCTGGCAGTGTACTCCCAAACCGATTTTCTAATAGCTTGTAAATGGTTGTGTTGTATCGCTGGTGCATTTATATAAATGTGTGCATGTATGTCTATATACATGTGTGCATGTGTATTTATTCTTAAAAATTTAATTTCTAAAGTGATTCCATTGAGAGACGGGTCAAGTGATGCTGACACACACTGTGCATGGTTTTCACTAAATAGTTTGCAAACTTGCAAAAGGTCCTCTGTAGCTCAGTGATCTGTACAGTGACTTTTCTTGTACAAATGTTTTATACTTGGTATTTCAGGCTGTAGCTTGATACCATTAGAGTCAATAGAAAACTTGTTGGTTTTCGTGTCAGAATGTTGTTTGCAAATGCTCTCACCCCCCTGCCCAAGACCAAAGTAAAAGTTTGCATCTTCCTTCCTTTAATCATTTAGTAAAATAGATTATAGTTTGATTTTGTAAAACAAAACTATATCATTTAAATAAGACATTTATTGTAAAGTCTTTCAAAAACTTGAACTTTCCATGTCAAAACTTGCTTTAATTTATGCAATTTTTTTTAGTTTGCTCTTAACAGTTTAGAGATGTTTAAACGCAGCTGCTGTAATCCTGATGGAAATTGTTAAACTTTTGGCAATTAGAACACTCAGACAGAAATACAGTTTATAGGGTAAAGAAGAGACCAGCTTGAAAAAGAAAGGAGTGCGTGTATAAGCTAGCATTTTGAATTAATTGTTAATATGAAGTTGTTAATATAAAATGACTTCTGGGAGACTATTTGTATTAACTTTTTCTTAAACTTTAAATCAAGAAACATGAAGATCATCTGACAGGGCTCGCTTCTTAAAGGTGGCAAGCTGTTTCTGTAAGGGACTGACCTTATTAACAGTGGCATGGTATTGTCTTGCTGAGTAAACTAAATGCAGAGAGCAGTGTGTTAAGAAACACCTTCTGACTTCTGTCAGATCTGTGGTTATAGATCACCTTAGGAAAATGGATAGTTAAGTAGTTATTAGCACTGCACATTGTCTAATTGTTGTCCTGTTGCTCAGTTGTTGATTGCATCACTACTAGAATACTTGTTCCATCACCAGTTCCAGAAGTTACAGCGATATATCAATGAGCCTTACAACCCATGTATGTGCATATTTCTTTATGTCAAAGACATTGCTTCCAGACAATGTTTTTTATTGTTTGTCATCTTAGTTTTCTGGGTACTTAACACGTGTTCAGGGTAGAGTCCTAGACTAGGCAGGCAGTGGTCTTCAAAAAAAGCATAGACTTACAATTAAGAGAGAGAGAAAACATATGGGCAGTTAAAAAAACAAACAAGCAAACAAAACCCCATAAAGTCTGTTTTCTGCTATTTCTTTTTAAACTTGTTTTTCACATTTTAACTATAGCAAATATATACTTATACTTAAATATATACTTAAACTCAGAGATCTATTTTTTCCATTTCCATCCCCCCAGCCCTACCTTTGGGATTGTGTATTTTTTTCCAGATTTATTGATCTATTCTGTGTCTTTATTATCAACACTTTGGTTGAGTAACTTTCATTTGAACGTTGGTATTATCTGTATTACACATTTTATGCACCTGAAACTTTTAATTTGTTCTGAAAGACTAATTAGGCAGTGGGTCATAGAAAAAATGTATTGGTATATACATATATTGAGCATATCAATGACTGTATACATGCAAGGGAATTACTAAGCAAAAATGTAATTAGGGTGGGCTAATGACTGATACAAGCGTAGCACCTTTGATTTAAGAGGGGAAAAAGCAGCCTGCAGTTTATGTCAAACTGGAAAGTTTTAATATGCCTAAACATTTTTAACTGGTAAATGGAATCAAATTGCAGTCTGTACACTAGGTGTTCGAAAGATGTTATGAAAGCAGATTGTCTTTTTAAAGAGTTGTTCCCCTTAATAGGGGAACAACCTTAACAACCTTAATAGGGAACAAATAGGGACAGTAAGAAGAAAGAAATGGAGAAGCTAAATACAGAGTAAAGGAGAAACAAATAGGCTAATACTGTCAAAATCATTCTGGTTAGTTGACAAAAGATACAAATTGGTATTTGAAATTGGAATGAATCCCTGTAGAACTGGTTACCTTACAGTATTATTTATGTTATGTAGAAAACCTTACAGTATTATTCACACTATTAATCATGTCAAGATTGGTTTAAGGAGTGCAGGACCGAGTTTTCACAGAATCATAGAGTCATCTAGGTTGGAAGAGACCTCCAAGATTTTGCCCGTTTGGAAGGCACTGTTCTGTAAGGCACTATGTAAGAGAATAAGGCATTTAATTTTGTTATAGCTGTACGTGACTCCAGCAAGAATGTTACGAAGCAATTTTTCTATGTGCCAGCAAATAATTTTCTTGAACTCTTTTCTCAGAAATAAGCAGTATGGCTCTTCTATGTGTGGTCTTTCTTCTTGATGTAGGTTTGTTTTTTGTTTCCTTGACAAGTTCCTAAACATTGTTATGGATCAGTTATCAATATGTGGACTGTTGGACAGTAAACTTTGTTTGCAAAAACTTCAATTTTCAGCATATGCTTATAAGAAGGGCAAAATCTCGATAATACCTAGAGTTGGGTTTGTTAAGTTAACATCTTGGATTAAAATTTAGGACAGTCAGGCTAACTACACTATAATGCTGTTGAAATAGTAGTGTTGGTCACATTTACAAGAGTGAGAACTTCTCTGAAGTACCAACAGTCCATCCTAGAAGAGCTTTTGAAGTTTATTTATATACATATCCTTTTCATTGAGAAACTGACAGTGGATTCTATCAAGATGTGAAAAGTCATCGTCAATGGAAATTTCAAGGGAGAAGTCTGTGTGCCGCCGTTACACTCATATCTGTTTCTGACAAAACATGCAGTGCAGGCACATGTCTCTGGCAAAGCTAACATTCCCTCATCTAAATTCAGTTTTAAAATATGTTGTCTTCTTTGGTGACTGCAAGTATATTGTGACAATTGAAACAAAAGCAAAAAGCTTTCTCTCCTGCAAGAGACGTTAAGTCCCATAAGTCTGATTTCGTCTGTGTTAAACTACTTGGGCCATATTTTTTAAGGTATATTGACCAGAGGCTTCAGTAAATGTAGAGTATTTGTGCTAGTGTTAATTGCTGGGTCAGGTGTCGGGAAGATTGTCAGACTCAGAGAGAAGATGGGAGAAACAATCAAAGCTCTGAATTTGCTGTGAATAGGTAGTTTCTGGTATGTAAGAGAAGTCACTTAAAAATAGCTTGGCTATATCTTTAGTTTTTGTTGCAACATGAACCTACCCTTAATCTTTTTGTACAACATCAAACACATTATTTGTGGAATATGAATAATACTTAATGAATGTTATTGGAAAAATATCTCCCAATTAAGTGAATTAAACATGGGAAACTGTTTCTGCCTTGTTGGACATTAGTTGAAAGTGCTGTAGAAAGTCAGAGCAAGGTAGGAATAATAATTTTGATATACAGTGTGGGATTGTTGGAGCTGCAGTTAATATAAAATAGGTAATACGAAGGCAGCATGGTTATGATGCTGGCACTGTCAGCTGGCATTTCTTTTACGAAAAAGGTACTGGCAAGCTGTACTGCCTATGAGCCTTTTCCTTGGACATTGTGTTCCCAAAAACGGACGCAATTGTCCGAACTTCTTACCTGACTTCATACAATCTGAAGAAACCCATCTTCCTTTGCAATGAAAATAGCACTTGCAGACAACTCTATAAATCCAAATTTATAGTTGATAAATGTAAGATAAATAGCAAACATTAAAATCATGATTTTGGGTCTGAGTGCCAGGTACTTCCAGCTTCTCAGGACTTGCTCATTTAACACAAGTTTAGTATTGGTTGGTCCTGCACCACTGTAAACCTCGAAGTCATTGATCCTTGTTCTCTTGAGGTTAATGGAAATAGGAACCATAGAATGAAGCAACCCGTGGTCTCACTTGCTATTCTTAAAAGTTGAAATGAGTTTCTAATATAATTTTATAAAGCATAAAAAGCTTTAGTTTACTTGAAGTCTATGAATTATTGGAGAAAATGCATAAATTGTGGTTAAAGATATATGTGACATACAAATACTAAAATTCTTGTCTTCTGTTTCAGTCACTTAGCTAAAAGTCTGTGCCAAGGAGAGATCTAAACTTGTACAAATTAATTTTCACCTTTAAAAGGGTTGTTTTTCCCTTTCTTTTTTCCCTTTCTTCACAACATTTTTGTTCTCCAATAGAGATAAGAATTTACTTAGTTTGAAGGTGATGGATCACTTATACAGCTGGGAGAGACATAATTTATTTTTTTGTCCTTCCTAGAAGAGTAATTCTCTGTTTTGTGGGAAGAAATCATGACAGTTCAGTTGCTTTGCTAACTAGCAAAACAAGTGGAGTTTGAGGTTTTACTGGGCATGAGATGAGAAACAGGAGACCCGTTCAGTGAGCTTCGTAAGGTAGTGCTAGAAAAAAAAAATTAGAAACTTTTGTTTTCACTAGGCAAAGTTTATGTTGCATTACTGATGGCATAATGTACTGACAGTAAATGAATGAGCTATGCAATATAATCTCTTAGAAGTGTGTAGCACTTTTGTAAATAGGTATGCTTTCAAATTGTGTGCTTGTTTCTTCAAAAAGCTTACAGCAATGTCGTGCAACTGAAATTCAGTCTGCCTACTCTGTTTTATCTTAAATTGAAGGGTGCATATTTGGTCTGAGTGTTATTGTTTTTTTTTTTTGTTGTTTGTTTGTTTTCTTGAACATTACTTTTCTCTAAGCAATTAATGGCGTTTCTTCCATGGACTCTTACCACTCTAACAGTGCAAAATCAGGGGGCAAAAACAGTCCTGGTCCTGAGTTCTTCTGAGTGTCTGAGATTTGTTTTGCTTCAAAGTTGTGAATTGTTGCTTTAATGTGGTAGCTCCATGCATGCACACATGTAAGGAAATGATCTCATTTCCATCTGCTGAGTACTAAACATCCTGGTATTTCGCAGCTATGAGGAGCTCTTGCTTATTAGTTCAGGTATCAAAGACATCTAGGTCCCTGCTGGTGCTCCAGATTCTTTTCTTAACTGATAATGCATGCCGTAGTTTGTCCTTGTGCGTTAGGTGAACTTACCTGGAGTTTAGAAGATAAATCTTTTTCAAATAACAATTTTATAAACTGTGAAAATCCATCTAGGGCTACTAGGTATCTTTCAAATAATATATATATTGTTTTAAGAAACTGATGTGGAAAGAACTTTCCTTGAATTATGGAAAAACACAAGTTTGATATTATTCAACTTCATTTTTCATTTTGATATAGAGGGTTCTTACTTTTTTTTTTTTTTTAGTACAGGTGTGGTTTAGTGGTTGCAGTGAGAATTACTAGGATTTTTTGTTTCTAGGAGAAGGACTCTTCCCTAGAATACATGGAAGTATTAAAATATTCATTTCATAACATCTGCACATGTCTACAGTTAACCATGTTTTTGTCTGTAGAGAAGGCTGTAGAAATTTAGAAGGTAATCCATTAAGCCATTTGCTAGCCCCTCATGTCAGCAGGCTTCATAATGCCTGTTAAACACTTTTGTTTTCAAGCTTTAATAGAAATTAAAGTCATCACACTGGCTTTCAGACAAACTGGGACAGAAAGGCTTGGAGAAAATATGTGCAGTAAGAAAGCATGCAAATCCAACAAGACAAATCCAGCAGTTGAAGTCAGTGTTGTAAGTGCATTATGAATGCAGAGAGATGTGAAAGCCACCAGCACTACTATGCAATCATTCTTCAAAATAACATCTTTGAGAAATAATTTTGAGTTTGACTCTCCAATGTGATTTGACTGTAGAACACAGGGAATAAATTTTTACACGTGTCTTACAAAAGCTTGCAGCACAATGCAAAACATTGTATGTTAAAATTAGATTATACATTCTCAAATAAAATATGTTCTTAACTAAAGATGCAACTTCAATGACAGTTTGAGGTAGCAGGTAGAAAAATACATTCTTTCTTTACGTTTGCTTACATTTACTCAGTGTTCTTATACCTGCGTAGGTCTGAAATAAGGGACAGTTTTTAAAGTGATGTTGTGCTCACAGTAAAATGTAGTGACTATCCAACAATGGAGAAGAGTGTTAATTCCAAGGCTTCTTATAGGATCTGGCCTAATTACATAGATCTTCAGTTTTTCTGGAAATCTTCCCAACTGGGAGAAAATAAGTCTGTATCTTTCTTTTGCTTAATAGGTTATATAAAGGTTGTTAAAAGGATTTATCCACAGTATTGACAAAATTATTTTAAGCAAGTGTATGAAGTATAATATATTATTCATATACAAATTGTGTATTTATAAAACAAATAAATATAAAACATACATCTTTTAACTGATAAAATAATCTAATCTTGGTGATAAAGGCACAAAACACTATTTTCTTTACCTGATGATGCATCTCTAAAACAGTAAAAATGTTAGATACAGAAGTCACCGAAACTGATACATTGTTTAAAAGTAAAAAGTTAAAGTTACTTAGAAAAGGAATAGCAATATCTATACAAATTCTTATTATTTTGCTATATTAAATACTTCATAATGAACAACAGTATGCACTTCAGCTATTAATCAGTGATGGGTTAATTGTAACTACTGACTTTCAATATGAAAAATACATGTTTTATACAGTTACTTCTTTCATTGTTTTCTCACGATGTCAAATTTCTCTATAGCAGCCTCAGTGCTAGGAGAAAAAGCCTGTGAAATGTTACGTGTTTTTTTGTGTCTGTAAAGAATGGGGAACTTTCACATGTTTGCTAGTATCTGTTAAAAACATTACAATGCTCTCTTATAAGTAAAAGCTTAGTGGTTAAATTTTTTTTTTAATTTGAAATATATACCATATATTCTTCTGTACAGTAGCATAGTATCTGGCAGTACATGTGCTGTATAATGTATCATCAGTCAAACATTAATTTTTCCTTTATGGGTATAGTAGAATCTGTGGGAAGGGTGTAGGTCGTGGTTCTCCACACTGGCTCCTCTTATAATGTATCAAATGTTTACTATCAGAGATATGCTTAATGGTTTTCATTTTTTTTTTTTAATACAGAAAATATTCAGTTTTCAAGTGCATGTGAAAAGACTCGTGCACAGAGCAGTTGCTACCAATAGGTCTGATGTGGCCTGGCTGCTGCGCAAAGCTCGCCAGTGAACCATCTGTGCTGGTTTTTGACTCCAGGGCAGTTTCAAGTTTCTGATTCCTCACCAGCAAAGGTGTGGAAAATGTCCAACTGAAGGAGAAAACGGGTGATGGAACACTGATTGGAAACTTACCTCAGAGAAGCATTCTAAAAGTGAGGGATAGATTGAGGTGGACAATTTGACTTGAAATATATTTGTCATTAGTAATACAAGTGAACTGTAAAACATGTAAGCTTCTGTTAAAATTAATAAAATAGATAACATTTCAGATAGGCTTCTATGGGAAATGGTAATTGTCTTTTCAGTATTTTAATCCTTCATATTTATCCTGCAGCCATCATTACACTGTGTAAGAATTCTTTCAAAACAATAGCATAATCAGCAATTTAAATATTGTATGTGTATATATACATTTAACTGTCCCTTTTTTCTTTTTTTTTTTTTTTTTTGGCTATAGGGCAGATTATACCAGAGAGAAGATTTGTAGAAGCAATAAATCGGCAAGCTTATCAGTATGAGATGAGTGACTTTCCAACAGAATGGGAAGGTAAATGTTGCAAATTTTGGTTTTATTTCAATATAACTTTGCCATTAAATTTAGGTTCAGTATTTTTAATGAAATGCCTGACTGTATGAATAGGTTGTCTCTTATTTTGCTTTTTGAGTAATGCAGACTTTCATTTAACTGCTTAGTTATTAAGAATTCTTAGCATAACCCCTTTACAAATAGGATAAATGTTTAGGAAATCAGTACTTAATAAAAATGTAAATAAAGCCTGTGTGATCATGACTTTTTCCTATTAAATGTGAAAATACTTGTGCCTGAGGGGGGATCGGATAGAATAAGCAAAACTAAACATATTAAACTTCTTAATTATGCCTTCACTGCAGTGTTAATTTGTATATCCGTAGAATTATTGGTGGCACAGTGATGTTTGCTATTGCTGTTGTTTTCAGAGTGTAATATCTATTTTTCTGCCCTCTAGTTTCCTATACTTCTCTTTGCACAAGCTCTCTACGAGAGTTGGAGAGCCTGTAAATAATTAAGCATTTTTCCACCAGTACTGGTGAAAATTTCTATGTCTCAAAGTTTCAGACAAATCAGGGAGGCTGGGGGAATTCCTCAAAATTAACTGAGCAGTCCCTGAAGAAAGAGAGAAAGGAGAGGGGGAATGTGAGTTGGTTCTTTAGGCTATAGGAGCTCAAGCTAAGAATGGGGTCAACTGAGCCAAATGGACTCTATAAGGTAAGCAAGGATCATCTGAAACATGGGAATTCCACAAAAAAAGCTAGCCTATGTTTTTTTGTTGTTGTTGAATGCCAGTCTAAGTTGTATAAACAGTTTTGTGGAAATTTAAAATAAATTTTAAAAGCCCAAACTGGAACTTCTGCTGTGTTTGTAGAGGCTCTTCAGGGAATTATCTTGTCTTTGCTACATACTGAGATATGAACTAGTGATGTGGGATGCTCTGAAGCTTCATTCATCACTACTTCTTTTCTGCTTCCTACAAAATGCAAAATTTTCTTAGCAAGAAATGGGAAAGAATGAAGAGAGTCGTGGGTTCTAGTAATGCTGTAGAATACAGTCAACTGAGTGGGAAAAGTTTAATACAAGGTTTTAAGACATGCTTCGCTGAAAGGCTCATTACAATTTTCTCCCTGTGTTTTTTCCTCTTTAAGTGGAAAAGAGAAATCCGATGTTTCCCAGGCCCAGAAGACCTGTGCTGAACTTTCACTCTGTTATCTCCTGTCCAGGCTCTTGAAAAATTCCAGTGTGTTCTTCCTTTGGGTGTTCACTTGATAACTTGTGCTGTCGTGGACACTGATCATTCCAGCAAATAGTCTGAGGCTTTGCAGGAGGATTTCTAAAATACTTGCTGTTTATCTCTGACCAGTAGAAGATTAATATAAATTTAGAAGGCTGTATAATATTGTTTTTTATTATTATTATTATTTTATTTTATTTTATTATTGTTTTTCCTATTATTGTTTTTTTCCTTGATGGAATTTGGGTGGGGATTTTTAGTATTCTAAATCCTCTGTGCTGGGCACATGCTTATACCTCCAGGGGCCTTCTCTCCAAATACTGCATATGCACTCCTGACATTTGCAGCCTCTCTGCTTCAGTTTTGTCTGGTTCATCAATAGCATTTTCCTTTTCTAGCCTTCTCATTCTTTCCAGTTAAAGGACTGTACTAAAGTCTCCGCTTCTTTTTTATGGAGAGCTGCAGAGAGCTTCTTTCACCTGAGCTGCCTTTGTTCTACCAGGGTTCACCTTTTTACTTCTGACTAATCCTTAGTGACTATCTGATGTAAAGCCACTTACCCAGGCACCCTTTTTCTCTCCCCTTTCCTTACATCACACTGTGATGTAACCTAAATGAATAAAAGTACTGTCACTGGAAATATTTAAGGGCAGGAGCTGCCTGAAGAAAACCTGAATGAAATAGGGGCAAAGGGATTGCTTACAGAATGGGAGCAGGCTGCAGTGAAATTTGAAGGGGGTCTAAGATAAATCTCATTGTATTTCTAAGACATACAGCCTGTACTGCTGTTAAATTAAAGGGCTGATTTTTTCAAGTTATAAACACGAAATGGGGTGAGACTAAGTAGGAAGCTATAAAGTAAGTAGGTAAAGCAGTCATCCAGATTATAGGCTCAATGTGTGCAAGCTGCTTCTCAGACCTGGGAGTGGATGTTTGTGTGTTATTCCTGGGAGTTTTCCAAATACAGGGGTGAGGGATCACTCCCGAAGGGTTTGACTGGAATTTTCTCCTGAATATACTAATTTTAAGTGCACAGCAGGATTAAGTTTCTTAAGTTATCAGACCTGTGAAATTTACAAAATGTCTAAATGTCCATCAAGGCTTTTGTAGAACTGAAACATGCTCAGTGTTATAAAGGTAGAAAGATAATCCCTTGTGTTCTCCTTAGTGTTAACTATTTGTGTGCAGCATATAAAGTCAGTTTTTGTTTCAAAAATCCAAAAATGTTTCCTTTTAAATTGTAGTTTTGAATTTAGAAAGTAATTCCAGCACACAATGCAAATAGTACATATTTTTGTTTAGATGAGGCCTCTTACATTTTAGTACAAGCTGAGAGTTCATACTTTTATTTTCCCTAGGCAGCCAACATATAACCTTTCTGTGACATTAGTTCTGAATGTTCCCCTACTGTAGAATGTGTTAAGTTACCTCCTCAGGATGTGTCAATCGTGCTCCTGAGAGGAGATCAGTAATTTTACATACTTACAGAGATTCATGAGATTGCATGCTTCTTGCAGCATTTTATTGGTCGTCTACTCCTAGTCCTCTTTTTTTTTTTCCTCTTGGTAACATTTAGTGATTAATGGGAGTCTTAATTTGCATGCTCACTTTTACGCTTATTACAGTGTGTTATATGCCAGTAGGAGTTTTAAAGTTCAATGAAAATCTCATGCATACCAATGAGAATGCAAATGAGCATTGATGAAAGAATGCTAGGGTCGCAAGGTAGGAAACGTCCAACTATCTTGTTTAATTAACTTAAAAATTTCTTTTAGACAGAAGTCACTTTACAATGTGTTCAGAATATAGGAAGTGCCATCCAGATAACATTAGAAGCAGCATTGTAGTTAGTTTGACAGTAGAGGCAATCAATTCATGTTGCTGAAGTATTATGGGGGTTAAGGGTCAGGGAAGCATGTTTTGGTTGCAGTCAGTACATACATGTAACTTTAATTGCTTTAGCTAGTTTAAAGCATTGTGGCTGACAATGCAGTTGAACATTTTGTTTTGTTGATGTAGAGGATGAGAGTGTTCATGTGGAAATACCTTCCATCTCTAAGTGTCACTGGACACCTAAGTGTGCATACGTGTCTGTGTTCAAGTAACATGCAATAAAGCACACACCTGCCTTGTTTCCATCAACAAATAGGTATAAATCTGTTTACTAGTTTAAACCTCTGACCAGAAGTGTAATGGAGAGCATAAAGAAAGCTGGGAAAGCTATATACTGACTGTCCACCTCTAAATTATATATACTGGCAGTTGTTTTTAAAAGAGAGAGTATTAATTTCAAGTTATCATTCTGTTGGATTTTGTTAAGACTGGTGCTAAATTAGTAAGGTATCACTGATGGTACATTTTTTCAACATTCATTCTTTCTTTGTTACCATGAATTTCTTATGCCTAAGTTACAACGGGGGTGTGTCCAGTGTTTTGCAACTCTATGTTGGATGCTGAAAATATTGTTGATAGTATAGAAAATTTGGAAGGCTTTTTTAAACTTTTGTTTGAAGTAGAACCACCAGAAAACTGTTGGGGTTTAAATATATTAAAATCCCCCAGATCTTCTCCCTAAGACTGATGAAGAGTAGTCAGGTAAATTATTAAAAAAAAAAAAAAAATGAATTCAGTTAGAAATTGAATTATAAAAGATTGATAAAACTCTTTGAAACTAAAGTAGAATATACTAGAATACATCCAATTCAGATGATGTTTTCCTTGCCTAATCTTGTAATGTATCCTGAGCTGTACTTTATGTAAAATATTTCTGAATTGGATTTTCACAGAGGGAATATTTTTGTAGGTTTGCAAATTTTAAGAATCACTAGTTGTACTCTAGTACACTAGTTGTACACTTGTTGTTAAAATGCAGCTATGAATATACTGGCATTGTAAGAAAATACTGGCAGTTTCAACAACATTAAGCAGTTTGTAGGTGCTGAGAGCTGTGGAATTGTATTATAACAAATAACCTCCATACAAATGAGAAATGACACATATGAATGAAGGAGGACAATACTTTGTTGAAAGTAATCCCTTAAATTTAGAAGGCTTAATAATTCATTTTTCACCAGACATTTTAAACTACTACTTTTCCAATTTTTTCCAACTGTGCATCTTTTATTGGTTAGTCTCCAACAGACATACTTCACTATATTTTATATTTCTAGCACTTTCTTGCTTTTCTGTATGTGGTTAGAAATGTTGCTAAGTGTGAGCAAAGATTACTTCGGTCAGGAGGAAAGGCTTGTGTGTTAGGACTTTCTCTAATAACATTGTTGATCCTTTTACAAAGAGTGTCTGCAAGGCTCTCAGCTGAGAAGTGTCAGTCTCCATCACGCCAATTTAGGCTCTGGTCTTGCCAGATTTTATATTTGGAAATTCTAATGAAATTGAAGTGCTTGAAAGTGCTACAGATACATGCAATTTTTTTTTTTCTAACTCTGTAGAATTTAATGAAGTCATATGGTTGCATTTGCATTATTATAATGGGCTTTTTTTGCTTTCCAGTAACATAAAACTTCTGCAGAAAGGCTGATGTTGACTGTTCAGTAATCAGTTACTTCCCCACATTGGCATATTTGGGTCTAATCTTTGTTAGTATCAAAAGACTACTGAGAAGAGCTGTCACATAGTGGTGTTTGTAAGATGTTTCTGAAAGTGTCATCTGATAGACAAGAAACAAAAGTAAGACCTTGTTTCATTTCATATCATTAAAGATATTTCATTGTTAACCTTTAATTAAGGCTGTTGGCCTTGCCACTTTTTCTAAGCTATGTAATGGCATTTTGCCTTCTTTAATTCCATTCTTATATTAATTGGAAGATATTTCTCCTAAAACCAGTTTCATAATGTTGCTGAAGCAGAATAGCATTAAAGTTTCATCGTATGGGTAATTGCACTTTCAGTAGCTGGGTGAAATTATGACTCCATGCAGCTCGTAGTGTTTTGGACTTGCTGTCTGACTCATTCCCAGTCCCCCCCAGCACCTGGCATAAATGGCATTGGAAAAGTAAAATTTGAAATAGTTCTTTCTTAAAGCATTTCTGAAACTTCAAAGTGTCAAGTCAGAGCAGGAATTTGATTGTGGGATAACAAAATGTCATTTTTGCTCTAATTTTGAAGCACAGTAACAAGCATCTAAATCTGAATTACTCTAACATAAAAAAGAACATTTTGCTATTTCTCTGCACTTGGAACTGGCATTCCTTATATTTGTCCTTCTGCTCATTAGTAGCCACTTGCATTCTCCTACTCATTCATCTGAAAAATACAAGCAGAGAAAAACAAATGTCTACAAAATATGCAAACTGGCACTTAGCAATTCTGTGGATTTGAACAAATGTGAGAAAACGCTACAATGGTGGTACTCTTAAAGAGATGGATATTGACTTGGTCACAGTCAGGGAATGTGTTTCTCTGATAACATCTGTACTAGAGTTCGGGCTCTCTATAGTAACTCATTGACCGAATGAAGCAAGATTGGTTTGTGGTGGGAGTGGGCATACATCTATTGACTTTGGTTCATAACGGAAAACCAAAATCACAGGACAATCAGAATTGACACTGCTTCAGTTCCTCTGCTGTCCTTTCCAGCATGAATTTACTGAGATGGAGAGGGTGTGCCTTTCTTCCCTGTGTTACAGTACCTCCTCCTTGATGCAGCACGTAATCCTATGCGTCCATCTGACCTGATGCAACCAGGGCTCATGCAGGTTTGGGTCTGTATCTTGCATCCTTGTAAAGGAACTCAAGGCAGCACTAATGTCAATAAGAGGTTTTCAGGCTTTAACAATGCCTGGGGCATATACAGGAATCCCTTTTCTCCTGAGTGGTATAAAGCTTTTCATAATTTAGTAGTCATCTCACCATTTTCTCAGGGTGAAGCTCTGCTTTGAATAGCAAGCTCAACAAAAGGCTGGGCCTTGAGCCCTGCTTAAGCCCTATTTCAGCAGTCTGGATGGTATGTGAACTGTGCTTAAGCTCTCATAATAGGAGTGCCTTTTTTCCCTTCTGTGAAGACTGAGAGTATTGACATGGGAAATAACATCCTGGAACTTTATACTTTGGGAAATTATATTATAGCTTGCTAGGTTGTGGCAATTTTTTGTATAAATATTTACTTTCTGTTACAAAGTCATTATCATTTTGGGTTGTAATACTGGCTGTAATATTCGATATAATCAATTGGATTTCTATTTCTTTTGCAGCGTGGATAAGAAAAAAAAGAAAGGATCCACCAACCATTGAGGTAAGAGATGAATTGTCTTTGTTTTCAATTGTTGTAGTTAAATTATGATAATACATTTAAAGTGTCCATGATAATACATTTATCTGTCCATTAATTTGTCACTTTATGGAGATAATTTAGTGCATTGCTTGCCTAATCTGTGAAATTTAGATGTCTAATTCTTAGGAAAAAAAGAAAAAGAAATGGGAATAAATATTCCAATGTCTTTAGTTGTTTCTCTTATCTATGTGAAATAAGAGTCTTTAAGAAAATCATGGTCACACAAGAATTTCTTTAATCAGATGAATTCTCAAACTGCTGCTGTGAATTTTTAAAACAGGTCCTCTATGTATTAATCATTCTTTTTTTTCAAGGTAGTTGACATGAAACTGTGGGTTTCAAATTCAGTTGCCACTGTATTCATCAGTCCAAGAAAATAAAATGTATTAACATTTTATAGTGCTAACCAGATGAGGGAGTAACAGCCATGACTTCTTCCATAAGTGGTTTCTAGTGGAACAACGCAGTGAAGTATCCTACCGTCTTTCATGCTGATGAGTTTGTGAAGAGTGGAATGAGTTTAACTGTTGATCTCTGTATGCACACACATACACTCCTTACCCTTGACTTGCTTTTCAAGTTGCTAAGTGCCAGTTAGAGCGATTGAGTAGATGAAGCATGGGTTACTATAGTAGACTCAAACTGACACCCCGAGGGGCAGGTTCTTGCCTTGCATCAGTAGGAATAAACTGCATTGAATGCAGTGAAGCTACGCTGGTGTGCTCTGGCCAAGGGCTTGGCCATTAGGTCTTCTGAAGTGCACTGGTTGTGAAAAGTTGTCCTGCCTTCCTGTATGTTAGTACAAACTCAGGAAGCTTGTCTATTGATGTTTACAAGCCGTAGCTCACAGAAGTGAGCCTCCCACACAACTTCAAGCTTTTCAACATTTATCTCTGCCTCTTTTTCCCATTTGCCACTGAGGTTTTAGAGACAATAAGGGCTATAATACACTAATGAATGGAAGAAATTTTACTTAAATTTCTCCTGAAAGCTTTTTAGGACCTGAAACAAATGAACAAACTTATGTTTTTTCCCTCCTGCCTTCTAATCCTAGTTATCTATGTAGAAGGGATACTTCAGTAGGTGTTCTGTCTAAGCTTGGGGCTGACCTCCTTATAAGTTATGGCTCATGCTAATGATATACGTATAACTTTTATTGTTGAACATACCACCTCATGTGATACTTGAAGATGTGGGGTGTTGCATGTATTTTATCCTATCATTTTCAAAAGCCAGACTGCCCTAATTAGGCTAAGACGAACCTTGCCCAGAGAACATGGACAGCCCTGGTTTTAGAATTGGGGCAATAAAGCTACTTCTGGCACTGGAGCTGTTCGTTCTGTATCCAAAAGGAGTCTGCTGATGAGAGCACTGTGGATCAATGGCGTTATGAATGTTTTAACTTCCAGAAAAAGCAGTTTATGCAGGATTAGACATTATTGTGAATAGTGGTGCATTCAGAGTAACAGGATTGCTTATATCTTCAGTTTCATAAGGTAATAGATCTGAAACATTATTTAGCAGCTGGATACTTAACCAGCAGGGCACTGCAATGACCTTATAAGAGCAGAACTGATATACCAGGAATTTGAAAGGTAGTTACATTTTCTTTGGAGTAATCTCTAAAGTGCTTTTTTTTCTCTCCCATGTAAGAAAAGCTAGTTCAAATACATGTATATTAAAAATTATTGTTAATTTGAAAATACTATAGTAAAATTTTAAATGTGATATGCAGCTTGGTTTTTTTTTTCTGTAATATGGAGGTGATAAGCATGTTCTATTTTTCTCCTGATTTGAAACCCATATATCACAATATAATTATACTAGTGAAGCACATACAGATTGCTGTTTTGCCCACATATGTAGGACTGATCGGCTTTAGTGTTTTAGGTACATAAACTTTACTGGCTGCTATTCTGTGTTATATTCCCATTTTGACAGTAATGCTGATACGGTAAACTGCTGTTTGACAGCTAGGGAACCAGGGAATATTTCTGACCGTGTTTCTTGTTGAAACCCTGTACAACAAATCTTCTTGTTCTTTCATATATTTCTCATGGGGCTAGACTATTTCTGAAAAGGAATGCAAAGCCCACAAATTTTGTATTTTGTGCCTTAATGACATTTTACTGTCAACATCATATTGTAACACCACAAAACAGCATTACAGTTCCTGAAACATAAGTTTCTGCAATTGTGCCAATATTCCTACCTTTGTAGTCTGTATTAACACTTTTTTGATTATTTTCCATTTTTTTCCACTGTCCTTTGTGCATCTTTTTTTTTAATATCAAATTTGACATGTGTTAAACTTAAAATTTCTCTTCCCTTTCTTTATTCTGTTTGCCAACCATCCCCCTTTACTGTGTTTTTTGTTTGTTTGTTTTTGTATTTGTTAGGCTTATCTTTTATTCAGCTTATCTTTTTTTATTTTAGGCTTATCTTTTATTTACCCCTGGCTCCTCACACCTAACCTTCAAGGAGTTGTAGAGAGCAATGAGGTCTCCCCTGAGCCTCCTCTTCTCCAGACTAAACAACCGAGTTCCCTCAGCCATTCCCCACAGGACTTGTATTCCAGGCCCTTCACCAACTTCGTAGCCCTTCTCTGGATGCACTCCAGGGCCTCGATGTGCTTCTTGTAGTGAGGGGCCCAAAGCTGAACACAGTACTCGAGGTGCAGCCTCACCAGAGCTGAGTACAGGGGGACAATCACCTCCCTGGTCCTGCTGGCTGCACTGTTCCTGATACAAGCCAGGATGCTGTTGGCCTTCTTGGCCACCTGGGCACACTGCTGGCTCACGTTCAGGCAAGCATCAATCAGCACCTTTTCCTCTGCACAGCTTTCCAGCTGCTCTCCCCCAAACCTATAGTGCTGCATTGGGTTGCTGGGCCCAAAGTGCGGGACCCGGCACTTAGCCCTGTTGAACCTCATCCCCTTGGCCTCTGCCCATCGACCCAACCTGTCCAGGACCCTCTGCAGAGCCTACCCTCTGGTAGATTAACACTTCCCCCCGCTTGGTGTCATTTGCAAGCTTACTGAAGTGAGAATGAATGTGAATTGTCCTTACTTACTGGTCCACACAGTGACCTTAGGACACCAGCTAAAGCTATTAGACACTGTTCTTAAGGCTTTGTTAATGTTTTGTAATGAGGCCATTCTTTCTTCCAGAAATACCTAACATCTTTTTCGTTGTCATTATAAAGCATTAATTTTCATGCAGTGGAAATGGCTTCACATCTTCTCTTTAGATTGTAATTTTCCTTATGGAAGAATACTGCAGTGACTTCACAAGACAACTTGTTCAGTGTTGAGTGTTCCACATGCATACAGTTTCTTTCATTCATATCCCCAACTGCAATTCCCAGCCCGTTTTTGGAGGACAGTCTTTTGGAGCAGGACTTCTGTGCTCTGAGCTAGTCATAACCCAAGAACACTGCTTATTGCCTTGGTTATTTCTAATCTGACCACCACTAGAAGCCAAAGCAAGCTTCTGGGACACTGGAAGCAGTTGCTTGCCTTTTGATATTATTACAGACTGAAATATGCCAAATCTCATTCTCGGTTATGATGAGGGTGAAAATGTCTCAAGTGAAAGCATATCAAGTTATTTCTTATCTTGTATTTAAACCTACCCTGTTCCCATGGTGATTAGGGTGTCCATTTTGATAGAAAACTTTGCATCACATCTGTGCCCTATGTAAGCATATGTGAGTGCATACACATATATACACGTATATGCACACATATATACGTACTGCTTTATAATATGTGAGAATCTGAGCTTGTATATGCATATTTTTGCATAGTTATATCATTCTGTCACCTGTCCCTTTACATATATTGTGTGTGATCGTATATGGTTGAAAATAAAATGTCTTTGCATTTGTTCCTGTGCAGCTCTAAATCATATTTTAAACAATTTAACAAGTGATGAATAATTGGAGCATCACATTTCCTTGCTGTCTGTATTGGAAAATAGATAGATGTAGCCTTTTGGGGAAAACAGGAAGTCTTTCTTGTCTAGAGAACATTTTAAATAAATGAAAACATTTAAAGACTACAAATACTAAAATATTTTTAATCAAATCCTATTTTGTGGAAGCAGATTTGATAATTTATCCCTTTTATTGAACTTTGTTTACCTGCAAAGCATTTATGTCTGAAATTATTACTAAAAGTTGTCTTTGGATATAGCACTTGTTTTATAGGAGTGATGTTTCATCAAAGGAAATCATTTATTTAAGAGGCTACTCTCATTCTTCAAGCTATAGTTAACTTCTCTTTCAGTATGACTCATTAAAGCCACTGAGCTAGAAGGTAAACATAAATATGCTGTCTAACATACATTCCTAGCTCTCATTTTTTCTTCTGGCTATGGATTTCAGTCCTGATTTAAAACATGGCATCTTCATATTTTGGACTTTTCACATTTCAGTTCTAAAGGAAAGAGAAGTTGTTCTCAGAGGGAAAGGGGGAAATCCTTCTCCTGAGGACTCCCTTTTGGTCACATGCTGGTATTCCATCACCAACCTAAATTTAGAAGACGTTAAATAAAGTAGCACCTTTAGGAGCAGTGTGGGTATGTCGTGTTCTTTTTACACACCTTCATGAATTCCAAGCAAAGTCCTGCTGACAAAAACTTGTTGAGACTTCAGTGATAAAGCAACTTTGCCTGGCATTCACAAGCTTTGCTGCTTTCTCTATCTCCTATATTCATTCTGGGCCATTTATGCAAAATTTTAGCTTCTGTTGGTACAGCTCCTAACTGAGATAGATGCTGGATGCATAAGATACTTCTAAGCTTGAGTATGATCAGTGATATTTAGCACATAGCCAGGTTTTCCCCCACATAGATGGTGGGAATCATATCATCAAAATTGGTTTAGATATCTTGTATCTAAGACATGTTGAGTTTTCAGCTTCTGAACTGGAGATAAAGAATTGAGAGAGCTATTTTTAAGGATGAAGCAAACCTTAAAAATATCAGGCATCTAGTGAGGTTTTTTAATCTTTTTTTGTGCATAACTTCCATTTGTTTTCTTTAGTATTTCTGATTTCAGTGGACACTGGAGTTGTAGAGGCTTTTAAAGAATCCTGATGTTTGTAACACAAAGTACGTGAAGGTATTGAGGAATTTAAGCCTTGTTTTTTCCCACAACAGACCTTGCAGCTTCACATTACTACTAACAATGTCCTGAGTTTTGAAAGCATCAGAGTAGCTTGGCATTGTTTATGGCCTTGTTAGTAGAACAGAGATAGAAATAAGGTTACAGGCAATCTTGGGGTGCCAGAGAATGTGTGAACTAAAACCACAGAAAAGGTTCTTATGGCAGTGCCTAGAGAAACTGTTATGGACAGGAATGTGGTTCATTTCCAAACCTGCCAGTGTGATAGCCTGCAATTGCCAGAAGCCTACCTATATAGTAAAACTACTCTGTGAACACACACATTTATACTTGAAGACACTTCACTGTAACCTAGGTGTTGCTTTCTTTGGTGTCCGTACAGGGCTGCATAGCTAGAGGTATACCCAGTTGAAATCAAAACCTCACTGTTGCTTTGTATGCAGGTAATATATGGTAATATTGCTATATATGTGGTAATATGTGTGCATTTTACCACATGAAATATTGGTAATATTTCATGGGAGGTAAAATAGAGTTGCATGTTTCTTTAACTAGAGCCAAGAGCCTGGAAATAGTTTGAAATAAGAAGTACCATAGTGAAGGAGTGATTTTCTCATGCTTTATTTACTTGTTACACGATAATAAAACCCAGTACCTTCTGAATTGCATAGTTTTATAATGGGTGAAATGTTGAGAGGGAGAGAAGAAGGGAGGAAAAATATATTTCAGTGACTTGTAATAAGCATCAGGTTTCAATGGTTGAAACTCCCTCCCTGTCCATCCCCCACCCCCAGTAATTGCACTGAAATTGCATTCTGTTTGGTTGCCGCAGCGCATACCCGCTTTTCCCATTTGTTTGATCATAAGAATTTTTTATTTGAGAGATGGTATGCTGTAAACTAGTTTCAATCATGGAGATTCATTTATACAGAATTCACCTTCGTTTAACCAGAATGGGGTGCAGTTTAGAAAAATTCATTGTTTGACACTGTTTGGATTGCACATTATAGTTTGCTTTTATCTTCTTTCAAATGCTTCAGTTGAGAAGTTTCAAAATGAGAGCTCTGACATGGAGGTTGTACATTCTTACTCAGAAAATAGGGTTTAGCAAATGAGTATTTTACTCCTGAAGCCACAAGAAAGCTGTGGAATATGATTTATAATTCTGGGAAATGCCGTTAAAAAAGCAAAGGGATAAACAGCTCTTCTGAGCAAAATACTTTCCACCATTATTGTCAGGGATCACAACCATGACTGAAAATTTGGGACATATTCAAATGATTTTACTTGCACTAGTATTTTACATAGTGAATTGTGCATGATCCCAAAGAGGATTATTACTCAGTATGAAAGGGCATTGTTCTTGACAATATAGAGCTGAGCTACAAAGCCTAAATTAAAGTGAGTGTCAAAGAAGGTGCTGGGTGTGGGATTTGAAGAAGCCGTCATCTATTAGAGTTTTTCTTATTCATTTTGTTTTCAGGTTCAAAACATAGGTGCTTGTCAACATCCACAGAAGATTATTGTGGTCCCCATACTTCCCACTTGCCTGTGTTGCAGATCCCAGTGCTGTATGGGAGAGAGCTGCTGCCACTCTACTGCTCCTGTCAGTATGGGTGGGAGCGCATGGAGCGTTGATTGGCTCTGTCTCGTAATTTACTGTCAGCACAGCTGAATGGGGGTGGAGGGAAAAGTAGTGTGTACCAGGAAGAGGGCTGGTACAGATTGCATCATGCATAGAGTAAGGGGAAAGCAAGCACCAAACTGGGACTGAGTCACAGCTACAGTTCCTTGTTTGCTCTGTAGGCACCAAGGCTATGTGCTGCTGCCCTTTACTTCTGGCAGACTGCACTGGTGCCAGGCTCATTTGTGATTTTTGCTGCTTTTACATTGTTTCAGCTGTGGTCTTGAACATTTCTGTACGTAAATCATTGCTGTATTGCAAAAATAAGTCAAAAGCAAACCCCTTCTGACTCCAGGTGTTTTCAACACACTTTACGTTCCAGGATCTGTGCCCTTCCTCTTTCTTTTCCCTCTCATAATAACATTCTTGCCAAATGTGCGTGCCACACTGTAGTGCCCTAGAAACTCCTTCAGCCCATGCCAGTTATTCTGTAGCTCAGGAAAAACAATACAGTAATTCACTAATAGCTACCATTGGTTCTGTGTAGGTTTGATTTCCACAAAAATTGCAGTGAGTTAGCATTAGTATTTAACAGATTTAACTTGGTAGTAAATATGGCACTGCATTTAAAACTAAATAATGGGCTATTATTAAAGCATCTACTTTTAACTAATATATTGGTTTAATGCACGCTGTTTGTGGAGTGCTTTAAACCTTCATTGCAAGTTTTGTGCTGTTACTGATTAAAATCAAAGAACTTGTGCACCTCTCATTTGCAGCATCAGGAGCCCAAACTAAGCACTGTTTTCACAAGGCGCAAACAGCATTCAGCTTAAGTGAACTTTAACAGATAAACCTAAGGAATTACTTTTCCCTTACAGGATAGTGGGAGTGAAAGTTTCTCTTGCCAAAAAGCGTGCAGTACCATTACAGGTCTGTTTCTGTATCTGCATATGTTCCAGGGGTTGCTGCTCGTTGTAAGTAAAAGTCTTTTGAAACAGCAGCTATGCTCGTTCAGTAATTTGTTTGAGTAGTTTAACTGATTTACATTCAAAGGTCAAAAAAACTGTTGTACAAAACCTAGACAATGAAAGATGTCATAAATTGTCATGTATCCTACCAACAAAATTCTGATCAGTTTAGTTTTGAATTATGTAGGGAGCATCCTTCTTAAAAAATAAGATCCATTAAGATCCATTATACAGAACACAGTCTGTATTTTAATGTTGCAACTAGTCAGATATTTGAAGAAACAAAACAAAACTAAATAAAGCAAATCTTGGGTTGATTTGACTAATACCAATTGTTGATTGACCAGAGATATTTAGAATGTCTCTTTACAGAATTAGCAAATTAGCTGGCTCAGTGTTTGATATGAATCTTTATTTTAATAAAGCCAGATAAGTCTTTCTAGTTTAAACTGCTCTGCTGTTCTTTCCATGCACTGTCACAGCCCTTCATTTACCACATCATCTGTTATTCCCAGCCTGGTGCTGCTGATCTCATGTTCAGTTGCTGAGTTAACAAGACCTGTCCTGGGTCAGAACATGCAGTGCTTCCCAGTGACAAGGTCATCTCTTTGCCTCCTAGTCTTGAAATATGGTATAACACCCCATTATTTAGTCTTGCCTATATAACATGTGGAACTGGAAAAGGGAGTTCAGTGAACCAGTTTGGCAATACTGCAGCAGCAGATGATTTGACATGACATCTATCACTTTGCTGGATATTTGTTTATTTTGTCAGTAATGAAAAAATTCTGACATTTTAAATTGTCTCACAACCAACTTTTTGAATATTGTATCAAAACAGTTTTTTTCCCTTTCTGTCTCTTTTTAAAATTTCAAATTTAAAAAGGATTTCTGCTAACTTGTATATATGCGTTCTTAAGAGTTCAAAGTTCAAGTTCACCTATGATTAAACAAAGTGTTCAAGCTAGACACTAAAATGTAAGTATTCTGTGAATATGCAGTGTCTGTACAGTTCAAAGAACATTAATCTGTCCAGATGTTTCTTAGTTCTGGCACCAAATACTAGTGAGCTGACACTGTTCAAATCAGGTGAAATCATAAGTGTATCAGAGTGTGTAATTAAAATAACTTAGAAAGTTGGAACAGTTTTTAAGGCGACATTAGGAAGCTATTTTTTATTTTAATCAATATACAAACCCATTTGAAATGGAATCTTTGGTAAAAAAATAATAATACATTAAGCCCTTGTATTTATGGGCTTTGATGTAGTGTCTTTAGAAAATTATCTGAATAGAACAAAAACAGGTAACAGTGTTAAAATAACCTTTAAACAAAATTCCTTTGGATATTGTTACATTGTACTGTATATGTCTAGCCACCTTTATCCTTAGAGCTAGTTGCTCTTAAGTCTGGATTGTCCTTTGCCTTCAGGAGACTGAAAACGCCTCCATGAGAGGCAAGTGGTATTATAACCTGTGGATGGCTTGAAGACGTAGCGGGAAATGGGAAGGAAGGAAGAGGAAGGGGAGGAGGGGTTCCTCAGATTGAAGGGTTTAGGAGTGCTGCAGGATAAAAAGGGTGAAGTGAAGGCATTTGGCTGTGGAGAAGATGAGCAAGAAGTACTCTTCAAGGACTAGTCACTTCTGAGCAAGACCCCAGCTGTGGGAATAAGTAAGTATAGAGAAACCTATTTTGCATTTACGGTATTTTCCTACCAGGAGGAACTAATCTTATTTATTCTGTAATTCTGTTTGTTTATTCAGAAAGGGTAAAGCAACAACATTGTGAGATCCTTGAGGAGTGAAAGAATAGTCCACTCCAAACCTTCAACACAAAAAGCAGGTCCTCTGTCTGCAGACTTATAGACACTGAAAGTCCTTTGACTGGGGACAGACATATGAATTTTTCTCCTTTCCATAGAGTATAGACGTAGTTTCCAAATAACAGAGAATGCTTGGCAATACATATCTGTGCAAGTTAAATGAGAGCTCTAAAAAATACAGCTTGCAAAAGTTTGCAAGAAAAGCAGAAATTACTGAGAATCCCTCATCAGCTCGCTCAGATGTAGCAGCTGGAACAGGCACACCAAGAGGGTCACATGCCAGCAGCATGACATACAGAGTGGTCCCTTCTGCAGAATGCATCTGGGAGTCAGCCAGATGTCCTGGACTGCGCTCCCCCCATGAGCAGGTCATCTTTTGTTCTTTGTTGGTTGTCGCATTCAGATTTGGAACTGCTGGGACTCCTTGGATTTATCTATTTATTTATTTATTTAAATGTCTGTAGTGGCAAGAAAACTTCGGTCTCTTAACTGCTTCAAACTGTAGTGCCTATGGTAATTGAGCCACCAGTGTTTAGATATACAATCTCAATGTTTAAAGAACGTGTAACTTCTAGTGAGAATTGAGAATGAAGTAAACAAACAAACAAAGAAAACAAGAAGTACTTAGTGTCTGTGAGGTACTTTCACAGAACAAACTTAGTATCAAAGGACAAGATGTTTATGCTAAGAAAACCCTAATCTGTTTGACTCAATGTCTCTAATCTGCCGCAAGATTCCTGATTCACATTTTCTTCGGTTTCATCACAGGAACCCTAAATTCAGTGCACATGTTAGAAGCATGAATTTTATGCATAAACTGGTTGTGCACAGTTTCTTTCAACCTGAAATTTTTGTCTTGATGTGATTGTATAGATTCTGAACAAAGAACTTCTGCATTTTTTTTGGTATATTGGCTAATAACAACCATTTCTCATGCCTTTTTTTTTTTTTTTTTTCAAGATAAGCATGGTTATTTTACTAAATTGCAGCTATACTTTGGCTACTGAAAGCTGATAAAAGAGCTTTATCTGAGTCCAAAAACCAGATGATGATTATACATCAATATGTAAAATGGGCTTAAAGCTTTCAGGATTTAGTTACAGCTGTTATTACTCAACCACATAAGATAAATTTCTTAAAGGAATCATTGGAAAAGATTTGAAGTTATTATGTAGCTGTTCAGAGTGACTGAATTAATTTCCTATTTTAATAAACCATTTTGTGATGTTGTAGCAAATACTATGTAGCAGTCTTCAGACATCACAGAAGTATATGCTCTAATTTCTTAGTAGTGGGGTAATACAAGCACCCCTTGAAATCAATAAGGTCATGGTTGATTTATGTGGTAATCAAGACAGAATTGAGAGATGTAATAATGAGGTTTTGCTATATTGGCTGTTGAAAATTTGGCCTTGTTACACTTGGCAATATTTTTATTTTTGTCTGGGAGAATTTTCCCCATGGTCCCCTCCAGTCTGCAAAATCATTTATATGCTGCTTGTGTATTTTCTTGGTATACAGGCATGTGAAGTGTTTTGCGTCTGTTCAGTATGTTTGTGAATTTAAGCAAAGAGGCAATTAAGGACTAAGGAAAATATGTTAATATTTATATCTCTTTGATAAGGCTTTATTTAAATACTGCCTTATATATATGTGTGTTCTTAAATGTTGCACATATTTGCTATGTCAACTCTTGGCAATATCACATGCATTTTAATGCTGTTCCTAAAATAACGCTGTGCTCTTCTGCACAGAGACAAGTGTACTGGTCTAGTTTCTCCCTAGCTCTGCCACGTACTTGTAACCTAGAGAAAGCTGCTCAGCCTTTTCCTCCTCTATCACAGTTCTGAATTTGGATGTTAGCAACTTCCTTGTTAAACGATGTTGGTTACAATTAAGTTGTCTTTGGGTTCAGAGTATTGCAAAAATTCATATTGCTTTGCTGCTGCTGCTTCTACTGCTCTTCACTCTGCCATAACAAAAGCATAGACAAGTTTTGTTTGCAGAATTTACATCCTTACAAATCTGATAGCTAGAGTTAACATTTGGTCAGCCTAAGCGTTGGTGCACGCATTGTCCTTACCACAATGCCCAGCTGGCCTTTGCTGGCGGGCAGTTAGCAGCTGAGGATGTGTTGGCTGTACTAAGCTGTCTTCTGTATCTCTGGGACAAGGTTTACCACAGCCAGTTTTGTGTTGTTGTTTTTTTTTTGTTTTGTTTTGGTTTTGTTTTGTTTTGTTTTTAATCTCCTGAATTACTAGTACCATCTCAGTAATTCAGTAATTTCAGTTCTGTCCTACCTCCTTTCAGTTATTTTATTTACCATGTATTTATTAACCTTGCATGGCTTTAGCATATGCACTAGCAGAGCCAAGGCTGTCCATCTGCATTTCCCAAAACTGCACCCTGGGGCACAGATGCCTGAAGTTCAAGGCATAGTACGTTACAGGAGGAAAAACAAGTGATAAATAGCTGTTTAGCAGTAAGTCCTACGTAGAAAATAAGGTTAAAGGTAACTTGATTTTCAGTGCATTTGTGGATAACTATCTTATTATTCTCCTTTCTGATCTAATAGAATAGTGAAACTGGGACATTACAGTACAGCTTTCCTTCAACAACATAATCAGAGCATTAACATTTTAAACTAGGGCTGAAATTGCAGTTGTAGAAAAACAATTAATTTTACCTCATTTTATTTTACCTACAGAGCTGAACACTTGGATTATAAAATTAAGAAAAACAATTTATTTAAAATGTTTCATTCCAACATTGTGCATTGCGTTTTCATCCATTATAGCTAATGATCTTTCTGCTGTGTTTTTAGGAGATTCTTAAAAACGAAAATTACAGACAAGAGATGGAGCAGAAGATCAAAGACGTGTGTGAGAAGGATAAGCTTCTTCAGGCCAAGGAGTACAAGGAGGGACTTGTTGCTGAACCAGTTCGTACGCATGTTAAAGGCCACGCATCAGCTCCTTACTTTGGAAGGAGCGAGCCTTCCCAAGATCCAGCAAGCACCGCGAACACCTTTCAGCCAGGCTCCTGGATCCCGCCAGGCAGTGGCAGCAGTCAACCTAAATAACCATCTGTAATGTACAGATACTGGCAATGAATAAACACGTCAACAGATGGCATAAACAGGTGTTACGTATGGCGAGGGTGCGCTTAACTGGTATTAAAACCAAGTTCCATGTATTTTTGCAGAACAGTTCAAATAAGTTTAGTTGTAACAAACTACTGTAAAATGCTTTAGTTTAGTGAAAAACTGGATGCATTAATAAGTTCATTCTCCACAGCTGCTGTTCTTCCGATATTCTTTAAATAATTTTAGGTGGGTTTTCTGGATAACTTAAATTTTCTTAAATACGTTGCTTTTTTTTCTTGAAGGTGGATTTATTTTTTAAATCGTTTTTGATGTAATAAACTTTGGCTAACTAGTACATTTAAATTATCTTCCCAAGCATAGGCATTTCATATAGTTCTTCAGAATTTCTGTTCACGTCTATGACAGTGCCCAGCATTGCTGAACTTGGAAGCTTTCCTCTAGCAGTTAGATGGAAGAGTTGATTTAACTAACAGGAATCACTATGACACTGCAGTAATTTGAGAGACATTTTTGCAACTTTAATAAAGGAATCAACATATTTAAGTAAGTTTTACTTGAAGCCAGTGATAAGCACAGGATAAAGTCAGTCTGAGTTAAACTGTCTATCATTATGGTAAGACGTTAGAAGCATTTAGTAAAGCTGGTGAAAAATGGCAAAAAGGTTTCGGGAGAAGGGATTGTCACTAATACCCCTCCACCCCCCAATAATTTTTATGTCTGGTGTATGCTAAGACCTCCCTAAATTATTAGATGTGTTTCGTGCTTGTTCAGATACATCAAATGTGCACATTGTTTGCTTAGAAATGATGCTTGAGAATTTCAAGTCAAAATAAAGTCCACACAATCTTTTGAAAAAGTATCAAATTTATTTATGCAGTGCATCCTTAATCAGTTCTGTTCAATGTGTTTTAAACTATGTAGGTACTAAAGGTGGCATACACATTTGACATTTGAGACAAGGGTGACTTAATCCCACATACCACAAGATGTGGATATGTCATTCTAATAATGCTTGCTTTGACCAATAAAACTAAAAGATGGTCATCAGTTTCTGGTTGTAGGTAAGTACTTCACATTTACTTAAAGTCATTTCAGTTAAACTTCCCCCTTCTTATCTTGCTACTGTCAGCCAGCCCTACAGGTCTCTTTGCTTTCTCTGACATCAAGGTTTCATTTTTAAGCATATAATAAAGGACGAGGTGGTAGCAAGCATGACTTTATGCTGCCATTTAGAAATACACAAAGTCTGAAAATGTAATGACTTTGACAAGCTTTATAACTAGACTAATCAAAATTAGGCTTTGAAAAAAATCATTTGTTAGAAAAACATGAACTGGAATTAAGGTTAAAAAATTTTGGCATATTTACAACAGAATCCCCACTAAGACTTTTTCTACTGTGCCAGTATTTTGCAACCTGGAGAGCGGCGAAATTTCAAGGGCCACAAGAACACAATTATACCACCTAGAGTCTGAAGGTCCTAAATCAAAGGTAGCAAGTAGGGAGAACCGCTGTCACCAGCGTGTACATCCTACTTGTGTACTCTCCCCACAGCCACCTAGGTCATGAAGACACAGAACATGAGACCATGGGGCCTTTGCTCTGACCCCATTTATGGCTACTCTCTGAGGCACAGAAGCAAGTTACAGGTGCACTGTTCAGGTGATAATGAGGGAAAACCAAACAATGCTGTAGTGTACTTTGTAGAACATGAATAGCCTCAGACAAATGGAGGTATTAAGAACAAAAAATGAGTTTCCTAGAGAAAACAAAGACTGATGATGGGTTGGTAGCTCTGGAAACAGGAAAAGCCAAGTTAGGTTCTTTGTGCAGCCAAGCCCCACCATCAACTAAGCTACAGCAGCCCCTAGGGCACACAGTGAATGAACTGCATGGCCATACGCCCTGAGTGTCAATGAAACGCGTTAGCAAACCAAGAAGCTTGGAAGCCAGCTTCTCTACAGCTCTGCTGCAGGTGTACCAAAGCTTGCCTTCCTGTATTCCAGTTTACCAGGAACTACAAAATACACATAAGCACAAGAACGATCACACCAGAGAGGTCCTGCAACATGGAAAATGGCTTGCTATACCAAGAAACCAAAGGTCATAGCATTGAGTGAGTCATCCCCATAATTTGTCACTTTTAAGACACTTATTAAGTCATAACTCAGCTATAGAAAAAAAAATAAATAAATGCCCCCAGTGCCACTCAACTAAATCATTTTTGAATTTAACATGCAAATTTAGAAAAACAGCCTGCACTGGAACACAGATTAAACGGCTGTAACGTGTCACTTGGGCAAACTTTAACGCAGATCATTTCATCAGAAAAAAATATATATATATACTGAATGAGTTAAATTTCATACTTCAAGATGTAAGAGGATCAAGTATCAAAGGAAGGTTACTACACAAAACGTCCAACAGTGCATTAAAAAAGTGTATTCTTTTCACCGGGAAGGCCTTTCCTGCCCATTTAATCCTTCTTTGCTCGCTTGGCTTTTGCAATGTTCTCCTGGCGTTTCTGCTTCTTCTTTTGCTCCCGCTCCCTGGCCTCGATCATTTTCGCCAGCTTCCACGACAGCGCCGCGCTGATTATGAACAGCGGCGTCAGGGCCAGGATGACGGTGGTGAGGAAGCCGTACGGGTCCTTGGCAGCCCACTCCACCACGTACTCGGCCCAGCCCTTCACATCCAACATCTTCCCCGCTGCTCACGCGGCGACCCTGCGGGAGGAGAGAAAAAAATTAAGGAACGGCTTCCGAGCGCCCTGCGGAGCGCCGCCGCCCCTCACGCCGAGCCGCCCCTCCCCGCTACTACAGGCAGCGAGCGGGCCGCGCCGGCAGCCAGGCCCCGGCCATGTCGCCGGGCAGCCTGTCGCGACGTGCCCCGCGGTAACGGAGCCCACCTGCGGGCGGCGCGGTGCCTGCGGGCCGAAGCGCCGTGCCGTGGGGGCGGGACGTGCCCCGGCCGCCCCCCGCCGCCCCTCGCCCGCCGCCGCCCGTCCCGGAGCGCTGCGCGGCCGCGCGGCGGAAGCAGGAAGGGGGCGGCCCCGCCGCGCCTGCCTACAGCGGCTGCGCCCCGCCCCGTCATGGCCGCCCGGCGGCGGTTGCGGCCGTTAATGGCCAGCGTCACGCGGCGCAGGGCTGAGGCGGGCGGTACTTGCGTCTGTTTTCCTTCCGTTAATATATCTGTCGCTCAACGGGCAGCAGGCAGGCGAATGAGAATGCGTTTTGTCAGAGGGGAGTTACTGACAAGAGGTGGGAATCACCCCACATGCTTTAGAGTAAGTTAAATGCAGTGTCGTGCTACGTGCTGCTTCTCGTGAAGGGCTACCTGTGAGTTCCTACGCAGCACCTGTCCGAGAGTTCGGGCTCTTGTAACATCTGAAGACTTCATCTCTGCGCATGGCTTAACTCAGGCATGCTCATAAGCACTAAAGCTCTTGGGGTATAGGTTCCTGCTTGATCTGTAATTTGCAAATTTTGGCAAAAATATACCTATCTAAATTTATTGGGGCATAGATATTAGTTCTGAGATGTTGTTTTATATCACTGTAAGGTGTTTTTGCATGCTGTGCAGCCAAGCATGCCTAACATCATCACCTTTAAACCTACTGCAGAATTAATTTCTAGTTCCAGTCTTCCCCATAGTAATAATAGTCTCTATCTGTCTGTTTCTGTCTCCATCTCTTCTAAGCTTTATTGATTTAAAGACAAAAGTGCCTGATTCACCACAGCAGGGAAGAAACAAAAAGCACGGATTTCTTAATTTACTTTCCTAATAAAACATCTTATGTAATTATCTTCTCTGTGTGTCCTTCCTCTCACAGCTTCTGAAGCTGTTGGCTAGTTACATTGGCAAAGCAGCAGAGACCTCCTTCATAATGATTCTGTCCTGTTCAGGTTTGGGAAAGTGAGCTGCGAGGTGGAGAGAGGCCTGGCCTATACACAGCCTTGCGTCTGTGTTAGTCAGGAATGAAGGGAAGTTACAGGATGCCCACCTGAGGGGGGCTTAATTCAGTTCAACCTCCTTATTTTGCTTTTGTGAGTTACATTTTCAGTTGTTACTCCTCTAGTAGTCAAAGTGAGCAGAAATTCCAGAGTTCTCTTGCCAGTTAAAAAAGCAATGCGACTGTTTGCTCACCATCGGAGTACTTAAACAGACCACCTTAAGCATATGTTTATGTTCACTGTAACTTTGGCAGTTAATCTGCGACTTTGTAAATCTGCACTTTATTTGACATCTCTTCTGGGATACCTTTTTTAACTGACCTGTCCTGCTAAATTCTAAGCATGTGCCTGTGTGTAGTTTAATCCAGGCACTGTTTAATTTTGTCATTCATAAGCAGAAGAATGAGAGAATTGTAATGGTGAGGACAGGGAGGGAAGGATACACTGGTGAAAGATCACATCATTTAAAGGGTGTTTTGAAAGTCATGGCCTGCTGCTTCATTCCAAATATCCCAACGTTTTACTTAGGCCTCATTCCAGATACCTAGCATAGGAAGGAACCTTGCTTGGGGTGGAATTAAGCTTGCCCATAACTACATGCCAACTCAATGCCATCAGCTACAAAACTAGCATCAAGATACCATGCAGCACGAATTTATGAACCATCAAGCTTGATAAAATCACTTGTCAATTTTTAAAATTTATATACATATACATACCTGAGCAGCTTAAAAGTTCATTTCAATGGAATTTCATGAGAACATGCCAGAGGGGACAAGCATTACTGTCCATTGTCACACTTTCAAAGGGGGAGTGGGCAGAGGAATGGAAATGGCTCTCCAAAAATCCAGCAATAATAAAGATTCAGTGCACAGAAATGTGCTGAGAATGTAATGCAGGCATGGGAAATGGGAGAGTTACTTGCATGAAAGCCGAGCAGAAAACATTTCAGTGACATGAAAACAGTCACTGAAGAGTCTATGAGTGTCTGAGTGTGCGTGCTGAAGACAAGCTTTGAGTAAACGCATTTGTTTCGCTGGGATGTGTTGACGTGCGTCAGTGGTCCAGAATCTTTCTATATAAGGAAGTTGCTAAACATTTCACGCTGTGTAATCTCTAACTGCCCTTTCATCATCTGTGAGTTCTGAGGATAAACTGGTTCCTTGAAGCTACTTTTTTCTACATGCAGTATGAATTCTACAATAACCTTTGTGTTTATTTACTGATTTTGTGGGCATGTTGTATTCCACCTGCTGAATGTTCCTACCTCTATAAGAGACAGGTAGAAATCTTGTGCCATTGCACAAGGATAGTTTTGAAAATTAAACTCAACTATTTTTTTTCCCCCTCCCTGATCCTGTAAAATCTCTAATCTGTGAAAGCTTCATTGGCACTTTTTTGACAGTGCATGATACATCCACAGTATGTGCCAGCCAATAAGCAGTCTGGGTTCTATAGCTTTACTGGAGCCAACAAAACTCCTTTGTATCATTGGGG
>CM021797.1:20373614-20438203 GCA_011076525.1 Nettapus auritus
TTTGGTTTGATGCTGCAGATGTGTGCAGTGACTGTGTAAGATACAGGCTTTTTAGACAAGTTTCTCCCTTCCTAAGAGATGTAGTAAGAACCTAGAATTTCCAGTTTTTCATAAAACTTTTACAAAACAATAACATGGATACATAACAAATACATTTTTTATAAACCATGGAGTATGGTTTGGGAGAGTTTTTCTTTAGTCAGTTTTAAGAAAGTGTTCTGCATTTTATTTTTCATCTTTTTACTTTTTGTGCATTCTTCTATATGAATCCATATGTGTCTCCACTACCACTGTGTCAAAATATTTTTATTTGTAAAATCTTCAGAAGAACTAACTAAAAGACATCATTTCCTGGATTAGATTGCCACCAGACTTTTACCAACAGAGTAGCTGGATACTTGGGACTTTTCTGTTTGTGTCACTGTAAAATAAAGTGGGTTAAGCATTACAGAACAAATATATTTGTGGACACTCATGTTACATAAACATGTTTTCCTGTTTATGTCATTTATTTCCAAAGAGAATTAAAAGCAGCAAAGCTCATTTTTGTCTTGGATGCTAAGAAATCTGGAGCTGCCATGGCTACTCAGACTCTGTCAGGTGAGCTGCTAACTTTTGTGCCCATTTATCTCCCTAGGACATCTCACTGCTAGGCAGATAAAAGCCAACCCGGGCAAAGTGGCAGGACCTGTGAGCTATCACTGCCACAGAGACACACTGCTGCATTTCTTCCCTTGAATTTAGGGAAGGTCCTCAACATAACCCTTTCCACCTGCCAGGATGTGAAGGAAGAGAGGTCTGGGGAAAGAATTGCTGGGTTTGGCAGCAAGAGCATGCTACATTTGTTTGCCTGTAATGTTGAAGTATATTATCAATAACCCAGTCATGAAATTTGTCAGTCATACAGTTGAATCACATCAAGTCTTCTGTATCCAGGGTCTTTTGGGGGTGAGACAGAATAGAAATAGTACATGATTCTCTTACATGGCAAAGAACCGTACTGTTAAGCAAGATTTTCTAATGGTGGCCCGTGGGCCGTCTCTCATCTTTAGGGTGCATGCACAAGATGTGACTGTAATAGTTGGCAATCCTCAAGATAGATCTAGGTTGTAGTGTCACCCACCCAGCCTTTCATGTAACCCAGAGTGCAAAGCTTCTGGAAGTTCTCATTTGAACTGACTCTGCAGGTCACCGCAGTATCTCCCACCTGTGTTTTCAGCACTTCCAACCAAGTGGGGAGTGCTATCAGCAATATTGTGGAGGTCCAAAAATTCTGCTCAAGTGGGAGTGTGCAACATATTTTTCTTATTCCATACAGCATATAGGCTGAGGAAAGATCACTTTTGTCTTGGTGCTGTGCCAGGAAACAGCTGCGCCCTGAGAGATTGACTCCATCCACTCTATTGCCTCCATCCACACCGGAACAGTGTTAAGCATAGACTTCTCTCTCAAGCTGCTGGCACTGTATTCCTCCAGATAAGGATGGGCATTCTCCATAAAACAGAGAACTTCTCTGCCCCTAATAATTTCCCATCCCTATCCTAAATCTGATCCCATTCCCGGAAGGTTTTAAACAGACCTTTCCCCCATTTCATGCACTGATTTTTTTCTTCTAGTTGAGACATGTCTCTTCAACATGAATTTGTGAGAAGATTTGTCTTGCCTATCTGCTACAACTAAGTCCTAATACCTCATTACAGCTGCTGAAAGAAGTGCCAATTTAAGGGTATGGTACATCTGACGCAACTCAGACAGTTGGTTTCTGGTAAGATGAACCGTAACCCTGGAAATGCCTAGTTGTTTCTGAAGTATTGTTAAAGGGACTTGGTGTGAGCAGATCATCCATGAACATCTACTTAGAGTTCGGTTAATTCCAAATGTATGTGCCTCTCCCCTCCACCTTCTTCTCACACTGTACCATAACAGGCCTCCCACCCAGAAATTGCAAGTCTCTTCCTCAACACTCCAGAAGCACATGTGGGTGCTTCAGGCCCACATACTCTTCAAACTGTACACCTTAAAAATCTGGTATAGCAGCCCTCAAAGCAAAGAGAATGGCATTCAGAGCACATTTTTCCTGCAATATAAAATGAATTTACACTATACAGTTTTTAGACTAGGCTTGCTTTCACACTACATAAATGTTTAGTAAGAAAGATTCTCTCCTTGCTTTCAGAAATAAACACAATTTTATGTTTCTATGTTTTGTGTTTCAGTACAGATTTTGATATTTTCTTCGCCTGCCACTTTCCAGAATGACACTGTGCTTACTGGATTGTATCATGAACAACTTGGTGTTGCCTAAGCAGCTTTGACAACAATTTATAAACCAGAAAGTAACATCCAGGAGAGCCTTTATAAATACACAAGAGGATCTTTTCATTACATTTGGAAATTAAAAGCATTTATATTGAGTTCATATGGCAGATCCTCAGGAAGCAATTTTTAACATGCATACTTGAATAACTGGTTTGCCTATAGAAAAAAAAATACCAACAAGGAAAGCAAAAAATTATGATAGAAAAATAAATATTTTAGTTATCTTCTAATAAAAACAGTTTTATTAATGGCAACATTCTGTGTATAAATGTCTATATGAATTTGAGTTATTGCATATCACATAACGGAGAATATTCTGGTCTCTCAGGTCAGTGCTGTCCCACATAACAATAAAATTAGGTAGAGAACACTGCAGCATCCTGGCAACAGAATCTCCTTGGAGTCATATGATAAGGAGGTGGGATTTTGTGCTCTCATGCATATCCATGTAGCAGAGCACAAGGAAAGACCTTTACAAGCTAAAGGAACATCAGGGTGCCTGTCAAATTGCTTTTCTTGGTATATGTTCCCTACCAGTACAGCTCCTTCACTAGTCTGACTCCCATTATTAAGATCCATCTCAGGCCTCCCTTGCACAGTGTGGGGCATGTGTGCCCCTGTGACCTACACAAGAGAATTGCAGTAGTGCTGAATGACCCAGAGATGCAAACTGGGATGTGCAGGGCAAACCAGCTCTGGCTCAATCTCAGTCTTCTCATATTTATTGCACAGCAAGTGTGTTTGCATCATTTGTGAAATTCTCTGTGTTAGCAGTACCCACTTGTCCTGGATTTGGCTGGGATAGAGTTAATTTTCCTCCTAGTAGCTGGCATGGTGCTGTGTTTTGGATTTAGGGTGAGAACAACATTGATAACACACTGACGTTTAATTGTTGCAGAGCAGTGCTTGTACCAAGCCAAGGACTTTTCAGCTTCTCGCTCTGTCCTGCCAGCAGGCAGGCTGGGGGTGCAGCAAGAGCTGGGAGGGGACAGACCCAGGACAGCTGACCCAAACTGGCCAAAGGAGTATTCCATACCATCTGACGTCATGCTAAACAATATATAGGGGTGGCAGCCGGCCGCCCCGGGGCGGCCAGCTGCTCAGGATAGGCTGGGCATCGGTCAGCGGGTGGTGAGCAATTGAACTGTGCATCACTTGTTTTGTACACACTATTATTAGTAGTTCTATTATCATCATTATTATTATTATCCTTTCTTTTCTGTCCTAATAGATTGTTTTCATCTCAAACCACAAGCTTTCACTCTTTTTTGTTGTTGTTGTTGTTGTTTTGTTTTTGATTCTCTCCCTTATCCAGGGGAGAGAGGGGAGAAAACAGCTGTGTGGTGCTTAGCTGCTGGCAGGGTTAAACCACTATAGCACTGTAAAAGTCCAAAAACATAAATTAATAGGTAAGCTGGCAATGTTTTTCAGAATCAGTCTCAGACTCCTATCTTGTGCCTTCTCACTCAGCCTTTTGTCCAAACCCAAAGTGCAAAGGTCTACGGCCTATGCACAGGAGTTGTTATACCCCCACCTGAAGGAAGTGTTTCTGTACATAACATAATGTTTTTGAATTGTTTCTGCAGGTGCTTCTTCTTCTTGGAAGTCTGCAGACTGCTTCAGAATATCCTTGACAGAGCTAAGGAACACATAGCTATAAGCAATTTTTATTCCTGGTGTATACAGTCTTTATATAATAAAACCCAAAGTTTTATTTTGGCTTTGAAAATAACTGTTTTCATTTTCTCTTTGCTTTGTGCTTGCATGGATAAATGTCTGAAATGTTGTGGAGCTCTCCTGAAGACGCGTACATTCGGATTGCGTGGGATAGCTCTCACCTTTGATAATAATCCACAAATGATTTTTGTTCTGCTGTACCATTTATTTGCCTATTCAAAAGAAAAAAAGAAAAAAAGAAAAAAAGAAAAAAAAAAAAAACCTACTTTTTAAAAAACTTTTTTTTCTGTTGTATTACACAAGACTAAAATTAGATCTTCATAGTATCCATTAAACATGGAGTCCTCTTACTTAAAGTGGAAGTAGAAAGAGGTAAGCATACGAGAACCTAACATAACTCTTGTTCTTCTTCATGTATGCAAAAAAAATAAAAATAAAAATAAAAATAATCTAAAATGTTTATTTTAAAAAATCCTCATTTTTTTGTTGAGCAAGAACTCATGAAGAAAACTCCACTTAAAATATGAACAGATGTTTTTATTAGAAGAAACTGCTGATCTACATGTAGTTTTGAAATCATGCAGCAGTAACTAGCCATGTAATTCAGTGCACTTACAAGTCAATGGTAGGACTTCTATTAATTTCAGTGGCTTCTGGACCATTCTTTGAAACAAGGTGAATTGGTGCTGTGTACTTCCATTCTGGGACTTGTTCCGGTTCAAACTCAGGTGTATTAATGGATATAGATGTCTTCCCATGTTCACACGTGTAATACTTCAGCTTTTTAAAGAAAATAAACCAATATAAATGGACATTCTCTCCTGCATTAAACAATGTCCTGTTAATATTTACTTTGAATGGCTGTTTGCTTAGTACAGCTAATGTAGAGGAGCATAGCCTACTTTGTCCACACAGTGACATTTCCAAGGGCTGAGTAAATGGCTAATGAATTATAAAATTTGTTGTTCAAAATTTAGCCAAAGGGGTGATGCAAGTTCCTATAAAACTGTGTGCATATTCCAAGAGTTAGTTTCTCGTTCACTGCTAAAGTGTAACAAACCTGTTGCAAACAAGTGTCCCAAGATATTTTTTCCTATTTTCGTGAGAAATATTGCATTTTGCCTTTTTCCTATGTCTTCTTTTTACAGTCATATTTACCAGGAAGCACCGAAAAAATGATATTGTTTATACCGTTTATGCAATAATTTCCATGCACAAACATATAAGCCTACAGAAAGCAGGCTCTTCTGGGCCAGCAGTCCTACAACTGTGTTCATTTAATTTCTCAGCTTTGTTTAGGATGAGAAATAATTCTAGATAGGTGTGACTGATGCAGACCACCTTCAGGTGATGGTCATTCTCAGTGCATTGTACTCAGCACATAGACAATAGCCATGATTCATCTAGATTGTCGTAATGATATCCTGATGTGACTTCACGTCACATTATCAATTTTCAGAATCATAGTTAGATATTAATCCTTAATAACAAACCATGCATTATCAATTATAAGTAAAACATGAATTTGGGATATTTTGGGGTATCACTATATGTTTGGGAGTAGGGCCCATATTTCATCCACATTAACATATTATCAGAAGATTAGGGGAATATAACTACATAGCAGTTGCTTTTAACTATTTGTTATAGTTTGTCTTTCAATTAATAAATCTGCTTATAGTTGCGACATTAGGAAACAAAAGGAATATAACTGAACTGATTATTGTTATTATCACTGAGTTATGTAATAAAATTACCCACTCATGTAGAAAGTAAAGGTAATTTCATGGAGACTTCTTATTATTAGTTGCTGATAAATGTAGCTTGGTGCTTCTTGTGCTCTTCTCCAGGTGGTCTTTCACTCTGAAATGTACAGCAAAAAGAAATCCACCATACGTTTCAGCACCTCGTAACTCTAAATGTGATTTCATGTTTAACACCTACCCTCCTTTTCTCACAGCCGCCCTGACATAACTATCTCTGTAGGGGCTGTCATGGTGAAATACTGGATGGTCTATAACCACAACAATGCTGCACAAAGTTAAATCGGGTGCAGGGAGTAACTTTTTATGAGTGAGCTTGAAAATCCTGAGTGTCACTGTGCTGCAACTGTGTACAGTGACGGAAATCTTGGCTTTGTGGCATGCAAGTGGCAAAGATCCCCCTGCCTTTTTCAGTATAGCCAGGATTTCACTAATTGAGTATTTGAAGTAATAATCCCTCTCAAAGACTGACTATTGTGGAGTGGCATTGGCAGATCAGCAGCTATCCTAAAGCAATACTTTTCCTCCCAACTACTGAATTGGAAGCAGCACCTCCTGTCAGGCCCTGATAAGAGGCACTGCTTGAGGGGCACTGTTTCTGGGTATGAGAAGCGGTAGCACATCTGGAGTAAAACTAAAAGTAGTAGGCCTGGTCTCAACGTACAGGTCTGATTAAAACTGCTGTACAGCAGGTGTATTTTGATTAAAATTGAATTTAAACAAATGCATGTGTTCGACAGCATTAGTAAGGAGAGAGGGTGCGAATGAGATGAGGGGAATACAGTTGGCAAAGCTGTGGAAGAAACATGAAGATAACAAAATTTTAGTTAATATTTGTATTTTTGTGGAGTTGCTTAGTTTTTGTACATTCTCATGCGCCTTCCTGGTAATGTAGTTTACCTGTAAACTAACCTGCCTCCATTCTTATGTTACAAATGATGAGATTGAGACAAACCAATGATGAGGATAAGACATATTCAAAATTACCTAAAGCTGGCTGCCTCAGAGAGAACTTGCTACTCCTTGCTGTCTTCCTGTGCCCCCTGCACCCCTCTAGTGGTCGTGTGGCTACAAGGCAGGATGACTCGAGCTAATCCAGAAGACAAGTAATAAGCACACACAAGTGAATGTAGTTGCCACTTTAGCCCCCTACACCTGTGAGTGCACAAGAAAATAAAAGAAAAATCAGCTCGTGGGAGAACAAGGTGGGAGCAGGACAGTTCTTCTACCATCAGCTAGCTGGCAGATCAGTTTTGCCATAACAAGAAACCTCACTCTTAGTCATTCAGAACTTGGCTTCAGATATTTATGACTTCATCCAGAGAACATCCCATCTGACTGCAAGGAGAACTGCAGGTGTCCAGGGCTTTTGAAAAGACAGGCACAGTGTCTAAGGCAAAGCATCTGGAATTAGAAGCTGCTTTTGAATATTTGAGTCTTTGTGATTCACTCAGTTAAGAAACAAGCTGGTGGCACAGTCTGAAATAGAACTGCTGCCTCCTGTCTCAGCCATGCTCTCTGTTCTGTAATGCTCATGCTAGACCCTGCCATCTCCCACATACTTTGTGACTCATTCTGTCCCTAAAATTATTTGCACCTGGTGTTTTACTAACAGTGTAATGGGTAAAAATATGGCCTTCAGAAGCATTTAATTAAACCACAAAAATTTGCTTATCATAAGCCTCTGAGCTTTTATCCTATGCTCCATAGTACCTGTATTTTCCATTTTGTCCTTTGTTCTATTTAGCACCATTTAGGCTCAGACGCATGGACACAGGAAAGATGTAACTTCCGTCTCCGGTGTCTGTCATGCCTGCTCAGTATTCCCAAAGTACTCTTCTGTAACACCATTAAATGTGTCTTTAAATTTCTTTCCTGCCATGAAGGTCTCCTCTTGTGTTGCTCAGCAAAGACGTATCAGTGGTTTTTGTTGTTGCTGTTGTTGTTTTTCATTTTTCTTCTCTTCCATGTTGCTAAGTCAGAACATAATACCCTTAGAGCTGGCTTATTGTCTGTGTGCTTAACTAGAAGAACAAAGGCACCTGCAGTGCTCATAAATATTACTACTGCCATTGCTCCCCTGGAATCCTTAAACTGTTATTTCCTTTTACAGCATAATCAATTCCCTGTGTATGGGTTTTGTACATCTCCTGGTATGAAATTAGGCAGAGCTGAGTTTGTGAATGTGACATGCATATCCCAAACACTAAAAGATGGAAGTAATCTGACTAGCTAGCCAGGCAGAAATTTATCTGATAGAGCAGCTATTTAGGATTACTTTGGTGATAAAGGGATAAATTTTACCAAGAAGCATGCTTGTACAGTGAAAATATTGTGAGTATTGTGAGCCTTAAAATGAACAGAGTTTGTATTTGTTTCACTCTTTTCCCTCCAAATGTTTTTGATGATAGTAGTTGGAAGAGAAGCACAAGGGCTATTGTGAATTCTTCCTCAGGAGGAGGTCTGAGAAATGCTAGGAACTACAAAATCACACCTCTTACTCAATACTCTGATGTCCAGTAAATCTGGCTTCTTTGTTGACATTGGCTTCATAGACTGAGTCTTGTACATTTGGATTGTCTTCTCTGAAGGGAGATTTGTGTAATTGAACACACTGAGGTTGAAGAGGGATCTTAAAATCTTTAGTTATAGGAAGAAAGCTGCCAACAAAATTTCAACCCTGGATATGGAGACAGCAGACTTTCAGGCTGCTCAGGGAATGATTAGTAAGGTCCCTGGAAAACGGCTTTTGAAAACATCATGGTCCATCAGTGCTGGTAATTTTCTAAGTACCACCTCTTAAGAACAAAGGAACAGGCAATTCCAAAATGTTGGAAGTCAAGAAGGTGGGGCAGAAGAATGGCTTGGCTGAGCAAGGATCTTCTAGAGCTTAGGTGAAAAAAATAAAGTGTATGGCCACTGGAAACAAGATTGGGCAATATAAGGGCTACAGAGATGCTGTTCATCATTGTAGGGAGAAATTATTGGGGTCAAAGCTCAATTAGAGTTGAAACTGGCCAGTGCTGTGGGGCACAATAAAAAGGGTGTCTGTTTCATGTTAACAGCAAGTGGAGTAACAGAGACAACATTGGTCCGTTACTTGATGGGGGTGGTCACCTCACAAATAGGGATGTAGAAAAAGCAGAGATGTTTAATGCCTTCTTTACTGCTGGCTTCAACATCAGTGATGGGCTCTGGGATCCAGAGGGCCCTTAGTGGAAGGACTGGGACTACAGAAATGGTAAACTTGCAGCCAACCCTGAACAGCGAGACTTGCTGCTTCAGTTAGATGTGTACAGGTCTGTGGAGCCTGATGGGATTCATCCCAGGATACTCAGAGAGCTGGCTGATATCTTTGTGAGACCTCTCTCTCAATTGTTTTTCAACAGTCTTGGGAATATGGAGTGGTCCCAGTTGAATGCAAGCTAGCAAATGTTGTTCCAATTTTCAAAATAGCAAGAAGGAGGACCCTGGTAATTACAGGCCTGTCAGCCTCACTTCAGGGCTGCATGAAATTATGGAGAAGATTATTCTGGGAGTTATTGAAAAATACCTAAAAGACAGCACAGTCATTGGTCATAACTAATGTGAGTTCATGAAGGAAATGTGCTGCTTAATTTCCTTTCATGAAAAGGTCACCCCTACAGTTGACCAAGGGAATCCAGTTGATGTAATCTCTTTTGGATTTCAGCAAAGCTTTCAATACTGTGTCTCACAGTATGCCTCTGGACAAAATATCCAGGACAAATCTTGATAAATGTATAATATGATGAGTGAAAAATTGGCTGACAGGTTGGCCTCAAAGGGTTATAGTAAATGGGGTTACATCATGCTGGTGGCCAGTCACCAGTGGGGCTTTTCAGAGCTCTGTTTTAGGGACAGTTCTCTTCACTGTTTTCATAAATGACTTGGATGCAGGACTTGAAGGTATACTGATTAAGTTTACAGATGACACTAAATGAAGAGGAGCTGTTGACTCCACTGAGGGTGGAGAGGTCTCACAGAGAGATCATGACAAACAAAGAGCTGGGCAATCACCAACAGTATGAAGTTTAACAAGAACAAGTGCCAGATTCTGCATCTGGAATGGGTCAACCCTTGCTACATGTACAGACTGGGGGACAAGAGGCTGGTGAGCAGCCCCACAGAAAGGGAACTGGCAGTTTTGGTTGACAGAAAGTTGAATGACAGTCAACAGCGTGCCCTGGCAGCCAAAAGGGCCAACCATACCATGGGCTACATCATGCACAGCATTGCTAGCAGGTTGAGGGAAGAGATTGTCCCACTCTGCTCTGCACTAGTGCGGCCTCAACTCAAGCACTGTGTGTAGTTTTGGACACCACAGTAAAAGAAAAAACAAAACAAACAAACAAACAAAAAACACAACTATTAGAGAGCATCTAAAGGAGGGATGCAAAGATGTCAAAGACTCTAGAGGGCAAGATGCCTGAGGAGTGGCTGAGGTCTCTGGGTTTGTTCAGCCCACACAGAGCAGGCTGAGGGGAGGCCTCATGGCGGCCTGCAGCTCCCTCACAAGGGGAGCGGAGGGGCAGGTGCTGAGCTCTGCTTTCTGGGGACAGCGACAGGACCTGAGGGAACGGCATGGAGCTGGGACAGGGGAGGGTCAGGCTGGGGGTTAGGGAAAGGTTCTGCACCCAGAGGGTGGTCGGGCACTGGGACAGGCTCCCCGGGGCAGTGGGCACAGCACCAAGCTGCTGGAGTTCAAGAAGCATTTGGACAATGCTCTCAGACAGCTGGTATGATGTTTAAGTTGTTCTGTGTGTAGCCAGGAATTGGACTCAAGTATCGCTGTAAGTCCCTTCCAACTCAGGATATTCTGTGATTCTGGGATTTGATGATTCAATGATTCTATGATTGGATTTCACACTTCAGGTAAGTGCTCTAGCCATTGGGTTGGATAGCCATTGGGTTGGATTCATTTCCTATGCTACCAGGAAATGAATCTGAAAAAAGTAGCAAATGCAATTGCATTTTGTGAAGGATATCGTTCTGTCACCTTCAGTTAGGTGTGACTGGAGAACATTTACTGAGCAAGGCTTACAAGTCACTCTCCAAATTTTTAGGTCCTGCGGTGCTTGGAGAGTGCTTGCCTAGTCTGGTGGAAGCAGTCACAATTATATAGCGCTTATGGGATGCTCAGGCCCAAGACCTCATTTATAAAGTGGCCACTGTGTGTGTGAAGGATGGCTTCACAGACTGGGACTTAAATGATGGCAAACATGCCCAACTCTGGGTTTGATTGCTTGAATCCATTGATAGATCTGACTGAAGCTGGAAGTGGCAGCAAGCAGAAGAGATAGGAGCAGAATCAAGGATATTCTCTTGGCAAAACTCTTGTGCTCAAAGTCTCACTTTAGCAGAACTTATGTTTAAACTCTGAGTGTTTGAGCTCTCTCAGTGACAGTCTGTCTGACCAATACAGGCCATTTCTACATATTATTAATCTCAAATGAAATTCTCTATTTTAATGCATATACTTTATCAGAACTTTGAAGCAGTTTTGATATCAGAAATGGTTCTAATTTTGTTTCCTCAAAAACATTTCTTTAAATAAATAAATAAATAAAGCAGTAGATCTTATCTGTCCACTGAGACACTCAAATGAGGGGTAAACTTCAGACACCACTCAAATGGGACACAATTCATTCCCAGCTTTTCAACCTCTAGCACTTCAAAGAGAAGAGTGCAAATAATTTTTTAGAAGGAAATATTTGCTTCTCCTGAATATTCTCAGTGATAAAGTGTGATATTTCCTTAAAAATAACTGATTCATTTTCAGCTGGAATACATGAGTAACCAGCCTCAGGTGATAAGTTTTTGGAGTGACATTTCACATATTGGAGTGCCATACTTTTATTAGTATGCTAATAAACCTATGCAAGGTGACCCAAAAATATCTTTGGGGATAAGGGTTGGGTTTAAAATGAGGTTTCAGAGACAAAGTGTGCATATCTATGATTAAATTATACATTATAGAATAACATATTCTTAAAGAGAAAGTAAATTTGTTGCTCTTCTATCTTCTGTAGCTGAGGTCAGTGAATTCAGATCCTTTCTGTCGGTTATCAGGGACGGGGAGGTTCACTTCAAGATTTTATGGACCAAAGCTAGTCCATTCATATTTCTAGGGAGCCTTGTCTCCTACCATAAGGAACCTGTTCCTTTCTTTGAAAGTGCCCCATTTAATCCCAGTGGAAGCAGGTGTAAGTGGAGATGAAATCAGCTTTGCTTTTGACATTTGAGCTGGCAACCTATCTTTTTTCTAAGAGTTGTAGTTCTCTCCCAGATTTAGTATGCTTTTGTGGTTAATTAATTAATTAATTTATTTATTTATTGGAAAATACACAATATCCTATAAGGACTACTAAGGACAGCAAATATAGCTCTGGATTTCTAGACAATTGCACCAATCCTGGTTATGGCAAACATCAGAACTACCAAGGAATGCTGATAAGGGAAAGATATTACATGTTCTTTCCCTTGCATTTCTCATGTTACTAGTTACATGTCTCTTTCACTAGGACAAAGACATTCTTTATTTTATAGGTTTAAAATAAAATATTTTAATACCTCTTGCATGATTTTACTAGTCTTGGGGCAGTGATTAACATGTGATAAGCTCCCCTGAGAGCAAAAACATTAAGTTGTTAACAAGTTGCAAAGTGTGCACATGTAGAGTTTACAGTAAGGTATTGGATGTCTGCCATAAAGTGTTTAAGAGTGGCTGAGCAAAATCAGTGTAGTTTTGCCACTAACTTCAGCAGATGAGGATTTCATGCACTGGGGAGGGCTTCTAGGAAGAATTTTGGGCAAAATTCAGTATTAGCAATCTATTTCTATCTCATTCAAGAACTTACCTAATAGGCAACTAAATGATGTTTACATATCTTGTGAGAACAGCTAGGGCGGTGTTTAAGCTTGAAGAAAAATCCTGATTAAAAAAAAATAATAAAAATAAAAGCAGCAAGGTGAGAAGAATTTATTTGTCATTGTCCCCTCTCTGGGGGACCAGATTGTCCACCACTGTGTATTCCAGTCAAGTTATTTGTTTTGGAGAAATTAATCCCTCTGAGATTTCCTTCTGCACAGAAAGTGTCTAGCCAAACAAAAACTTAAATAGAAATCTTTAATGGTACTACATATTTTTAGTATCCAACCGGTAGCCAAACAGATGTGTCCAACCAGTATGCTATACAGTGCAGGGCGCACATCTGATAAGCAACAGAACTGACTATTTGGTTTTGACTTCCTTAATTTTCAGCCTTTGGAATTATTCTTCTGGACCCTGAAGCCTATCTTATTAAAATATCATGGATGTTATGAAGGCCATTGGACATTTTAATATAATTCTACCTTAATCTATGTGTTAGTGATTTTATATTTTAAATGTCTTCATCCATGCAGGTCAGAATTTTCTCTGTAATACCAGTTTCCTGGCTTGACAGAAAAACAAGTAACTACAGCAGGAGCTGATCATTGCTCTTCCTCCTTTAAGGAGCAGCCACTGTCTTTGAAATTACAAACTGCTTGTCTCATCCAGTTCCTGATAAACTTGTGCCTGTTTATCAGAAACCACTGCCACTTGTTACTGACCAGCTATAGAGAGCAGTTCCCAAGAATGACTGGAAGTTGAGACAGACCAATATTCTCATCTTTACATATGCACTCTTTAGTAGTTAACGGTGGATCCATATGCTTTGCAAATGCTTTTGAAACTGAGAAATAAAGTGCATTCTGAAAACCACATCAGTAGATACTGTATTCAGGTTAGCTAGGCCCAGAAAAAAAAAAAATGCCTGAATTATCCCATTGTATGGATGCATTCTCCTGAAAGGATGGACATGGACTCAGAGCTGTACTTGATGATCCTTGTGGGTCCCTTCTGACTCGGTATTCCATGACTCTGTGATTCTATAAATCTTGTTTGAAGAAGTACATCTGTTCTCGTTTTATGCCTGACTCCAAGCTGAATTGTCAAGTCTTTCCCTTCTGAATAAAGAAACCTAGAGAAGTGCTGGTAGAACAGTGCAGCTCTAGAGAAACAAGTATTTCTCTAGTTTCTGTGAACTGTAAGAGAAAAATTCACTTTGCTAATAAAATAGTTTTCAGGTAGCAATTAGATATCATGTGGTACTTTTCCATAGGGGCAGATCCTTGAAGTTTTACACAGCTTTCTTTCTCCCAGGGAACAGGGGGAGTCTTACCAATGTGTCTAAATACTTGATGGGAAGAAAGGAAGAGGGAGCTAGGCTTATCTCAGTAGTGCCCACAGAAAGGACAAGAGGCAATGGGCATGAATAAAAACACATTAAATTCCAGCTGAACACAAGAAAACACTTCTTACTGTCCAGCACTGGAACAGGTTGCCCAGAGAGGTTCATGATCTGTGAGGATTCTCAAAACCCAACCAGACATGGTCCTAGGCAACCTGCTGCTGCTGACCCTGCACAAGATTTGTAGGCTAGGTTGTCTCCACATGTTACTTCCTACCTTTAATGCTTCTAACAGGGGCAGAACTATTAGACTATTTTCAAGTGTATCGTTTCATAAAAGCCCAAAGAAATAGTGGAGTATATTCTATTCCACCACACTGACAAACAGTGGTGGCCACTGTAAAATTCAGGGCATTTTCTTTCTCCACAGTTCAGCTCCATGTTATTGTGAGTTCTGTACCTTGCTGACAGTGTCACTCTGGATTCATGGTACAAGGCGGAAGGGGTTTTCATTAGTTTGTCTTTCAGTAAGCAAGATCTTCAATTATTTCTCGTGCTAAAAAAACTAGGAAAACAAATTAGTTTTTATCCTTTAAGACAGGTGAATGTTCATTACTATGCCACAAACACAATGTCACTAACAACCATTTTTGAGAAACAGGACAAATTTCAACAAGGGAATAACATCTTGAAATAAAAAAATAAAGCAATATTCTCCCTTGAAGAGGGAAATTCCATACAAATGCAAAATCATATTGGAAAAGCAACATTCTGAAGTCACGTTGTCAAGGCAAGTAACATGATTGTTCGATGTTTACCAAGAGCACAGCAGGAAAGAAGAATCTCTTTCACACTGCTAATAGTTGTTAGTGAGGAAAAAAATCACTAGTGTTTGTTACTTAAGAAAGACAGGTGCATAATACTGAAGTTTTCAGGTAAGCAGAAGTATAAAACATTCAGTATAAGCTGCCACCATGTCATTCAGAGAAAGACTGAAGGGCAAAATGACAGTTTCACCCCTTAAGATTTTATTTTCTCCTTCACTTTTCCTGTAGCTTTAGTGTCTTTCAATATTTGCGAAAGCTAGTTAGAAATGTAACTATAATTTTAAGACTCATGCTAATGTTTACTGTAGGTATAATTCATCTAATAGATCAGCATGAGTTTGTGGGGACACTCCAGTGTATTATTTCAATGAAAAATCCCAAATCCGGATAGCCAATCTGTCAGCTTAGAAAATGACTACTGTGATAAATGCACTGCAGTGTTTACAAAAACATGTTTTATTTCTCTCACACACACATTTAATCAGTATATTAGATTGTTGTGGAGCAAAGTCCAATAAGACTCTAATGATAAGTATTTGGAGACAGCATGCCTTGGCATACATTTCCTATGCAGATCCTCTAAGATTTTAAGTAGTTAAACCTTCACAGTACATTTCAGCATTACTCTTTTGCTTATAGAACTTATTTGGTGTTTTGTTTCTCCCTCCATTGTGTTTTTCTCTTGGAGGTACACTGTTTTGCAGAGAAACAATTAAATTACTGCCCTAGAAATTCTTCTCTGCATTGTAAGTCACTTTTAATGACATTTTAAAAGTTTGCTTTTTTTATTATTATTATTTTTTTTCATAAATGGGAATTTCTGAGAATTCTTTTGATAACACATGGTCAAAGTACACTTATTGTAGCTAATAACAGAATAATTCCTACCTATATTAACATATACTTCTGGTGTCTATCAAGTTGAGATGATTTAGGAAATCTAGTTGCTCTGTCTGTGCAGTTTTGGTTTTAAGGAGATGCTGGTAATAGTTGGGAAATCTTTCTGAAACTGTTTTTCTGCATGAGATGAATTCTCATTTATAGTTTACTTTTAATCCATTTGTCATTTTCCAAAAGAATGGTAAGTGTTGATGTAGTGCTATTCAGCATGCTTGCCCTGCTGTTACAAAGCCAATGAATAATTATTAATCCCAAACTTACATTGAAATCGTACATGGTTAGGATACCAAAAGAAGTAAAGCAGGTTATCTTTATATAACTCCTCTTAAAAAAGTCTGTTGCTTTATTTCACAAGTAAAAAAAGCAAAGCTGGCAAATTAATGCATGTTCATTTCATTTTCCCTGGTACTACGGTAAACAAGGAATTAAAAATAAATACTTAAATAATCAGATTCATTCTGTAATAATAACCAAGAGAAGAAAGGACCTAGGGCTAACAAAAGCCAAATGCAAATTTAACATGCATGCCAAAGACAAGCCCCTTGCCATCTTTTTTTTTTTTTTTTTTTTTTTTTTTAATCCACGTTTACTTAACTAATTGGATGACACATGGGACAGAGTTTGGCTCCATTACAGCCTTGTCCATTTACAATATCAGTGGCCAGCATAACATCAAACCAGGAATATCCACTGGACAGATAAGTTAACTCTTCAGCATCTTCTGCTTCAGGGAGGAGTAGAGGCTGAAGAGGAGAAGCCAGGGGAGTTGAAGCAGCCCAGGCTCCTGTCCATGACCTGCCCACAGACAGCCATTACAAGGTGACCGCCAGGGGCTGGTCCCCAGGGTAAGCTACAGAGCAGTGGGGACTGTCCTGGCAGGGTAGCCTGAATGAACATCTGGTGGTGTAATGCTCAGGTGGTGCATCAACACATCTATTTCCCCTCCTTGGTCTTTTCTCACAATGGGTAGAGCCTCCATTGTACCTCCTCAGCATAACACCCAGTGGTTTGGGTATTACATTTCTCTCTGTGAACGCAATAGGAAGATTCTCACTGACTTTGGTGGGCTTTGGGACCATTTATGATGAGCTGACGATCATCTTCAAAAGATCCTCATAGACATATGTATCTAATTTTATATTTTAGAACTGTGATCTTCCAGCTGTGCTTCCATAATTGCAAAGATCTATCAATTAAAAAAAAAAAATAAAATAATTTCTTTATACTGTAAAGAGCAGCTGACGCAAAATATCAAGCAGATTTTTTTTTTTTTTTTTTAAATAATAATAATAAAAATCACCATATAAATAAAAGTTCTTAGAACACTAAACACACACCATATTTCATCAAAGTCATTGGAACTTTGGGACACAGAAGGAATGCCGTCTTGTGACATATTCTGTGTGATGCACTTCAGATGGAAACCCCCCCACTGGACACTGTTGCAATAACAAGCCCAGAAATTACAGCTGTAACACTCAACTGCATGACTAAAGCCTACGCAGTTTGGACCCTGAAGGGCATCATACAAGCTTAGTCACAGTTACACTGTTAACACATGCTCCAGCCACATGCACACATGCTGTATTTTCTAAATGTTAAGGCCGTGACAACTGTTGCTCTTTGCTGTGCTTGTGGGTATGATCAGGGAAATGGCACAGAACAGTTTTGAGCTATTAAAGAAGTCTGTTGCAGACTTCCTTCTACTCGTGTGAGTGTGACTAACCATGAAATGGGTCGGAAATCACACCCAGACTCACAGCTCAATACTCTAAGACAGAAAAGAAAAATATTTTGATTAATATCCTATGAACTTTTTTTAGTGAGCTTATTATTGTTGTTATTAGTATTATTATTTTGTTATCATTATTGCTAGGTACTAAGTATTAGGCCTGATCCTGCTCCTCACACCTGCTTGGTGTTAAGTCCTATTCATCCTCTTTTTGTGGGTTTCCACAGATTCCACCAATTTCGGTAACATTTCATTTTCATATATCTGCAGTGTGGAAGATCAAACAAAGCATATAAGATCAGAATAATCAAAATAACTCCATGTCGAAATCTGTAACAAAGTCTTGTCCTGGCAGATTAACAAAATGTCCTAAGTTAATAGCAGTAGTTTAGTAGTTGTTCAGAACTTTACGTAGTCACAAAATGTCATGCCATGGGACAAGCTGTGCAGGAGCTGTGGCCAAGAATGATGGCAGCAAGTGGGAAAGGTTCTTGTACAAAAGGGAACAGCAAGAAAAATCCCTTTAAAAATATTTTCCTTTATTTTAAGGAAGAAGAATGTCATGTACCTACAAGATTCAGACAAAAATTAGAAAAAATGTTAAGCAGCACAGAGGATGGAGGTGAGTACTGCAGAACATGATGGAAGTAGGAACCCATGGTGAGAAGTGGCTGCAGCTTTGCTGCATCTTCTCTTTAATTTGTGTCCTTACCACCTGGACCTTCTTCAGAAGGACACAGATAACCTCCTGTCCTCCCTGCTTTCCAGAATATGACTCAGATTCAGTGGTGCCCACAGAGGCAGTGGAACTTTTTCAGCTGCACAGGTGTAGTCAAGAGCCCTGCCACTAGTTCAGCTGAGTGACTTGGCCCTCTCAGATGTGTAGTAAACCGCAGCATAGCAGTGTACTCCAACCTGAGGCCATGATTCTGCTTCTGGTTCTGTTGCTGAGGCCTTCGGTAAATTGGATCTACTGGCTTCCTCTCTTAATCCCTTCCTCTCCCAGTCTGTCAAAAGGAGGTGAGGGGAGAGGTGCTCACCTCTCCAGTATAGTACTAGGTTATAGGTGAAGCTCTGAAATTATTATGCAAGGTTTTATTATTAATGTTATTCTTAACAGTGTTGCTCAGCAAAATCACCAGATTTTGATCATGGATTGACAGACTGCACACAAACATTTTATACAGACATTTGTTCATAAACATCTAAAACCTGCTTTTTGCACTCACCTGTGTTTGCAAACCTGAGACTTCTTTTATTAATGCTTCTTATAAACAGTCATATAAAGCAAAATATCAGAGAGTGTATACAGTGTGTTTGTTTATATAAACAGAGGCTATGAGTACATTATCAACATACACACCCAAATGTGATTCTTGCACATAATCACTATGACTTAAAGAGGTTATTTCCTGGTTCAGTGCAATGTTCTGTTTTCTTTTTTCTTTTCTTATTTTTTTTTTCCCAGAAAAAAATACAGTTTTATCAATTTTGTGATTTCTTGTTAGTAAGCAGTAGACCAAAACTAACTGCAGAAGGGATTCTGATGTATATAATCAGAAATCTGATGTGTAACTTGTATACCACAGGAAATAATACCTAATGTGATAGCTTTTTGCTTTTTTTTTTTGTTTTTATATTTTTTAGTTGGTTAGTTAGAGAAGGAAAAGGCAATGCCTTTCTTTGTTGTTTTGCTTTCTTTTCCTTTTCCTTTTTTTTTTTTTTTTTTTTTCACATCTATAGCAATCTTGTCAATGGACTTTTTTTTTTTCCAGTGATTCTCTTGTACATATGTATAGACAGATACAGTTACATATGGCAGATTCAAACTAACTCCCAAGCATGTCACCTGATTAGAAATTATTTTTGCCTTAAAATAGCATAGATGGTGAGGAGCTCCACTACAGCATTCTAAAAGGAAATCTAATTTTTCAGCTTGAGACGAATGGCTGTTAATTCTAAGCTACCATTTTCATTTTTCTACAGCAGAAATGCATATTTTCCCCAATGATAAAATTTTCTCATAATAGAAATGAGCCAGTCCCCACGGGTGTGGTTATCAAGAGATAATCTCACCCCAATCTGATTAGAAGCATAAGGCTTGTGCCTCAAAATGCCCCAGGGTGTGATTATCTTATGATAACCATACCCAGTATCATGTCTTATTGATTAACTAATAAAGCTTCAGCATTATTATTCAGAGGAGGAACTAAGATATCAGCAAGAGATCTGGTTCTGGAAGGGGGAAGATTCTTTGGAGCTCTCCAAATAGCCTCTCTTGTTCTGATTATAGCATCTCTGAAATTATGGGGTCACCAGATGCCAGTTTTTTGTTTCTTATTGGTGATTATATCAATGGTTTATTAAAACTGGGCCATGCCCACAAATATGTAAAGACCCATTTTCATTAAACTGTTCCCTTTGCATTTATATTACAGATTTAGGTTACACTGCAGAATACAATTACATTCTCTGGAGAGGATTTTGTAGTCTAGACATTAGCTGAGCACCACTTGCAGGGCACCTCCACATTGTCTGTATGGTTATGGCATGGGGAGGCATGTTATGGCATGACACATCTCTGTTCCACCAGGGGATCACTCCTTCCATGCCCACATGCCCTATAAGAGGGGCAATAAAGCCAGCCCCACCAGCCCTGGGTCTCCTGAGTCCTCCAGTCCCAGTCATCTACTGTTACAGGCTGAGTATAGCTGTCTAGCCATTAAACCTCCTAAACAATAGCACAAAGAGGCCTTAAACATGTGCTGGAGCTTTAACTAGAAAGCCACCTCCCCCTCTCTGCAGTGTAGTTTGTTCTTTATATATATTAAAAAAAAAACCAAAAACAAACAAAAAAAACCAACCAACCAGCCAAACAAACAAAAACAAACAAACAAACAAACAAAAAACTACTTAATGATGTGGGACTTGCTTGTACAGGCTAATGTCACAGCCAGCGGATTCTGATCTTCTCTGCATCAGTGAAGCACTGGAATTATTTCACTCACTTCGGTAGAGCAAAACCAGGTTAACAGATACATCTAGGAAGAAAATACGGCTGGCATATGCAAAAAGAGCCTCACTAGAGATTCCCTTGCAGTACAACTTCTACATATGGACGGCAAAGGAGGCAATATGTCCCTCTGTTAGAGGTAGATGGGAGGGTTTTTGGGGAAACAAAGGCAATATTTACATCTGTATTGCAGTCTTCTCAGTAAAAAGTGAGATGAAAATGTAAAATGATGAAATGTTTGATCAAACTTCTCATGTAGGGATGTGCAGCTCGCACCTAACAAAGGGCTCATTATACAGCAATGCAATCCACACCACAGTAATCCACTGTAATGAATTCTTTGGCAAATTTGCTGTGTCTGTTGTGTTGCCATACGCTCTGTTAATGGAGAATGTTAATTTCTGGAGCTAGCTGGAGCTTGCTGGAGGGCTGTCATCCTGCCCTTTCATGCTGTGTGGCAAAAATAGCTTCTTGTTCCTATAGCCAGCACAGCTCCCATTTGGATAGTCACAGAGGTGATATGGGTATAGATCAGGTTCTGAAGACCACTGGCATTTCCAGGATCATGTTACCTACAGCTTCCCAGAGCAGGTTCACGTGACTAGTAGCCAAAAAAGACCATCTTCCTTCAGCATTCCCACAGATGTTTCCACCACTGTGGCTGTGTCACCATTTTTCACTGGGAATTGCTAACATCTCTGGAAGAGACGAGATATTTAGGCTGTAATCCGTCTCTGTTCAACATTTCTTGCATGGGACTGTGGTGGTTTTACTCGGGTGGGCAGCCGAGTTCCACCACAACCGCTCTCTCACTCCCCCTCCTCAAAGAGGAGTGAGGAGAAAATACAATGAAAGGGGCTCAAGGGTTGTGATAAGGACTAGCAGATCATGCAATAATTATCGTGACGGGCAAAACAGACTCAGCATAGAGAGAAAGTAAGATTTATTGCTTATTACTAACAAGCTAGAGAAGTGAGAAACAAAGGAAAGAAACCAAAAGAACCTTCCCCCCCCGTCCACCCTCTTCCACCTCCTCCCCCCGAGTGGCGCAGGGGAACGGGGGAATGGGGGTTATGGTCAGTCTATAGCACTTCTTCTCTGCCGCTCCTTCTCGGTCACTCTTGTCCCCTGTGCTGTGGGGTCCCACCCACGGGATGCAGTCCTTGCTGAACTGATCCAGCGTGGGCTGTCCACAGGCAGCAGCTCTTCAAGAACTGCTCCAGATATGGGTCCATACCACGGGGTCCATCCCTTTGGAGCAAAGTGCTCCAACCTGGGTCCCCCACGGGCAGCAGCTCCTGCCGGGTCACCTGCTCCTGCGTGGTCTCCTCTCCACGGGCTGCAGGTCCGGCCCGGAATCTGCTCCGGCAGGGGTCTTCCACAGGCCGCAGTCTCCTTCGGGGCACAGGCTCCACCGTGGTCTCCTCCACGGGCTGCAGCGTGGAACCCTGCTCCACCGTGGTACTCCATGGGCTGCAGGGGGACATCCTGCTTCACCATGGTCCTCACCACAGGCCGCAGGGGACTTCTGCTCCGGCGCCTGGAGCACCTCTCCCCCTCCTTCTTCACTGACCTTGGTGCCTGCAAGGCTGTTTCTCACTCCTCTCACCCTCCCAGCTGCTGAGTGGCGCAGCGGTTTTTTCCCTGTCTTAAATATGCTCTCACAGAGGCACAAAACCACATCGCTTATTGGCTCAGCTCTGGTCAGCAGTTGGGGCCCTTACCAAACATGGGGCAGCTTCTAGATCCTTCTCACAGAAGCCAGCCCTACGGCCCCCCTCCTACCAAAACCTTGCCACGTAAACCCACTACAGGGACTCATTCTGCCTGAGCCATATAAAGGCATAAACTAGACACAGGGGTTTTACCATCCAGCTTCCACCTGCAGTCAGTGGAAAGAGATCGGCAGCTTCGGGAGGTGGGTGATGCTGTCCTAGGGCAGGTGCCCATAACAGAAATGGTAAATCATACATTGGGGTGTCTGTCCCTCACCCTTGATATCAGGAAGGAAGCCCAGATGGCAAGTTTGGGTGGGATGCTCGTACACAGCCAGGTGAGGTGAGAGGAGTCCTGCCTGTGCAATAACCAAGTCTTCACTGGAACTTGTTTTAACAGTACACAGTCTTCACTGTTGCACCTCTGCTCCCGATCCACATGGTTAGTGCTGCTTTGCAGACTTAAGGCTGTGGGCAGCAGTGCTGCCTGTTTCTTGCATCCGAGATTTAGTGCCGGATGCATGGCTCTCTCTTAAGTCTTGTCTTTCCCTGTACAATGGTTCTGCAAAGAAACATAAAATTCCTGCCAAGGACACATCCTAGTGAGGACATTTCCCCCTTCAACAGCACCTTTCTGTTCCATTGTTAATTAATATGAATAGAGTTCATCCTGAATCATAGTGCATATTCTTCTTGTCTTGAATAGGTTACAGTCCAGGTGACAGAAAGGGAGGAGGCAGAGCAGATTTAGAAGACCAGAAAGTAAAGTACACTCACAAAGTGATCTTAGTTTAAATGTCAGGACATTTTATTGCTCTCTTGCAACTTGCTGTGATAATTACAATTTTGTTTTTTTTTCTGTGATGTCCAGAAAGAATTTTTGCAAAAGTGTTTCTGATTTTGTCCATATGTTTTTTAGTGGAAAATGTCATGTTCTCCATATATAAGCCTACTTACCATAGATCTAATCCTATTCCAAGAATTCTCTTTTCCTTTTATAGAAAAAGTGAAAACAAATGGTCATCCTGACTATCAAAGCCAAAGTCGGTATGTTTCCATTCTCTGCAACATCCTAGAATGAAAAGCACACCTTCAGGACAGGGCAAACAGGTGACTACCAAGGGAAGGAATCAGACTCCATGTTATATCACACTTTCTACCTATCTTAAGCAATATCCCTCTGTCTGAAATACATGGAGCAAGCTGTTCTGCTCCCACAACGAGGTGGGCAAGGAACCTGAGTTGCACTTGAAGCAGAGCACTGCAGTAGTCCAAGAACCCTTTTGAAACTTAAGAAATGATTATCTGTTTACAAGAGAATTACTTTAGATGTGCAAACTCCAATCTTTAGTTCAATCTCCACTCCTTCTAGTCCAAAATCTCTACTCCTCCAAAATCAGAGGCACATCATAAGGAATAAAAGAAAGTCTCGGGGTACTCTTTTTTGAATTTAGGCCTATGTTCAATGGATTATCTGTTTTTGTTTTTTGTTGTTGTTTGTTTGTTTGTTTTTGTTTTTGTTTTGAAGCTCATCACAGATATGCAAACCAACAGCAGTTGCTGTGAGAATGCCCCTTTGCCTCCCCTCCACTCCATGCGACTTCTCTCTCCCTGCTTCTGTTGCTTTGTTGCTGTGTCCCTCTCTGTTGTTCCCCATCTGGGCTCTGCTGCAGAGAGGCTGTGAGCAGCAAGGGGTCAGGAACCTGGTGCAGCCTGTGGAGAATCTCTAGTAATTACATAAAACTGCTAATCTTCCAGCACAGATCAAAAGTAACCAAAAATGTAATTTCAGTGAGCCAGGAATAATACATCCAAATCATGGCAGTGTCCTAAATCAAGCCACTCTACAATATCATGAGCCTAAACTTGTTTGTGTGTGTGCGCTTGTGCATATGAGTACAATCTTCAGACTGACCCATTTTCACAAAATCTTAACAATATTTTAAGGATCTTTGAGCAGCAAAGCATATAAACAGACTTTAACTTGGTTCATAATATTTTTAAAAAATGAAATATTTCATTAAATCTTTGTGGGCATGAAATAGAGGCATAAAATATGTTATGTCTGGAAAATATTAATCCAACAATTTGTATTTACTTTGTTGCTCATTGTAGGAGCATTCAGTTAATCATGAGGGAGGATTTGCTTTTTTTTTTTTTTTTTTTTTTTTTTGTTTTGTTTTGTTTTGTTTTGTTAATTTGTTTATTTATTAATTTATTATTTTTCTAGGCATTATCCTAGGCAATGTACTGGATTTGCTACATGGCTATGTTTACACAGGCACTGCAGTTATGAAGGGTTAGAAGTCATTGTACTCACTATTCCTGAAAGCTACATTATTCCACAGATACTTTCATGTATTTTAATAGGAAAGCTTGTACAGCAAAATATTCTTCAACACTGGAAAAAGAATCAGAGCATGGTCTTGTGCCATTCATGTGCCATACATTTTTGTCCACTGACTGGAAGTTAGAGAGAAGATTTAAAAAATATATGCGTTATTTTGAGTGCTGCAACAGGAAATGCAACTACCTAAATCAGCATATAAAAAGGCATCCCATGGAGTTAAGCATGATGCACAAAAGCTGTAATGCAAGAGAAATGATACTTTAAACCCTGTACGGTGCTATTTCAAGCAGAGGTTTTTGGCAGATTTTAGTTTTTTTGTAAAGACCACAGAATTGTTGTTATTGTTGGATAAAAATAACAGCTGCAAGGGAGGCTGAAATTCTTTCTGAGATAACAAAGAACAAAGGAAAGACTTTGCATCGGGATTTGTGTCAGCTCTAACAGTTAAATTGTGCTCTCAGCTCGGTGGGCAGGATTGCCATGAAGTCATTGTGTGACCAAGTTAGCCCATGCCCAAGGGGCGAGTTTGGCTCGAATGAATGACCAGCTCCAGGGCTGAGGGCCAGCAGCCAGTGAAAGAATTGTCCTTTCATTGAAGCCCTTCAGAAAATGAAGGGGCTCATCTCTAAGTCTGTGTGCTGTGGCAGAAAAAGGAGGGAGAGGGATTTAAGACATGACAGTCCCTCAAGGCAGGCAGGAGGGTATCAGGAGGGAGGAGGGAGTGTGTTGCAGCACAGGGCTGATGAGTAGCTGTGCCTCTCCTGACAGGGTGGGATACACTTGGGTGCCATTTTTGGAGTGCAGGTTACATTTTTGCTACTGCTCAGAAAATGAGTGACTATTGAAGACTTTTGCATTCAGGTCTAGGACCAAACAAAACACAATACAGCCCCAGGTCCCCTGAGCCAGAAATGGGCCTTTGTGGATGATGTGCATCAGTTTGGAATGTTTATTCTGTGCAAACTGAGGAACAACAGGATAAAGCAGAGTTTGTTCATTCCTGAATAAGTTAGCACATGTACCCTGAAGAAGTTCTGATCGTGTAGGCTTTTGTCTGCTGGCCCTTTTGTCTACAGCTTCTGAAAATTATATGCTGTTTCTAAGTCTTTAACACCACTTTTTAACAGATAGGGTTGACTGTGCACATTTTGGCAGCACTATGTGCAATGAAAAATGCAGATAGGAATGCTCTAAGAAAGTATTTTTTTAATTACTGGAAAATGTGTTTCATTTCACTGCAAAGACAAAAGGCAGAAGGGACCAGCAATTTGGAAGTCCCTCACAGACCGAGGCCAAGATACAACACATCATATTCCGCCCTCGAGCCGTGTCCCTGGGCCCAACTGCTCAGAGGCAGCGGCCGACCAAACGCCAGCTTTAATGGGGTGCTAGGCTGAAACAGAATGACATCTCTCCTGTCTGGCCACGCCGGTGCCAGCAGCCACTCACATGTCACCAAAAACCCTGGTATCAAACACCGGATTGTGCAAAAAAACAGTCCTCTTAAAGCAGGTTTTCTCATTTTGGAAGCTGATAATACAGTTTGCCTCCAGTTACCGTGGAAGTGTAATGGGTTTGCTTGATTTAAATCCAGTTCCCCATTTGGGAATGAAGGAGAGAACAGAATAACTATGACTTGGACTCTTTCCCTCTCTGTGGGTGACTTGCAAGTTATATTTTAAGCACAACCTCCTGTTTCCCTGGCTTTTGCCTTGAGTGGGGCAATATGGACCCTTGGGAAATAGAAATCTGAGCATGTAAATAAATAAGCAACCAAGTCATATCCAGTTATTACTGCTAAGATACACACAGCTAAGGATGGGGTAAAGGGGACAAGGAGTTGCACAAATGTTTGTTTGAATATGAGAGAGATGTTTGCAGCCTTTTTGCTTGTTTACACATATCTCCATGCTCTCTGATCATTGCAGGGATTGAACATTAAGCTATACCTGACGCAAATAAACACCTGCACCAAGTCTGTAAAAAGCAGATGAGCCCCTCACGAGCCACTAGTACCTCTCTCCTGCTCCTCCAGCCTGAGCCACCAATGCCACCGACCCACGGAGGATAGGAGGTGAGCAGGTCTGACTAATGAGGAAGGGCAAAGAGCTGCAGTTTCCTTCCCCACAGCTGCACATATGGGCTGATGGACGGCAGCTGGGCTCATCCCAAAGCTTTTTCTTTCCAAACCCAAACTGCACTCTTTCAGTGGTGGTCTCCTGTGAAGGATTCCTCCAGCACTCACCCATGTGGCTTGTTTAAATGCTGTAGATACTTGGCCCTTGTTCTTGATTGTAGCACCTGTCCTGTGGATCTTGTTGTAAAACCTCAGTAGCTTTGCTCTTCTTTAGAAAAGAGCAGGCTTAACACCCAGTGTGCTGCAGCGTGGAAACTGGCAGGGCACAATCTGAGGAAGCCTAGGAAGATGATGTCCCACAGGTAGCTGAAATACATGTGGACAGCCAGCCCTCTATTTGTCTTTCTGCAGGGCCTGTCAGTGCCTTTGGTCTACAGCCAAAGAGACTGGGATATGATAATGCTGAAGGTCATAGTTCCTGAGCTGTAGGCACCCAATGGCATCTCTAATATCCAAATCTGATCCATAGGTGTGCTGGAAATTTGGTGCCTTGGTGTGGATTTGTGGAAGACAGCTAGGTGGGGAGCTGCCAGAGCCAGGCAACAGCTCTGCCAGGGAGAGGAGGTATGTTTTGTATACTGCCCTCTTCTGAGAATTGAAAGTCTTACTCTGGGCAACCAAAGATGCCATGCTGGAATTGCCCCGCTGAAACTTCTCTGCCTTTCTCTGAAGGAGCAGAGAGCTTCATGTCTGGCTTTGAGAAAATCCACATTGCTGTGGTGCTGGGGTGCCCGCTGCAAGCCTCTGCAGAATGCCAGAGATCTCCATCAGGCTCTTTTCTTCCATGACGTTTGCAAAGGCCTGAATAAGTCAGGCTGCAGATATGCAATGTGCACTGCCTGACAAGCTGTCCGTTACTGCTATTTTTCTCTTACTTCCCTCGGTGCCTGTTTATTGTGTCTTTTTTAATACCAAGATAGTAAGGCATATAGGGAAGGAAATGTCATTTTGTTCTTTTTTTTTTTTTTTTTTTTCTTTAAATTATTATTATTATTATTATTATTATTATTATTATTATTATTATTTTATGACATTAACTCTCTGTGGTCCTAGGCCAGGACAGAAATGCAGATCTTACTCTGTGTGTGTTCTTGCATCTATTCAGGAGACAGATGCAGTGTCACAGGACCTGCAACCCACAGAACAGAAATTAGGATCATTGGCGGTGAGCTTTTTGCAAACACTTATTTGGTAAGGAATTACTTGCTAACTACCATTTGCAAATCTTAAGTAGAGGGTGAATTCAGAGAGTCTATGAGCTATGCTCTGTGTATTTGTATAAAGCCAGCCACCTTTACATCTGAGCAATTCTTTGCTGGCTGCTTAAACAGCAGGGAGCAGAAGAGAAAATCTTTGACAGTCTTCCCCTGGGATGTCTTGGGCTCTGTGATATCTGTGATGGACTGACTAAAAGGCTACCATGGCACATGATGGGAATGATGCATTAATTGTCTTACGTGTAACAGAACTGCTGCTGATCAACAGGCAGATCTGTAATAGCTGGTTTGACCTGTTTTGATACTCAATAAATATTTGGCTTCAGGTAATAATTAACATTTTTTTAAAAAAAAAGAAAAAGAAAAAGAAAAAAACAACAGTGTTGTAGAAGGACATCTGGGGGATGGTATCAAAAGGATATTCATGCCCAAGTTTATTTTTATCTGCACTGCTTGCTACCTGAAAGTTAGACAGCCAGTTTTCTGGTCTCCCTCTCTAGGCTGTGGAGAAAGTGCTGGGTGGGATGAAGCACCTGCCAGAGGTGCCCTCTAATCCATCTCAGGTGGCTTCAGTGAGCCTGGAAGTGCCTGTTCCTCTTCTTTGTCTGTAGGTGGAGGCTTATGACTACCCTAGCTTAATGCCTAACTTTTAAATAGACACAGCTGAGTAAGAGCAACCTAACTCTTCTGTATGCACCCTCCTCACCTCTCCACCTGCTCCCCTCCACTGGAGAAGAACCTTTGGGGTCTGTAGTCGTCTCCTATGCTGAAGTGATGGGGCAGCACTGCTGCCATCTGATGGCTATCACCAAGTCTGGGCCACAAAGGGAAGCCCCGAGCTGAGGAGACCCCTCACCTGCCACGAGGCTTGGTGGGACATGCTAGGGCTCGGGGCTGCTCTGGGTGCCCCAGCTCCCCCTGGCCTCGCAGGGCTCGGGGGGCAGAGTGGATTCTGTGCCTTACCTGGGGCTGTGGTGCCAGCGTTCATGTGCCATGGGAGCTCAAGGAACCAGAGGAACACGTGTCAGCTCTGCCCAGAGAGTAGGAAATTTCCCCATGTAAATAGTGAGATGAATGTGGGATAGATTGGTTTTTGTGTTGGAAAGAAAGACAGGCAGATCCACAGCTATGTCCCTTCTGGAGGGCGCCTCCTCTGCCCCAGTAATTCCTGCTGCAGTGACTCCTCACTTGGGTTCCCTGTAGGGAGCATAGAAGGAAGTCAGATTGCAGCTGCCACTTGCTTCTGCCAACAAAGCCAGAGCCACTCAAGTCATTCATTCTTGTGCTCCATGCAATAGCAATCAGTTGCAGGCAAGCTGAAGTTGCCAAAATTTCACTTTTCTTTGAAAAAAATAATATTAATAAGCAGAATTGTGAAGCCTGTGTAGAGCTAGCCAGCTTAACCAGCTGCCAAACCTTGCTCAGGAAAGAAAGCAGATAAAAAACAAACACATTATCACTCCACCTTAGCTAGCCCATACCACAAACTTCTTTCTCCCCACTTGTCTGCCACTCAGACATTTAGACAGGCTGTCATTATCAGCCACCCGCTGCCCCAGCTTTGCCCCAATTTTTTTAAGCCCTACAGCACTGTCATTTGATGTGTCTGGTGAGAGAATTAAAGTAGATGAAGACTGAGGATACCACTCCCTTAGGTAATGATATATTCTGATTCCCTCCAGCTATCTTTCTGACAATCCCGTCCTCCTCATCCTGGCCCTACTCCCCTCTTCTACAGACCGAAGAATAATTAAAACTCCTCTGCATAAGGCATGGCTGCATTCAACATTCAGCCCCGACTCTGTTAAAAAATGCTTGTGACAGGTGGGGTATATTCTGTGCCATAGCAATAAGCAGTCGGCATGCAGTAGCCAGCAGAAAAAGCAGACAGAAATACCTGGCATGCAAAAGCCAAGAGACAAAAACACTGAAGTGTTATGTACTTTTGAAACAGAAGCTTAAATAAGACCTCATAAATTTAAACAGTAAATGTTAAAACTTAAAATTATTTTGCAGGTACTGTCCTGAATACATCTAGCTGGTATAAAACCACTAAGATATATCTCTTGATCCAATAGATAGTGCAAGAGACCTTAGAATGAGCTGTGGTGTGCAGTTATTTGGAAATCCGATAATACTGCAAATCAGGAGAGCTGCACCTGGGAGGTCAAAATTACAAGTTCCAAACTGTATTTGAAAGTAAAAGGGAGATCTTTAATGAAATGGATCACAGTTAATGCAAGTTGCCCAGTAAGGGAACTTTAGGAAGAAATTTTCCCGAATAAGCGGCTTAAATACCATCAGGCTGTCAACATGCCCATGCTGGGGTGATCCTGCAGATGTTCATTTTCAGAACTGGTTCTTCCTACCAGCCACAGCACTGCCAGGCTCTTGTGTAATTAGTCATGTGTTTAGTTACTGCATTCGGCACTCAGAGGCTTCCTTTCTATCCTAAAAACATAGGCAAGAGAATCAAAAAATGCATCCAAAACACCCTCCAAAAACACAAAACTCATGTTTAACCCAAAGGCACCCACACCCAGTTGTTCTGACAAAATGATACTCTCCCAAAAAGCAAAGCTCTCATGGCTTGTGATATTATCACAGCCTTGGAATGTGTGCACAGAGCTGCTTGCAGAGTTACTTTTTTTTTTTTTTTTTTTTTTTTTTTTTTTTAATTGTATTCAATAGTTGATGGATCACATGCTATTGTAACAAGAAAAACAGGTTTGATAAAACAAATAATGCTGGTGAATAGAATGTGTAGTCATAATTATTTTTTTAAGAGATAAAATGGGCAAACATGAGAATTAGGGCCAGAATAAAACTGAGTGTGCCATGGTTTCCCTGATTATGTGGGCTCTGTTTCACACTCCTCAGAGGTGGAATAAGAAGCAGGCACTGGCCAGCAGGTGATCTCTGTCTGAGCATTTTTCTTTGCTGCACATTGGGCAAGGCAACACATACTGCTCTAACCCAGGCTGCAAAGGGACCCCTGGCTGTGGCAGGTCAGGGAACCCTGCAATATGCATTTATTTCTTTCTACAAACTCTCCATCACTTTCAGTGCAACCTGAATTTTCCAGTTTATGTCAGGAAAGGGAGACTGAGGAGCTGAAATAGTCCTTTAAGGACAGTAACCAACAGAGCAGTCCTGCCTGGGCAGCAGCAGCCCAGTAACAGCGCTCAGGGAGCAAGCTTTAACGAGGGCAGTGGATGGCAACACCCAGCCAAGGGAAAGGAGTTTTCACCAAGACCAGACTGGAAGAGCAAGCACAAATATGGGGGAGCAGAAAGACTTGCACTGCCCAGGTATACTGAGGATACCCAGAAGCGACATCTTCTATTTTCTCCCCCAGCTCTCAACTCTCTTGTTTCATCTGTAAGTGAAATGGGTGACTGCACAGCCAAGAAGCTGGTTTGTGAAGGCTGTAAATGCTCTGCTTATCACACAGACCTCAGAGAGTTGAACCGTGAACTGGAACAACTATGTGGTGGGCTGCACAGTCCCCAGGGGGGCTACTGCACCTGGGAAAGGTCTGTGGAGGACCTAGAGGCTCTGTGGATGCAACCCCAGCTGAGCTGGTTTGAAAACAAACACGATGTAAAAGCCAGATCCCACACATCAGCCCTGAGACCAGTCACACCAAGGAGCCCAACCACTGTAACCAGAGTCCTGCAAGTGAGGGCCCCTGGGTAGAGGTGCCAGAGGGTGCCAAAGGCAAACCGCAACAGGTTTGGTGGGTTTTCTTTCTGGCGTTGTGACTTTAATAGATAGCCTAAGTTTTCAGGAGGTGTGGTTTAGATATCAGAGATTATACACCGGCAATTACACACTTGATTGTTTGCATATAGAGTTTATTTGTGTATAGAGTCCCGTTGCTCTTTCACCACCTGTTTTACTGGACCGTGAGATGCTGTTACTTTCCTGGTTGGTTGGAACTTGTAGCCATAACTTTGGGCTAATGTGGTGAAGGGACGGGAGGTCCCCAGAGGGATGTGGCTAGGTAAAAGCATTGTTATCACCAAGCGTAAGATACCTACTCTGCATACGGGGTTATTTCAGGAACTAGCAAATTACAGATGAAAAGGTAGAATAGACTGTTTCTGGTCAAGAGGTCTTGCTTTAGTGTCTAATCAGGGAGTCTTTCCCCAGAACTCATAAAGAGGAGAACACATTTACCCTCTTACATGGAGAGATATACAGGAAGCGGCTTCCAAGAGCTGGATCTGTGCAGAGAAAGATCTGAGCCTGTGGATCTGCCTCCTAAACACAGTGGTGCTGAGCCGGCCGAAACAGAAGCTGAGTTCCCTTAATGTGTGGACTCTGCCATGATATTTCCTGGTCAATTGTTGAATTTCTTGCCTGAGACTCAGAGGAGGCTTTATGGGAACAGCTCTGCTGAAGCTGTGCTTTTTAATATGGAAGGCCCTGGGTTTTCTTGCTTTCATCTGTAACTAATAAAGGAAGAGGAGTCACTTCCCAGCCCACAGACTTTACACTCTGTTGCCTATTATTCACAGAGAGACCTGGATAACAAGTGATGCACTGAGCAGAGTCAGCCTAGCCACTTGGAAGGAAAATGTTCCTTCACAGCAGTAAAAACAAGTGGGATGTGGGAGAGCATGGGAGGAGAAAGCAGCCTCACTCTTCCAAACTTCTTGTGTAAAACAAACAAACAAACAAACCACAACACAAAACCTATGTTAGACATGGATGACCCCAACCCTTCTATTTTCTTCTTAAGGGAAATAAACTACAGCAGAACCAGTAGAACATACTGCCCACCACTAATTGCCAACTATGCTGTAGGTGTTAAAAAACAAAACAAAACAAAAACCAAACCAAACCAAACCAAAACAAAAAAACATAAAAGATATCACATTTGGTATTTTCATATGAGTAGATCAACCTGAGGTTTGTCCTTTATACCAGGAATGCCATAGCTAATTAAATCTGAATGCATTTTTATCACATTTCTCATTTTCCATGCAAGTCAAAGATTTAACATGGCACTCTGATGACAACCTGAGAATGTGACTTTTTCAGTAAGTTGTAGTAGTTTTCCTCAAATTTCCTTGGATGTGTTTGAATGTGTGTGTTCATGAAGCATAAGTAATGTTGGGTTTGAGAGAGCAAACACTGGGTGTCAGGCACTTCTCCACCTTCAGCATGCCGTACTCATCTGCCAGCGTGCATCCTTTGAGTTTTACAGGCGTGAGCTAACAGTGAGCCGCCCTCAGCTTTCGCTATGAGCTCCTGTGCCATATGGCGAGAGCACCTTGGATGACCCTCGCCATGCAGCCAGACATCCTAACCACTCCGTGTGTCTTAGCGGGGTTGTCGCAGCACATCTGAGACCAAATGGCTTGTAGATTTGCCTGCTTGATGCCACCTCTTTCTCCTCCTTGATCGTCCCCCTGGCTGTGGTTTCCCTGCTGGAGTTTCCCTTGCTGCCCTTCGCCAGCCTCCCGCAGCTCCTCAGCCTCCCTCCCTCACCCATGTACCTGCTGCAGCCCCTCTGCAGCCTCTCTGGTAGCCTCTCAGCTCCCGTGAGCTCCCCCATGCCCACCTTCAGGTTTCAAATCCAATGGGGAAAAAAAAAAAAAAAAGTGTGAATTGAGAAACGAAATAAATCGCAAAATTTGGGGCAGAGTTGTGAACGCTTTGATGCTGATCATGCAAAGTGTCTCAGCATGAGCCGAGCCGTGTAAGCTGCCTTCTGCAGCATGACTGGGAGTGCGTGCATCTGCTCATCCCAGCATCCCAGCTCTGCCTGCGTCTAAGGCTGTGTTTATTTTCACTACAGAGCTATTATTTCCTCCCCTTGGACTCCCTCTCTCTCTCTCTCTCTTTTTTTTTTTTTTTTTTTTTTTAAAATTAATCGTTCAACGTGTACTAGCCGGCCGTTGTTAAAACAACCTAACAATCTGGCGTCAAGAGAGCAACAGAGATTGATGCTGGCTGGAGTGAGAGTGAACTGGTGACAAGAGAGAACGTAAAAAGTTCACCATTTGTGATGTATATTATGTTTTTTCTTCAATATCTGAGAGGCACTTGGAGAGGCAGAACATTAGGTCTTTATTGATGCAGCTCTAGAGAGATGTAAAACGGTGCACTCAAACAGGTAACGCGCTGCTGAAAATGATTTTGAAAAGATTGTAAGGGGAAATATTGAATCATCATTCAAGCCTCTTTTCTGTGATATGAACATAGCTGCCATTGTCAGTGACACTAAGCCAGTATTGGCCAACATGATTGACAACGACCTGAATTTTGGGACTAAAATAAGCTAGAAGCCTGTTTGGAGGTGTCCTCCCATTCCCAGTTTCTGGGATTTTTACCCACCTTTGGCTGTAGCCCCAAACAGTTATCACCACAACATTCAGCAGTGACCAAGTGGCAGTGAAGCTTCACCATATCTCCAAACATTCTTCCCCAAAGCTCTCTTCCCAGCTCTTGTCCCCTGCCCCAAAACAGAGTGATTTGAAGACCGTCTTTTTAGTAAGGACATCTTCCTGTCTCTGTGTAAGAAGTCAGTAGTCCTCATAGCTTCCTTACCTCTGTTCTCAGAGTTGTGGGCGCTGGGAGGTGAAAGCTGTGAATTTAGAGATGGATGCTCAGGGAACAGCAGTAAATGGAGAGATCTGGTATTTTCAGTAACAGATGCAGTCAGCTTCTTCATGAATTCAAGTGCTCTGACATAGCCAGTGTTGTGGGGACCTCGGCAGACTGATAATGCCAAACAGTTCAGTGTTACACTGCTGTGTCAGCAGCATCCATCCTAAGGCAAGCTCGGGGATGAGCAGATGTCACACTGGCAGTGGAAAAATTTAATCTGGGTGAGGAGCCCTCTCTCTGCTCCTCTTTTGCTTACTCATGTGCAGTAATTTGCTTAGGCAATTGCCATGCAAATATAAACCAGTGCTGCAACATGTACAGCACCCGATATTTGTTCTTATGCAAAGACAAATTACATTAGGAAAATAATGTAACTGCTTATTCTAATAGCATGTTATGCGGCTTGTGAGAGGTTAGAAAATGCAATGAAAACCCTCTGTAAGAAGCCCAATATGTTCTCCCCTGACTGACTACAGTGTGTGGGAGGACGCAGCCAGAAACCATACCCCTTGAAAGCTCTGGCAGATCACCAGGAGGGAAGAGCTCAGATCCTTGGCTCATCATTGGAGATAGATAGGTGTTTTCTTCTGTGTGAGAATGAACCACCTTTGTGCTTGGTCATTACGAGGAGCCCATTGCTCTTGGACGCCTCACTCTGCATCCCGCCGTGTTTCTGGCAAAGCGGAAAGTTTAACACCAAGTGATGGAGTGAGAAATGTAATATTGAAGTACGTCTGCTTTGGGCAGTAGAGTAGGACACCAAACAGATCAACCTCACTTGTTAATATGTGATTACACAGGTAGGTGGATGTCAATGATCTGCAAACTTGAGAAAAGTAGAGTATAACTAATTTCTTTAATATATACATTAAATATTATATATATACACACATATGTATATGGAAAAGAGACAAAAGACACTGAAACACTCTGGCACTGTAAGGTTTGGAGAATCCTACATGGCTTGATACCCATGTTGTTTCAAAATCCAAAGAAAAAATGTGCCTGGAATCTGACACATACCAAAAACCACACTTTTTTTCTCTCAGGCAGATAATGATAGAATGAAGGGGAATGGCTTTAAACTAAAAGAGGGGAGATTTAGATTAGAGATAAGGAGGAAGTTCTTTACTCAGGGGGTGGTGAGGCACTGGCACAGGCTGCCCAGAGAAGCTGTGGATGCCCCATCCCAGGAGGTGTTCAAGGCCAGGCCGGATGGGGCTTTGGGCAACATGGTCTGGTGGGAGGTGTCCCTGCCCATGGCAAGGGGGAGGAACCAGGTGGTCTTCAAGATCCCTTCCGACCCAAAACATTCTGTGGTTCTATGATTATGAAATACAAAACTTTTTAAATGATGGGTCATAAAAAGTATGCTAACAGTACTTCCAACAATAGCTTGTGCATCAATTCAACATTAGCTTAATGTATAATCAACTTGTGCATTATTTTATTTTATTTTATTTATAAAATTCCAGTTTTATTACTAACAAATGTGTTTTTGAGCATGAAAAAATAGCTAATTGTTCAGGTCTCCCTCTTTTGCTCCACTGAGGAGTAAAAAAAGTCAAAAGGTGAACCTTAGTAGACTAACTATATCTATTTTACTGTGGGTCTTCTCTCAAGGCAGCCAAATCAATAACTTTCTCTTTCTCTCTCTCTTAAAAAAAGCTTGAAATTTTTCTATGCATCATGAAACTGATTGCTCAAAAATAGAAATTATTTTGTGATTTAGACCAGATCTTGCTGTTGAAATGTAGCTGAAGTGATACACTAGAAGTGAATCCTTGTATGTTATGATTCAGGCTAGAGTGCCTGTATTTAAACAATGTTTTTATTAAAGTAATATTTAGGCTGAGTCTCAGATTTCAGTGATGCAGAGATCACAGAATGGCTTGGGTTGGAAGTGACCTTAAACACCATCTGCTTCCAACCCCTTGCGATGAGCAGGGACACCTCCCACCAGATCCGGTTGCCCAAAGCCCCATCCAGCCTGGCCTTGAGCACCTCCTGGGATGGGGCATCCACAGCTTCTCTGGGCAACCTGTGCCAGTGCCTCACCACCCCCTGAGTAAAGAATTTGTTCCTTATATCTAATCTAAATCTCTCCTCTTTTAGCTTAAAGCCATTCCTCCTTGTCCTATCACTCCACTCCCTGACCAAGAGTCCCTCTCCAGCTTTCCTGTAGGCCTCTTTAGGTACTGGGAGGCTACTGTAAGGTCATCCCGGAGCCTTCTCTTCTCCAGACTGAATAAGCCCAACTCCCTCAGCCTATCTTTGTAGTAGAGGTGCTCCAGCCCTCTCATCATCCTCATGGCCCCCTTCAGGACTCGCTCCAAGAGCACCGTGTCCTTCTTGTGCTGGGGGCCCCAGAGCTGAACACAGCACTTCAGGTGGGGTCAACCAAACCATTTAATGGATAAACAAACCATTTTTTTTTCTCTCTTAAAACAGAGTATATTAGCTTTTCTAACTAATTTGCAGCATTGCAACAAGATGATGCTTACAACACATAAGACAATTATACCTGATGCTAAATGGGTGTTACTACAGCTCTGTAGCATCACTGCCTGCAGTGCAGACAAAGCAGGAAGTAGTGAAACTAGCAAAAATTTAAATTCTGGGATGATTTAACTTGTTTGTTTGTTTTTTATTGTCTCTCTGTGTGTGTGTATTTAATTCTAAAGAAACACTTTTCTCATCTATAAAGGGTAAATACATAACATCAGTTCTATACTTTTTCTTTCTGTGATGAGTGTTCTGTCTTCTAAAAATCTCCAGCCAAAAAGAGAAAGAAGTTCCTTTTATCATTTAAAATCAGATGAAAATGAAAAGATGTTTATCTTGTAGCCATTCTGCAGACTTTTTCATACCAAAACCAGGGCGAGAAGGTTCATCTGGGGCACCAGCTGCAGCCTGCACTACTTACCGCAGCCAAACTCCAGTCCACCGTTTCACTATAGAGTTGTGTAATAACCTGTGGGTCAAAACAGAATTTAGATGTCACAGAGTATACGAATAAATACCAGAATGCCAGCTCCTACCCTATCCTACATATGCTCTACATTTATGACATGGTGTAACAGCTTTCAGTGAAAGGAGGGTGAGGGGTGAAACTGCAGGAAAAATAAAACAAGCAGGGTTTGCACAGCAGACAGGCGCCTTCTCACCTGCTCAGCTGCTGCCAGCTGGCACTGCTGTGTAGTAGTGCCTGTTACAACTTCAGTCACTGCAGTTACAGGTTTGGTTATCATTTCTTTGCATTACTCAAAATATTCTAAACCCTCACTTGACCCAGTGTGTTTGTGCAACCTCCTCTCTTTCTCTCCTCTTCCCCCTCTTTCTCTCCCCTTCTCTCTCTCTCTTTCTCTCCATTTTTCTCTCTTTCCCTCTGTTCATAGAATCACAGAATGGCTTGGGTCGGAAGGGACCTTAAAGAACATCTAATCCCAACCCCCTGACTGTGGGCAGGGATGGCCTGTTCTCTCCCTTTCTCTCTCTCCCCTTGTATCCCCTTGTCTCCATTGTATCTCCTTGTCTCCCCTTCTCCTCTCTTTTTCTCCCTTTCTCCCCCTCTTTCTTTTTCTGAGCTTTTAACATAACTTAAACAAAAGTCTGGAACTAACCTGTTCTGCACATATATAAAATCCTTAGGGTGGCTGTGATATACATTGAAGACTTACCTCTTCATTTCGCTAACACCTGGGCACGAGCATGGCTCCAGGACCCTCTCTGCAGGTCCCTGAGCTGGCAGGCAGAGCCCTGGCTGGTGCTACAGCATCCGGCACGCCGACAGCTGCAGTGGTGCTGAGGGGCTGGATGTGCATGGCAGAGCGCTGGAGAGGAGCAGGGTGGGATGGGTGGTGGCATCCAAAGCCTTGCAAGCAAAGCATTTGGCTGGTGTTGGGTGTGATCCTCTTCCTTCAGCTAAAACTGAATGTAATCCTTAAACACTGATGCTGTGCTTTGGATTTCCCAAGTCCCCCAAAGTAGAAGTAAAATAAGGTTAAACTTGCCTTGCTGCTTTTTCTGAACACACTGCTCTGTCTCGCCTCTGTCCAGCATGAATAGCAGAAGCAGAACGGTTTCACTGACAGGCTCTCACCGACAAACACTTTGTCATTCTTTCCACAATGGCATTTTTTTAAATCATTAAAATTAAGTTTCTCATCTTCCTTCTTTCACACTTTCTGACATTAACAATAGCAATAACCCTGAAACATTTCAATGAAGCACAGCATGTTCCTACCTTGTGTCATTGGGGAATTGTAACACTAATCCGTGATAACAAAAGTAAGGAAATAGGGTAATTGATTTGATGCTTTTAATAATCTCCAGGTTTTTATTAAATGTTATTCTCCATTCTTTTATGTAAACTAATTTTGAGATTTTTTTCCTGTCATTTTCCACTGGTATTTTAACATCATTTTCCATAATTCTGCATATTTACTGGGTCTTAAGACTGTTGTTTTATTAATATGACAGATACTGATGTAATAGAAATTGGAACTTGTGCATGGTGTAGAAGCAGAAGGAGTACACAATATTGGCATAGAGATATTGTATATTTATTTAATGAACTCTTGTTTTGATTCCGATAACATCTTGTAGAAATCAGGGCTAATGAAGTTCTCATGAAATTTTCCACAAATTATCTTGAGGCAAGTATGTTGTAATTGGGTGTTGAAAAAATGTACTGCAGAAACAGCTCTAGACAAGTACAGTCTGTATTACTCAGGAAGTTGTAACATGTAAATACTTAAACTGCATCTTTGAAATATAATGATACATAAATTCCTAGTCTAAGCATCATCAGCAGAGGGACTATTGGTGTGGGTGTAAACATTTCTTTTGCTCTTTGTTTTGTTACAACAAAAATACAGCACTAAACATGCGATGGAGAACTGGTAAATGGACTGGAGCAGTCCAGAAATCCCCAGCCTTGTCAATGGCCTGCCAATAGTTTCATCCTGTTGAGTCTGGGTGGAAAACAACTTTTCAGTCTGAAAAATTTCAAAATGCCTTTTATTTCTATATTGGCACCAGATAATTCCTTTCAGGAAATGAGGAACATCTAACAGTTTTAAAGAGAAAGTGGGGAATTGCTCTTTCCATGAACAAGAGAAAGAAGAAGAGCTGATCCTGCACCGGCCAGCAGCCCCGAACCCACCCTGTCCCAGAGACGCCCTTCACATTTCTGTGCTGTTGTCGCTGTTGTCAAAATTGCTCCTTCCTGTGAAACATTCTGTTTCAACCAACTGTTATTCTTAGGCAGAAAAAAGCTTTTTTCTGAAATGTTTCCACCTGCTGTGCAGAACATGTGCTTGCTCCTGTGCACGGCCCGGTTGTTTCCACAGGACCACTCGTGGCAGCTGCCACTGGTGAGACCCTCGCCGTGGCCCGGCACCCCGTTATTTTAGCTGGGAATAACAACTACACAAGGCTGAGGGTGCTGTTATGAGCTATTTGAACTCTTCAAGCTGCTACTCACTTGAAAATCAGACCCCACAAGCCCAAAGCTGCCACAGGTGTCGAGAATGCTAGCTCATCAGAAAAACGTCTACAAAGAATTTGACATTTCATCTTCAAACTTCTCAGAATTAGTAATGCTGACAATAGGTCTGCCAGCTTTACAGGCAGAGAAAACATCCACTACTTGCCTGTTGGTATTTTTCAAAGTTAAGAAGTGTTTACTTGGTTTCTTTATTTTTCAAATGAAATTGAAGCCTAGAACAAATGACTATCATGATTTGAAACATCGCTGCCTTCAGAGCTGTGAGGAGCAAACACTGCCGATGCCTCAGTTGATCTGAAGGGTGCATGCCCAGAAAGAGAGGACTTATAAAGATGGGGGATAGTGGAGATGTCCATTTCCATGACAGCTTGGCTTGTTGTGAACCCTTCCTCCCGAGGGAGCAGCACTGGGACTTAGCAGGGCATGGCTTTTGTGTGCCAGAGCAGCTCTGGCCTCCTCTGCCACCACTGTGGGGCTGGCTGGGCAAGAGAGGCAACTAGCAGACTTTAAGGGTCTTTGGCTCTTTTTAAAAAATGATTATTTTATTATTTTTTTTACAGAATGGCCTGGTAGTTAGCAAAAATACGTTCTGATCTGGTATTTACATTGTAATTGGATTTATCCAGGAAAATCATTTCGGATTTGGCTTGACAAGGTTTGAATTGCAAAACAAGCTTTGCAACTATATTAATCAAGTCAGGCTGCTATCAGCATGACAGCCTGTTTTGCCACAGTGAGACTCTTTTTGTTGGTAGACTCATGTGCCAAAATAAGCAGAAATGATGTGCTTATTCTTTAGGGGCAAGTACAGGCCAGTGTGTTTTCAACTCACCCTTTGAAGGCCTACCCACAAAATGGTATAGGTGTAGGTCCTGTCAGAAGCAGCTGAGAGGAATCACTGGGAGCACTCCGCTGCATCAGCCCATGCAGCAGACGAGCATTCTCTCTGCCTTGCACAGGGAAGCTCAATTTAGATGTGCCATTTGCAGTCTGGCAGTATGGCCCCTGTTCTGAGGGACTGACCAACCAGTCTGGATCCGCACAACCCCATAGCTGATGACCCGTGATCGCAAGCAGAATTGAAATATGCCTAGAGCAGGGATGCCCATGTGGATGCCACCAGTCCTGCCCAGCCCAGCAGAAGACCCTTGGCCCATCCCTGCTCCACACTGCTCCCCTTCCCAGGGCCACCCTCTGGGGACAGCCGGCTGTGCCAGCAAATATTTCTGCCAGTTTCCTAAGGGCTCTGTCTATTTTCCTCCATTACATGCTTGGAAGTACACCCATCCATGCCCATGATGCGACACATCTATTCTGTGGCAGAAGCGTATGTAAAAGACTCTTTTCTGACTACATTATAATGGAAAGATGGAGCTGGAGAACCATGAGAGCCCCAAAAGAAGGTAACATGGCCCACCCCCATTAAAAAAAATAATCAGATAATGCTGCTTTAACGTAATAATAAACCCTTATGTAAGCACTTTTGATGTGAAAGTTCACAGACAAGAAAAGGTCTTTGCCAAGGTCCCGTCTTGAACCCCTTAATTAAAGGAGTAGTCCTGTTAATTTCATAAGATTACTTGCCTAAATATGTACCACTCCTGTGAAGAAAGTGGAGTATTATTTATCCCTAAACAAATTAGACTATGCTAGGCAGATTGACAGGTAAAGAAGCCATTAAAAGATGAAAAGGAATCACAGAGTCTATTTTGTTTTGAATGTTAGTTTGGTTATTCTTTAGAAGGGCACAGAGTGGAAGGTATTCAAGGTTTGTTTTTATCAAATGTAATCCAATCTGCACCTAACCTTCATTTTAGTGGGCTGAATAAGCCTACCTCTGGAAATGTCCTTGGTTTGCTCCCCCTTTCTAAGAGTGGTTCCTGTATATCCTTGGGACGCTGCATCTGCAAGTCTTGTGTTCTCCAGGCACTTTAGCCTGTTCACTTTTCTAAGCTCCTCAGATACATCTGGGGTGAAGTGGAGATCTCCTGCCGAAACTGATGGCCTTCTAGAAGACATCCGTGCTGCTACAGGCTAAGCTGGAAAAGCAGCAGCTACAAAACAAAACCTGCTCCAGAAGCGTTATGTGCATTTGTGGCAACATAAAATACAAATCAGAGAGAGAACACGATCATTTCTATTTAAATCATGTTTGCTGTTCTTCACAACTTTCTGCCTAGAGGTGCCTTTAAGAAATGTTCAAGCAGTATTTTTGCAGTCAGCTGTAGGGCCTAGACACTAGGCCAGAAATCAACAAGTCAGCAGTCAGCCCAGCAGCAGAATGCCTCCATGTGTCCCTCTGAATTTTGGGTTTACTTCAACTGGGTGCTAAGTCTTTGAAAATTGGATTTACGTATGGTCATTGATAATTGTTTGCATAAGCATTAGCCAATAACTGCTAGAAATCTGCTTTTTGTCTTATCTATCTATGCCTAGGTTTTTAGAGCACTCAAGCCTATCAGGTCCTGCATCCAGATAAATGCCAAAAATCACATCCTATTGAAAGATTGCAGTTATTTTTTCCCAGTCCTGGAGGATGTTACAGCTGGTGGTCGCAGCTTACATCTCCTTTACCATTACTGGCCATTCATAGGCTGTCACATTCTACCGCAGTCCTAAAGTATCATATTTTGATATTTATTTATTCATTTTTAATGAAGGATTCTTTGTAAATATGTTTAATAGAATATTCTAATTCAGTGAGAAACAAAATATTGGGTCACTTCTTTCATTAACAGCTTCAAAATCAACTTAGTCAAAGATAAGGACAAGAATATAAGCTTTGGTTTCTCAAGAAGTTGGTTTATGAAGTTTAAATTAATGGAAACAAAAGAGATATTTACCTAATTTTGTTTACACATAATTACTCTCTAATTTTGTTTTCATGTACCTTCTCTGGTAGTGAATACTGTCAAGGATGCAATGATAAGAGTGAGGAACTCCTGTACAGCATACACTAGTGCTGCTGTTTTACACATACCAGATGTACCTTTTACTAAATATAGGTTTTTATATTAAAATATCAATTCAGGTATTTAAGGCAATATAAGTAAAAAGCCCTTCAAGGTAACTAAAAGACTCTTGTTTAATTATAGATTTATTATCACAGGTTTATTAAAATAATTCTCAGCAAAACTAATTTTCTTTCAAGGAGCAGAACACTGAATTATAAGAAAAGTAATTCTGAATCGTGTGCTAAGATACCAGCAGTGGTTAAATTTAATCAGTAAGCATTGCATCTAATGAGTCTGGCTCCACAGCTATCCAATTAATGTATACTTGTTATGGTGGAGTTTGTCTGAACTAAATGCATATTACCAAGAAGAACTAGCTATAAAATCAGTTCTGTTAAGACACTAGTTTTTTTTAACCTGTTACTACCTGCAACTGTGAAATAATGACTAACATTTATTTGTTATTAAGGGCAGAGACTTGGTATCAAAGACTGAGATACCTGTTTTACTACATGTATCCAAACTGCAGATAATTTCTCTTAAATAATTACATGGTAAATTTCCTTTGATATTGGTTTATCATTACTATGGAAAAAAAAAAAAAAAAAAGCATGGAACAAAAGCTTGAATGAGAGATTCTGAAAAACTAACATCGAAGAAATCTTATTAATTTAAAATTGTTGAATGGGCTGCATGGCAATGCAGCCTGGAAACCTGAGAGAGAAAAAGAAAATTTGAAAATGCTGTAAGCTTTAAATAAAACATAAAAATATTTTGTGTGTATGCATGCGGGGGGAGGACCATTACATGTAAGTTGGTGTTTGATATGTAGCATATAATTACAGGAAGTTTGTAGAAGGTGCCATGATACCTGTCAATTATCAGCAGGCAGAAAACGCAGATAACATACATAATTCATCAGCACACTGCCCTTTGTTGTTAAGCCGACTGATTTAGCTCCATAACATAACTGCTTATTCAAAACAAGACATTTAAATTCAAATGAAATACTGTTACCTCTTCAAAATGCATTCAGTTATTACACTGATTCAGATGTACATATATGCATTGCTAAATGTTAGCAAGGAAGAGTACAACTGCACTAATTTATATGTGCACACAAATTTGTTTTACTGTAAGGAAAAAGAGCAGCTACCAACATCAGTCAGCTCTTATATTATGACACAACAGAAATGCCTTTAATTGAAAACATCTAACAATTAAAATGATGTTAATGTACTCAATATATTTATTTATTCCGTTAGTTTCACACAATTTATTTTAATAATTGCAAATATACTTTAAATTTAATAGAAAAATAAATGTAAATGTTAATTCAGCTTGTTTTCTCCTTCTATGGCCTTTAATTGGGCCTCCTTGAAGTCAGATAGTTCTTAATAAAAAAGCCATGTATCTAGATAAGAGCTAGCCACAGGTGTGAGTCAGATACAGTGCGGTATGTTTTCATGCTTTTATTCTTAGTGTGAGTGTCCTCACTTAAAAAAAAAAAAAAAAAAAGAAATACAGAGGTTCTGGAAGTTTCCATTGTTTGTATAGGAGAGAGAAAAATTCAATATTTAGTGGGACGTAGATCTGAGATAAAATAGAAATTTTGAGTACAGTACAAAAAGAACACCTTTTTTACATTTTTGTAATACAAGAAGAAGAAAATACATGGTAAAACCAAAAGGACAACAATAGAAAGCTTGTCAAGGAAATGTGTTCAGTGTGAAAAGAAATGTTTTAGTAGCTGGAGTTCACTCCCACAAGGCGAATGAGAGCAAAAAGCTCTCCTGCTTAAGCAGGACTTCCACAAGGTTTGAACTTTTATGAGTGATGAGTGCATCAAACCCATGTAACAGGAAGCTGTGAATGTTCTCATTGCATATGAAGGCCCATAGTACTGTACCGAAGCTGCCACTATCTGATGGATGCATTTCCCTCATGAGGGGGTTTCGTGCATTTTCCTGTGCTGTGTCTGACTCTGGATTGGCACATATACACTACACACCTACAGCACACTGCATCCTGTGTGTAACTAAGCAAGCACAAAATCCTTCTGTGAGGCAAATCTTTTTTACTCAGAAAACTGCTTTTCCCGTATCATCAAATTCTCAGTGAAATTTAGCCTATCACAAGGTAGCTTTCATATCAGCCCTGTTCTTAACTGCAGTGCCAACGTTTTGGGTCATACGTTTTACACTGCTGATAGTAGCAGGACCTGAGGGTGAAGAAGACAGTGGTTTGCCTGTTCCACCGGATACACAGCACTTGGCCTGACTGAGATACTACGGCTGCTATGGTCTTGTGTAAGTGGGCTTGCTTTCTTTCCTCTGCTCTTATCAGGATGCAGCCCTTGCTGCCTGATGTTCACGTGCTGGTCAGGCTGGCATGATGTAGGCAGCTTTTTGAAGCAGCACTGGGAGGGGAGAAACAAGCAAATTTCAGTATGAAACCTTTCACCAAAGCACTGGGGGCATCTGGAGCTGGTGTGAGGGGTTGCTTGCACCAGAAGAGGTGGGGTGATAATCCCGTGCAGCTCTGTCACCTTCTTCTGGCAGCTGATGTCACTGAGGCAATTGATGTCACTCCAGTCTCTAGGTGTAGCTGCTCCACAGGCAGTGGTGAGCACGCCTGACTTTTGTCAAACAAGCTTTGAAGGCTGGTCAGAGATTAAACGGAGTACACTGGAACAGGGAAGAACAGGATCAGAAGGAAAGCAAAGGTTGTGGTTTTGTTTGGGTTCTTATTCCTCTGATTTATTTATTTATTTATTTTCCTTATGGCAGCATAAACCAGCACTTACGTGAAATTGAAGCAATAGAAAAGGGTAGGAATAAGGCTCTGGAATTGCAGAAGGGAGACTGAGCAGATAAGGATGTCATGTGGAAGGAGAAGTAACAAAATCTAGTAAATCAGAGGACATGAAAGAGATCTGAAAAGGGGAAGATGTGCCAGGGATCTGTTCTCTCTTTATGGGCTGCATTTAACTAAAGGTGGTTACTGGCACCTTACCCTTGTCCTGTGATCCTTTCCAAGATTTGTTTTTCTTTTTTTGTGATGATGATTCTTTATTTCTACTACTGACCTGAATGAGAATAAAATCACTCACAGCTGAAAGGAAAATCCTGCTTAGTAAAATGTTTTTGGTTTTGAAAAGACTGCTGATGGGAATAGCAGAACAAGAAGCAATTAACTACAACCCAGTTCACACATTGTTAAAAAAGGAGGGACTGGCTGCAAAACCAGCTTCGGGGGAGGAGCTCATGCTGACCCCCTTCTCTGCATCTCAGCATCTCCCAGAGCACAAGCACTTTCCTCCCCAGCTGCCAAGGTGAGAGCTGCATCACCGCTCCACTTTGCCTAGCTGTCACTCAGAGGAAACTATGCCTGTGGTGTTTCAGGGCTACAAATAGCCCCTGCTAGCGTGACTTGAACCGAAGGAGAACAAGTACTGTAATACATGATAATTCACGGTAGAGGACATTAATTGTCAATTCTCTTATTGCAGATATATTTCATATGCTTAAAATGTAGATTGCTTTAATTTTTGCATGTGCAGCTGGATTCAAAAGCTATTTCAGTCCTCCTGATGATTACATGGAAAGGTGTCCAGTAAATGTAGGAACATGTTAATTTTTTTTGTTTATCCTTCCTGTTCTCATTTATTCTTGCTGTATGAGTTCTGGAGCTAACTGATACCTCAGTGGGTGGGGCATCCTTTGGCCAGATCCAAGTTACTTTATATTTATTTTATCATGCAAACTCATTTCTGCCATAAGTTGCTGTCCATTTGTTCTAGCAAATACCAAGATAAATATCCATAATTTAAATCAGGTTTTGGATATGGCACTTTGCTTAGCTGCAAATAAATTCAAATTAATTTGCCAGCATGTCAAATAACACAAGTGTTGCCATATTTGTGTCTAACACATAACATACACTCTCTATCCATGATAGCACTGCAAAAAGTAAGCAGCATATTTTGAAGCACAAGTAGAAGAAATATTCATTTCTCCTAAGGGAGTCAAGCTGTACTCAAACATGCTGGCTGCATAAACAAAGTATTTAGTGTACTTACAAGTTATCTGTTTACCCTAAATGTAAAAATGACTTCTGATTATGAATCATGTAAATGTAAAAATACTTCTGATTATTTCCTTTAAGGATCTATAGTCACACATATACACATTATGGGTATATATATATATGTATATATAATGTTCTATGAGCATATATTCCCATGTAATCGCTAGACAGCAGGGAAATGAGGGCTGGAAGGCAGCCACCGTTTGGATGGGCAGAGGATGTTGTCCCTCTGCAGTAAGATGGAGTCACTGAGAGGCACAGTGGTCAAGCAGCAGAGAACGTAAAAATACTATGAGGCTGAGAAGAGGAAGTACAAGAGAAATTTGGGGAGCTTCTTGTTTAAGCTTTGACACAAACCTAAAAGGGATGTTTTAGCTACACTTGTTGGTGTTTTATTTACCTTCTGTCAGACAAATGATTTTTATCATGCTTCTGTTTGCACCTCCATAAGGCTTGTGAAAGGCAACTGTGTTCCTTTGGCATGCAGTGGGCTCTGCTGGGTCAGTAGCCCAGTCACAGCTATTGTCCAAAGCAACCAACCCATGTTCCCCTTACAAAGCCCCACGACTGCAGCAGGACCTGGCACATATTGTTAAAATCTCACCCACAATTTGAAATTGTAAACACCTAGTTTCTTTAGATTGGTTAGTCATAACTCATTCTTGTTTACACATTTGTAAGAAGATTTGACTACAGATGAGGAAAGAAAAATAGTGCCCAACCCTAGCTTGCTCCCCCTGCCCATATGCTCCCCAGCAACTGGAGGGTTTAGGAATTAAGTGATAGCTAGAGATTTCTCAAAGTGTGAATGAGGGTATTAGACAGACAGGATGATGCAGAGGAAACATGAAACAACTGGCCCTAGAGTTAGATAAACCTTCAAGCAGCAGGAAAAGAACAGAAACCTGATCTCCTAAAATCCACTATTCTGTTATTAATCAATGCTTCTACTCATGCATACCGGGAGAAGCTACTTTTAAGTCTACATAGATATAATGCTGTTGCAAGGTGCAAAGACAGTCAGATCGGCAACTTCTGGGGAACGAGCTGGAATAAAATTTTATTCTATTTCTCACTGATCTACTGTGGATGTTTTTGGAGAACAGACAGAAACTTCTGCCATTCAATAAAGGTGTCCCCAGTGGGTAGCAGTCATGAAGTATGCCTGAGCCAGGCCTGAATGTGATTTATAAAAATGTGCACTTTATATCTGTGCCCTGTTGTTATAATAGAAAGGGAGTAATTGCAAGTAAATTTTAAAGTAACAGGGGAAAGCTTCATGCTTTACGGCACAAATAGTTCTTGCAGATGAAACTGTGTAACATACTCCAGTAATATAAAAATGATTATTTGTTCTGTGTGAATTGTTAAACCAAGAACTGTAAATAAAGAATACACATTTTCTTCAAACACACTGTGATAGACATTTTATTTACAGTATCACATTCTGGAATAGGTCAGAGACCATGCTTTCTGTGAAACATTTCACAAATTCTTACCATATTCTTGACACAGACAGTTGATGTGCAATCCATGCAATCTCCTATTACTTACAAGGTCAGATAGGTACCAAACATCAACCAATGTTCATGTGACTTGAAGAATATAGAAATCAAAATGAAAACATATTAAAGTGACAAAGCTAAGCAGCTGCTTTAAAATATCATGTATAATAATGATCATGGTCAGTATAAAGATATGGCTAGCTTCTAGCAGAGACAGACTCACGGGCTTTGCAAAAGGAGTGTTGGCTTTTAAGTCTCTCAGCAAAGTTACTCTCAAGGGCTTTTGCAGTCTCTGTTCAACATTCGTTTTTGATAAAATACAGGACACTATCCCAGTTACTCAGATACAGGACAAAGGACTTCAAGTCTCTAGTATGCAGTTGACTGCTGGCAGTAAGTAGCAGGTATTAATATAGCTAGACTCAGGCAAATACTAGGCACTTATTTTCCAGATTACTTAAAATAATATCTGCTTTTTACTATATGGTTTGCAGATGCAGAACCTCAGATGTTATAAATTATCAAATCCACTGAAGTTGACTAGAACTATGATAATTTACACCAGATGAGAATCTGAACTATCACTGGAGATACAGCCTCACTGCAGGAATCTTAAATGAGAAACGATGCCCAGTGGATGCAGCAAGAAGTCTGGAAAATCATTTGATCTGATTGTGTCAGTCAACCCATATGTTAAAAGCAAGGTGTGAGTCAGGGGAATGGCTGCCAGTTTGTGGATAGGATTTCATTGTAATTTGAAGTGCAGGTTACATGCTCCATTCTGTAGTAGAAACAAGATGGTATCTATGGAGTTGAAACAGCCGTCAAGAGTACCTCAACCCGGAATGCTTTCAGCCTGGTGGAGCAATTAGATTGCTGCTACTAACAATCGACTGTTATCACAGCACTTTGACATAAGCCTGGTCTGTCTCCCAGGAAAATCTCATCAGAAGTCTTTAAAAGACTTGGGCTGATTCTGAAGAGAAACTTCCTTCCGTGCAGACAGAAAGCTAAACTGGGGAGAGGAGGATGGAGAAGATTTTGCCTCCATTCCCCACAGACACAGATCAAAAGTTGTTTCTTCAGATGCCTGTGAGAAAGGGTAAAATAATGGTCAAGTGTAGTTGCATGTAAACCAGCAAAGGGTGTGCTGAGTGCAAGCAAGAAGACATAAGACACCCTACAGAAGAATGCAAAAATCAACTGAGCAGCCGTCTCACAACAGTTGTACTTTGGAGTCTCCTGTCTCAGTGAGAGTTGCCAGGCAGGTGGAACATCCAAGGATCCAACGTTAAAGATGATTTCTTAAAAACACACAATCCAAAACTGGAGTTCCCAGGCCATGGAAGCACTGGACCATCCACCCAACAGACTCAGACCTATGAAATAAGACCTGTCTGCTGAAATCAGATGCTTTTCTTAGCTGTCAATTTCCAAAGTAGTTTGCTTTTTAAGTATGATCAAACAGCTATCTAATTCAAACATGGATAGGGGAGTGCAACACATAACAAGTACTTCTTGATGAGTGGTGACCAGTGAAACCACAGAGAACATGCAAAGCGGTCTGATGAGAACATAAAAGAGAAAAACGACTCCTAAAAGTGAATAAAGAATCTTCTCAGTAGTAAAATATAACTGTTTGGAAGCTTAGTTACTCACTTATCTGAGTAGAGGCTAAGACCTGGAGCTACTAATACCAAGGTGAGCAATTAGCATAGCTTCCTCCTGGTTAGTGCTACAAAGACAAGGCAACCAGTGCTAGCTACTGCCTTCATGACAGCACTGGCACTCTTCTTTCAAGTCAATGGACTTCTTTAAACAGCTGATTTATTAGCTTCTGCATAAGAAGACAGGAAAACACAGGGACCTTTCTGTGATTTTTTTTTTTTAAACACATCCCTTCCTCATTGGTATCAAAGTATTTAAAGAGTTTGGTAGACTTGCGTAAGATACTATATCCAACTTTGCACCACACAGCTGCCAAGAAGGGCTGCTATCAGGTATAAGGTTTCAGTTTGGAGGAAGATTAATACAACATTCAGAAGATCTTAGAGAACAATGTGTGGCGGCAGAGATACAAACATCCAATTCTTGTTAGGGATTACTTGGAATGCTGATCTCATTCAAACATGCTCCCCAACTTATTTTGAATTTCTTATGTAATTATACTCTGTTTTTAAGTTTTTGTCACTGCACAGAGGTCCCTTTTGTATAAGTTCAAATTCGGGTCAAGTTCAGAGAGGCTTCACAGCCATTAGAGACAGGACATTGTCTTTCTGCCAGTGTGGTTTTGCCCCAAGCTGCAAGAAGGCTGAAATAACCATTGTAAGGGATCTCTGCATTTTTTATTACTTGCAAAAAAGAAATTTTCAGCCAGGCAAATAGATCATTTTAGTCCTCTATGAGCAAAGAGGGAATTGGTTTGCTGTAAATAATGATAAGCTAGTGTTAGTTATTTTGCATTTTTTCCTTTAACGCTAGATACCACTTTACAAAAGCCCAAACACAAGTTCTGGACAAGCCAAAAGATCAGGTGTCCACAACGACATATCCTTGGTGCATTTAAAATCATGCAGGAATGAGAATGGCAGAGAAGGACCTGGGTGTTTTGGTTGACAGTTGCCTGAATATGAGGCAGCGTGGCCAGCAGGTCCAGGGAAGTGATTGTCCCCCTGTACTCGGCTCTGGTGAGGCTGCACCTCAAGTACTGTGTCCAGTTTTGGGCCCCTCACTACAAGAAGGTGCATGGAGGTGCTTGAACGAGTCCAGAGAAGGGCGACAAAGCTGGTGAAGGGTCTGGAGAACAAGTCTTACGAGGAGTGGCTGAGGGAGCTGGGACTATTTAGCCTGGAGAAGAGGAGGCTCAGGGGCAACCTTATCGCACTCTACAGGTACCTCAAAGGAGGCTGTAGCGAGGTGGCGGTTGGTCTGTTCTCCCACGTGCCTGGTGACAGGACGAGGGGGAATGGGCTAAAGTTGCGCCAGGGGAGGTTTAGATTGGATATTAGGAAGAACTTCTTTACAGAAAGGGTTGTTAGGCACTGGAATAGGCTGCCCAGGGAAGTGGTTGAGTCACCATCCCTGGAGGTCTTTAAAAGATGTTTAGATGTAGAGCTTAGGGATATGGTTTAGGGGATGATTTGTTAGTGTTAGGTCAGAGGTTGGACTCGGTGATCTTGTAGGTCTCTTCCAACCTAGACATTCTGTGATTCTGTGAATACAAAAGTTAATGCTAGCACTTTTAATCCAAACAGTATTCCACCTTCCGTCTGGAAGTTTACAGCAGCACAGCTACCAGATGAACTCTTAATTCCTAAGATTGTTGCTTAAAAATTTCAATAAATAAGAAAAGGGAATATTCCACAGGTGGCTGGTTGTCCTCTGTGGACACCTTATCTTTAGGACAGGATTTTCTGCAGTCTGCATCACTTGCTGGACCATTTAGACAGGTAATGCTACAGCTGTGAGCATCCATAGGAAAAAATATGAAGCATGAGGTTAAGCCCATAGCAGAACTGAAGTACGAACCAAAACCAGCTTGGTCCCCACAAGAGGTTAGGCTAGAACATCTACTGTGACCATCTAGGGATGACCAGTTTTGTCACAAGTTCCTGAACCATCTAGTTCATCTAGAACATGTCTTTTAAGAAAGACATCTCATCAGGCAGAAATGAGTAGAGTTGGAAAGGCCATTATAATTCTCATAAAACTATTCCAACGGTTAGACACCCGTTGTTTATTTAGGGAAAAATTTACCACACAATGCTAGTTAGGTTTTGTTTGACTTCAGCACCAGCAATTGGATAGTGTTATGTCTTTGTCAGCTAGACTGAAAAGCCAGGTCTTGTTTCTATTTCACTGCAGATACTTTTGGACATTAGTCAATATACTTTTTGGTTTAACAAACCAAAGAGAAAAACTTCCCTGTATCACTCATCCTGTACCATATGAATCTATGTTTTTTACTTCATAAAATAGCTTGGGTTGGAAGGGACCTTAAGGATCACCTGGTTCCAACCAGGATAGTTGGATGCTGCTGGACGCAGCACTCCAGGTGGGGCCTCACAAGGGCAGAGCAGAGGGGCACAATCCCCTCCCGCCACCTGCTGCCCACCCCTCTGTTGATGCAGCCCAGGACACAGTTGGCTTTTTGGGCTGCAGGTGTGCACTGCTTGTTCATGTTGAGCTTTTTGTCAACCAAAACACCCAAGTCCTTCTCCCCAGGGCTGCTCTCAATGAGCTCTTCTCCCAGGCTGTGCTCATGTCTGGGATCGCCCTGATCCAGGTGCAGCACCTAGAACTTGGACTTGTTGAACCTCATGAGGTTCATGTGGGCCCATTTCTCCAGCCTGCCCAGGTCCCTTTGGATGGCATCCCTTCCTTCTGGTGTATCAACTGCACCACTCAGCTTGGTGTCATCTGCAAACTTGCTGAGGGTGCACTCAATCCCGCTGTCTATGTCATTGATAAAGATATTGAACAGTACTTGTTCCTAGACAGGCCACTGAGGGACACCGCTCCTCACCAGCCTCCACCTGGACGTAGAGCCATTGACCACCACTCTCTGGGTGTGGCCATCCAGCCAATTCCTTATCCATGGGACAGCCCACCCTTCAAATCATCTCTCTGCAATTTGGAGATAAGGATGATGTGTTGCTTTCTTGCTCTTCTCTCAAAGATTTCTGTTTGCCAACAGTCTTCTTGGATCCTAAACTGGACAAAGCAAATTTCAACAAAAATTGCTTCTGAGGCAAACACAGAACTACTATTGTCATTGTAGTCTCTAGAGATTTCTCTTTGTAGCCAAGGAGTACATGAGTCTTTCTGACCAAAGCACCATGTTCAGGAGTTCATTCACTGTTATCTTTCTTGATAAACCCCTCTGCACCTCTTCATTTCTCCTCTAAATCCCCAAATAAAAGCTCATTTACAGAAGAAATCCAACCTGCACTTTCAGCTCTTACTACATCCAGCAACGCTCAATTTTCTGAAGTTGAAAAAGGCAACAGCAGCATTAACTTTGCTATAATGTGACTGATGATTAGATCACAGGAATTATCTGCAGATATGGTTTTACTCCCTTATTTTTTACAGCTGTACCAATACAGTTGTTCAGAAATGATCTAGTGCAATTTTGTAAGGCTCTAATACTAGAAGACCTGGAAGAGACAAAAAAAAAATGAGTGCACAGAAAGAAAAGTACATATATACATTTTTTTTTCCATGAGAACCATTGCCACTAGCAGCATTAAGGCTGTTTTGCATAAGTTGGGCTAGTTAGAGAGCTAAAAGATCCTCTGGCATGGGGATTGCCTGCACAGGGGAAAAACACGGTCTGTAAACTTGCTGATGATCAGATAGAAATGTAGTTTGATTAATAGCAAGTGCATACATGTGAAAAGGCTCTGCAAGGCACAGGAGTACCAGAAGTAATGAAGCAGCCATGGTACAAGACAAATATTTAAAAAGACTGGCTCAAAGTTCAGAAGTAGAGTAAATCCATAGCACGGGAATGTTACAAAATTGCTATGAGATGACATAATGAATTAGCTTAAGCTTGCAGCATAACTGCAGCCTTTAAAGATGATAACAGCCATAATACTCAAAGAATCCCAGAAAAACAAACTGGAAGGTCCCCTAAAAAAAAGGCTCTGTTTTCTATGAAATTTTATTTTGAAAACAACTTGCTCAACTGACCTTCAGTGGTCCTGAGTTTGGGTGTCTTCTCTGTTCTTTCTTGAGCTCTGGTATTTGGTGGGTAGACTAAATGGACAGGTGAAAATGACAGCCTGCTTTCACTGTTCACAGATGTATTACTTATAAGCTACCCACAAAACAGCTGTCTGCTTGCATTCAACTTACTAAACGAAGTCATCTAGCCTGCATCACTGACTTACCTTTGTGGCATATTACATCCCCGTCTTTTGAGCTATGGTTATTAATTTTGTACGAACTTTGATGTCATTTAAAGCCAACATTAAGTTGTATATAGCCAAAATCAATTCCTAAAATAATCTTAATGTGCTCAGTCAGAATCCCCCATTTGCTATTTTGTTTTCAACTGTCAGTTAACCAATGTTCTATTAAGTAACAGGTCATACTAGCACGACATATATAGAAAGTGTCATGAAGCAGTAACACAAAAAGTCAGGAAGAAGTCTAAGAACTACACAAACACTATTGTGATGTAAACACTGTATGTTTTATCAAGCATGTTGTCTAACAAAACTGTGGTCAGATCTATTTTTCATATACCCATAGCTCCCAGCGTTAGTTCTGCCGATTTCCTTTAATAGTTTCTTGATGGGACTGATAGAAGTTACACATTTTTGGCCGACACAGGTGCTAGACGGATGACCAGTAAGCATCTGGATTTTGCCCTTTTTGCTGCCACTACTCTAAACTTTGTCAAGTCCTCTGGACTGTCTTTACCAGTTTCAAGTTTATTGAGAACTAACGGTAGCAATCCAGATAGCTGCTCAATCAGTTAGAACGTAAATGCTGATTTAACTTATCTGAATATGTGTCATTTTAAGCCTAGCTCTGGTGGCTAACGTCTTCCTGAATTACTGCTGGAATAGGATGTGTTTTCTTACCTTCTGAAGTGATAAAATTTTGGGTTTTTCCCGTACGTTACAAACACAGAAAAAATACCTAACTAGTTGTTTATATTTTACTAGCAGTATTGCCTTAATTTCTATAGATCCATATTATTCTTAGGACTAACATAACCCACCCTAAATGTATCACTTTCAGTCATGAGAGCAGCAAGGGACATGAAGGATGCTGTGCTCTTTGCAGACCTAATTGCCTTTTACAGCACTGACTCACAGGAAGTAGTAACTCTACATAAAATATTCCATCAGACTGGCTGATGTGTTATCCCAAGATGGGGTGCTGAGGCAATAAAGAGCAGTCACTGTTCTGAGCATCTGTTGAAAGGGCAGAGTCAGCTTAAAATCTAGCCAACTTTCAAAAGTCAGTTAAAAGCAGTTCTGTATTTTCCTACACATCTCCTAAATGACTTGTGAAGCTTATTTACAGAAACATGTCTTTCCTGCTATGTGACAGATGCACACAGAAGAGGAAACTGACTTAAACAAAAGCCGTGAAGCTAGCTGCAGATAAAAGTGCAGGCAAAAGTAACCAAAGAAATATTTTCTTTCGGGGTTACTTGCCACAGGTTGTAGCACTGTCATCCAGAAATGCGTCGCTACATTTGACTCTGCTCCTTTCACAAAGAAGTGACCTGTAAAGAGACATGGAGAAGCGATGTATTATTGAGTCCATCCTCACTCTGTCAGACCACGATTCTCCCTATAATAGACTTCTGCAAAAACTTCACACACTATGCAACAGCAACAAAAATTAGTTACTAGACTATGTTTATCAACAGTTTATACCAGGGACAGCAGAGGACTGACTATGATCTAGAAAGTTCCTTTTACATTCCCCTCCTTATTTCCATTCACCCCAGGCTCTTTTTTTTTTTTTTATATATGTAGAAATAGTATTTATTTTATAAGTAGAACTTTCATCTTGTCTAAGAATTGTCATTCTGTGTTTTTCCCCAAGTGAACTGATTTCAACTATCTTTGCACTAAAGTTGAGCACAAAACACTAGCTATATTTCTATTTTTAAGTATACTTAAGAATCACCACTGGCTATTAATATTTACACCATTATGTTTTCACTCATCAAGGTGAGATCTATACAAATGATAATACAAATATTCTTGCTAAGAGCACTTAAACCAAACTAGCAAATTTTGCATGATGTTCTCTCTGCAAATGGTGACGCGTACTATCATCCAGACTGTAGTCTGAAACATGCTTTTTCAGTTCCCAAGCTACTTTCAAACAGTTGTCTTTGGAATGCTAATTTCACTCATGTTGGCAGATCCATACAGAGAGTGTCATGAATGTTGCCATGGTTATACTCCCCACTTAGTAAACAGGACGAAATAAACCCACATTCAATGGCAATAATGCAACCTAGACCAATCCCTGGTTTCTCTTAAAGTTGTTCCTCTTCATTTACACTTCTTAAAAACCTGAGTCAACACAGGTTGCATACTCATTTCCAAGTTGCTAGTGTTAGGGGACACCATCCCTTTCAACAAGCGCTCAAACTGAACAAACAATTTTTCACTTCATGGACCATCCCTGCAGACAAGGCAAGAGACTGAGGAAAGGGAAAAAGTTGCCTTCTTCCCCTTAGCAGATGTGGTGACTGCAACTCATGAGTACCAGATGCAGGTTGTCACCACAGCATCAATTATTGGGAAGGAAACTGCAACTTTTGTAAGGCCCAGAGCTATTTTAGGAGGATTTTTCTGATGCTAGAATCAGTCCAGGGTGGATCCAATTTCCCTGGCAGCAAATGCCATTTAGAGGGTGGAGTTGGCAATGGACCGGGTTTATCCACCAGACCATCCTTCAGCTCTTACTCACATTAGTTCTGCCCTTCTCTTCCTCAGTTCTTCCACTCCTAACTCACAGCCTAGTGATTCCTTATTTTCTTTTTAAAGATCTCTAGCTTTCCTAGAGAATTTCAAAAGCAGCCATTCAACTGCAGCCAGTAAACATTTGTTTAAACAAACAAATGAACAAACAAACAAAAAACAACAAACAAAGCAAAAATCAAAGGCTTCGTATTTACAGAGATAAAAGGCTGAGAGTAGGCTACAGACCAGATCAGGACTGGTTATCCAAGTGAGCACATGGAGAGCTGCGGTGCCTGTGCTGTGCCCTGAGCAAAGCAAACATTGGACAGCATCCGTCAGGTTTTGCTACTGCTCGGAACCATGGAGACATGGAAGAAGAAGCTGATTTTTGTGCTGGCTGTAACAAAGCCCTGACAAGCACACATTAAAATTACTAACTAGGAAGCAGTTCTTGACATAGGGTGCTGGAGAGTCTTCCCTCTTCTCAGTTTGGGGAGCATGAGACCTTTACTACATTGGGGTAAATTCAGAGGCTCCATAGGGACCTGTCCCTGTCCAAGGGCTCCATTTTTTTTTTGGAACCACAAAAAAAAAGTATTTTTGCATGAACAGACCGCAGCAGATCGCTATCCCGCCTGCTCACGGATCGCAACGTTTGCAGGATGACTGATGGTGACAACTGCCTAAGGCGGCAGTCAGCCTGACGCAGCGTCTCCTCCAGCCTCTGAACCGCACCACGCGCGGAGCCGTATCTGCTCCCTCGGAAGGACTCCAAGCACAGCCCAGCAGAGGACAGTGTCTAGCAAGAAGACAGCAGTCCCGTGAGTTCTGCCTAATGTAGCGGAGCAAAAAGCAGCATGGAGACACATTAAGTATCAAGGGGTCCTTCCCTGTTCAGTAGTTAAAACTGCCAAATTCTTGCCACTCCTGGCACATCCCGCTGGAAGCAAAGCACAAGCTTTCTGGAAATATATGAGTGCATTGTGCCGCTGTTATTCCGAGCGGAGAGGCGAAGCGGAGGCATATCTCTCAGCTCATCTTAATCCCCGGAGCACAGAAAGGGAAAAGGAAGAATGCTCTCCCTTTCTATTCAAAGCGACTTCAAAAGTTAGATGCTATTAGTGACAGACTGGTAGGAAAAAAAAAGAAAAGAATTAAATCCCTGTCCAAGACACAGATTCCAGTGAAACCTTTGAAGCTACTGAAGTAAAAGGAAGTACTTGGTTCCCTAACAAAATTTTACTGCAGAGCCCTAACCATATCTTATCTCTATCTTCTGAATTTGATTACAAGGCTTAGAGATATTAGCTCTGGTACAATTTCAAGATTACAGGGCAGGAAGACTAAGAATAAGGAAGGCAACTGGATGGAACGTTTATAGGCTGTTTGTCAGGAAAGAACTAAGACGTACCACGACCTGTCAGTACCAAAGCATGGTCACGGGTAGGTATGAAGGAGGAAGAAGGCATGGAAACAGGAAAATATACGAAGAAAACACATACAGTTGGTATAAAGCAAAGGTGAAATCATACCACATCATCCCAAACCCACATCAGTAAGCTGTGTTTAACTCAGAAAATTGATGGTTCCAAATGGATGAAACATTCCACAGTTCAGTTACCTGGTTTTGCAGGAATTACACGATAAAACAGGCACACATCAGTCTAATTAGCACTTGGGCTACAAAATTTCGAATCATTTTTAAAGTCCCAGGACAAACGCTGAGGTTTAACTTTGTGCACCCAAACCTGCTGAAGAACCATGACCTTTAGATGACACTTTGCTTAAGGATGCTGCTATATATACTGCTGTACACATACTAGTGGAAGATGAAATCTAAAAGCAAAGAAACTAAAAAAAAAAAAAAAAGTCCACGGAATGTTCTACCCACACACTGGGTCTTTACTAATTACTCTTCGGCGCACAGTTCCCTTTGACTAAACGAACCTTAACCAGATGGTACAGCACCGCTCCAAGTGCCATATGGAAAATCTCGGTCTCCGGTTTCATAGGGTGTCTAAGTTATACAGAAGCCCTCGTGTTTAGACTGATCCCTTGAAAGCTTGTCTCTGATACAAACCAAGAAGAGCCCATAAATCCTAAAGTTTCAGTCCTAGCAGAGGCAGAGACACATTTGTAATATTTTTGAATGTTAGTGGATTAAGAGCTTAACAACCAGTAATCAAAGCTTAAATGGACCGTTAAGAAAAAAGTCCAGCTTGGTTTCCCCAGCTTGCTAAAGGCGATCACTGGTGACAAAGTTGGAGGAAGCAGATATTGTAGCCAAGCTTTTTAAAAGAATGCCAGTTGTTTAAACAGGAACCATTTAAGTGTTGCTTAGCTATCCCTGACTGTCCCTGCCTCCATGCTTTCTGCAAGTCCTCAGTTATAATTTATAAAGGCACGGTAGCTCACAGAAGACTGGGAAGTATCGGAAACAATGGCTGGCCAGGTAGCCAGCAATCTCCTCTCCCTGCACCGCTGTCTCAGCTCTGCTGGGGGAGGCAGGGAGGCGGCAGCACAGCCGGGCCCGAGGGACACGTGCCACGGGCAGGAGTTTCAGCTCCTGCAGGAAGCGTGCGCTTTCAGTTTTTGGCATATGTAAGCTGTTTGCTTGTGGGTACGGCTCTCTCACCATCGCAAATAAATCTGCACTCAGACTCCTTGAGACGGGAAGCAGAGATTTTTTTTTTTTTTTTTTTTTGCTTTAGAGCCATTCTACCAGAACTTAGCTTCGTGGAAAATGCTCTTAAGGGAATTTTTAGTGTATGTAGTTTCTCTTTGCCATGGGTAAGTATCTGGGAAAGCAAAGCCGTTTTCTCCTGACACTGGTGGACTGACGAACTCATGCAGAGTTTATATCCAAGAATAAGTATGTTGCCTGCCATGGCAAAGCGGCTGCTTGGTCTAACGCACAGAAGTCTCAAACAAAGTGCAGTTTAAAGGGAGAAAACTGAAGAAGGCAAAAGGGAGTTCTGTTAGCGTAGGACGCGTATCCACAAGAAGGCATTGCCATGATGTCTCCATCCAGGCCACCAGCAGCACTGGCTTTGCCAACAGCCCCTCGCTGTTGGTGCATTGGATGGGCAGAGGTGCTCTGAGACGTGCTGGTGTCCCTGTCGGTGGCATTCTGCAACTCATTAACTTCTGAACTGGCCTATCGCTTTTGTGCTGGAAGATGTCTAACCAGGAGAGATCAAAGCTTCTAGAGCTTTGAGGAATCATTTTTTTAAACTATTACAAACTTTTAAGCATTACGCAGATACCTTACCCTGATTAAGTGTACGTACTGGAAGCAAAGAGAAAAAATACCTAGAGGACAATTATTTTAAAAACTGAAAAAAGTTTTTATCAACAAATTTGATTAGCTTTTACTTTGATGTTAGAAAAACATAATCCTTTACAAGTAAATTTTATGAAAGCTTATGAGAGGAGTGACACTGTTTTCAGTTTGAGTGTTCACAAGTTCTGAAACTCAGATCTGTAAAAGCTCACAACTAACCCAGAGTGATGTTAAATCTATTTTCTTCTCAGAGACAGCATCTTCTGCTTTTGACTTTTTGCAAATGGAAGCAAGTTAAAACTCCAAAGAAAGCTGAGACAGCCTCATTTTGCTGCTCTGAGACTCTGAAATTCTGAACCTTGTAAATCAGTAACACGCTTTTAATTTTAAGAAGTCACTTGCACATTATCATTTTACTCATAACAGTGATGCTTTTATCCCTAGTAACTCAGTAGTGAGCTAAACTGTCCCAACAGATATTCCAACACAAAGCTCCTTATAAGGAAGAAATAATTCCTTCCCAGGGTCTATTCTCAATAAATGTAAACTGAATGGGCTCATTCCTTGAGGAAATACAGAGCAGCATTAATTCACAGAGCTCTGGGACTCTGGCACACACAATGCCCACCCCTTCAGCCCATCTCAGAATGACTTCATACGTCAAGTATTAAGCCACAAAAAGGCAGAGGACACAGAAATGAATGTCAAGAGGGTTTAGTTCAAATTAAGATGTTTATCTCTTTACGTTATTTTAGAATAGTGCTAAAGCATGCTTAGTATTTTAAGTACATTTTCCTAAATGCTTTTGGATGCTAGCATCTGACTCCAGTTTTAGAATCATCACGGAATTTAATCAGAATAAAAAGCTGGCCTTTGAAAGGGCTCTTTCAGTGCTGCTGGTTTATTTACACTTTAATAGAGAGACCCAGAAGTCTTAAAAGAGCTGGCAATATTTATCCTAGAGTATTTTATTTTATTTAAAAGTCTAGTAAAAGGCAAGCTTTCTATTTTTAACTTCTGAAATTAAAAATAGTTTCTCAACATAACCAATGAAACTATGTAAAAGAACGTTATAAACCAAAGAATTGATTGTGCGCTATTTTCTTCATTGACCAGTCTTCATCAACACTCATCGCTACTGTCTTTTTCTCCTGTGTTTGCATTTCCAAAATCACTGCAGTGCAAAGTATAGCGATATTCTTTATCTATCCTTTACCTACAACGCTGTTTTTCAAGCTTTCCAATGATATGTTACATTACATTTGGAATCCATAAAACCTATAGCTTTTTTGTAAGAACTGCTTTGTTATCTCAAAGTCCTTCATGAAATGGGTTTAAAAAAAAACCCTTATTTTAGCACTGTAAATTCAGCTGTTTCAGTGCACCTATCAGTCTTTCTTGTGCTTGATTATTTTAATGCCGTCACCTCTTCATTTGTTTTAATTAATGCTTAGTACTTTTGTTTGTGTCTTTTTGTAAAGCTCTAGCTCTAAGAACCACCTAGCCTCCTTTCCTGAGTTTCTTCCTTTTTCTCTCTGCCCCCCTACCCTCCTCACGTTTAGAAATATTTTATGCAGCGTGTGAATGTAAACTCTTGTTCAGCTTAAATACAGAAACGCCAAGTCTTTCCCTGAACCGTTGTTCTCATCTTTCCAGACAAATTTTAACCACCACGAAGGGTGACTTGTGTTGGCCAGCACTAGGTTGCCTGCAATCTATTTTCTACATACAGACCGTTGTTTGCTTCATACAAGGACAACAGTGCAGCTGCATGCAATCTTTCTTTCAAATTAGGGCAACTGGCACAATGCTCTGGCCTTGTGTGCATTACTGCAAGGAACGAGAATGACCGCAAGCGGCCGAATGCTTTGAAACATTAAGAACAAATTTCACTGAGTGGTCGCCAAGGGTACTTCTCCAAGTAGCTCACAGAGCAGACTTTGATTAGGTGCAGGAGGTTAACCACGTTGAGGCTGCTGTTCTGCAGCAACCCCATGTAACTCTGGAATGCCGACCTTTCAAAACCGTGACGCAAAAAAAGAAGAAATGAATGCTCAGTTCAGCAAGGTCCTTCCAAAAGAAGAACATCCACTGAAAGGGAAACTAACTACAGATTTATATACAGTTAAGGGACGGCTCTATAGCACATTTTAATTTCTTCCCTGGAATTAACGCACCCTTCTGGTTGCTTTCACAAAGCTGAAGGAGCTCAAGCAGCAATGCAGGCAGGACAAAGGAACTTCACAGTATAATTTGTAAGCTGTTACGCTGCTACGTCAATGCAGGAGCCCAAGGAGAAGCGTTCTTGCTGCTTACGGCATAATTTAAAAAGCAAAGATGCCATTACCTCTTCGTGTACTTCCTAGCCCAGGAAAGAAAAAAGCTTCAATAGCACCCCATGTAGCTATTAATATTCATAGACTTAATGGGAAGGAGCTCTTCCTGCTGAGTGGTGGATGGATGAAGAAAGTGGATCTGTGGGCTTTTCTCTTGGATTTTGTAAGTGAATTTGAAAATGGAAAAGACAAGAAAAGACCCGAAAAGACCAAAGAATTACTAAATTGAGGTAACAGGCACCTGGCTACTTTTGCCTATTAGGGAATCTATTTTTCATTGGTGTACTTCTCACTCCTCTAGTTCCTCAGTTTTTACTGCAAAGCTGTGACAGGAAGAATTCCTCCAATAGCACCCACGTGTTATTTTTACTGCAGCAGACCTGTTAAAGAACAGCCAGGACCCCATTTAGAAGAGCATCTCTACGGATGCACTAGACACTTGCCTCAAACAGAAACAGTGCTAGAGCAATGTAGAAGAAAAATTGCTTCAGGATGTCAAAAATTATTAACAACGACTAAGCGATGGGACCAAAAGCAAGTATACTTTTTCCTTTGGGGCCATGTGCAATCACTAGCCTAAGGCTTTTGCCACGACACGTATTTCCTTTCCCTGACCTCAGGGACACCGGAACCCACGCCACGCCAGCAGTAAGAGGCTTGATACCCGTGTCTCCTGCCAGGAGCACTCGGGTTCCTGAACACCCCCAAAATTCGGTGGGAGCTCGGTGTGTAAGCCCAGCACCCCACCTATAATACACGCCTAGGACGACGAGGTTGGCCGCCGGCAAGGCGTCCATGTGAACTTACGGGCGCCACCTCCGGGGCAGCGGCGTGGCCCTGCCTGCGCTGGGAGGCACCGGCACCGCCGGCTCGCTCCATCTCCCACCCAGGGGGCAGCCCTCAGGTCCCCCCCCAAAAAAAACAACAAACAAAAAAACAACAAAAAATCGCGGTGTGTGCACAGGGAGCGAACCTGCCGAACAGACAACCGCGTACACAGCCAGCCAGCCCCGCCGACCGCCGCGCCGCTCCTGGCCGTCGCCCGCGGCTTAAAAACTCCCCGGCTGAAAACCGCAGGCTCTCTTCCTCGTGTGTGCAAATAACAATAAATAAGTAAATGAATGAATAAATAAGTAAGTAAATAAATAAATAAAACAGAGGTGGGGGGGGGTCGGTACCTAGAGATACCGGTCTGCCGCCGCTCCCAGCGCACAGCGCTGTTCCCGCACGGCTCGATGCACCCGCTGAGGCACCGGGCGACCGCCCCGGCTCGGGACTGCCGCAGTCCCTGCCTGACGGCCGGGCTCCCCGCGGGGGTCGCGGTCGGGGCCGGGCTGAGCCCGCCCCGCTCCGTGCGGTCCCTGCGGCGCAGCCGAGGGCACTCACCTGCGGGCCCCGCGGCCGCCATCTTACAGCCGGGGCGCGGCTACCGTAATGCCGCGAGTTGCGTGGGTGCGCGCCCCCCCCCCTCCGCGGCACGCTCCCGGCCTTTACCGTATTCCTCCTACTGCGCGCGCCCCGCCCCGCAGAGGTGACCGGGTTGAGGCGGCCCCGCCCCCGCGTTCCGCTCCCTGCACGGCGTCAGCGGGGGGGGGGGGGCACGCCCCCTTTTTCCCACACCGCGCGCGTGACGTCAGCGGGGCCGTGTGTATGTGTGCGTGCGTTTGTATGTGCGGGCGGGCGTGAGCTCGCCTCCCCCCTCCCGCCCGTGGGCGAGGCGCTGGCCACGCCTCCCCGCCGCCATATAAGGGCACGGGGGGCGTGTCCTCCGGCGGCGGCGGCCGCCGTCCGCCCGGTGCCGGTTATAGGCTACCGCCACTTCCGCCGCCCGCTTAGAAGCGGCGCGATCATGGCGGAGCGCGGACAGCTCCCTCCCCCCGCCAAGCGCCTATGCTGCAGACCCGGCTACGGGCCGGGCTGCCGGCCGGGGCAGCGGGCGGGCGGCGGCGGGGGGCCCG
>CM021797.1:20438603-20577390 GCA_011076525.1 Nettapus auritus
AAAAAAAAAAAAAAAAAAAAAAAACACGCGTGGGAGACCCAAGTCCACGGGGGGTGCGCTTTGTGGCTGGCGGTGCCCCGCGGAGGAGGCGGCGACCGGGCACTTTGTTCCCATTTTCATGTTTATTTGCGTCTCTTCCTTCCCCCCCTAACCCCCCCCCAACCACACACGCACACCCCGCCCCCGAGGGGAAGCCAAACAAAAGAGCCTGGCGAATTATGGTGTGTATTTTCTTTTTATAATTTTTATTATTATTATCATTTTTTTTTAAATATGGTTTCACCCACGGCGCGTCCTCTGAGCCTTTTGTTCGTGCTGGGCTCCGTCCCCTCGCAGCCTGCTCTGCATGGCCATTTATTTCCCGAAGGGAAGCTCTCCGTCCCCGCTCCTAGGCTTGCTGCCCTTCCCTCCAGCCTAGAGGGAGTTCGGCTCCAAGACAATCACTTATTTTTTTTCCCCTCTCTCTAAATCTAATTAACTTTCTTATAAGTTTCATCTTTTGGCTTTCTCTCCCTTTCCAAAGGTCTGAGGCACATCTGTGGTTCCTCAGGACTGGCAAAACCAGAAGTAGGGCTTTTTTAGTTTGGTTGGCAGCGCCGAGTTTTTTTTTTTTTCTTCCCCATTTGCTTGCACTTGATTCTGTTTGCAAGCGATGAGGAATGACAGGAGTGCACATAGGGAGGGTTTCTTGGCTGATTACATTTAAGCCAGGAATTCACTGTGAAAATAAAGCCAAGGGGTGATAAATAAAAGATGCAATCTTCCCTAGGAGACAGACACCCAGCGTGGGCTTTGCCTCGCTCGCTTTCAGCGGTGGAATAGGCCTCAGTCAGTAGTTGTGAAAGGAAAAAGTAACTTTTTGTATAGCTTCTAGAGGGGAGGGGCGTTGAGTAATGTTGGCAAGGGTCAACGTGAAGAAAGAAAATATGCATAAATACAACTGAAGTGTTGACTGCTGCTTCTGGAGCCCTTACACGCATTCCAAACAAATGCTGAAAATACATATTTTATTTCTCTCCTTTCCCAACCTTTTGTGAGCCTCCTTTGGAAAGCCGTGAAAAAAACAGTGGTGGAAGCCATCGATAGCGAATGCGTCGGCTCTTCCCATGGCTCGGGTGGCTGGGCTGCTGGAGGGCACCGCTGGCACGGGTCTCCTCCGGAGCAGGGAGGTGCGACTGAAAGCAAACTCAGCCGGGGCGAGTTAAGTTGGGTGGGGAGCGGGATCGGCGCCGTGTAACGCGGCTGAATGTGTGGCATTGAGGGAGATGTAGCGCTGGGTTTGTGCAAGCGCGTTTAGCAGCCATATAAATGTGAACCTATGTTCTTTGCAGTGTGAGTAATGGAAACTCTGTAAATGTTTACTGTAGTACTATGGAAAAGTGCAGCTATTGGACAAAGTACGTTTTATTACATATCGGTTGTAACAGACTCACTTGTAGCGCTGACTATTACTATATACAGGGGACGCAGATTTGATTTGCAAGGGGGATGCATAAATTTCACTTTGGCGGTAGTTGAATGGATCCATTTGCTCCTGAATTTTACATTTTAGTCTAGCCCTGCATAAAAATTCAGACAATCTTTTCACAGCAACACGTTTCAAGCAATAGAATTTCAAAGTCCTGGTGCCTACCTGCTGCTGGAAGTCTTCTCGTGCGTCTGCTGGGTGCCCCCAATTCGTCTCACGTGTGATGCGGAGAATAAAAGGGAGTTGACACGTTAGTGATACACACAACCTGCGTTCTTATTAATCAGGTGGTAAGGTTGTCCATGAGCCACATAACATCGAATGGTCTTGTCCTAGCATCGTAATAAGCATTACTTCATTTTGAAGGATTTTTCTCCAGAGAAGTTGGGCTCAAAATTGTACTTGGGTCTAACTTAGCGATTTTTGTAGTTTTTTTGGTATCTTTCAACTGGATGTGAAGATATTTTTTTTTAGTTTGTTTGAAAAAAATAGAAGGTATGTTCTTAGAACACACCACTTCAACAGTATAAAATGGAGCTTTTCTACTATGTGTTTTCATGTATTTCAAGCGGAGTATTTTTAGTAAAAGTTGCAGTCCAAACATGAAAGCGCTAGGTAAATACAACAATCTGGAAGAAAAATTAGAAATCGGCTGTGCTTCATTTGGCCAAATTCGTGAAGATGCCAGGAGCAAGCAGACAGTTTTAGCTGGTGGAGTGTATATTTGGTTTCCGAGGTTAGTCCCGAATTAGTATCCAGCACCGTGCCGCCGTCACGGCGGTGCTGTCAGGGTTAGCAAGAGGTGCGATCCCTCAGCAGTGCAGCTGGCCTGGTGAGAGCCCCATGCCCTGCTCAGGGAGAAGGGGAAAAGTCCCCGTGCCCCTCCTCGAGGACATTCTGCTCTTGCTGTAGTGGCCCAAAGCTCATCTCTGAGACTGAGCTGCGTCCGCGTTAGAAGGACCTGATGTGTTTTTTTGGTATGCTGTGTAAGTACTCCTGGAACATCCTCATCTGACTCTAATATGAGGTTGTCTTGCCCGTGCTGCACAGACCTTGCTTGCTCATACGGGTCTCCCTTTAAGGTGTTGGAGTCCTCTCCGCAGTAGCGTAAGGCTTTGTAATCACCGTAGTCATGCCTCTTAGGTATGAATGGCAAGAGGGTGAGTTGGAGGGAAGAAACTCTAAGGGAAGGGAAACAAAGTAAAGAATTAATTGACTGGCGCTTACCACAGCTCTGGAATTAATGTTAACATTGGGAGGTGGAAAGCTACCTTGTCTGGGGGAGAAGGGTTCAGCTGAAGTGTCATCAGCGCAGAGCTGTGGAGTTCGCTTGTCTGAAGCCCCTCGGTGAGATGTCATCAGAGGGGTGCAACCGAAACACTTTATTTAAGAACAATAAAGTAGAATTTCTCAAGTGTAAAATAATGCTAGGAACTGCATGGATGTTTCTTTAGTTGATTCCTAAATGAATTTAAGACTTGGGACTTCTTTCCTAATTTTCTTTTGAGAAGTATTTATCTTCTGACTCAGAGACGCGTTTATCATTTATTATTCCAGCTAATTATCCCCCCTTTTTTCTCCCTTTTTTTCTTTTGAACAAGTATGAGCTTCAAGGTGGTGATTGCATTCGAAACCAGGAGAAGCCATTTTTAACCAGCAAGAGAAGCTTTACAAGACCCTCCTGGTAACTGCTCTCTGCAATTCTGGCTGAATGGGATATACATGTATTGTAATCAGCAACTTTCAGGTCCTTTTAGTGGATGATGATTCCCGTTAATCATTTTTGTCCTTCATGGCCATCTTTGTCCAAAACACCAGGGAACTGTAGAGCATGTAAAACAAGCGTAATTTCTCTTCTTTGAGGGTTTAATTGTTTGAGTGTCAGCAGTATAATGTGAAACACCTTTCTGTTGATAAAAACCATACCAGGTATCTTACTAGCAAAGCTGGAAACGCGCCTTGTAGCACACATGACAACCTTCGATGATGCTTACAATATATATCTATTTGTTGATGAATTTTGTAGGACACATGGTTTTAGTAAAAAGAAAAAAAAGTAATTGCAAGTAATATTAAATGATGTGACAAAACTAAGGCTGTCATCTGTGGAGATACAAACATTGTGTTCTGCATTAACTTGTTGGTATCCTGGTATGTGTGGTGACCTTTTTCCATGGGGAGAAGGTTGCGTTAAACTCCTCCTCAAACAGGCAGAGTTTATCTCCTGGCATGCCAAAGAAACAGGCATGGTTTCTTCAGTAGCCAGCCTGATGTTGGGGTTTGGTTAGGAATGTATGACTAAAACAAGCAATCCAAAATTTGTTAATACAATATTGTGGTAGGGGAGTAAACAAATGATGTCTGACTTTTTTTTTCTCAACTCTTTTTGAATTGGATCCAAGACCACTAGAGTCTTGTGAAAATATCTTCAGTGATTCCAGTTTCACTTTGCTTTAAGAAATAGCTACCAATATTTCTGAGATCCGGAACAGAAACAAGTAAACTCATTTTCAAGTATTTCTTCCTGAAAGAGAAACATCTGAATGCATTCCAGTTTCCTTGTTAGATTTGGAATGCAATGTATTAATTAGGGAATGCGCAAGCTATTTTCAGTGTGTATGCATGTGTGCTCTGATGTACTATCCCTGACCTTGAATAATTTCTGTGGAAACCCTTTTTTTTTTTTTTTTAAAAAAAAAAAAAAAAAGAGGAGGGGGGGAAAAAAGCTTTCTTTCAAGACCAGATTAATAAATGTGGAAAACTTCGTCAACTCATGCTTTCACTCAGTTTTTCTAAAAATATATAATCGGGATTTCAAGAGAAAGCAAGCATTTCACAGTGCTTCCAAGTTGTGGAAATAAAACTTCATAGAGCCTTTCCATGTAATTATAAATAGTAGGATAGATCTGTAATAGGAGTGTGTCACTACTACTCTAGAATTGAGTTCTTTCTAAGCAGAAAATGATTGGTGAATCACTTCCCGTTACAATTTTTAAAACAAAAATAATTGAAGTTTTATATGGGGTTGACCTAACAAAATTTGTCATTATTCGCTTTAGGTCAGTTTTCATGGTTCTCAAGTTTCATATTTTCCCCCTAACTTCAAGGCTTTCCTCACTTGCAAGAAAACAGTTTCCATTTTCAAAGCTTGCTTTCAGTTTAAGAAAGTGATTCCATCTCGTATACAATCAGATGTTTTGGTATGTAGTAATTCTTGGAGTTGAGCCAGCTGTCATGCCAGCAACTGAAGCTTTTTCTCTCTCTGTCTCTCTCTGTACTTTGAGATGAACGGTTAATTAAAGCAATATTTGTGAGGGTAGGCTGAAGCTATTCAGAAGTCAGCATTGGATAAATTGTTTTTCCTTGAATATCACTAGCTAGTTACTGTGTTTTGCCATAGCACTTTCTTTTTTTTAATCTCTTAAAAATTGTGCCCTTACATAAGACTCTGTTAAAGTTATAGATTGAAAACAAAACAAAACAAAACTTAGAGGAAGTGTGTAATCACATAGCGTTTTTCATTGGTGAAGGATAAGGTATGTTGGTTGGCACCCTGTAAGACGTGTCTGCATGGGTTTGGATTTTAATGTCACCTGCTGTTTTGGAACTCTAGTTGTTACGTCAAGACAAATCCTGAAGTTTTGTAGTACTGTAGCAAAACATTACTGCAAACTGTGGTAATGTAGGAATGCAGCTGACACCCTTTATTTTCCCTTTAGCTGGTTTTCTTTGGGGATTAGGCAGGAGAATTTACTGCTCCTAGAAAAGAAAGGGGAAAAAAGGGCCCAACTATTTTAACTGACAATAGCTATCCTAATTTATGAATATGCTTGTCTGTGACAGGAACTAATTTGAAATTTTAAAAAGCTTTCATGTGCAGCAAGGGTACAGATTTAATGCGAATTCTGATTGCCTGGAATGCAGTCAGCCTGACAGCATGTGAATACTTGAGCACTGTCCAATAACTACACTTGTTGTGCTGGGATCTGTCTCCTTGAGATCTGTCTCCTTGAACTTCCAGTTTTTCTTCTTGGTTTGCTATCTGAAGGGTACCTATGTAAAACGCTTCTCTCAGCTGGATATGCACGCAGCTCTTGACGTGGCCTCCTGTGGCCTGGATTGCTGGCGGTGTCGGCTGGTGCCGTGTGCTGGTGTGCATTCCCCTTGTAGCTACGTTCCAATTACTGTGATTTAGTGGTGCCCTTGTGATGCCTTCTGACGGGGCAGCCGTATGCATCCAGCCTTCGTTGTCTTGGCCCCGCTACGGAAGACCAGCATGTCTAGAAAACTTGTGATGTAAGTCGCTCTCTCAAAAATGAGTTTTTTTCCCCCTTAATTCTACAAATGTGTAAACAGAATGGAGGAGCGTAGCCTTCTGCTAGTACGTAAAGGGAAGAGCATTCCTTTGTGGTTAACTCGGACTGATACCAGGACTGCTGCCGGAGCACAGTGGCCGTACAAAAGACCTTTTCTGATTTGATGCGTTTCAGTGTAGGCTGAAGCGTCTCTCAGTGTAGGCTTCTTACCTGTACTTATTAAACCTTTCTGAAAAGCAAAAAAACTGTGAAAGAGGGCCATCTTTAACTGTATTTAAACTATATTTTAAGGTAATTGTGATGTGCACCATTGCACCCTTTAAGAAGGCAGCCTTAATCTTTTTTCCTCTAACCCTTTCCTCCTTGTTGCAATTGAGTGTGTTTGATAGTCTTGAAATATTTGGTAATTTTTGCTTTGGAAATGCATGGGCAGTGGCTGAGAAAGTCTGACGTTAATTGGAAGGATGCAGCAAAACCTGTCAGTAAGTTTAAGTTCACGCTAGTAGAGCTAGCTGATCAGATAAACCAGAAGCTCATTTACTGAATTAATGTGCTAAAAACTCAGGTGACTTACCTTTTGTCCTGCTTTATAGTTATGTTTGCCTGTTGCGTAAGTCATCTTTCATTGTTAATTGGTGTCAGGCCTCTAGTATGTTATGGGGTTGTTGGGAAAAATGTGGGGGAGAAGTGGCATAATAGAAATTTCACAGAAGCAGGCATTATTACATCTTTATTGTGTCTATTTTATTTTATTGGCCAAAAGTCAATTACATTCAAACAATCATTTTAAAGTCTAGGAAAATCAAATGTATGTAGCTGTGTGACTTCTAAGAAATGAGACACTTTGTTGTATGCACGCCAACTTTAACTGCTAACTGGCTACTGACAGCCGGTGGTAATGCAAATACAGTGCAGGAACTGTGCAGGAATTGTGCAGCTGACTACAATGTTTAATTTATACTGACTAATGAAATAAAGAACATTTGACCATTGAGGCACTTAAAATTGGATAAACTGTTTTATAAGGTCTGAGACAAGTTTGCAGCCTGTAATACAGCAGAGGGTCAAGTTTGCGTGTATTCTATTTACTTTTGTGTTTTTAATGTTGTGTTGTATGTTTTCTGTTAAAGGATTTTTACCAGCGCTGTCTCTCTTGGACTTGTTTCCTCATGTTTCAAGTTTGACTTACTGTTTTACTCTGGTGGCTTCTTTTCTCTCTGACTACCTGTGTTCAGCTGTGTATGGTAGTAGACACAGTGGCCATGCAATCTCTCTCCATCAGATTGGCTTCTAGTTTACCCTTCTCAAGAACATCTTGTGAGTTTTATTAATACTTGGTTTCTATGTTGAGCTTAGATATTTTGACCTGACTGAAGTTCACAGAGCATCAACCCTCATTCAGTGGTCAATGATAGCAATCACAGCATGTTTGTGGAAAGTCTAAGTAACTGCATGTAGCATGGTCGTATGGTTTCATGTGCTTGGCAGGTCATTTTTGCCACATACCTGTAGTTTTGACCATGGAGTGATGGCAGATGAATTGACTGCATTAAGAATGCATTAACAAAAATGGCTATGGGTAATTATCCTCAAGTCTTCTGGAAAACATGGGCTAGTCAGTGAAGTTGCACGAAGAGCCTTATCGTAAGCGACTGGTTACTTGCACAGCAGCAGTTGCCTCAGTGAAGTACTTACTTTCCTTCTGGTACTTCATGGAATCAACACACTGCTTTGGCAGGTTGAAAAGTAGTCTTAGTAAAACACTGGTTTGCGTATTTACAAAGCTGGCCTTGGTGACCACATTAAGTGTGACTTGGGCTTCCTCAAGGCAATGCTGCTGAGTCAACTGATCTTGAGAGTTCAAGAAAGGGGGAAAATCAATAGTCTAAATGAATTGTTTAATATATTAGCTACATGGAGGAAACCTGCAATGCTTTTATTCTGAAATACTGTGTCACAGCCAATGACAACCAGGACAACTGGCTGTACCGCTGATATTGCACATGCAGAATGAGTCTCAGTTCTGCCATCGATTTAGGTTGTAAACTGAAACCTTGCAAACTGACTACAATTAGTGTCCTGGGGATAAAATATCCAGTTCATTATATTTTGTATCTGTGGCTGGATTTGGTATAGCTGTATTACGTAGAAGCATGAAACTTCAGTTTCACTTCTAGAGCGGAGTGATGACAAAACGTGTAACCGTGGTGTGTTTTTTTTTGTTGTTGTTGTTGTTTTTTGTTTGTTTGTTTGTTTGTTTTTTAGCTTTTTGTTGCAGCAAGCCCTGATATGTGAGATAGCAGTCACGCAGCTTTCCTGGTCAAATCTAAATTCATGAACTAATAGAGATGACTTCAGCTGAATGTGCTACTAATGCATGAATGGTAGACAGTGACTAGAAATAGGACTTGATGTAACAGACGCCTTGGCACTCTGATGGGATAAGGAAGCTGAGAATAACTTGATTAGTGCTACTTAGACCTTTTAGAAGCAGCACATTGCTTAGTTTTACTGACAGTTTTCAGTGAGCAAGCTTTACATTGTTATATGTCATGGCAATAACTTACAGGCCTAATTTCTGAGTAGTTACGTAAATGATAAATGTAAGTAGCTGTTTGGTGGCAGGTGTGAAGAAGCGTTCAGGAGTAAACAAGAGTTTGGCTTGTTGACTAAGATGTATTTGAGGAGAAGAGAGGTAGTAAGATGCTGGGTTGACCTTTATGGATGAGACGCTTGGAAGAGAAGTAAGGAAGTGGTGATGTCTGAGATAAAGTAGGGGTCAGAGTGCTCAGTACATGCCTGAAGAAGGGTATTTAATGAGGATATAGTCTGAATGACTGTCTGCTCCCTCAGTGTAGTCTATTTTCAGTGATTATTAGTGAAGGCATGGAAGAGGATAGACTTCTACAAAAAAAAAAAAAAGGTGCTTGAAATGGAAAATAGATTAGGAAGCACAGTTGCCTTGTAGATTTTTGAAGCTGTAAGATATGTTGAAAGTTATGAAGTGACTGCTCTCTCACCTCAACCCTTACATACTAATTTCAGTTTTATCAACGGGCAATAAATGGCTTAATTTCAAAACATTCTATATTGGAAAAAGGACAAGTGTGTGTTTATGTCCTTTCTTTTCCTGCACAGTAGTAAATACTTGTGTTACCCAGACTTGTGAAAAACACTTTTTTTTTCAGGGCTATATATTGTGCTGACATATTGATAAAGACTGGGTATGCATTGAGGAAAGGATGGTTATCTGGTGACAAATGACACATTGTTTTATTAGGCACCTATTTGGACAATGGTGTGGAGGAGGAGGAGAAGAACTGGCTGTGTCATTACGGCGGTGGTCAGGATTGGAGTTTCCTCTGTAGATAAGAGGCCATGCAGAAGACAAACCTGAAACTGTTAGGGGTAGAAGATGCTTAGTAAAGATTGGGAACATGGAGTGAATGTGAACATTGTAATCTTAATAGCTGAAAGATCTAAAGCTGTTTGTTTTTTGTTGTTGTTTTGGCTTAAAAGTGAGGATTTACGTGTGCAGGGGGACAAGGAAGGGTGCTGATGTCAGAAAACTGAATAGTCCCAGTGTGGAGATTAAGCTGGAAAGGAGCAAGATGCCAGTAAGATCAAAGCTGCTGCTCCCCGATTACTCAAAGTGTGGAATGATAGCTAGCGAAATGTTAGACTGGATAAATGGGAAGATGTGAATCATGGGCATGCACTTCAGTGAATCCCTGTCTGTAACGAAGTCCATCTTCCCCTCCCTCCTTGAATAACATAAGGAAGTTAAGTACAGATAAAGTGTTGGGAAACATCTACTGAAAGGAGGAAGCGGAGGATGACTGTGCGATGAAACACTAAGCTGTGATTTTTAGGAAGTAAAAGGAGAACCACAAAAACCAGTAAAGGTCAGAAGTTCTGGGAGAGGAGTCTTCACTTCATAGAAATGCTGAAAGTTAAAGCAATCCAAATCCTGAAATGCATCCAGAAAAATCTGCTGGAGACCTGAGTGAGAGCTGGCTCCAGTGTGAGGCCACAGCACTGTAACCCGCAAATGCTCCATGGTAGAACCACATTCCAGACAAGGGCCTCAGCGTACTCAATTATTGGGACGTGGGAGAGAGAAGATAGGGTTGTGGAGAATGCAGTGGCACGATACTTCTGCCCGAGGTGCTTGCGTTGTTACACGGGTGGATGAGGTGTGGGAGTCAGCAGCCTAAGAGTGCAAGAGAAGAAGTCTGGACATTATTAGCATTGCACACGTAGCCCTTGGTAGGTAGGCGGGGGCCGGGTTGTCTCTAGCTGTGCTTTGGGGTCAGGCAGCCTGGGAAGGATTGCCTTGCGTGAGACCTTAGCAAGGAAGCGAATGTCCTGAGCTTGGCAATGGGGGAGCGTGGTGTCAAAGAATAAGAAAGGAAGTGAAAGGAGATCCGCATATCTTGTGGTTGCTGCCAGCGACGCTTGTTTGAATTGCCAGAAGTAGTGTGAAGGGTACGTTTGCAGTCTGGTCTGGAGGCAGGCTGCAACTTGGTCTCTGAGTAGCTTGTCGTAAGCAGTGTAGGATACCTGCAGCCAGCTCAGCACAGGCAGGAGGGACCTTTGGCCTGTCCCCTGCAGAGCTTGGTGCTGCCACGCACCTCTCTCAGCTCCTTCCTTGCACCCACAAAAGCACTGGCAGGCCTTGGGCAGGTTGCTTTCCTGTGGGAATGAGTATACTTATGCACAAGTGAGGCTTGTTGGAAATGTGCGCTGCAGGTATCGAACATGACTGTCCAGCGAGGTGGCTGCATGGAACACTGGGAATTAGTGTCGTGATGGATGGGCAGGCCTCTGTGAGCTCAGGCTGTGCCTGTCAGCTGTCCAGCATACTGTGCTGACTGACAAAACCCGGGCTGGGGCATGAAGGTGGTGTACCGATCAATGGCTGAGACCAGCAGACTAAGGTCTCTGTAAATAAAGGCTGAAAGCTCAAATACAAGCCTGATGTCTGTCTGTCTTTTAAGGCTGGTAACCTTAGGTTGCCTAGCAAAGATTATAAATGACAAAGGCCATAAACCTTTTCTCTGAGAGAAGCTGAAACTGTATTTCCAGTTGTAATTTAGTAGGGTTATCAACCCTTCCCCCCTCCCTTCTTCTAGGGAGTGGGCACATTCCTCATGGACCAAGCCTGCTGCTGTAAGGAAAGCTGCTGATACAGCAGCACAATGTGGTCGTAACACTTCCTTGTGAGCTCGGGAGTTCTCCAGCAGCCTTTTCCAACAAACTTGCTCCCTCTTGTCACTAGTGAACTCTTCCAAGGACAGGCTGTGAAACAGGCCTATCAAAATAAATGTATTCCATTGTGAAATACTCTAATCATGAATATGGTAAATGAAATAACTGACTCATTTACTGTGCTGTGACTCACTTACTGCGCTGTGCCTCATTGTGTGATTCACAGAACAACAGAAAATACGTATTGCTGTGCTTAAACATGCATTTAGAAGGTTTTTTCCATGATCGTCATTTTCAAGCTTTGCCCACTGTGCAGATCACTGTGTGTCATTCACCCTGAAGCCACGTGGCTGCTTCAGGTTGCCTTAAACGCAGGCTGCTGTCAGAGGGACATTGCGCTTCTCAGGCTTACACCTTGTGCCAGGGTTGCATAGCTGCACGGTGAGCTGGGGAATTGTCCCTGCTTGTGAATTCAGGTCTTGCTAGGTGAGTTTTACCTTGTTTATTGTGTAAATGCTGGTGTTGATTCAAGGGAGAGGAGGCTGGAAGAAGGGGGCACTGAGAAGGGAAGGACTCTGTCAGTCACACTTTGGAGAGTTTAACGTTATCATGAAGCCCTGACTGCTGCCTGGAAAGGAGATGGCTGCTGTGCTTGGGAATTCGCTCCTGGCGAGAGGTGACCCAGCTGTTCGTGGACTGTGGCATGGGCCTCCTTTGAGCAGTGGCGACCGATGGGCCTGCACGAGGGGGCCATCCTCAGTACCTGTTCATCCACAGTGGTTTTCCGTGTTCAAAAACCTTGACCAAGACATGAGTTCAACCACCATGCTTCCCCTAGTGATTAAAAGAAAGCTAAACAAATGCTTATTTAAGACTACAGGAAAGGGGGAAGGAAATACCTAACCGCTTACTCCATACATATGTGCTTGCTTCTTTCTGTCTGTGTGGCTCTTGAAAAAAATGCTTTTTGTCTTCCAAGTTCATATATTGCCTCTTCTCAGACAGCACTGAGCTTCAGTGTAACTACATTTAACACAGACTTCCAAGGTGATTTTCCTGCTTATTGTGCAGCTTTTTGACCTGATAACATTCCATGTTTGTTTACATTCATAGCTGTTGACCTCATTCAATAAAGTGTTCTTAGCTTTCTGTCTGGTTAGGCCTGCTGAGCCAACGTAGCCAAGAATGAGATGGAATCTTCTTTCTTTGGCTTTGATCAGTTGCAACTCAGCAATCACAGTGAAGGCTGCAGGGTTATGGTGGTATAGCTTAGACTTCAGCAAGCTTGCATGATCTTCACTACTAGTAGCAATGTATGAGCAGGAAATGATGGAACATGGCTTTCAGATCTCAAACGGGGTTGATAGGGCTGGCAAGTAGCAGAGGAAAAAACCCTTACTGCTTGTAAACTGAGCGCTTCTGATACAGACCTCACTGAGAGCCCAAAATAACTTTGTGGGGTTCCAGTATCATTATTGCTTCCCCAAGTAGAACAGCAATTGGGCAGAGTGTTGCTGCTTTTGTATAACTTGGATTGTGTGCAAGTTATGTGACGGACAGCTGCTCCTGTAAGTGAGGCATATTTACTGAAATGATCTGTCTTCAGGAGTGGAATAAAGCAGATGTGTGATCTGTTCCAGATGGACCGCAGTAATGCAGAGCTAAGCTTGCCCATAACTGATGAAGGGAAGAAGTGCATTGGCAGCACCGTTGTATACTTCAGTGAGGTTGTGCCCATTTTCAGGGCAGAAATTACTTTTTACCATAAAGAAAGATTTAATGGGGAGTTGAGCAGGTCATTGTGGGTTAGGATGCTTTTGCTTTCTCAACTGCTCACACTGGGGGAGATAAAAGCTTACTTCTGGCTCGCTTTCAACAGTAGCCTGTTTCAATGTGTAAGGACTGATCTGGGTTGCTGACTTCCTGGAGCTCTCCTACAGATCTGCCTGGAGGATTGTGGCTGTCAGATCCTTTAAGGCATGCATCAGTGAGAGACTTGGTACTGAAGTTTTACTGAGCTTGTGCAGGGTACTTTGCCTTTCCTCGTTGCCTCCTGCTGGAAAGAAGCCTGTGTGACCTCCAACCCTTACTGAAGTGTCTTGTTTCCTCCCTAGCCTCTGCAGGTGGTGGTTGTCATTAATGTACATATTTACCCAGGCTCCTAAACTAAATATTTTCTCATTTGAGAAAGGTGAAGTTACCCAGTCTGTTATCTTTCCTGATTCATTCCTGTACTGCTAACACTCTTGTAATGTTAGATGGCTCCTTTCTGTCAAGTCATTTTTTAGGCTGTTGGTGGGTGTTTAACATGATACCTTACTGAGATGAATGTGATTTCCACAAGCCAGGTTTCTTAAAGAAGTACGAACTTCAACTTATATGTCTACCAGAACGAAAAGCAGTCAAGTGTATCAGTCCTTCAGTTTTCATAATACATGAGTTTGGTTTCACAGATGTTGTCTTTTTAACCCTTCCACTGCTGCCCCTACTTCCTCTTTTCTATTTTGCGGACAAATACAATCAGGGGAAGCTGGCTGTTCAAAACTATGGAACTGAACTATACAAAGCGCTGTTGCTCACGTGAAGCTAACAGATAGGAAAAAGAGCAGTCCCATGAGTAATGCAGGAGGGCTCTTTAAAGAGTCGCATAAAACAAAAGCATTTGGTTTTGAAGCTTGGCTAAGCTATATTCAGTGTAAGAAGTGCTATCCCAGCAAGGATGAAAGGCTTACAGGAGTTGAGTGGGATAAGAAAAGAGAAGTAGTGTTTGTAAGTTTCATCTGTCTTCATGAAATTTTTAAGCTAATTCATCTTTTGTGGCTGGATATGTCTACTTCTGTACAATATTTATGCAAATACGAAATGGTGCCACAGATTTTGGTTAGTCTAGAAAAAGTACTTAAAGTCACATAACTATGTTTTGATTTTAATCTAGAGAAAAGATCTTTGCTTCAGCAAGACAGCATTATTTTATTGGAAAGGCATTTAAACTAAGGTTAACAGCCAAGGATTTTGTGTGCTACAGGTGAGCAAGCCACCTCAAATGTGCAAAACTTACAGCTCTGTGGGATTGATGTTTCTCTGTGGGACAGCTCATGGTAAATGTTCTCATTGCAACTCTGGGATCAAGTGGGAAACAGAAGAAGATCACACACACACACAAAAAAGAAAAACACAAACAAAACCTGAGGGGTTCTACCAACTTCTTTGTGTACGGATTTGCTCACAAGCTCAGAATTTTGCAAAACTGGTTCAGGAATCTTGACTTATACTTAGCAACCTTGCCAAAGCCATCCAGAAGCATTACATAAATACCTTCATACCAACTGAAGGTGAGAATGCTGCCCATGGGTGCATGGCCAGAAGCTGCTACGTGTCAGCTGATTGCTGTAATTTCCCCTCTTTGGACCTTTATTTTGCACCTTCCTGAAAGACCACTTGGCACCAATGGGTAAAGTACTGTAGATTACTTTCCAGTCCCTGTTGAGAGACTGTCCAACTGGCAATTTCCCTAGAGCAATGAACGTGCTACTGGCCGTGCCTCTGCATAGTTCTTGTTGCTGTATAAGCGTGAAGCTATACAAGGTTGTTCAGCCTAGCAGAGAAGTCTAAGGCAACGCTTGGATTTTAAATTTTGGAGATATGAAGAAGAGGTCCTACAGGGTTTAGATAACTGATACTGCTACAATTGTTTATGTAGTTTTGTCTGCAGTTGTTGTATTTGAATTCAGGCCACAGAGTTCTTGTAAATTATGCTTTGCAGATGGTAGGTCTATTTCTTCCATCAGTCTCTTTAAATGTATCCATCTTTAAAGATGAAATGAGTGTGTGCACAAACTAGGAGCGGGGACTTGTGAAATTACTTTCACCACAAATTTTCTGCTCAATGCATTCCAGAAGGACTTAAAGTGATTTGATGAGCTTCCATAAACCTGAAGCTGTTGCTGAATCAGGGTCTAAGTATTGGGTCTGTTTTATCTTTGAATGTTTGGGCAGAAGGAACAGACACAAAATTGACTAGCCTGAATTGCTAAGAGGTACTCATTGGTAGTATCTTTTCAAAAATAATGCTATACCAGGTAATAAAGCAAAGATGTGTTTTGTGTATAACAGTTGGAATGTTGGCTACTGGGAAGTCTCCTAAGCCTCTTGCTCAAATTGTCTATATGAAGCTTCCTTTTAGATAGGAGCGGCTTGTCTTGATTCAGACCATCGTGAATGCTTGGTAAATCCAGATATTAAAAACAGCGTGTCAGTTTTGGAAAACGCCAGCTTCCTTAAAAGAAGGAAAAGTCTGCATTGGATGATGAATTACGGCAAATATCCAGATCCACCCTGAGTTTCTCATTGAGTTTCATGATGCGTTTCCTCCTCTTCCTTTTTCCTGTGCACCATGTAGAAGTGGCAAGAAGAAAAGACAAAGGCAAAACTGAATCCCATGGTGTTTGTTATGAAGATACCGCTAAACTCACAGCCACAGCTGAGAGTTACAGCTTCTGTTTGGAAGCAGAATATGCGATTGACCTCATTAGATGCAATGTTTATGAACTGTGAAATCCTTTAACTTGTAATTGCTGAAAACTTAAAACATTGCAAACCTTTTAATATCTTTTCATATTCTTGTTATTTTGAATACAGTTTGGCACATTTTGATTAAGCTTGCTTACATTTGGTGTATGTGGAGAATAAGCGGAACTCAAAAGAGAAGCCTCAGTTGAAAGCTAAAATAGTTTTATTCAACATGGTCATTTAGGAAAAAAATGTATTTTCTCAGAAAATGAGAAATGAGTGTGCAGCATGTGCTCTGTCTTGATCATCATTTTAAGTTTGTTATGCTGGAAATAAAATACAAACTGCTGAACTGTACCTTAACGGGACAGCCTGTTGTAGTGTGAAAAATGGCAAGTGAAGGACTTTTTACCAGTTCACTGAAAGTTAGGTAATTCTTGAGCATGCCTGGAAAGGTAGAATTTTTTTTTATCTGTGGACAGCATTTAAATTGATATCAGCCCAACTAGCGCTTTGCTGAACAAAGGAACAGAACCTGTAGGAAAAGCTTCATTAACCCTGTGCTGCTGATGATTCTGCTCCTTCTCTTGCTATTGCTCTTGCATTTCACGTTAGCACTTAGCAGGGGGGTAGGCTATTTTTGGGACTCTGGGTTAATTATGTTTATCATTCTGTTCACACAGACTAATTTTGAAGGCTTCCACAAAATAGGTGTGGGTGGGTGAGAAAAATATTTCAGAATATACTGAAATGCTTATGTGTTTTGGAGACTTTCCGCTATTGTAAACACACACTACTTGCCAGATTTCATTTTCTGTTGGTAGTAATAGGTATTCTGTACATCCACAGCTGTTTGTGTGGACAGCTGACAAAAGCTCAGGCTTTCAGGGTAAGGTGAGCTGGCCTCTGGCTGAAACAAAGACCTGTGGTGGGTGGGGGGCTTTTTTCTTGAGAAGCACAAGTGTAAAGGCAGCTGGCAGCATAAGTGCAAATCAGAAACATCTCTGGAAACTTAATTCCTCCCAATTGTGGTGTTACTGAAGTGCAAGGATGTATTTTTACCCTATTGTCTTTGAAGAATGTTAATATTTAGCAAATAAAACTCTGCAGCTTCTCTTTGGTTTGCAAAATGCTGCAGTGCACAGAATAATTCAGTTAAAACACAGGGAAGGAAGTGCTTGCACAAGTGGTGTGATTTGTCTTGTGGTGGTGGTGGGGTGGGTTGCTGGGGTTAAACCAGATTAAATAAATAAACCCTGTAGGTCTTGGAGCTCTTGGGTTTTCCTGAATCTGGCATTTTGTGGGAGTGTTTTGGAAATAGTCATTTAAAATAAGCAACCCCTGATGTTTGTAAACTGGTATCTTGCTTTTGTAATACCCTTTCCACAGCCATGGTACCTCTTACTTTGCATATGGGTTATTACTTAGATAACCTTAAAGGAATGCTACCCGTCTCCCCTCTATTTTTTCTTTGTATCTAAATCATTACCACAAACCCTTGATCTGCTCTGTGACTGTGTTAACTCTGGAGTTGTTTGTTTACCCTGCCATTTAACCATGTATCTTGGCAGCACAGCTGAGAGAGAACTTTCTGAAAGAGAAATGCATGTGTTCTGCTGCGAAGGGTAACCACTGAAGAACTTGAGTGCGACAGCATGATAACAAGAAAGCAGCCCAATTTCACTGCATGGGGTAAATGACATATAGAAAGTAAACTCGTGCACAAATGGAATGAGGCAGTGTTGCAAAATTCAGCTTGTTCATTTGCTGAGAGAAAATTGCTTTGTGTTGATGAGCAAAATAAGAAACTTTTCTATTACAACCTTCAGCAACTGGCAAACAGATTTTTTTTTATCTCAGTTTATACGCTGTCATGAATCTACAAGTCCAAAAACAACAATAGAAAATGTATTTTAAATTTAAAGTATGTTTATAATATGATGTTATACTGCTTCTAAAATGTGTGCTAGTGAATGCTTTGGGAGGTTTCCTGAAGGAAGGGGCTATGAACCTAGCTGAATTGCATGCTCTCAAATAGAATAACATTTCTTTTGGAACTGAAGTGATACTGAATATTGAAAATAAAAGTATTTAAATTCACCAATTAAGGAAAGTTGTGATAGTAGATTGATGTATGTTTTTTATGTTGTTCAGTTCTATGCCAGTCAGAAGCTTGGAAAATAATGCAGGTTTGTCTTGCGTGTAGTAGGCATTGAGCTTAGTTACAGCAGCATTGAACACGCAGGCTGCTTTTACAGAGGATAAGATGCGATGTGTTCATTGAACAATAGAAAGCAATTTAAAATTGGTTACAGCTACTTTTCTTCTAAGCTCTTTACACTGTTTTTAAATTACTCTGCTTTGCAATTATTCAACTCTATTGTCCATGAAGAGCGAGAGATTGTCACATTCTAGAATTCTTTTCTTAAAGGGCATACTGCGTATTTAAAAACTGAGTTAGAACAGTTCACTGACTTACACATAGGGTTATCAAAACACAGTGTGCTCAACACTAACAGATACAGTGAATTATAACATTCAAAGTGTTCTGCATTGGAGAGAAAGTTAAGTCTGACATCAGAAGATCACGGACAGCAATCATTCTATTTGCCTCACCAAGCCTAAATGACTTATCTCTATTGTAGTCTTGACACTTATTTATTTATTTATTTATTTTTTTAAATCTTGAGAGTCGCAAGCTCTTTATCAGCTATTGAATGCACCTTCTGGATTATGGAGACTAATATTACTGGAGCTCAGAAAGTCACTTGGGCATCATTTTGGCTTGATACTGACATCTACATGCTCTTTGATATCTTGTAGCCCTCACAATTTTTGTACTGCTCTTGACATGTTGCAAAAAAAGTCTTGTCTATGACCTTTTTTGGTTTTTTTTTTTTTTTTTCTTACGTCATTAGAAAACTTGGCGGGATGATTTTAGTTTGTGGTAATGAAACAGTAAGAAAAATAACTGATCTATTACAGGCTTTTGGAACTTCATGTAAAGTCCAGAGCCATTTTCAAGGGTCATCTGCAGATCCTGAGACATAGTTAAGCCTGCAAAGAGTTGTATGTATGAAGACTAAATATCATAGTTGGATTTTTTTTCTTTGCAGTTTTAGACCCTAATTGTCTTCACAGAAAGGTGGGTGTGGGTTATGCTGAGAAGACCTGTATCTGCATTGTATGTCATTGGTCATTCCTGGTGCTAACTAGCTTTGGTTATATCTGCAGCTGAAGAACATGTTCTCTGGTGGAGCTAATGGGCCTTAAACTGAGTTTACATCAATTGCATGTGCTTTGAGGCATATACTGCTAACATGGAACCTACTGAAAACCAACAACTGATTGCAGAGCTTAAACCTAATTTTCACTGAAAGCAAATACCCTTGGAGTCAGATTTATTGAGTACTTTATACCTAAATCTGTGGACAAGTGTATAGCTAAACAGTAGTTGTGTGGCTAATCACTTAGTGTATGTTTGTATTTGTTGGCACTACAACGTCTTAAAAAAAAAATCCTCACTGGTTTCTTTCAAGAAATAACTGTTCCATGAAGAATGAACTTTAACAAGAGATTTTTAAACAAAAACAACTCTGCCCCTTTTTAGCTTTTCAGGTCTTTAAGGAGGCATTAACCACTTTTGAATATGAGTTTGCTGGCAGCTGAACTTAAGCTTTAGAATTTTTGGACAGTTATCAATACAGTTTAGGCCTACTGTTCGTCATTTATTTATTTTAAGTGCCGACTGATTGAGAGTTGACAATCTTTAGTCTGGATTTTTAGCAGAGTTGACTGTGAGAGAAAACCTGTTTGTTTTGGGGACTTTTACCATTCTGTCAAGGCTGAAGAATATTGGCAGGCATACTTAACAAACTGATGATGGCAATACATACATAGGAGAAAAAAAGTTTGTTTGGGTTTAGGAATAATCTCCTTTGTTTCAACTTATCTTGTCCCTGGGAACTGCTGAAAAGAGCCTGGCTTCATCCTCTTTTGCACCTTCCCTTCAGGTTATAGACATTGAGATCTCCCCTGAATCTCCTCTTGTCCAGCTGAACAGTCCTGGCTTTCCCTATATGAGACAGGCCTTGCAGAGAGATCTTGACAAATCAGAGGACCGGGCGATCCCCAGCCATGTGAAGTTTAACAAGAGTAAGTGCTGGACTGGGCATCTCAGATGGGGCTACCCTGTGTATACGTACAGACTGTTAGACGAGATGCTGGAGAGCAGCCCCACAGAGAGGGGATTGGGGGTTCTGGTTGATGGCAAGTTGAATACGAGCCAGCAGAGTCCTCATGAATATCTGGCAGTCAGAAGCACCAACCATACAGTGCGAGCTCTGTCCTGTATATCTTTGTCTCCCTTGTACTGGCGAGCCTGCTTGTACTGGACACACTGCACATTGAGGTTAAAGTCTTCGGGTCTCTTCAGTCAGCACAGTGGTAGAGGTGCAGTTTAGTTATAGTAAACAACTGCTGGGGCTGAGATCTTCTTGCACTTGGACCTATGGTACCTTTAAAAAAAACATTTTAGGTCTGTATTTGAACTGTGGTGTGCATCACTTCAGTTAGTGAGGAGTCTTTAAAACAAACAAACAAAAAACAAAAACTTTGGTCCCTTCATTCCTCACATTTATTCAACTTTCACATGGGAAGGGGGAGAACTGTTTGAGCAGGAAGAAAATATGTAAAATGCTAGCCATGTTCTTAATCCAGGTGCGGATACCATGGTGATAGCTGCAAACAATGATCATGTGTTGAATGCTGAAAAAAGTTCTGCTCTGTTCAAGAGTGCAAGTCCCACTTACTTCTTCAAACTGTAGTTCTTGATAGATTACTATTTAGTGAAAATAACTTGCTTTTCTTGACCTGAAAGTTGAGGGTAGCTAATGGTGATTCTGGTTAAAAGTAGAATATAAATCATTTGCTTATAAGTATCCTTCCAACCTTGTTAATGAATGACCACTTGCACTTGTTTGTCAGGTTTTAAGTTTTTTTGGTTTATTGATATTTTCTCCTAATGGAAGTGAAGAGGTTTAACTTTAGAAGCTTCTAATTATTTTTCAACCAACAATCAAAAGAGAACAGGTTAACTTCTAGTTAGTTTCAGACTAGCCTTAATCCCAGAGGGCAGTGAAATAAAATCACTTGCTCAAATTAAAAAGCAATCACAACTCCTCAATTGTCCTGCCTTTGTAGTTGGAACAATTCTGTTCATCTCTTTGTGAAAGAGGGAGTAGTTGTAAAGCTTGAATTTACAACACTGGCTTTAATACTAATACATGAGTGGGTGGGGTTGGAATTGGTCCTGCTTTTATTTGGGAGGAGCTACAGAATGACTTCATTAATTGTGCGTTTTCCCTGTTACTGTATTGTTTGTTAACCAGCCTGTTTGTCATGGTTGTTTCTACAATTTGCTTGGATTTCTGTTTAACAGCACTTGATTGCAGGTGACCCACTTGCTGCTTTGTTTCTCAGAGACCAAGTTGGGGTTTTTGTTTGCAGTTCAATTTGGAGGCTAATTGCCAAACGGAATGGTAGACAACTGATCTGTGCTCCCATCTGCTCTCCCTTTCATGCTGTTTTAGAAGTTGATTGTATTGGTAGAAGCTTTTTTTGTTAAGACTCTCCAGGTATCGCCAGAGGTATTTAAATTATAATAATAAGAAAGGGAAGAAAAGGTACCACATTTTTAAGTGTTTTTTCCTAAATTTTTTCCTAAATTTTACATATAGGATCCATGATTGTTTGTCATTATAATCAGCAACTTTGTTCTTTGTGCTTGCATTACAGTTGAGAAATACACAGGTTGGCTGTAGTTTAAATAGAAGGCTGGTATATGGATGGACGAATGGAAGACAGGAAATTAGGTAATAAAATAGACATAGAGTTGCTACTTTGCAGTCAAAGTTGTGGCCCTCACTCTCAGTGAACTTGTGTGCTATTTTCTGTTAATGTATTTATTTCCTGTTCTGTAGAAAGAGGAATGTAATATCATAGGTCCAGTCTTTTCTCTTGTGTCCTTTACTGTAATCAGTACTGCAGTGGTATGCAAACACTTGCCATATAATAACAGTTCCTTAAACTCTAATATTACCTGTTAGAATCTAAGGCATTTAGATGGCCATAAATACATACATTGGACCTTATGTACTTTTAGCACTCTTTGGAAAACAAATAGCAATTTGCCAGTATTGGAAATGTTAATATGTTGGAAAGAAACAAATAACACAAGCTGTGTACAACTGAGTTTATCATTAGCTGCTGTCATTGTGCTGCAGCAAGCCTCCAGTTGTGAGTCTAGGTTCCCTTGTGCTAGGTACGGTGGAAATGCAAAAGAAGGCAATTCTGGCTAAATAAAGTTTACAAAGAAAAAAGGCAGTTACGTGAAAACTGGATGTAGTAGGAGTTTCTTGCTTGTATGAAGTTGCATGGACAGCCAACTTGCCTGATTGCCATTAGTTTTCTGGGAGAGTGTAACAGAAGAGGGTTTGAAGCACAAGTAGTGATACAGCTTTATAAATGTTTGCAGGCTATTTCTCTAACAAAAAGAAGAGAGCAAGAAAATGTTATTTATGCGAGTGAGCAATGTGTTTTTTTGACTCAGCTCCAGTTCGTGTGCTCAGCTTGTGTCTCAGAACTTAAACATATGCTACCTTTGCAAATTGTCACGTTCTAAAATGGTCCTCCTTTGGGGCAGTTTAGGCAAAATTCCCAGAGACCTCCTGTGCACCTTCCTCCCTCCACTTTTGTTCCTGTGAAGATCTGCTTTCTTTGAACAATTGGTGGAAAACCTCAAGTATTTTCAGCAATTACTTCTGGATGTGTAAGGGTGAAGTCATAGCCACAGCCTAATTGTCGAATACTCACTTGTTGGATATATTCATTTAGGTGGACCTAACTTGGAATCTGTTAAGCTTTAGCCTTCCTGCATACTCTTGAAGACATCTTGCAGCAGATGGAGATAAACATGCAGAAAGTTCACGGTAGGGATTAAATGGCTGTCTCTGTTTTGATTGGAATGTAAGGCAGAAATATTGCTATCGCTTTTAAGACAATGCTAAAAAAAAATGTAGGTGTGGAAAAAGAGTTGATCCTGAATGTAATACAGAAGATTTAATGGTAATTGAATGTAAGTTCACATGTTGTGTAACAGATAATTGAAGTTGTACGACTAGGTAAAAATTAAAAATGTTTAGGATTATGCAAAACACAGGGAAATATCTCAAGTACAGCCTGAAGACTCATAGTTATTACATTAGTGACAAGTAACCTACTGGATGCTTGTTCATTCACATTACCTCCATGCCAGGAATGTACTTAGAGAAGTATTTGTTTTGCCAGTTTCTTCCCCACTTAAATTTTGCCTTGCGTCTTGCCTAAAATTAGGTTCTTCATAATAATAATTACTTAGGGAGAATTCTGGATTTTACATGTCGACAGTGAAGAAATTAATGGAATTTAGGGCCTGAAAAGCATGTTAACAGGGTTTGAATTTAGACCTCTAACCACAGGAGACAAATAGATGATTTCAGTCCAAAAGGCAAAGTTGTTTGGCTCTAATCAACTTGGTTTGGCAGGGATGTTGATACAAAGATGTGGGTATTTTTTTGTTTAGTTGTTGGCTTTTTTCTTGACAGGGCAATTGACAGCTAAAAAAGATTGATCTTGGCCCCTTCTGTTCGTATCCCCTGCCTCTGCAGTTCATTATCATGGTCACTGGAGAGCAGTGACTGAGAAGAGGACACCTGTCTCGTTTGGCCTTGTCTTGCTGTGCCAGACCTGGTTCCTGGCCTGGTGCTTCATTCTCTGAGCTTTCATGGACTTTTGTCCTTCCCTTAAATGCTCTGATCTTGTCTTGACCCTCCTTTGCCCTCTCTAACCTATGACCTTCTCTGATTTACTTGGATCTTCTGACATGTTTTTTTCTCTGACCTGCTCTTTGCTTTTTCTGGCATCTTATTTCTATCCCCTTCTCTTCTGTCCTTCACTGCCCTTTTTCTTTGATATTCTCTTCTGACTTTCTTTTTACCCATGTTGCCTCCCATTCCCCTCTACTATAACCTTATTCTTTAACCTACTTTTCTTTGAAGTTGTATTGCTGTATCTGACCTTCTCTATGACCCTCTTTGACCTTTTCTTGAATCTTTTCTGACCTTATCCTGCTCTCTGTCCTTCACTGGTTTTCTCTTCTCTGCTTTTCTCTTCTCTGGCTTTATTTTTCTGCCATGTTGTCGTACATTCTCTTACATCTTCTACTCTGGCCTTCTCTTCCTTTGCTTTTTTCTGACCTATTTTATCTAATTCCATATTTCATCTTCAGAGTGAGCTAACAGAAGCAGCTTGCAGATACAGCAGATAGCACAGCAGTCTCTGGTTCTGCTTTTGAAACTTCAAGACCTCTTGGGGACAAGAGCCAGGAGCACTGGGGGGATGCCTGGCAACCCTCTGAGAAACTTGAGGGTGCACACTGCTTTCAGGCAAGGACAAAGTAAGCAGAGACATAATGGTGTGGGCCCAAGGAAAGCTCTAGCAGCTTCTAATGAGTGTAATCAATTGCCCTTGACCGAGGGTGCCCAGAGCTTTTGTTATAGCTGCATCCCTTTAACTGCTGCTTGGGAGAGACCTTTATAAAAGCATCATCCAGAGCAAAACCAGCAGATGCCATAGTCTGTATAGCAGCTTCTCCAGAAGGGCATGGGGAGGGTGTTTTAGAAGGGGGCCCACAGTTGAATCTGGCACTATAACCATCACAGTTAGGGTGGTGACATGCCACATGCATTTTGCTGGCAGTTGTTGGAACAGCAGCCTCTGCTAGGATGTACGCTTAGATGCAGACAGAGCTTCAGGTGGCAGGTGCAGCCCTCCAGGTCCCTGGCTGCAGAGTGCCAGGAGAGGAGGCTTCCTGTCCTGCAGGAGGTGTCGTACTGCGGAACCGTGCTGTCAGGTGGAGGCGGCAAGAGGAGGGGGCAGGCTGTGGGACAACAGGGAAGATGCAAGGGAGACAGAATATTGAGGCACAGCAACTTGAAGAGCTGCTGACTCCAGCTGCAGGAAAGAGCAATCAGTGTTGAGGTAAGTGTGAGAAAGTGAAGGGTGGAAGTTGGTGCCCTCTTTGCAGATGCCCATCTGTGGGGCAGAAATGAGATCCACCTCACTAAGCAGGTCAAAGATATTTTTGCCAGTAGGATGTCTGACCTCGTAAGGAGGGATGGATAAAAGTTTAAATGGACATGGACAGGACGGGCAGGAAAGGGAAAAGGTAAGCAGCAGCGCTGTGAGGGAGTGATGGACAGGGTTGCTGAGCAAACACTTTATAGAACACAGCATGCTCAGGTGCCCCTCTTAAATATCTGTATACTAATGCACTCAGTAAGGGGAATAAACAAGATGAGGTAGAGATGGGCATGTGGTTGTAGGGCTGTAGGGCTGGGATCACGGAGATGTGGTGGGAATGGCTCCAGTGATGATTGTTGTGATGGAGGGATGCAGGCTCTTCAGGAAGGACGGGCTGGGAAGACAAGAAGGGGGTGTTGTCTGCTGTGTCAGAGAGCACCTGAAGTGCCTTGGAGGTGCACCTAAAGGATGGGTGAGGATGTGTCTATTGGTTAGGATTAAAGGGAGGACTAGTGACATATTGGGGTTCTGATACAGGCCACCTGACCAAGGAGAGCAAGCAGGTGAGGCCCTCGGCGGTTAAGCAGGAGCAGCCTCAATTTCACAGGCCCTGGTCCTCACAGGGGACTTCAACCACCCTGATATGTTAGAGGGACAACAGAGCAGTGCATAAGCAGTCCTTGAGGTTCCTGAAATCTGCTGATGATGAATTCCTTCTCCAGGTGATAGGCACTCTGCTGGACCTCACACTCGGCCAGTCGTCGTGTCACTAAGCAGCAGGTTGGGTAACCTGTCTTGCCTAAAATTTTTTGGAAGATGAAATAGAGCTGTGTGAGGTTCAGGCTGTGGTGAGCAGATGTGGTGTGGTTTTGACAGAATGAAGACCTCTCTCTTCAGTGGCTTTAGGCTGAGTTGTTGTTTTGCCCAGAGATTAGACCATGTTATGTAAGGCAACTAGGATGAAGCCATGTTTCTTCCCAGATCTCTCCATGCCCGGCTAGTGAAGCAAGAGGAGAAGCTGGCCTGCAAATTTATTGGTGCCATCTACGTGGGATTTGTTTTATGCAAAGCAAGGACTTGCTTAAGACAGTTTTTTTTTCTATTCACATCTCTTTTTTCCTCAGCCCATTTTATTTGACAGAAGTCACACACTTTCTGGCCAGCACCATCCTGGAGAAAGAAGATAATGTATCTTTGTTAGAAAAGTATTTTCTAGCTTGGAAGAAGATGTTGCCACAACTAAACATGTGAGAGGTTAGTTAAATACTTGTTTTCATCTGTATCCCATTCCTGTCTTCACCTTCTACAGTAACTTCTGAGGTCATTGCTTCCATCAGAAGTCAGTGCTTCCCTGGAACATGAGACAGTAAATTCTCAGCAGGGGGTTTGGCATAGCTTTGGTTTACAGATTGTAGTTTATGCCCTTGCATGATGATTAAACATGGTATCAGGTTTTCAGATAAAATCTGAGATAACCACCAGTCAGTTGCCTAATTAAGATCTGAAGGTCTGTTCTTTGAAAAGATAACTATAAAAGGTTACATACCCTGAAATAACAGCAATGAAATAAAAGGGCTTTAAGTATTGAATTTTATCACAACCTAGTCCTTGATAAATAAGGCAATTCAGGAGCAGTAAGAGGGATACTTCTTGTAAGTGTCTGCATTTGTGTTGCTAAATTTTTTTACATTAGAACTTTAGGAGGCTTCTCTCCAAGGAAGTTGACCATTCTGTGGAAATAGGTACTCCTTGGAGACAATTTTCTTCCCTAAAGATCTTTGCATAACATGAATTACGCAGGGCTGGACTGGTTTTTGCATCTCTGTTTTGCAAGTCTAGCTTCTATCATTCTGGTGTTGTGAAGTTTCCAGGAGGCTGGTAAGAGGTTCAGTAGCTGCTAATCTGCTTTGACCTTCACCCTTACCTTCTTAGAGACTGACTTTTTTACAAAGACAGTCTGAATTGAACTCCCTGGGACCTCAGTTCTGCTGCCGCTATGTTTTGTTTAGGACAGTCCTCAGGTGGTGTTGTTGGGGTTTATACATCCTGTCCTTGCAGACAATCTTTTAACGAGTCAAGATACAAATGAACCCCCCACCTGTTCAGTAAATAAAATTAAAGCCTGTAAGTTTTGTTACGAACTGTTAACATTACTGCTGTGGGCGGTGTTGTTGCTATGATTTTTAAACATCCTGCAAGTTTGGCTTTTTACTAGTCTTAAGCTACCATCACAGGAAAAAAAGTTTTCTTGGATGATAAATATGATATTACCCATTTTTTTTGGCATTTGTTGGGGTAGCTTTGAGTCACTAATGCCTCTTAATTTTGCTCTTTTGCAGTTACACTGTAATGTTTTGATGTACTTGGCAATCTTGTTTGTTCACTTTATTTTGGTTTGCCTCAGCAATATTAAAGTTTTAACTCTTCTCTCTTTTTTTTGCAAGGTGGGAATTTTCCTGTTTTTTGCAGATCAACTAAAATGTAAATAATCAGAGGTGGTTCCTGAGAGGAATCTGTTTTGAACAGATACTTGGCTACTAGTTTACAAAATATGCTTAATATCTGAATATCCTTTGCATGATGGTGTCTGTTGCCTGATACATAATTCTAACAATTGTACTGCTGAAACATCCTAATATACTGACATGCATTTTTACGTGTCATTTGAACCCTGTGGTGACACTCCTTTAGATGCTAGACTTGAAGTTCTAATTAGCTGACGATGCTTTGTTGTAGACAATAGCATTTTAGTATGAATGCTATACTGTAGGCAGAAAATACAACAAAGGCTGTAGGTTGAACTAGAACAGCTCTCAGTAAAGGTTGGTAATATTAGGTTGGAATTTACTATGGTATCCTTCATGCCTCTTCTTGCAGGGGCTTGACATTTCAAGAGAACAGGTTTAACCCATGCTAAGGGTTTGCAAAACCATTGTGAGAAGGAAACTAACAATGTATACCCTGAAACAAGTCATAGTGAAACACAGAAGTTGGAACATGATGTCTTTTAAGTAAAATTGCATGGGTACAGTTATGTGTATGCAGAGTGCTTGTGAAAGTTTCAGACTGCTTCATGAACGTTTACATTGTGGTGGCATCTTACCTATAGTAGTGCTGAGAATAATGAAGCTAAGGGACTGATTTTCATGTCAGATCAATAACTGATGTATCTGGGTTCTGTTTTTCCTTTGTAATAGTCTGATTCTCTGAAAGTACACTGGAAATGTTGCTGCTGTGTGTCAGTGCACACTTTTGTGGAAACTTGCATTTTTGGTTCAGCAAGTTTGACTTTGAAATATACATTTTAAATTGGTAATAACCTATTAAAGTAATTCTGAAGATAGGCTAAAGTTTTGCAAATATGTTTTACCATTTGCTGTGGCCAGTGGGAGAACTCAGTACATACTTACGTAGGACTTAGGCTGTGGTTTCACATACATTTCTTGCCACCAGGATGCTGCCCTCAGCTGCTTCTTTCGGTCTTTGCTCTACTCCTTTAGTTGTGCCAGCAGAAATAGGGCTTTTGTTTTGTGTGTGGCCTGGTGTGGTGTTGTGGAGCGTGGAACTTACCCAGTAAAAGATGGCTTATTACTATTTCTTTCCTCCTAGCTGGGTCTGTTCTTTGATTCAATTCCAGTAAGTTCAGAGGAGATTTGGTGAATCTAGAAAGGTCACGTGGAGATAGGAATGAGTGCCAGTGGCTGGTGCAGTATGCTGTAGCTCCTGCCTTTCCCCTGTTGTTGCAAGTAACACATGAAGCCATGCCTGTAGGTGTGTTAGCCTGAGGTGCTACGGATTTCACAATGCTAATCGTATTCCATTAATGGCTAATTTTTTAACCTTCTTTCTTCTAATCTGTGTTTATGCTAAGGCAGTAAATCTCTCTTCAAGGAGGAGGAGTGGGGAGGTACCCTTTCTATCCAGCTCATCTAATTTCTCCTAGTCAGCTCTTAAATTACATTAGGCATGGCTGCTAAAGAAACTGCTCCCTCCTCTCCTCCACCCCAAAAAACAACGGAAGGAGGAGGCAATTACTATTTCAAGCCATCCAAAGCTAAGGAGAGGAAGAAAAATCCTCCCCTTAGAAGAAAAACGACTGAGAAGTGTGTCCTGTTTTCCCCTTAGCTGGTTCCTTTAAGGGCTGGGTTATCTGATGGAGTTCTGCATGTTTAAAAACAAAAACAAAAACAAAACAAAACAACAACAAAAAAACACTCCTTGTAATTTGCTCTCAGTGGACAAGCTTCTTCCTACTTCTGTCTTTGCAGTTTGAAAAAGAGAATGTATGCTTCCTGAAACATATCCAGGTTAGCTGAGGAAAAACAAGGGAGAATTGTTGCCTGTGCACACCCATCGTTCCTTTGCTATAGAATCCATGAAACGGCCTGGTCCTTAGCCCTTCATCTTTAGCCCATATAAAGCAGGCAACATCTCGGCACTGACCTGTCCATTGTGGAAGAGACTGTGTGGGTAAATTAAGGCCATTTGAAACTTCCCTTTTTTAGGCCTCCTATGAACGAAATAGGGGTTTGGAGAGACAAAAGCTAGATCTTTTTGAAAGTGCAGAGCTTGCAGGAGAAATCCATGTCTTAGTGTGCACAAAGGAAATGCAAGAGTTCAGTTTGTTCTTAAATAGCACTTGTGAAGAGTTGCCAGCTTTAAAGAGGCTGCAGTTTAGCACTGAAGTTTGTTGTTAAGAATAATTGCAAGGCTAGTAAATTATTTTTAACTGTAATAAAAATAAATATGCTTATTGGTTATAAAAGCCACCTTAGTTTTTCTCTGAAGTGGAAATTTTAACTGTATGATCTTCATGCTGAGTTGTCCTTTTGCTTCCCTTCACTTCCTTGTTCTTGTGTTGGAGAAGTCTTCCCTGTCTGGATTTCCTGTTTCATACTCTTCATGTACAACAAAAAAGCTTTCTATAGCAATATTTTTTTCACCTTACAAAGTCTGAGTGATTTGTTTAGTTCATAAAGTTGTCATCTTTGATTAGGTGAAGATGTTGTCCTTTGAAGGATTTCTTCATGGGTTGTGAACACTGCTAGTACAGAACCTCCCCATCACTTACTCACCTGTGCTCCACTGCAGTGTTTTCTTTTATCTTGTTTGTGCTAGGTCCTGTACAAACTCATCTTACCAGTCAGTCCTAGCTCTTAAAAGTTTATTCTTAAGTAACAATGCAAAAGGGTGTAGCAAAAAAGGGGAAGAGAGGATGAGGACAAAGATGTTAATGTGTGGTTTTGCAGGCTAAACAGGTATAGCATTATATAATTAACTGAAATCTCCCCAAAACTGTGATTTAATTTATTCTGAAATCAAAAGGCTTTAATGATAAAAGATCCTAGGAGATAATTTTGAAATTCCTCGGTTAGTTGCCTTTTGTAATGCTTTTTAGGGTGTTTGCAATTTTCAAACTGTCCTTTGCAGCTAAAACTTTTTAAAAAGTTGTTTAAAAAGAGTCCAAAGACTTAAAATCAGACACTTACAACTTTACTGTTTTTAAATCAGAGAAGCTCAATGGCGATTAGAAAACCGTAGGACAATTAATGTGATTATTGTAGCATCGCTTTAGAAGGATTTTATTCTGAGGACTATCGAGATAATCGTGATACGGTTTAAAAACAACAACGGCAACACTGAAGTGACATTGTTTTCAGTGAGAGAGCTGCCTGAAATTTTCCTGAGGAAGTGCTGCATGCAAAGCTAAATCCAAATCTAAATCACCTGTCCACTTCTACATCTAAAAGTAGTTGTTAATTTGAATCTAATAACACTGTAGTGTCTAAAAAATGTATTAGAAGTTTTCCAACTTGTCTTATATCAGCAAATGTGACTTGGGCATAACTGGAACAGCAGAAACTGAGGAGGTTCGTGGGGAGCTATTCTTAATGATTCATGCAAATGCCTGAAAATGAAAATCTGGAACTAGGAAAAGTGGGAGCTCAATAACTGAAATCCCTTTAACACTGCTGTCAGTTATCCAGTGGAAGATTTTAGTTTGTGGAACTGATATTGTTAGGAGTATTTCAGGAAGATTAATGACTGTAGATCTGAGAATTGTACTCTGTAATGATAGAACAGATAGATAAAGCAAAAGATCCTTTCCAATCCGATTATGTATCAAACGTAAAAGAAATAGTTGCATGCTAGAAGCAGAGACCAAATTTGTAAATGTCAAGAAAACTAAAAGTTATGGTCCCCACAGCAAGTATTGTCATCCCCTAGTGTGCTCAAGTTTTTTGTGCTGCTGTATAGGCTGATAACATATTACCTTAAAATATGTATGTTGTGGCAGTTATAGTCGCTATGGGGAACTTTTATTCAAATAAGTGCTCTGGTGTTTTGAAGGCATGGAACTGATTCATTCCATGCGTTTAGATACTGGTGTCAGTTGTGCATGCAGGTAGAATGCTCTACTTGCGGTAGTTAACTATACAGTTTGTCCAGCTCACCACCGGATGCAGTGTGCACAAGATTTATAAAACCGGACATGAAAGGAGCTGTAGAAATACTAGGTATCGTTAGTCTGTAAATCCTTTATACTGTTGGTTAAAGTGACGTGTGCGTTTTGGTCTTACAACATTGTAAAGCTCTGAGGAGTATGACAGCTGGAGCCTCTGCACCTCATAACAGCGGTGGTTACAAAAGGCTGGAATAGGGAGGTTCCTTGAGACCAGGTTTTTAGATTGCATGTGTGACATGGAGTGTGAGAGAAGAGACATCCTTTCCTTGCTCCCATCCTACCTGTGCATACAGGAAGAATTTCCTTTGATAGAGTTACACATTGTCAGCTGAATTAAAACTTTAATTTTACTATGACGCTTCTCAGAGTTTGTTTCAGGTTTGTAATATCTGTAATCTTACAGTACTGATGTGATGCTGACAATTGAAATCATAATTGATTTTGTTTTAAACTGATTTTATTTCCTGGGGTGATCACCAGTCTGTTGTACAAGTCCCCCTTACTGGGCGAAGCAGCATGTACTGGACAGATGTTCACCTAACAGGGCAAAAACTTTGTAGACGCTCGAAGTACTTCTGTGTTGCACGTACTCAGAAAAATGGAGCTACAGTTTTAGCAGAGGGATCAGTGATTAGAGAACGTTACAAAATGGAAGACCGCAAGTGTGCTTTATCAAGGAAATCGGAGCGTGCTGCTGTTGACACTTGCACTCGGCAGTGTCAGACTGGTTTCAGCTCTCGCATTTAACTTCAGTCCTGAGCCTGAGCGGGGGAAGAGGCGCAGGAGCAGCGGGTCTCTGTGACACCGGAGGGATCCGCCGCGCTCTGCTGTCCTCGCAGCTCCGGGGTGGGAGCCCCGTGGTCGCAAGAGCAGCGAGGCCGAAAGAACGAGGCGTGTAAGCGGAGGTTACGAGACCTGCCTTCGAAAGCAGGCCCCTTCGTTTCTAGGGGGAAGTCACTAGCGTGACAGCCTGCCGCCTCACGGCCCGCAGCCCGGGACAGCTCCCGGTGCCCGCCGCTGCTCTGTTCGGGCCCGGGGCGGGGCGAGGCGGGGGTCCGGGGGGCCCGTCCCCGCCTCGCTGCCTCCCTCCGGCGTTATGCAAGCCGCTCGCCGGGAGGAAGCGCATTGCGAAGCGCTGAGCTCAGCCGCCTGGCCGCCCGCCAGCTCCCTCGCTTTCCTGGCTCACAGCTGAGGGCTTTCTAAGCTTCCCACCGGCGGCTCCGGCGGCACCGCCGAGGAATGCGGCCTCCCCCGCCAGCTGACGGCGGCGAGGGCGGTTCAGCCCGGGGACAGCCGCCATCATGGCGGCGGCGGCGCCGCCCAGCGACCGCCCCCCGCCGCGGCCCCTCGCGGCAGCGGGGCTCGGCCGGCACGGGCGGCCCTGAGGGGTGCCCACGACCGGCGGGACCCGGCCGCGATGCCCGGGTGTCCGGAGGAGAGGCTGACAGCGCTGCCGGGGGCCGTGGGGGCTGCCCCGGGTGGCAGGAGGCACGCCTCGGTACGGCCCTGCTGGCAGCGAGCGTGGATGTAGGAAGCCGTGCTGCGTGCGTGATTCTCGGCTCCTCTTGGTTTTTATAAGTATTTCAGGTGAAAGCTCGATTCTGGAGGCTTCTGGGCGCTTGCAGCTTCTGTGAAGCTGCTCCTTTTTTCTCCTAATTCAGTTTTATAACTCAGTTTTATCCTTCCGTGCCTCCTTCTGTCCTTGTAGCCGTTCGTCTGCACTAACAGATCCACCGAACTGCCGTGTATCTCATTGCAGCCCAGCATACAGCTCTCCATAGGTCTTACATGAAGCAAGCACCCCGATCCCATTGTAAATGTGTCGTACGGGCTGCAGGACTCTGCTTCGAATCACTGAGTATTACAAAGGAGGAGGGGAGCCAGAAAGCGACCCAAGGGAAGTTCTCTGCTCGTCGTTCTCCCACTTCCTCTCCTGTGAACGTGTTGCAGACATAGGTGGCGTCAGTAGAGAGTTGCCTGTTGGTATAAATAATGAGGACGAACAGGAGATCAGCAGAAGGGAGGTGAGTTTTGAAACTGTTACAGAGGAAAACTTGTTTGTGCAAGGCAGGACTAGTTCATGAAATTCACGGGCAGAGGGTGTTGGGACCAAGTCTTAGCAGAGCTAGAAAAGACCAGATGTACTAGTATGGAAAACACCTTTTTAAAATTGACGTTTGAGAGGTAACCTAGTCAGCGGCTGGGGCTTTAGGAGTCAGAAGAGGTGAATTTCTTCTGTACCGCTGCGGTGCCGTATGCCTCTGGGTGAGTCACTCTGCTTGTGTGTTGCTTTCTCCACTGTCCTTTTCCTGTCTTGTCTGTTGGAGATTATTATTAAATTTCATGACTGCTACTGGGCAGTGCATACCACAGTGGTGCCTCATATTCTGTCTGGGGCATCCAGGCAGCAGTAATACAATAGCATGACTACGGCGAAGCCTCTGGGTTGCCTCTATGAATCAGACTAGTTTTACACCTCATTCCAGTGAGCACAATCTGGGATTTCCTCTTGAGCTATAAAATGACTAAGTCTAACTAAATGTGGCACAGACCATTATAAAAACAAACAAACAAACAAAAAACAACGCAGGACATTGGAGTGTTCAAGCTATACCTAAATATTACTGTGTTTTGTAGAGTTTTGTATTATTGTAGAGTAACTGGGTATGTTGGTTTTGGGTCACAAGACACTCACTGAAGTTCTATGTTTCTACAAAGAAGAGGCACCATGTAAAACATAGAATCATAGAGATTGGAAGAGACCTCTAAGATCACCTGGTCCAACCATCCCCGTACCACCAATATTATCCACATAAAATCATTAACATATTGCCTGCTTCAGAAATTCACTGCTGGAGGTTTAATTTGTTTTTGTTGGGTAAAGACAGTAAAATCCACAGCCTTCAAATTTAATCTAAAATGACTGCATAAGCATGCATTTCTTTTGTTTGTTTTTGGTATTTTAACTGAAACTGAATTAAGGCAGAAGCAATCTTGATTTTTATGTTGTTACAGTAGGTAGTGTTCCTCGTATTTACTGTTTCACTTCTCTTTTTCAGAGCCTGTTTTTTCAAGGTGCAGCGCTCCTTTCTTTTGTACCTAGAAGTTCCTCATCATGGTGACTCACAGCAAAACAAGCCTAGAAGCAGTTCTCAGAGGGAGGCTCTTCCCTTGTAAACCAAAGGGAAATGTACCCTGTAATGTATCCACTAAGAAATCTTGTGCAGTAGCATTTAACATTTAAAAGAATAGAAGCATGGAGCAGTGATGCAGTGCTGGTACCCAAATGGCATGTTGTATTCCCTTTGTGCCCTACCAGCTGGTGGTCTTCTCTCACAGAGGTCTGGACCATCTGTAGCGATGCAGTACTGGCAGTGCAGTAGGATGTCAATGCAAGAATTCAGGAAAAGAACGCCCAAACTCTTCTAAAACACCAAAACAATACAGTCGTAGCAACCTCTTTGCACATCACAGGTATTGTGTCCCTCTTTTAACAGGCTGAGGGTAGTAGGCAAACAGATAAAACCTCTAATGAATGCAGGGTGTGTGTGTGTGTACTGTCGACTTCCTGTGGGTGATCTCCCTTTCCTGGCAGGCTGTTAAGTACCGTGTTATGTTTTTTTTTGCCCTGTATGGACCCTTCGGGTACAGGGATGCAGGTGCTAAAACTACATCCTTGTCCATCCTTGTCTCTTGTTCAGGTAACTTCTTGCTTCTTTTCTGGAGATGTTGACAAGAAGGCAACTTCACATGCAGCTTGAACAGAAACTGCTTTAGCCAGGGCTCTGATTAAGATACCACTTTTTCTTCCCCTCCTTTTCCCCACTGGGTCTGTCTTTGGGGACTGCCCATCTGGTGAACTTCTACAGCCAGAGAACTGAGAGCACAGCTCTCACAGCTGGTGGATAAATTAGGAATAATAAATGAGGCAGCTATTTGATTAGGTAATAAAATAACACTCAACAGAACTAGTTTCCTGTGTATTATGAATAGATTAAAAATTGTTTTTGAGTGTGGCAAAAGCATTTCTAATGATTCTGAGTAGATTTTTTTGGAGAAGAGTATGAAAGTTTATCAGTTGTCTCCCCTACTTTTTTTAATCTGCAGTCGCAAATAAATGGCTTTGTTTTGCATCTGTTTCTTGATCCCCATGGAGTAGGGATAGAGATGCATCTCTAGCTACATGAAAAGAAAAAGGTTGGTTGGTCTGGTTTTTGCTTTCTCTCTCTCCCTTCTGGTTTGCTGAATCAGCATGAAAATGTCTTCTGTTTGTTGCTTGCCCTGTTGTGTTTCAGACACTGGGGGTGACAAACAAGCTGTCTGTCCCATCCCATTTGCTACATAGCACTTCCTCTTCCATCTCTCCTTCCCTGACCCTTGGCAGCTTCTGCTTCAGGTCTGCCTGGCGCATCCCGTGTTGTCCCTGCCCCAGGATGTGAGGTGTGGTGGCATTTGCAGTGGGTGCCAGGAGGTCTTGTGGGACTGCAAGAAGAGCAGAGCAGTGACAAGGGGAAGTGTGGGTCCACGTGCTGTCGCTGGGAGCCCCCCACGAAAGGTGGTCCAAGAGATCCTGCACAACACAGACGTGACTGCGGGTGGCTGGCTTCACTGCCCATAGCTATTTACGTTTTTCTTCTAATATCAGTAAGACAACTATCAAAAGGGGGCTGCAGCTAAATGAATGAGGGCAGCCTCTCTTAAACTTGTGTTAAAATGCCTTTTCAGTCCCTGTAGAAAGTATTTTTTTTTTTTTTTATTGCTAGCTTTGATCTTGTGTAGCTTTTTGACTTGCACCTTTTCTGATGCTGTTCCGTTCTCTTACCTTATTCTTCCAAATGTATTCTGCGTTTTGTGAACTTCGGGATGTAAATGGCGCAGTTCACTGAGGGTTCTTCTGTCCTCATCCCCAAAGCGAGACACCAGTTGGCATGCTTTAGATGTCTCTGCAGGTGACAGTAGGGGGTCCTGAGTTAAGAAAAAACGGGATCCTGCTCAGTTAGAATTTGGTTGAAGAGGTTTTGAGTTGCCTTTGTTGTTAACTGCTTCTGATGGCTCAAGTATGTGCGATTATGTTCTGTGAAACATGGTGTACCCTAGTTCTATCCTTGAAATATGTTACAGAGCTCTTTTGTGCTAGCTGACAAATCCTCGTATCACACTATGGTACTTATGTCAGAGATATTTTAATAGTACACGGAGATACAGCGTCATCTGCATTCGTCCAGTGCTTTGAGGTTTGTAATATCTGTAGGAGTGGTGTGGAAGAGTACAGGCTTGCTTTTGTCAGACTTCATCAAGTTTTGGGATTTTTTTCTCAGGCTTTTTCAAAGTGTGCTTTTTGAAGTGATGGTTGCTGCACAGATCCGTATAATCAACATGCTGTTACAGTGCTATCTGAAACTAAAAATGATAAGGGAAAATGTTTCACAAGTTTAGGTTCACATCGTTGTGCCTGCCTGGTTGGAATAGTACGGCTCTTTAATTGGTTTATTACAAACAATTAGTTGCAAAACTGACTGTGCAAGTACAGTATCTGGCTTTCGTGCTGATTGCTGCACACATTAAAAGAATAATTCCTTTGTGTTCGGGAGCAACTTCTGTTCTAATACTTTTTCTTTTCCGTACATTGATGTTTCAACAAATAACAATTACAGGAAAGTGACAAAGCAGCATTCTATAAGCATATTTATGCAGGTTGCTTTTTTTCCCCCTTGCTTATTGCTCTTTTCCCTGTTTTAGCATAAAACAATGAGATACTTTTCACAGGTGGAAACATGAAGAAAACTGACTTCCCTTGCCTGCGTAAGGATCTGTTGTCTCAGTTTTTTGCTGTCTTCAAAATAACAGCTGTTTTTGTGCTAGCAATTTACAATTGTATTTACTATGAACTAGTGCCTAGCAACATGTAGGCAGTGTTTCTGCTGCTACAGATCGCTCTGTCACAGAGCTTGTACTACTGAGCTGTACACTAAGGAGCTGATTTCTAGTTGAGTGGTGTCTGTCTGTGATAGCGTGGAGTGTTTGAGTTTCTGCGAGGCTTGCCCTGTCTGGAACTGGCTCACTGGGGTTGGTCGGTGGTGCCTGGGCTCTGAAACACTCAGACTGAAAGAGCTCAGTCGTGCTTCTCTGACTGAAAGGTTCAGGTAATTCTTCAAAGTTTTTACCGCGCGTGAGGCTTGTTCTCCATAAATAAAAAATTCCCCTTTGAATGGAGCATTAAGAAGCAATCCCCGGTGAATTCTGGGTGATACTTTTTGGCAGGCGAGGACATTTCCCAGGGAGGTTGCCAATACAAACACGCTGTGCGAGTGCTACCTTGGGCTCCTCCTGCCGCCCCACCTCTTCGAAACAACTTTGCTGGCATTGGCTTTGCCAGCTGCTGTTGTGCAGGCTGCCAGTCGAGCTGGTGCTGCTATTGTTCGGGCCTTATTGCCTAAAATTAGAATCCCTTTAGCCAGCAGGACCTGCCTATGGCTGGGAGCTCTATCTGCAGTTTTTATTCCTGTCTCCATCTACTGGGAGGGGGAAATGAATGCAATGCAGCCGAACGGATTTGGGGGAGCTCGGGAAACCAAGTAACCAGGTATAAGCTTTTGCTGAAGGTGTACCTGTTTGGAATAACATGAGTTCAGCTTCGTTTGGCTTTGAAGAAATATTTGTGGGTTTGTGGATGTTTTGTAGGCTTCTAAGGTTTTCAGTGAAATGCAACTTTTATTGAGGTGTTGCTAGTTAGGAAGGTTTTCATTAAAAACCACAGGTGCTTTTAGAGGTGGGAGTGGAAGGCCTCATGTTTAGAGAAGTTGATCCCAAATGCTTTTGGCTATCTTGTTTAAAAGTGTATAGGCTTTTTTCTTAACCCAACGCTTATAAATGATTGTATTCGAGTTATGAGTGGAGACTTGGTTTATTAAAACCAGGACGAGCAAGAAGAGCAGTACTGTGTTAAAGACTCGAGTCAGCAGGAAGCATGCTTGGAAGTAGTTTTTGTTGGAGAGGATTTCTCATTATGAGTATTGGGCTTACCTGTGTGGAGGGGGTGGAGAAAGTATGTGATATGCCAAAAAGTATTCAGTAATTAAACAGGGTTTTTATTTGACACCATTTCAACTACCTGCTTAATTTGTGAGGTTTAATTAAGATATAGTCAGCTTGTACTGGCATGGACAGAAAATCAATGCTTAGTTTGCCTGAGGAAAAGGCTCCTTTTCCTTTTGGACTCTGGCTAGCTCTTTTTTTTCTTTTTTTTTTTTTCTTTTTTTCTTTTTTTCTTTTTTTTTTTTTTTTAAAGCATTAGCAATTCGGAGAGCAGAAGCAAATAGCCATTTTTAAAATTCATGTCCTCAAATGTTAATTTGATGCTTTGAGACATAAATGACCTTTCTAACCAGCCCAAACTTGTCAAACAAAGGAACGATAGAAACAAGCTGCTTTGTTCTAATACAACAGGCTGCTTTTCGGGGGAGAATTTCAAAACAATTCTGCCTCCCTCTTCTCAACAACATTAAATTAAACTTTGGCCTATGCTACATTTGAATTTAGATGTGTATGCATCATCGGAGGGATGGTGAGGGAATCTAGACAACCTGTGCAAATTGAACCATAGACTTGAGATTCTGAAGCCCAGGGCAAGTGAATAATGCTTTCATGCATAGCTGCCCCAGCTGGTATTACTTAGTAGTGGAAAAGCAGTTAGGTGTGGGTCAGAAGCAGAGAGGAGCGTTACAAGAGGATTTCTTGTTTTCACAAAACTGAAGGGGGGAGGGAGGAGAGAAACAAAACCATGGCTGCTGCTTGAAACCTTTCATTTAAGTGTTTAGGTTGGAGTATAGGCCTTGGAGGTCAGATTTACAAACTAAGCATACATTTATGTAGCTCACAGGAGTTTGAGACTAGACTTCTGTAAGTATGTTATACGAATGGGAAAAGCACTTCATGCATCAGTGCCAGCTCTGTCATTATAAGATTTAACATAAGTGCATAAAAGGTCAGGATTGAAGGTATAAGGAAATATCAAAAACAAGCATGTCTTTATACTAGATAATGCATTCTTTTCTCAACGTTTTTCCAAAAAAAAAATTGAACTACACTTGGTATTGGAATACCATTCCTCCCTGCTAGATGCGCTTGTGGGGTCTGAAATTAATGTCCTGAAAGAATAACGTGTTTCTGTAGCAAGCACCACAGTAGTAAACTTCTCCAGGAAATAAGGAGAGTTTAAGGAGTAGTAATCTGGTGCTGCAGTTGCTTTATCTTGTCTGCTTTTTCTTAATTATGTTGTCTGTTTTGCTCATTGCTTACATCCACATCCAAAGAAGGAATATCCAACTCTAAAATTTGTTCCAGCTTTCAAAAATAAATACACAGCAGCTGAGCAGTGTTATAAAATCTGAGAATTGTGTTAACTACTGTTCATTAATATTTGATTACTTGAATCTTTCCTATTAGGGCTTATTTTATCATTGGGATGAAATAAGTCGTATGTTACCAAAATATCTGAGGAGATGTAATGTGGCCTCTTCAGCTTTTCTTTTTAGATGACCTCCTCAACGCCTGTTTCCTATAAAATGGGAAGAAAAAGTACTTCCTGGTTTATCTTTTTGGCCTATAAGCTCATATATGCTTTCTAATGGTTATTTTTCTGACATGTCAGAATCCATTCATGAAGGTATTTTACATGAACAGACTTGCGGATTTCCATTCGTTTTGCATGATTTTCTCACAATTAGGTGACTTTATTTCTGATTGATTATGAATCAGATGTGTGTTTTTTAAAGCCTTCTGTTTTGTTTTAATCACACCTTTTTATTTGGTCAAGTCAAAACTGATACTATTCCCTAGCAAGGGAAAACTGCTCAGATAGCTTGAAAGCTTGTATAAAGCACTCAAATCTGGTCAGAATAAAATTTGGTCCGATGCTGTACCTGTGTCAGTCGTGGTGGACCAGAACATAACCCCAGTCACTGTGAGAAGTGATATCTCTTTCCTTGCAAAAGTAAATGCTTAATTATTGCTTCCCAAAACACTGAATTCTTCATGAAACATCATCTTGCGAACAAACTGTAGCGCACACTGTTCTGCTTTCTGCATGAGAACAGAGACCCCTTTTGTACTCTACTGCCTGGAAAATGTGTCTGCGGAGCTGTTGGGGACTGCAGAGCACTTTATCAGCCTTCAGCCTTCGTTCAGATGTACAAACCAGCAGTGACTGCCGTGAGAAACACATGCACACACCAAAGTCATACTGCGTTGCTGGTGGAAAACCTGGGCCAACAGCATGTAACTCAGCATACTCACATAGTACGAACTGCGCTTGTTAATTATCCCATAGCTTATTAAGTTTGCAGTTGATTCTGGTAATTGATCCAAATTGCTGTCAGACTGTATTTTCTTGCACACAAACACATGTGCTTTTGCTTTAAATTGGTACAACTATTTCAAATCTAGTTGTGCATATTTTAAGCAACTGTTAGACTCTCTTATGTTTGGTTATTTGAGTATTGAAATGAATAGGTATCTGGATGGAGCTTCAGACGAGGCTTTAAGCAGCGCAGAACTTAAAAAAGAAACTCTACTTGAGTTACATCATCACTGGCTTTTATCCAGTCAAGGATATTGGCTCTCTGAAGCCACAGCTTTTTTTGAAGATTGGAATTCCTCTGTGCTGTATACCTAAAGGATATCCCCGTAGTAAGCCTCTGAAAATGCATCTTCACCTGTTTGGCCTTGAGAGTGTTTGGTGCTGCTATGACAACTTGGTCACAAAGAGCCTTGGGTTTGTGGTTTCCAGGCCTGATTAACACAATGTACTGTAATTAGGAATAGGAAAAAAACCCACAGGCTCTTTTCCAATTTAAATATTCCCACTGCTCCCAAGACTTCCACAGCTTTCATTGTGCATTGTTTCAGATTAATCATAATTGAAATATTTATTTTGTTCAGTGTGGCCTAGACACTGGAAAGAGTTGCTGGAATTTATCCGAACGCTCAGCCTGTGAGCCACGTGGTATTGGGGTCTCACTGAGCACATCCTGTGCCTTGTGATGTACCCCAAGAATGACCCAGAGGTACCCGTACAACAGCATTTCAGTGTCCTACTTATATAGCTCCAGTGCTTATCTGCAGGGAAATTGCAGATAATTAGCGAAGCTACCTATTTAGTTCTTGTTAAATTCTTCAGTTGCTGTTAGTTCTTTCCTGTGTCAGTGTGGTTGGGAACTAAGTTGAAGAAGCTGAGAGCACTGAAGTGGGAAAGAAATCAAAACACAAAGCCATGTGTATTTAATTTTTCTAGGTACAATGGTAACTGATCTGATAGAATTGAGTTTTTTTTTGTTGTTGTTGTTAATATGAATTATAACTTAACCAAATGGTATTACTTAAATTTTTGACTACAGCTGCTGTAGCAATGTGTGCACAGCTACTGTTTTGGTAAACAAAGCCTAGTAGCCAGATGGCAGTAATATTTAAAAAGTTGAGCGGTATGGCTTGGGAAGCATCCAACTGGAATATGCTGTGCTTTGCCTAGGTACCTTAGATTTAGTACACAGTGTAAGACTTTAAATGTGTTATCACTGCAAAGGCTTGAAAGAACAAATAGACTATTATGTAGAATGCAAATAATGCTTATTAAACTTGCAGTTGATTCTTTCTGATAGATGATCCAAATTGCTGTCAGACTGTATTTACTTACACACAAACAGATGTGCTCCTGCTCTAAACAAAGATAACCATTCCAAACCTACTTATGCATATTTTAAACAACTGTTAAATACTATGTTTCAAATAATTTCTGGTTTCTTGAAGACTTAATTTTTCTGATAGGTCTTTTCCTCACCCTTATTCCGTGCTCTTACTTCAAAGGGTAAAACTTGGTATACTTGGTTAGTTGCCTTATGACTGAAGGGCTGCTCCTGAATGAAGAAGGAAAACTATTTTTTTTCTCTCAGGGTTTCGGCATCCAGAGTACTCTGCTGTTCTTTGTGTATTTTCAGTCTGTTGGTAATGGTTTCTAAAATAGTCAGCTTACTGTTTTTTTTTTGTTGTTTGTTTGTTTGTTTTTTTCCCCTAGCTTCTGAAAGGCTGCGGACTAAGTTGAAGGATTCTTAGCACAGACTTAGCAAACATAAGATTTTTGGGGAGATAGTGAATAAGATTCAAATATTGGTGACACAGCCACAGGAAAACATGATCCTTGAGGTATTAAGTGGCAGAATAATCTTCTCTAGGACTTTCTTTCTAACCTTTAACCATATAACCTGTGACTAGGTATAATCAATAAATGGCGGCAGACTTTCATTATTAGAAAACGGGGTTTTCCCTGCATTGCCCCCTGCTTCCCTGCCTTTTGATGTGGGAAAGCTCTTCACTGTGAAGGAGTGGAAGCAAACAAGCTGGACCCCCCTCCACCCCATCCTGTCTAGACTGCCTGTTTCTCTCTCATGCACTCGTCTTCTTGGGGCAGGCATAACCCCCGTGTTCTGCAGCTCACTGCTGCAGGAGCAGCAGCTTGGGTACTTCTCCTGTCTTCTTGCGAGCTCATCTTCTGCTGGACTTAAGCAACCTTCACGTCTGACCTCCTCCGGGTTACCCATTCGACTGCAGAAGCTTTGCATGCAAATTCTGTTTTTCATACTGCTGTAAATATGTTGCAGATGTGTTGTGTGTGTGTTCCTCGGTGTTCCTCTGCCTCAGCCCGCTCTGCCCTCCTGGCATACCTTCGGCACCTTTCCTCTACACATCGGTGCTCAATCCATAATAAAGGGGGAAATACGCAACCCCTAACCCCTCTCTGTGTGTATGCAGAGTAGTGCCAATGATTTTTGTGGATTAGGCGTGTAAATAATACTCTGTAGTGCTGGAAATGCCCCTGGTGTTTTGGAAGCTTTTTCTCCATCCTTTGAAGTGGTTGTGGAATGGGTCAATGGTGTGTAACTACCCAAGTGGTGGAGTGAGTTACTTCCTTACAGCAAGGCCTTTGGAGTCCTCAGGAAAACAAAGCAAACTTCATTAGATGGTTGGAGGCACAGGTACTTGGTGATGTTTTAGTCATTTTCTCCCTGCTCATTACCCTGAAAGAACAGTAAGAAGGGAGGTTTCCTCAGCTTTTAAGAAAGGAGGTTTCTTACTGGAGAACTCCAGGCCAGGAGCTCTGAATCAAAATAAATTTTTTCTTCTTATTAAGGCCTTTTTCTTGTTTAAGAGGCAATTAAGGAAAAAAAGAGTTCAGCAGTTTCTTTCAGTAAGTTTTACCACTGATTTCAATATTAGCTCTGAAAGAATAACTACAGGTAATATTTGTTTTGAGCTGGTTAGATTGTAGAACAGCTTTAAGGTAATTACTCCTTTTACTAAACCACCATTTTGTTACAGCAATAGAGCCTACCAGTGTTCTCAGAAAAACTTTGCTAATAAAAATTAGTTCATATGAAAATTCCATGTGTAGATGTGGTAAACAATAAAGTTTCTGGGACAGCTAGATGGAAAACAAAGTCCCTGAAACTCACCTGAAAAAAACAATGATTGTGGCTACTCCAGTGCTTATTTGTTTGGAAGGCAGACTGAAGAGAAAATATAAAGGTTACTTCATCCTGAACAACTTTTGTTTGTTTGTTTTTGTTTATTTTTTTCCAGAAATTAGGAATTAGCCTGTTTCGAAAAGGTGGTTTCTTCAGTCCTCTATTGGTTTTCATGGTCTGGAAGGCTTGGAATTTGCATTGACCTCTCATGCAAAAAGCAAATATCACCTTTCAAAACAACGTGTGAACTTGCAACATCCGTACTCTTAAAAATGTACTTTTTATCTAGACCAGTCTTATCTCTGGCAGAAATATTTTAAAAGCACATTAAGTTTGCAAATCCAGAATGTAACAGTTCTATTTTCTACTTCATGATTAATAAATAATAATAATAATAATATATATATAAGAAAACACCTCTTTAGAGAAGCCTTGCTTCTGCTTCATGGTTTTGGTATGACAGGTTATTTCCTTTCCTAGAGACTAGCAGGGTCTCTATTTGTTAAATATGCTGGTTGTGGAAGAAATAAATATCTCTTTCCTCCAGAATCTAGCACGATTCATTCAAGGAATGATTTCATTCACCCTTACATGCACCATAGTAGTTGTGACTGGCCTTCCCCACAGATAGGATTACCAGTGGTCTTGCTTTTTGTCTAGGCCTCATCTGTCCTCATCGTCCGGAGAGCGCTGAAGGGAGCGTTTGGCTTACTGCTTTTAGAAGAGAGACTTTGTATGTCCCATAAGAGCACAACATACATACATAGGCTTCACATTTTTTAGCACTGTCTTCAGCAGACCCAGAACAGAAAGGATTAATTGGCGTTTTTCCACTTCTGACTGTGTGCCAGCTGCATGTATCTGCATGGACGTGTAGTGGAGATGTTGGTCCTCCCTTCCGGCCCACCCTGGCACAGCATATCCCCAGTCCTGGCTGTGGTGCCGAGCAGCGTGGAGCGGAGAGCAGCCTGCTTCACCCCACTGCTCGCTCCAAGCTGTGTGGCGGCCGTGCCTCATGCTCCCCTTCCCATGGCTCTCAGGGCAGTGGCTGGGCGCACGCTACGGCGTTTGCTGGGCAGCAGCCTCAGTCCGCTGCAGTCTCTCCTTCCTCAGGAATGAGGCTGGTCTGCTGTGTAAAAAGAAATGGGGGGTAGGGAAGGGTGGAATAGGGAAGCCTTGGAGATTATTTCACATCAAAACAGAGGGTCGTTTGACTGTCACATGCTCACAGCAGATAAAAGCAGATAGGTTGAGGTTCTGTCTGGCCAACAAGGGGTGTCTCTGTTGCTTTTTTTTCTCATGTTCAGATTTATTTGCAGCTTTGAAGGAGGAGAATGGACCAGCTAGAGTTTTGTTCTTAACATCCTGAAGCAGCCTGTGGGGATACTTTCATGTTGTCATAGCCCCCAAATCTAACATCAAAAAGATCTGAAAACTAACTCTAGAGCAAATGTCTGAATGCGTAATCCTGAGCATCTAGTTGAGATAAAGCTTGTTTTAGCTAAGCATATTGGAATGCCCTTTGCCTTGCCTTACGTTCACCCTCCAACAGAGAGCAGATTATCTTCTCTTGCTCCAAAGCAAATTTGAAGTACTGTTTCCCAGAGGGCATCACTTAAGTGTAGCAGAGTAGATTTTTACCAGCCTTTGCTTGGGCTGTTTTGGAAGCAATGTAATTAAAAGTCAAAAGCTGAGCTGCAGAACATGTATATGCTAGTGCTCCCTGGACCAAATGGTCAATCATTTTGCTACCTGGAATAACCACATTCACACCCTTGTTCTCTCTGAGTTAGGTGCAGGGCAGGGTGATGACAATGCCTTAAAGAAGACACTTGGCTTTGGGTCATACTGAAGCCTTTATTGAAAGACAGCGAACATCTCGCATGCGCTGGTCAAATGCCTGTCTCCAAAAGCCTCATTTCTCTAGTTTAAAACTTTTTCTTTCTGTTGAAGTCATTTGCTGTTGGGAACAAAGCTATTAATAACTGTATGCAACAGAACTTACTACTTGGAGCATTCTCTAGTAGAAAGAATGAAATCTTTTGTGAAGTCCACTGTTCTAATACAAGTATTCATATATACAGTGGCAAGAATAACCTGGAGCAGGTTTCCCACTGGTTTTTGAGATATGATTCCCTTTCTACTTCCCTTCACCTCAAAATGATGTAAAACTATACGCTGGGGACTGAGGCCCAAGAAATAAACTGAGCTATATTAGTAGTTGCTTGTCACAATTAGTTGCCTCACCCTGAGTCATGGGGTTTTTTGATCTAGAATAGCCCATGAGCTGCTCAATTGGGACTCTCTTACAAAGCACACCAGGGAGAAGGCCTAATAAGAAGTACAATGTTTTTCAAAGGGAATAACACTACTTAAGAGTACATAATATCTGAACAAACAGGCAATGAACAGCATATAATTCTGCACATTGTGCAGCGGCATTAAATATACATATTAGTAAGGTAGCAGATGCTGCAGTTCTGAAATTGCCTTGTAAAGTAGCAGTCTTTCGCAGCAGGGTGCTGCTCTATGTGAGACTCCTTCACACGTAATGAATAGCTAATTTTGGCTCTATAGTCCACGAGAGACTGGAGGGGATCGGGGAGGGGGGGCGTATTCCAGCAACCACAGCCAGCAGGATGTGCTGCGATGTGCTTTTAATGGAGCAACATTTCAGAGCTCTTGGGGGTAGATCCATAAAGAGGGATGCTCATCTGTTACTTCGTAGCCAAACTGAGGATGTGTTGCTGCAAACAGGCGGGCTGGCCTGCGAAGTGCCCGCTGCTGGGAGGAGAAGGTGTAGTAGGTTTTGGTGCCTCTTCTGAGGCGACGGATGTCTTGTCTGTGAATGTTTTTTTCATGCAACCAAAAGATGAAATAAACGGAAGCAAACACGTCCCTGAGAATTGGTACTGAAAAGGTGAGCGGTGTTTTCCCTCATCCCTCTTGCAGAGCATGGGAGGACGCTTGTTGATCCAATTGACGTATGTCACAGGTTGGAAGATTCAGCCAGCAACTGAATCCAACGCCCCTTGGCATTGTCCTGCAAGAGGTGAGAAATAGGGGTTTCTTGCTCAGTAAGCGGGGGTCAACAAGCGTTGGGTATTCCAGGTTAATTAACCAGGTTTATTACTGATACATGCTGCACTTTTAAGGTATTTTGAAAATACCTTAAATTTTTTGAAATAATTTGAAATATTTGAAAATACTTGGTGTAGTGGTCAGATATTCATGTAGGAAGGTGACTTGGTGACTTTTAGCCTTAATCTATCATTGTTGCCTGTTAGGAGCAAGCTAGGTCTATGAATTTGAATATCTAAGACTTGCTTGGAGAGCAAAAGAAGGGAGGTGGGCACTGTCTGGACATCTGTTGCAACTCTGTTCCAGAGACTTGGACTGCAGAAAGAAAAGGCAGTCTAAATCTCCATTTTTAAGGAAATGGCCAATAATGTTTGCATCTCCTGATGTATCTTAGTCCTTAGAGAAAGAAGCCTTCTGTTTGCATAAGTTAACAGGAAAAAAGGGGTGTAGGGAGCAGTAATCCTTGCTTAGTCTAATCCACCTTGGTATAGAGAATGATATATTTAAACCCCCTTCCAGTAAATAAAAGTAAGCTAAATCATGGAGCAGGCAACCTTCTAGAAGCCTGATGCTAGCTAAACAGTTCTTTTCCATTTAACTGATAAGGACCAGGATGTATTGCTCGGGGGGAGGGGATGTTTTGATTTTAAAAAGTGAATAACTTTGGTATAATACCAGCTATTTCCTCTGAATTACTCTGTAAGGTAGGGGAGATTTGCAGGAGAAATGGGCACGTTGATCAAGAGAACAAGACTGAAGGTATTCTTTCTATGAATTTTAATTTTCTTCTGAACCATTTAAAGTATAAAGGAAATAAATCAATAGCCTTTTATGTAAAGGGCCTGACTTTGAATTATTTCAGTTTGTTTTGATGAGAGCTGGGATCTGACAGTAGTAAAAGTTAAAAGCCCAAGTTTACAGATTTTCATCATCCTAACAGAGGCTGTATATAGAATTGAACCCTGTTCTATTTCTGCCTTTAAATACTTCAAATACAGTGGTGTCTTGGATATGGCTCTAAAGTAATTTATATGTTGCCTTGTCTCAATCTTGCCATGAAGTATACTTTGATAACATTAGGCAGGTGACAATGGTATAACATTAAAGTGCAGTTTACTGCTGAATTTCATCTGAATTTATCCTGGAAAACAGTTTCTAAACCGTTAGTATCAAGAGTAGCAACAACTGTTCAGCTTTTTTTTCTACAAGTGAAGGGCACTCTTTTTGGTGTTTACTTGCCACTCTTTCAGAGTTCATACAAACATCTTCTGTTTCTTCAAGAGCTTGGAATGGTCGTCTTCTCTTTCCTGGTTATTTTAAATGTAGGTTATGGTGAAAGCTTAAAAACATAAGTACAAACATCAGAAAAGGTTCTCTTATGTTTCCTATTGCAAAAGATAAAACGGTAGGCATGAGAACTGTATCAGAAAAGAAACTTAATACCACTGCAAGACCAATGTGTAGTTTGAGATAAGTAAAATAGACAAAACAGCCTTGAGACACAACACTGGCGCAATTAACAATGTACATGGTCTTGTGGGCTGGGTTTCATGTTCATCAGCAAGCCTAACCTTTGACTATTTTAGTAGACAACTAAAGCTAACAAAATGAAGCACTAACCCAACTTCCACCCCCTGACAGCTTATCACACATGCTAATAGTTGTAGTACAGATAGGTTATCAGAAGCTGAAGTCCACAAACAAATGGCAAGGGAACCCAGGGATCTGGAAAGGAGAGAGAAACCTTACCAGCGCAAAGAGGATTTACTCCTTCATTGCATGAAAGCAGCTTGTTGGTTGGCTCACTGGCAGCTGGAGAGACTTGCTGTCCTTGAGGTTTTGGTCTTCTGTCTCCTTGTTTTTGGCTCTCTACAGTGCACTGTAAAAATGAAATAAATGATGGTGGTTTTGTGATTGTTTCCTTTTCCTTTGTTAAAGATAGTTGTAAGGTGTTTCTTGGCTTCACAGTGAAAGTTAAAAATAAAAATGTTACCAGAAGTGCTTTTTGTTGGAGTACTCATTCTAATACCTTTCATACTGTAAAACCCAGTCTGGAGGTCAAACCACAATTCCAGTAACTTAGTAATAAATCTGAATGACAAATTAGAGTGCTTAGCTGTATTTGTCCTCTTTCCTTTCATTGTTTTATTCTCCACTTTATCCTGGGATTTTTTGCTTTCTTGATTGTGCAGTTTTTTCCTGCTTTCCCTTGCCTTTCCTAACTTTTTAGTATCTCCATCTGTGGTGTTGGCTGGAAAGTTTTGATTTTCTGGGTGTGAGGTACTAATTAAATATATATATATATATATATATATATATTACATATTTAATTTATTGATCAACCCTAAGTATGTTAGTAGAGGCTTGGATAACATGGTGCGTGCATAAGTACTATCTAGAATCTTATTAATAGTCAGGATAACTATAGCTTGCTAAACCTGTGGGTGCTGCAGGTTAGAGATAAATATTCCTAAGAATTTCTTGGCACTGGCATGGAGGAATGGTATGCCTTGCTCATTCAAGGGGAATTAGTGTGTGGCTATAGAGGAAGGGGTGGGCTCCTAAATTACCTGTTAAAGAAAATTGCACATTAATCTTATCTGCATTGTTTGAGAAGCAGCTTTGTGCTCTGAATGTGCTAATGTGGTGGAAAGGTTTTATTTAGTCAGTAAAAAAAAATTCACCAGGGCCCCCCACCCCTACCCTTTCCCTGTTTCAAGTACTTGCTGTGCATGTGGAATGTACATAGTTTTTGATTGACTGACAAATATTTATATTTTATAAAAACAAAAAGATAGCTAATCAACTTGTACTCGGAGTTCTTGATGCCTTTAGAATTGTGGTGTTCCTGTGTGAAGAAAAGATCCTTCCACATTCTCTCTTTGGAGAGAGATGGTGCACATCCATGTGGAGCAGTAGCATGGCAAGTGATGCCAGCCAGTTTTGGCAATGGGGCGTGCTAGCCAGGTCTTCTGTATTTGCATTTGTTTTCCTAGAGTAAAAATGTGAACAGTGTGAAGTGAATTAGGATTTAGCCTAGCTACAGAATGGAAAAACTGTGAATCACAAGAACCTGTTTTCATGCACTGTGTGCACTTGTTGTGTGGGTTTAGGCTGGGTGCCAGTGTTATCACGGATATTCTGATTTACGGTATAGGTGACCTTCGCATGTTCCTTTATTTTTGTAAATTTTACTTTTATTACAGGAGTTCCCCAGGATTCAGTCTGTTTCTGGGGCTCCACTGCAGTTGTCCTGGACAGCTAGCAAAAGAATCATGCTGAACCCCTCAGGCTGGCTTCAGCCATGCAAGGGTGACTCATCTGTGATGTTGGTGTTGTTTTAGACTCATCCTGGAACTCTTTCAACACTATGGTTTTAGTGGCCCTTTCTCTGCTGCTTTGTCAGGAAATTCTACGTTGCACTTCATTATTTTTGCTGGAGTCCTTTGTAATGCTCTGCTGACCAGAGGAAGTTGCTGAAAACATGGATCTTGTAAAATTTACAGTCCAAAACGAGCGGAGCCCCTGCTGAAGTCCTATATAGCGACTGTTGTTCCTGCAGTTGAAAACCTCTTTTTCTCCTTCCATTTTGATTATGGATAAACAGGATTTCAGTGAACATCCTGACTCTGGCAGTAATATGTAAACACTTGTTGTAAATAAAATTAAAACAATAAAAAATTGTAAATGCTAAGAATAAAGTTTTTGACTATTTAATATACAAATGAGAGAATAAACAAAGGCCTTAGGCCTTCTCTTACTTTCTGTAAGTTTGAATGCTATTTTTTGTTTGGCAGAAGTGCACCATTGATTTTGTCATTTTTTTTGTCAATTTGAAACAAAAGAATTTATTCCACAACTAGTTATGGAAATGGGAGTGGTAATTTCCTCTTTTAGTCCAAGTATACCATTTCCTGATGGAAGATTTGCAGTTTCAGAAATACACAGGCTTGCGCTTTGGCGTAGCTTAAACTCGAACTGTTTGAGTACAGCCTAAAGCTGCTTTATCAGATAAATGTTGTATGCTGTTGGGATGACCTAAATGCTTTTTATTGCAGGATGCCTGTGTATCAGACATCCTGTGCTGGCTTTTCCCAAACTTTAAGCACCTCTATAGAAATCCAGACTTGCTCTTTTCAGGAAGTAGTCATTTTCTAATCTTGTTAAAAATGTCTTCCCAGGTTTCTATTAGTGATCGGTGTCCTCATGTTAGGGTTTTACCCATTTCCCATTAAATGCAGTGGCAGTTTGATCAAGCCTTTGTCAAGAGGATGAGACAGCAGTTTTTCCTGATGATAAAGCAGTGTTATGAGTCAAGCAGGATGTAGTTTTTAAAGGCTCTTCTTTCTTGCATTCACCCATCTTTTCTGATGAAACTGTGCTGTTCTGTGGCATGCATGGGTTCAACTCAGTTTGCCTTTGAAAAGCAGTGTAGACAATTGCTCTTCAGTTTAGATTTTGGGGCTTCTTTAGCCTGGGCTCAGGCACTCGATCTTATCCACTGTGGGACTTAGTGCCGTTAATCATGCTTATTTTGTAAAAGCCACGCAGAGGCACTGTTTGAGTTATAGATGATGGGGAACCTGATAAAGAGTGGGGAAGAGTATGAAAAGTGCATGCATTGAGCCCACTCAACTCGAGGAGAGCAGAGATGATGATGGACTGCCAGAGGGAATTTTCAAAACAAAAATTTCATTTTGAGCTGGGTACTTCTCCTTTCCCTTCCCTTCAGATCAAGCAGATCTTACTGGATGTTTTCCTCAGTTTGAGATTATTTAATTCCTCTTACTTCCTTTCGGTGGAGACAGAAGATTCTTAGTTGAGAGTAGGCCTTAAACTGTAGGCATGTTATGTGGAAAATTTCTCCTCTTAGCAATAATAATGTAAATAGCAACTTTAAAAAATGTCCGTATTGTATCTGTTTGACAAGCAAGCCATCTTCTGAGTTGCTTAAAACAACTGATATTCTCTAAATATTTACTTTCACAACTGTAAGAGCAGCCTATTCCTTGCAGTGTTGCTGTAAGGATATTGTAATGCAAGCAAGAGGTTTAATCTCAACTTTGGTTTTGTTACTTTTCCTCATTTGCAGTCACTTTCCCATTTTCCATATTTATTCTTTTGCTGTAGCAAATAAGCATAATTTCTCCCCATGAATACCATGATTGGAAAACCAAGTAGCAGCAAGCGCTGAAGCAGCATCACCGCGCTGAAGCAGCATCACCGCGCTGAAGCAGCATCACCTCGGGTGATAGCCGGGGCTGGGAGATGTATCTCAGCCGCCTGCTTCCGGCAGGAGGGATGCCAGCTTCTGCCCGCCACAGTGGAGTGAATTCCTCCCCAAAAGCTAGCAACAAATGTCTTCCCGCTGATCCTCTGAAGACTGGTAGTAATCAGTCCTTGTTCTTGGGCTCCCAAAGCATGTTCCCGGGATGCGGATCCTTACAGACTGTTTGCACATCCTGCTGTCTCAATCTGTTGAAAAAAAAAAAAAAAAAAAAAAAAAAAAAGGACAAACAAAAAAAGGGCCTGAGATGTTCACCTGCATTGTCCCGGTTCCCTTGTTTCCTTTGTTTCCCCCAAACTAGATATCTTTGTAGTGAAACAGAGTGAGGGTTTGTTTCTCCAAATGTAACTGTAGATAATTAGTTTATCTTAACCTTTTGTTTCTAGCCTTTGTTATGGCTGAGTGTAAACCTGAGCCTGCTGTTTGCCTACATTTATATTCCATGACAACCTATAAACATCTTGGTGTACACTAGCAGGAGTATCTGGACAGCATGATGAGCTAAAAGCACAATTATGTTAGTGTAGCTCCATCTCTAGCAACTTTCTTACATTTCAATTACCCTTTTATTCCTTACCCTTCATTTTGAATTTACTTCCAGTTTTTTCTTTAGTGCCAGTCTAGCCTGATGGCTCCCACTTCACATTTTCACTGCAGCAAGCTATTGTATTATGGTTCCAGCCAGTTTCCCTCAGCTCAGATAAACTATTACTTCTCCCTCAGAAGTTTGAGGCTTACCATATTCCATGCATCATAAATCATAAAATGTTAATTTGCACACATTCTATGAAGTTTATGATTTCTTTGGCATTCTTAATTTGTTAATAACCATCACATGATCTCTGTGGGATATAATATCAGGAAGAATTTTCAGATATATAAATTAATCTTCTGTCTGCTGGTGTCTCACAGGAAACAGTACTTTTCTACCCATCGGCTGCAGCATTTCCAGGGTTACGCTGAGCTTTTTTTTTTTTTTTTTTTAATATTTTGTTTGCTCTTAAGATACGGTGTACTGGGAGAGGATCTGTTAAACTCTTAGCAAGGAAGAGCCAAGTTTGTTTTAAACTGATACCCCTTTTTAAAAAACAGACAAACAAACTTGTATTGCACACCTGCTGGAGTGGCCTGCAGCCATTGACTGCCTTCTTTACCGAGGAGTCATCCATCAGCGTTCACAGTTCTAGAGGTTGCTCTGTGCTATATTCGACATTTAATTGAAGAGACTTGATTGCTTCTGCTCTGCTGCTGCTCTGTGGGCAATAAGCATTGCTTGCTGTATCGTCCTAGGTGATAATCTGAGCATCACTGTGCTAGAGGCAGACTTCTGTGTTATCGCTGTCCAGAAGGAGAACTTTTATTGTTGTTTTTGTTTGGTTTGGTGCGTGCTTTTATTTAAGGTATTTCTTATTTACACCAAGACTTCGGTGGTTTTGCTTTGGCTGCAAAGGTAACGCTGCAAGCTGGGGTTGATTATATACGTACCAGGTGGGCTGAGGTGCAGATGGTTGTCTGCGTTTGCAGGGGTGTGACCTGAGTCTGCGGGCAGAGCTGGTGAGAGCATGGTCGTGTGGGGTAGGATGGAAGTTACAAGCCGTGGGAATTTGGTGGTGGAACTTCAGGGGACCCTTGAGGCAGTGCTGATGGGGAGCGGGTTTGGTTTGGTTCCTTGCCTCCAACTCCAGTCAGTGTTGGTCTTAAAACAGGGCTGATAAGGACGCTGAGCTGGGGAAGGCTTTTTGTTGCGTGACTTGCTGTGTGAGTAGCCTTTCCCTTCCCTTAAGTAAGAGAGGCCTGGGTGGACGCATCCCATCCCAGCCCATCCGCAGCCATCCGTCACCCCTCTCGGACCGCAGCGTCGAGCGGTGGCATTTGAGCAGCGGAGATGTGAGACTCTCAGGCTTGGGCTCCTGAAGGAAGTCCCGGGGGAAGGCTGCCTTTAAATAAGTCTGTTGCATTTGCAGCCTCGGGAGGAATAAATCAGGCAGCGCGGGCCGCTGGCAGCAGCACAGCGCACGCGGCCTTGGAGGCGCGCCAGCAGTCGCGGACGCTGGGGCTGTCGGAGCGGCGGGTGCGTGGGGCTGTGCGCCGCGACCTCCCCTCCCCCTCACGTGCAAAAGCTGTGGAATAGCAAATCCTGGCTGATGTCTTCATCTACACAAGTCACCTAATCTGGGCAGATGTTTGTGGCTGGTCATCTCTGAGTGCTTGAGTGCGATGGTAAAGCCAAATTTGTCCTAGCAGCGCTCCCCGAATGTAAGTTACTCTTAGATCATCTTAGGCCCATGTGAATTAATCCTTTTTTTGTTTTTTTCTCTCCTCATTGCTTTTGCACCCGCATATTTAAGCTTATTATGGGAAGGTATTTTCCATTTGAAATCGGTGTTTCTCTGGTTTGTAAGTGGGCTGCTAACGCTAGTGGGCTGAATGCTGGCACGCAAAGTATTACTTCAAAATAATTTCAAAGCGTGTTGTTGATCTGTTTTCAGAGTGGTCCAAGCTTCATACAGAACTTTGAAGGATGCTACTTTGCTGTCTTAGAGGGATACCACTTCTTAAAGGCAAAATCTGAATTAAGTAAATATAGTTTTGGTTGTCTTGGGAAAAAAATGCAACCGCCGATCTAAGTTGTGAAAAAAAATAGTTAACGGGCACAGCTGGAAACTACTTTCCATCAGTATTTCTTACTGTTGGTTGGTAGGCAAGGTGAAGCAGAAGTGTTTTTCACTGTACATGGTGATTATGTATGCCAAGTAGTATAGTCGTCTAAATAAGTCCTTGCTGGCAGGCCTGCGGGTTCATTTAAATAGCTGTTAGAGATAGAGGGCATGATTCTGGTTACCAGAAGTTACCTGTGTAGGTCTGGCTTGTTGAAAGACCCCCGAGCTCTCTGAACAAGGTCTTCCTTTCCTTTGCTCTATAAGCAGCCTCAGCTCTTGGTCTGTTCTTCTCTGAGCTTGGAACTTCTGGGTTTTACTGAGTAGGTGTATGTAGATGGTACTTGTAAACTGCTTGAAAATAGGGTTAATGGTACAACGTTAAGGAACGCTTCCAGTTTCCAAATTGAGTTAGTAGCGTCTTTCCTAATTTTAAGGTACTGTATGAACACTGGGTGAGGTGTATATGGTATTATCAACAAGTATGTGACAGCGAGCTACTCAAAATCACTTTTTCAAGATTTGGGAAATCTTCCTGTTCTGACGTTTTTCTGTTTTCTGTAAAGGATAAACAGTACCACTGGTGACGCAGGTTTTCATTTCAGTCTAAGTTTTCTATTGTGAGTGTGAACTTAGTGTTGTCTTTTTTTTTTTTTTTTTTATTGATAGAATTCTTGATAGTGATGATATATTTTTAATATAGGCAATGCAGATTTCATTTTTTTCTTAGAAATTTTGTTAAAGTACTATTATTGTATTATTCTAAGAACAGCCTATATTTAAATCTGTCAATGTGCTTGTTTTGATTTCATGTTATTAGCATTTATGAATTGTCAGCCAAAAAGTTTTTTGAGTCCTATTCAAAATATTTTTTCAGATAAAGCTCTCTTTATAATGGCTTATTGTATTGTTGACTGAATCACAAATGGATCCAGGTCCTCTTGCATAAGAGGCTTTTTTCTTTACTTTTTTTTTTCTGTCTACACCAGCATTTTAGAATTATGAACTCAAAATTACTGAGAGAAGTATCCAACAGTTCTAAGATTTTAGATTTAATTATTATTTAGAGTTGCTTTTAAATATATGTTGTACTCTTGTTTTATTTCCTTAAGCCACAATGTCATAAAATCTCAGCACGAAGTTCCTGTTATGTTTCAATATTTAACATATCTTCTTGTTCTGATAGTTCTTGCTTGTCTTATTATCTTTAAAACACGTCTTTGGAGTTGGTGATGTTGTAGAAGAGATTTTGTAACCTACAGTGACAGTAGAGAACAATTAATTTTGTGGGACCTCATTGATGTTGCTGATTTAGTGCAGTAGATTTGCCGCTTATCCTGTTAGAATAGTGGAACTTGCTGTTTCAAAATTTGCTTTTGACTTGAGAAACTGAAAGGCAACATGCTGCTGCATCTACCTCTTCCTCTTCATTTTCTTACATTTTGAAGTTTCCTTTGTTTTGTTCTAAAGCATTTATTATTTGTGACAAACCTCAGAAGGGTATCGGGAGAGTTTGTATGTATGGTCTTACTACTGTGTAGTAGTAATGTGAATTTTCATTGATCAGACAGTTCCACAGTCCCAGACTGTTTTTAGTTAATAGACAGGACATTGTCAAACAGATTTTGGCAAAAATTACTTCATAAAATTCAGCAACTATTTAATGTTTTAATCCTGATGGCACTTTGGCACAGTCCCCTTCCTAAAGTACGGCAGCTGAAAGCATTATTTTTTGGCTGCTAAATCGTCTTTGTGGTGAGCATTCAACAGAAGCAAAATTCCTTTGTGAAAGAGCTTCTTTTGATACGTTGTCTTAATGCTCTCATGCATTTTTTTCCGGAATGCAAAGCCTCTGCATATTGAAAATATCAGTAGAGCTTGAATTGCAGGTCTCGTGCTGTTTTGAAAACCTTAAAACATCTCGAAGTGCAGCAGCTGAAGGGAAAAGGTGAAACATGCGTGCTCTATAAATAGCTTCTGTAGTGAGCACACCCTCTTCTGCCTGTAACTCTTTTGTTGTCTCCAGATAACAATGAATGAGCTATCTATTTTCAAGGTGAAACACTGCAGTTCTTGGTACTTCCCGCCCCCTGTGGAATGGATAAATATTTCCAGTGATGGTTTGTAAATCTGATTGAGAGAGGAATTTTCTCTTTTTAGAGGAATACCTATTGGAGTGAGGGGTTGCAGCTTTTAGCAGAAAAGACTGCTGCTTTGGATCTGTCAGTGAAATGTCAGTACCTTCCAGTCCCAGCACAGGCGATTCCCTCTGCCTTCCTCAAGGAGCACCTTACATCTCTCTTCTTGGCAGCCTGGAAAATGCTGCTGACAAAAGCTTTTTAGCAGAGCGCCATGACTCAATTTTCGACCTGCTACAAAGTTTTGGTACTTTGTCTGGAGATTGTTAGATGGTCATGTTAAAAAAAGATGAAGGCTATGTCTGCGGGAGGGGAACAGCCCTCCCTGTTCAATTACAGCAGCCCTACCAGGGCTTTAGAGGTGAAATTTCCGGAACTGTCTTTTCTGGCACATTGAAAACCTTTTAAAGGTCATATTTACTAACAACAACAACTTCCTTTTTCGGAGTATTTAAAGAAAAGAAAAATCATGCTTCGTAATTGCCAGGCATAGTATGTCATTGCAACACGGTTCATGCAGAGCTGCTGCATTTTGGGCTGCAAGGGCAGTTTGATCTTTCTGGTTAAATCCTGGTAACATAAGAAGGGAAGGTTAGGTAACTCAGCTGTGTCAGTGCCGTCATTGTTTAGACCAGGATCTCTGTTTATAAATGTTGCTGCTTGTAAAGTGAATTCTCAAAATACCTGCGTGGAGGGAGAGCAGGGAGCAGTGTGTGTCTGTGCATGGGTAGGGACTTAGAGGCAGTTCTGCCGTTGACTCCACGTCTGGACATCCCAGGGGAGTTTAACCTTTTGAGTGCTTTAATTACAGGCTGAAAAATTAAAAGTGGTAATATTACTGGAGTAGCTGGTTGGGTATGTCTTCTGTTTGTTTTCATAGAAAAAGACCCAACATATTTTTTTCTATAGGAATTAATAGTTCATCTGCTTATTGAGTGTAGGAAGAAGGGGGATTGAGCCTCTTCTGTGCTTAAGTGTTAGGCTTTTCTTCAGCTCATAGATGAGAAATAGTTTTATGTATATGTCATAGGAAACTGATATTCAAAAGAAAGTTCACCCGTTCAGTTTTTTTGAGACCACTAATCCATCTTTCATATACTGGGAATTAATCTGAAATATAAACAGAGCTGGCAAAGTTTTAACAATCTTCCCCCCCCTCCCCCCCCTCTTTCTGAGAGGTTACACTTACAGGAGCAAGTCATGACTACTTAAAAACAAAAGGGAAGAGGGAGAGAGGGAGGAACTCACAATTTGAGGGGCAACTTCACTCCCCTTCCCTGTGCAAGTGCTGAGGGAAGCCAAGAGCAACACAACGAAATGCTCAGGCTTGTTCAGCCTCCCTCCCCTTCCCCTCTGTATTTACAGTATACCGCCTCTTCAGTTTCAACTCTAACCACTTAAACCAGTAAACATCCTCGCGCAAAGTCTCGGTTAGTGTGTGCAGATGACCTCCTTCAGGGTAGGGTACGAGTGCTGCAGCCAAACGTAATCCAAACAGTGATGCTGACTGCAGAACCTGCTCTGAAATGCACAGCATAAACAAATGGAAAAAATGAGAGATTTTCCTCTTCATTTCCTGTAACTTGGAAGAGTTCTTTTTTCTTTTTTTTTTCCAAAAGAGTTGGAGATTTGGACTAGAACAATGTATATGTTTATTTTTTTCCGCATAATTTTTATGTCATACTGCTTCCTACAACTCTTTTGTTTCACAGTCCTAAATCAATTTTGGACCTCAAGTGGTGTGGTTTTATATTAATTCCATTATAAATAGTTAATGTATAACACCTCACTTACAGTGCATGTTCCAGATTTTATGCGCACTCTGTTCAAGTTTAATAGTGATCTACCATATGAAATGTGGTTGTATTTCTGTGCATCCGTGCCTCTGAGTTAATGCTTGAGTCGAGATCAATGTCATGGTTATTTAAAATCCAAAAGAAACACCCAAATTCTGCTGTTCAGTGAGACAGTATTCAGAGCAAGACCTAAATCTTCATCCTGGAAAAACAGAAGTGGATTTGGGTCTGATCTCCAGAGGACAGTGTTTGAGACATTGGTTCAGATGTGTTCTTTGTCAAGCAGCAGCGTCTTTATTGTTACAGACCATGACTTAGAATATGAGAAAGCCTTGCTCTTTTGCACTGTGCTTTATCATGCTGACTGGGAAACAGACTCATAATGCAGATGTGGTGCTTGTGCCTTGCATTCAGTGCTGTAACTCTGGTTTCCTGTGTACTGGTAACTGCAGCAGTTTCCATCTGCAAGGAGCTATGCAACTGTAGCTGCCTTACTGCATCGTTTGTATGCAAGTGAGCTTTAGCATCACCTTAGCGGTGGGAGAGCTGAAAGTAAAGAGGTGAAGTGACTTGTGTAAATGAAACGGTGGCAGAGCGGAGATTAGGACTAGGGATCGTGCCACTAGAGTGCACTACTTCCCTCTTGCTTACTGAGAGAATGGTTGAATTTGCTGGTAGGTGCAGTCTCCCTGGCGTGAGGTTTGGAAAATTGCTGCCAACTTGCTGAGCTACTGGGAGTTTCACAGCTATCAGTTATCAAATAAATGTTTTTCTTACTGTCAAGCTGTTATGAATGTTGTGATAGAGTGGCAAAGAGGGTTTGTAAACTGGGTTTTTACCTCCCTTAGATTTTGTTGGAAGTGAAAAGGGTAATGTACAAAAGAAAGAGTTGATCATATTTGTAATTAAAGTCAGGTTCTTTACGATGCATAATTTCTAAGAAATATATATTTACTGTGCTGACTATTTAGCGAAATGTAATTGATAATGAGCTTATAGTATTTTTCTTGATAACTTAAGCTCTTTCTCTTTTCCCGCACAGGTTTCCACTTGAGTGGCACAGTGACAGAGCCTGCAATGCAATCGGAGCCAGAAACTGTTTGCAATGTAGCTATCAGCTTTGATCGTTGCAAGATTACCTCAGTGACCTGCAGCTGTGGAAACAAGGACATCTTTTACTGTGCCCACGTTGTGGCACTCTCTTTATACCGGATCCGCAAGCCAGATCAGGTCAAACTGCATCTTCCCATTTCAGAGACACTCTTTCAAATGAACAGAGACCAACTACAAAAATTTGTACAGTATTTGATCACAGTGCACCATACAGAAGTTTTGCCAACTGCTCAAAAATTAGCAGATGAAATTCTTTCTCAGAATTCAGAAATCAATCAAGTCCATGGTAAGTTTTGATGCTTGTTCTTCTTTTTGTCTCATTTCCTCCTTGGTTTTGAACATTTCTGTGGCCTTTAGAAGTATGACCTCCTGAGGTTTGTTCCAACCTGAGTTCTTCTGCAATTCTATAATGTTTACAAAAGAGAATTCTGTTACTGAAGCTTCGCTTCGAGATGTTTAGAAAGTAAAACTTTTTGGAAAAGAGAAGAATTCATAAGCAATGATCTTGATGTCTCCAATGCTGTTAAAAACATGGCCTGAGCTACTTCACACTTGTATATTTCTGCTATGAAAAATGTCAGTGCTCTTCTTTGTATAGCCACATTGCTCAAAGAACCAACTTACCAACTGCATCTTTTTGTTACTCCGTTCTTCTTAAACTAATCTTACTAGGTTTTTGTTGTGTAATTTTGTTTTAATGGCAAAGTATGTATGCAAGTAGGTGTTGCTAGTCTATTTCAAACATTAAATATGCTTTTCTTATCCTTTGGTTTTTATATGAAGTTAGGAGAAATACACATCTTGTATTTCAGTGCACTTTTCTGGTTACTGTTGCAGCAGCCCACAGAACCAGCAAAGGTCTCTCTACCTTTTCTGCTCTTCCTGTCGCACATATTTTTAATGGCTTTCAGTTTCTTGTACTAAACATCTTACCTTTTTTAAAGGCTGCTGGGGTGTGACTTGGGGCTTCTGAGGTGATGCTTGTACGGACCCCAGTAAAGTGAAAGTGAGTGACTGTGGATTTGAGTTGACCCAGCTAGTTTACAGTCCTGTGTTTCTGTAAGGTCACCTGATAAAAACTCCAACATGACCAGTGCTGTAAGCCTAAGTGCAATTTGGAGGGGAAGAATAAGTTATCTAAATACATCTTTGTTTTTTGTTTGTTCATTGACTGGAACAGTTCTTGTGTGTTAGATATTTAAGAGGAAACAGTGCAGTTGCAAAGAATTTGCAATACAAACACAGCCAAGCTGCCTTAATGTTAGGAAAGAAAACCCACACATTTGCTATATTCAGTCTAGGTAGAACAAGAGAAATGAGTCTTTCTGACAACAGGGCTCACCGACAGTCTAGCCCTTTTCCTTAGGGTCCAGCGACACTCACAAGCCCAAGTAGGCAGTGCTGCAAGAAGATGAGTTTCAGGAGCAGTGTTCTTTTTTTTGGATATGGGGTACTTGGATGTGGCCAGAGGCCAGACTACGCTTCTAGCTGTTGTGGAACAGAATGAGAATCTGGCTGGCAGAGCTGCCTGGTGACAGACAGTGGAAAGGGAAGCTAAAGCAAATGCTGGGCATTAAGCAATAGAGGAGGATTCTCTGGTGTTGTAAGCTGAAGGCATGTATAGCATGAGAGCTGGTAATAGCCTGAACATAAGGAATTAAAGGAAAGGAAGGAAGAATTATGGTGTGTATGTGAATGATGCGGTGAAGACTAAAACAGTCAAGGGTGATTAGAAAAAGGGGAAGGGAGGGGTGGGAAAGGAAGGACAGATGACGGCTATATATGGCTATATTAGCTATGCAATGACTAATGTAAGATGAGAAACAACAGAAAGGATGTTGCAGGGAGTGCTTAAGCTTGATCAACTTTGTAATTATTCTAATCACAGGCATGCTGATCTTTGTTACCTATTTCCTTATTGTCAGAGCATTTATTTTTAGAGAAATATTTAATGTTTGTCACAGCCCAAGTAGCAAAAAGAATTACAAAAAGAAATCACTCAAAGTTTGAGTAGGGTACTTTAAAAATGGTCACTCAACTAAAACGTTTGTCTTGCATGTGGTGCGGTCTTCCTAGCAAATGTGATTTCACTTCGTCTTTATTGACTAATTGGGGTTTCTTAACAAAATACTAAAACTGAAGTAGAAAATCCAGATAGCATAAGAAAGTAAACTGCCATTACCAAAGAAAGCTGAGTTACAAAAGAGGATCTATAGCCTCCTGCTCCTCCTCCCAAACTCCCATAAAACGGTAGTCTGATTTGTTGTTGGGTTTTGTTCATTTGGTTGTTTTTTGTTTACTATGTTAAAAAATACATGATTCTTTTAAGGAAAAGGTAACTTACAGTGATTATATAGCAAGTGAGGATTCTTCTTGGATATATAACTATAATTTTTTTTTATTTTGATCTTTAAATCCTTAAAAAAAAGTATCAAAAGAAATGGGCTAGTTTTAATAACATAGGTAAACGAATGTAAGATCACTATTCACTCTGTCAGATCTCCTGTGCTGCAGATGTTCAATTTGTAATACAAAACTGTCTTGTAGACCTCGCTTGCTTTGAACAGTTTAAACTCACTAAAATATTGTTTGAAGTGGAATTACATTGAACACTGCTTGGAGGCACAGGTAAGTCAGAGGAAAAACTTAGAAAAACTTGCTTATGAAATTAAGAAGAGACCTGACACACAGAGAAAAACCAGAAACAGCTTTAAAAAAAGGAACGTCCTGATTCTGTAGTTGTATGGCAAGGTGTTCTTCAGTGTTACCTAGAGGAATTCTTATTTCAGGGTTGCTTTATCCATTTTTTTTTTCTCATGGTGGCTTCCATAGCTCTGTTTTTTGTATTTCCAGCAATAGGTAAAAGAAATCAGCTCTGTTGAATACCATTTATTGTTTTATAAGAAAGATCCATGGCTTTGAAGAGCTCTGACCACAGCATTTTTGTTGACTTGCTTATGAGCTGGCTGGATAGATGGAATAACTAACTGTGCAGTACTTTCCTCGCACGAAAGGTGAATTGGGTATTTGTTCATTTACTCAAAATTCTATCTTGTGCAGCATTTGGTGACTGTTTTCATCCAGTTTCTGGGGTTAACTAGTGAAGTGAATTACACTGATGATACAGGTTGTGAAATGAGAAAACCCTCTGATATCTGATACAATTGATTGAGATGGATATCCCTTCTTGCTTTCTGACCGAGCCTCACCCCAGGAAGAAATCAGGGAATGCTCCTGGAAGCATAGGAGTATGTGGTCAATTTACTAAACTCAGGAAAGCTGAATGAATTTTTGGGAATCATATTCTCTGTTTGGTATGCTAATTTTCACTTAGTAGGAGGTATGCTACAAGAGGGTTTTGCATCTTTTTAGGGCACGAAAGCACCTCTTACAATTGAGAAGATCTGTTGTATCTGATTTTCACTTGTGACACTGCTACAGCTGTACAGGTTCCTGATCTCAGACCTGGACACGTGCAGAGTCTTAGTCGTCTGTACCGAGTACAACTGTAGGTGTTTATACCAATACCCGCAAGTCTGTGCTTCATAACAGCTAGCTGCACATTACGTCCAGCTGGGGACGCTGACTCAGCAAGTTGAGTGTAGATTTACATTCTGCTTTGTTGAGGCTTTTCCTCTTTCGTAGTTTTTCTACTTCATAGCAGAGAAGGCTGGCAGGTGTGTAAGGCTGTACAAATAGTCAGGACGATGGATTATTAACCAGGTTTGTCAGCTTGTACCTGGCTTTTCCTAGGTATGAAACTTTTACTTAGTTTGATCTTGCAACCAACTTATGTCACTGAGATTTTGAGTGGAAATAGGAAAGTAACTGAAGGATTTGGCGGGGGGGGGGGATATCAGTTTACATATTAATATCACATTAGAATTGATTTGTCATTATGTGCATAGTGGAAAAAGGTCTTTCACTGGTATAAGGACAGCCTAACAAAACAATTTTATTTTTTCATTTAAGTTATATTGTACCTTTCACGTTTAGTCTCTCTTAAAGGACCTATATGTATTTCTCCAGACTGTCTCCCATTCTCTGATTAGATACAAAGCACAAGTCACTTGTTTATGTAAAGCTACATGCAGATGAACTCAAATTTAGTGTCGAGAACTGTGAGCAAAGTCCCTGGGTACTTACTTCTGTATTTGTCCAGGCAGATCTATGTATACACCCTCTGCAGAGATTAATCTGCAACATTTACTAGGAGATGCAGTGGAGGCATTTGGGAAGGAAGCATCTACCAAAAAAAGATTTGATTTAAAAAGAAAAAAAAAAAAAAATCACATTGCCTGAAAATTTCAGAATATCTAGTGCTGTTCCTGTATAAGTGTCAACAGGCAATCTAGAGATACAAGGGAATGCGTTAATCTAAACGCTGTGTATTTAAATGATGCTTGTTTTTAGTGGAGAATAGTAGGGTAGGGCTGAATAACAGAATACAATGTGTTGCCAATCCACTAGGATTCTTTATAGTGAAAAGGGAACTGATTAACATTTAAAGAAGATAAATTATATTTTTAAAAGAGGGAATCTTTCATATGGTCCTGCTTAAACTAGCAAAATTGAGAACCTAAATGTAAGAGAGGAATGTAGGAAATAGCTGGCAGTTTTCTTTTCAAGAAGGATAAATGTAAAGTATCCCAGTGCTTAGCGTTAGAGTTGTTTGTGATCCAGATTTGGGAAGGAAGTAACAACAAGACTATTGAAAACTAAACAAATCTCAGAAACCCAAGCAGATGTGAATAGGCAGTACAATGTAAAATGAAATGAAGGATTGATAGCTGCAAAACAAATAAACATACTTTATGGAATTTGTATGTTTAGGAAAGTTTTTTGCACATCCATTAAGCATTAAAATAGAACATGTTTAGAAAATAAATCATGAGCTTTTGTTTTGAGATGTGGACCGTAAAAATAAGGGGATGCAGTGAAAACACTGCATGCCAGTCTAGACTGGTAAGGAAGTTTTTATCTGTCATGTGCACGTAGGCTTTGAAAGTTACTGCTGTATAATATTTGTGAGACCAGGATTTTAGCAGGAGAGGTTAGATATTGTCAGCAGGTAAGTTAATAGATTTTGCTGTGCAGATGGAAGGGGAAATAATTTTTTGGAAGTTAAATTTGTAGGGGAGAGGGGGTGTTGTTAAATTTCCTCACCAGCTTACTGTAGCATGTCCTGTTTTTACCTTTTTTGTTGTTAGCACTGGCTGCTTCACAGCAGTTGCTGTTCTCCTTTGATGCTATGTTCTGCTTAGCAGGTGTTATAATTCCACCCAAGAGTTCTGAAATTAAGGACCAGATGAAGTGACTTATGTATAAACTTTGAATCATTTGGGGAAATCAAAGGCCTACTAATATCTTTGAATCATTAATTTTATGATCTTTGGTTTTATATAATTATTGTTTAGAATAGTGCTGAGTATATTAAGTTTATAAAAATCAATTACTGTTCTGTTGTGAATCAGCATACAGCATACAGCAAGCGTGCTCTGTAGCTGGGACCATTCAATCTTTATGTAGCACTCAGTAAGCCATGCTTTTTATTTTAACTGTTTTTCTTATCTTCTTCTGAATGCTGCCATCTGGATGCTGACATGTAATAAAATGTAACTGATGTACAGTTCATTTGTATATTTAATATCATAAGACTTTTATAGTGAAGTTCAAAAACTTCAGTATGGCTACGAGTGAGTAATTCAGCATAGTGTTAGCTGAAGATTTAAAAAGTTCATTCCTTAAAGACTTAATTCTGTCATTCTAATGAAATTTCACTGTTGATCTGCTCCTGAGTAGTGTGTAATATAGACTATTCCTAACTGTTCTTAACCTGTTTTAGTTAATGTCCCTTGCTTTACTTCTCCTTACTTCTGTTTCTGCTGCTGTTTTCCACACATAATAACTCTATATATAGTTATACAACACTAATTATTGAATGTGGTTGCTCATTTTGGAAGCAGCAGCACTTAAAATTGCTATGTAGGTGATCAGTATTTAATTTTTTAAAATGCTTCTGCTTCTTAGAACTTGAAAGATGTTTATGCTTAACATGTAGCCTGTTGTGACCATAAATATGATAGGTTTTTATCCCATTTTCAATCTTATTTGGATGTTCAGCGTTAAAAACAATCGAGCACAGTATTCCTGCTTTGGTTGCTAAGATCATATGATTGTTTTAATTTTAGTAAAAGAACATGAGTAAATGTCTGGCTGTATCTGTATACTGAGTGTAAATACTCTATTTGTTGTATTTAACTGTCAGTAAGAACATGACATAAAACCTATTTCAAAGACCAGTCATGACAGAAGTTAACAAAGCCAGAGGTTGGAGGGAGGGAGATTAATATGCGAGTGTCTATAAACTGACACAGTTTAATTACAGGTTTTAATTTTTAGTATAATTATATGGTACTTTTCACTTTCATAGTCCAAATGTGAACTAATTTATCCTCATGACACCCCTCTAAAGCATGTAAGTAATATTTATCCCCAGTTTACAAGTGGGGAAAGGGATTTGCTCTTGGTACCGAGCTGTGTTGCAGAGATGACATTCAGGACCGCCTGGCTCCAGACTGCCCTTTGATGGAGGCCTCGTGGTGCCCACCCAGGGCCACGCTGCACCTGGAGTGAAGCCACCGGCTTTGAACCGAACCTTCAGAGCCTGAGCCTTCCTGCTGGTTCCTGTTAAGACTACATTTATCAGCTCCTAAGACAGTGCTCTCCTGCAATCCTGCCACTGGTTTAAATAGTCTCTCCTCTATTAGCCTGGTCCCATGCCTTCCAAAGGAAAGTTGCAGTTCAGAAAGTCCTGTCCATTACTCAGGAGCAATGTATGCATGAACAGGAGAAGAAAAAGGCTCTGTCAATGAGCGTTTACCTTCTTGTAAGTGAATGCAACGATCCTGAGAAGTGCCTGGTTGAGAGGCATGGAGATGGTGGTGTGCACCCCAAAACAAGAGCAACACAGGCAGCGAGAGCTGAGGCTTCCCTGACGACACCAGCAGGACACCCGGCTGCTGCCCGGGCCAGGACAGGTCCTGGGCCTCACACCCAGCCAGACGCGCCGTCTCCACGCCTGCTTAGTCTGTGGCTACTGCTGAACGCTGCTTCATCGGTGTTGAAGGATCAGTGAATTACAGCCCTGGCCAGTGCCAGTTAAACGTACATTGAAATTTCATTATACACCCTGACAAAAAATCTAGATTGTACTGAGTGTAGCCTGTCTTGTAAGGAAAACAGTTTTGAATCCAAAGCATCCGTAGTGCTGTACTGAACACCGTCTTAAAGCTCAGACACTTGGCTTGGCACCTTCAGCTATTGCAATCTTTTAGCCCACTGGCATGAAAATAATGCTAGTGTAAGTATAGTGGTGCTGAGCCCCTGGGGAAAGTATATTTGGGATCCTGCTGGCAGAAGGGGCCTTGGCAGGGGCACTGCCACTGGCCCAGGGCAGCAGGCGCCCTTGTTCCTATGAAGGAACCCTGTTGTTAAAGAATCTGTGGTAGCTGAGCTGAAATTTAACCTTCCAGCACAAGCTGACCGACCAGCTTTTGATAAAATGTAAACAGTTATGGAAGGAATTTTTTTTATTATTTTTTTTTCCCTAAATAGGGAAGCTTAGCTGAGGAATCTTGAGCTATTTTTAATATAATTTAAAAGTAGCCATACCAAGCTTATTTAAAGATAAAGTTCCAGTGAAGTGAGGGATAAATATATTTTGTATATCTGTTCTCTCATGTAATTCATTTTCACGGGTCTTTTTCTCCATATTTTAGAACAATGAAATATTTAAGCAATGTGCAAGGTGATACTACAAACCTGGGTCTGTGCAACAGCTGCACTGCTCATTCTCATGTGGCTTGATTTCCCTTTTTATCTTGTTCTTTGCAACTGAAGACATAGCAGCAAGTGTTTTATGTAGCTGACTGAATTGAAAGCTCCTTAAAACTAACACAGTAAAGATGGAAGAACTCACAGAAGAGGAAGTTTTTCATGCCTTGTTTTTTTGTATTATCTTGGGCTTGATTCCTGTCTTTGGAGACATTCGTGTGGTTCCCGTGGAAGGCAGGAGAGTTCTTTCACATCTTCAAAGACACCATTTCTTATTAATCTGAGTGTATGTGTATAAGGATAGCAGTGCTGCATTCCCAGTTGTAGGTTCTGAAGATGGAGGCAGTTTAGGAAGTTGCTGAGCTGGAAGATTTTTTTGACTCTCCCAGCAGCTAGTATACAAGGCATCCCTCTGACCTTTAAGTCTTCTGGTTGTGTTTTCATTGAATAAAGATTCCACCATTTGTGGCAACTGCTGAAAAGCTTCACCTACATGGCACAGCTACAAATGTGAAATGAAGGCTTAAATCAATAGGATCAATGTTTAATTCCTGTACATTTGAAGATCTGTAGATGTCTACTTTTCAGGTTCTCAGGACTTCTTTGAAAGCAAGCTTTTACAATTCTGACCCTGCAATTTTCCTTTCCTCCAGTATTATTCTTTTAGTATTGGCTACAGGGGTAACATGGGCTGAGATTTAAAGGTGATAGACTTTGTAATGTAATTCAATTTCTAACATCTTCTCAAAAGCTAACAGAGATGGAGATTCCACAGTAGTGACAAGCCCAAAAGCAAAACGTTGAGTTAAGTTGAATCTTGGGTGTGCTTAAAATACTTTACATCTGGTATGGTGATGCATTACCTTGAGTTGTTTCTCTGACAGTCTAGAGAAGTGCTTTTCAGCCATTTCAGTTTGAATCCTTTTTTAAAAAAAATACCCAGCGAAGCAGTGGACTTCTTCAGAAATGTACTAGATGGTGGAAGAACTTGGTTTAGTTAATCCTGTCAGCCTTCAGATGAGGCCACCAGATAAGTGGAAAATTGCTTATCTCAACTGTAAAATTTACTTTAAAGCAACCTGTGGCCAAAGTGCTTCCTTCTGGAAATCCAGTCACTTCAGTTTGCACTAGGCTAATTCAGGTAGGGTTGCTCTGAACTGATTCTGTACTGATGACATTGCCTATGTAAAATTGCTCCTCAAGAAGCGCCAGTCTTACACAGCTGTAACTCTTGCTTATGATGGAAATGCCTCTAGTACTTTAAGACTTTGGATTTGTTTGGGGATTTTTTTTACTCTTTGTTTAGCTTTGCAGAGCCATCACAGTTCAGAGGCACGGAGGTGATGATTTTCCTCATGTTCATCAGTAGCAGCGCTCACTAGCAGTCACTTAAACCTGAGCAAGATTGCAGAAGGTACAGGAATTACACAGGTGTTTTGGGGAGAGTGGTTTTAACATCACAGTTGTAGAAGTACTATGCAAAGTATAATTTTCTTTGTAAAAGCATTCAGCTATACCTGCTGAGATGGGAGGAAAAAGCTCATCTTTATTTTAATGTTATAATATAAAATATTATTTACCTAAATAGCATTTTGTAGGCTGTCATTTCTTTTCCACTAAGTGCTTAAGACTACTGAGAATAAATTTAGGTCTGTTTTAAAAAGAATGCTTAGATAAAAGCCAAGACATCCAAAACAGGACAAAACACAAATCCATAAACCTCTTCAATACTCCTCTCCTTTGGACCCATGAACCTTTCATCTTCATGTAGAACGTAATTTCTTTTCTTGCTGTTTACAGGTGCTCCTGACCCAACAGCAGGTGCTAGCATAGATGATGAAAACTGCTGGCATTTGGATGAGGAACAGGTCCAAGAACAAGTTAAAATCTTCCTCTCCCAGGGTGGATACCATGGATCAGGGAAGCAGCTCAATTTGCTTTTTGCAAAGGTGTGTTGAATATTTTAAACCTTTCCCTTTTTCTCTCCCCCCATTTCTCTGGCCAGTTTGTACCTGTTAGCGTCTTACTCCAAGTTCTGTTGTTCTAAAACAATACAAAGCCTTGGGAATGTGGTAGCAAGTTAATAATGGGCTGTTGTACAGCAGCAGACCACAATCTCCTGTGTCTTTGACATCGGATTAGGTTATGAAGTAACGTTCCAGGCATCTGCACCTTTGGTGTTCTTTTCCTCCCCACCCCCAGAATGCTGGAGAAACCTGTAGAAATGATAGTCTTGTAGTAGCTTGCATAATACACCTGTGGATTACTTGTTGAAGTATTTGAAGAGTTTCAGTGGAATACTGAAATCAAAATCATAGTTAAAATTGGGGAGGTAGACTATTTGTTCTACTTTAACATATCTGAAGTGACATTTTTAATGGTATTTCTTATTCAACAGAGTTGGAAAGCTTTTAACACTGAAAAGTATTGTCTGTACTGTGGTATATGTTTTTTTCAAGTTTGTATTAAAAAGCTCATTTCCTAGGTGCGAGAGATGCTAAAGATGAGAGATTCAAATGGAGCTCGCATGTTGACGTTGATAACAGAGCAGTTCATGGCTGACCCTCGTCTGGCACTTTGGAGACAACAAGGAACTGCAATGACTGACAAGTATAGGCAGCTCTGGGACGAACTGGGTAAATGCACAGACTTCAAAATCATGTATTTATGTGTATAATGAAGAAACAATTACATGTTTGGGGGTGGAGGGAAACTTTATTGTGGTACTAGGTAAAACAGGTTGGAGATTTCTGCAGCTTTGCTTGTTCAGTTAAGGTTGGGTGAAACTGAATTTCTGATCTGCATGAGACAATGCAGCTGAAGGATAGGAGGCATGGTATGAAACAAGTACAGTTGCAACAGGTTGTAGGTAACCTGAGGATCCAAAAAGAATAAAGCAAAAAGTGGAAATGTACACAGCTGAGGGTAGGTGTATAAACCAGTAGCGCTGAAATGGGAAGGTTAAGAAAGAAATCATTTCACAAGCAGAGAGAAATAGAAGGGAAAAAAAAAAAAAAAAAAAAAAAAAAAAAAAAAAAAGAGATTCACTAAGAGTATTAGAAGACTGCAACAAAGGAAAGCAGAAGTCCATTAAATAGCAGGGAAGGAGATCAAATAACAGAGGGCTGAAACAATTAACACTTCTCTACAGGAAAGGTCAGTTGTGACCAGCTACATGACATGGACAACAAAGAGAGGAATGTGAGCTGAAATGGGCAAAGAATGCTTAAACTGGTCTGAGGGCACTTGCTCTAAAGTGTTCCAGAAACTCGCTGACACAACTTTGAACTATTTGTAGCTGCTTCAGAAGTTCTCAAAATGTATACGAATTTGTAGTAGGGTGAGGAAATTCAAAACAACTTGAAGGTAAATGTCACCAAGATTTTAAAGGAGTGAAAAATATTAAGTAGCCACCAACATTGCTTTCATATAGTGTGAGGTACTGGAATGAACTAATAAGCAGTTAGTGTTGTAAGCATATAGAAGATAAATGATAAAAGACATCATGAATTATTTAAAATACAGTGGTAAATCTGTTTCTCTAACAGTGTGTGTGAGCAAAAGGATTAATGTGGTATACTTCAGATACATTAGGTTTTGGGTGCTGTCTTGGAGGCTTTCTGAAAGCAAGTTGAAGATACACAGCCTAGATGAAATTGCCTTGTGGTTCATGGAATTCATAGTAGTTACCTGTGCTTTCACACAATCTGCAAAGACTCTTTAAGTCTAGACTTACAGGCTCCTGTCTTGAGATGTGTTCTGGCCAATGTGGCTATTCCTGACTTACGTGGTGTGGAAGATGCATATATATAACTTACAGATGACACCCCATGGGACTATGTGTAAACACTGTGGAGAACAGAGCCAAAACTCATAATGGCCTTGGTAGGTTTTAAAGGTGCAAAATAAAGCTAAATGAAAATAAAGCAAGAATAATTTCTACATTCAAAAAGGAAAAGTCTAAAGCAAAATTTGAGTTTTCCCACTTGTAAAGGTTAAAGATGATCATGATTGATTGCACATTGTCTGGGGAGGTTAAGATTAGATATAATGTTAGCATAAATTATGTTCACTCTAAATAAAGCATTAGGTTAATAAAGCACTGGCTGTCTAGTCGACATTATAGATTTAAGTGGTAGAAAGCCTTAATATCAGAGCAGGCAAAGCTCTGTTACAGAGAGTGTAGATATAACTACTTTGCCTTAAGTGTAACAACCCTTTTAGTATGTCATTTTTATGATGCTTTGGCTTGGGCAGTAGCACATTTTGCCAGGTAGGACATGTGCTTAGCTGGACATGCATACAGGAAAATGTCGTATCCCACCATACTGAAAACTGGAGGGTGTCATGCTCTGTTGCTTATGTGGGTTGAGCTGGTAGGGGGTGGGAGAGGCACAAGTGTGTTCTCCATCTGTTACCTGTAACAGTCTTAACCACATGCTGCCAATAAACCTAAAAGTTTTCCTTAAATTTTCTTAGCAGCTCCTCTTCTTGTTTCATCAGTTACACACTAACATCATCTTCTTGGCAGCACCTTGTCTGAAGGTGGAGGAAATGGAATCTTCCTGCAGCATCAAATAGGCAGTATCTTAGATTAATTGAATTGTCTGATTTACCTCTGTTTAATCAGAATTATACTTGCCACTCCTAGAAAGCCACAGCGCAACCTCCAGCTTCACCACTACTACATTTATGATCTGAGGCAGACCCTGCTGTTACAGTCCTGCACTCTGCTTCCTCTAACAGTATCAAAGTATTTTGATCATGTAACAGTTTCAAGTGCAAGTGCATTTCAACCAGGTCAGGCATGTGGTAGGCTAAAAGCAGAATATAGCTCAGTTCTTCCACCTCTGTCCTGTGTTCATGTTGCTAAAATGTCCAGTTTGTCCCCACGCTGGTAGGATTCCTCCCACTGGTGCACACTGCAAGTTCCATGAAAATTGCTCTTAACTGGGTGATTCTATCCAGCTTGCCTCCTAGCTTATGTGAAAAGTGCAAGCTGCTGCTGTGTTTTGGCTAGGGTCTCACCCCAAGTTTCGTTCAAGTTGAACACATCTCTTTTTCTGGGTGAAACACATCTCTAAAGACATCTGAAAGTTTAAAAGTCAAAGGAGGTTTTAAGACAGACCATATTTGCAATAGCAAACTACAGAAGAATGAGCAGGATGTCCCTGGAGACCCACAATCTGTGGTGTTAGTAGCAGATAGAACTTGGACATGGGTTTTGAGAGGTGGTGGTATCGTTATGCTCTAAAGTAACATTGGTTTCCTTTCTTGTTGTCATCTTCTAGGCTGTCAGGGACCTGAAATATCAATAAAGGAAACGGGACAGGCCTTTGCATACCTTACTTTTTTTTGGGTATCTGCTCAGAGTAATCTGGGAGTGGCATATATGTATTTTCTTTTGTTTTCTTTTTTTTTTTTAATTGCTTTATTTATGATCTCATTTATTTCACAGGTGAGTAGCAATTTGATGTTGTAGTTACGGAAGATTTTAGGACATGTAAAGTGTGTAAATATAGACTCTGCTTAATAAAGGCTTGCTGCTTGCCCTGGTGTGCTGTCTGCCAACCACTAGGCATATGGCCACTTTGTCAGCTCCATCTTGGCATAGATTTTTAAGCATACTTAAATAACTTCAGCTTTGCTCCTTGACTGGGTCACTTGAGCCTTTCATTAGAATTTAACTGATGCTTCCTGCCTGGCACTGAGCATTGGCAAGGGTACTAGAAGGACACACTAGTCTCTGATCAGAGTTTCTACTGAAGTGTATGATAAATTTTGTTGACTTCAGTAGATGTCAGATTGGGTCTGAGCATTCAAAGGTGCTGATTTAAATAAATAAATTAATTAAAAATAAATACTTCACATCTAAGTGAGAGCCTAGCAATTTTCTAATACAAAGTCCTAATTCAGTAAGCAATTTACAGTTCAAAGGCCTCAAGTTAACTAGCTAGTTGTGTATAAGGTTTTCTTGTTGTTTTTTAAAGTCTTTAGAACAAGAGGAAGAATGTAATAGGTGTGTCCAGCTCATTCCCCTATTGTACGTCAAAGAATGGGTTGAGCTAAATACTACTTAAGGAACTCCAAAAGCGCAGTATTGGAAAGATCAAGATTACAGGCTGAAGCTCGTATGCTTTTCAGCCTTGCTCATATGCTTTTCATGCTAGAAGAATGTTGATGTGACTTCAGTGAAGCACTGGCGAACACTTCTAACTTGCCACAGTAACACATGAATGCACTTCCCAGAGTTAGGAGGGGAGCTGGAATTTGTCGTGTTGTTGCTGTTTAAATGGTGTCTTGGTAGGTAAATTCCACATGCTGATCTTTAGGTGTTTAACTCTCAGCACCTGTGGTTGAAGACTTCAGTCTGTTGGAATGATTAATTATCTGAAGCCCCTTGGTTTGCCATTTTAATTAAATTGCATTGATAAAATGGAGGAATATGGAAATGCACAGTAAATATCTGCTGATGCCTGTTGAACTGAGATCTCTGATTTCAAGGAAAGGTCAGTTAACCTTCTTTGTATTCTAGAGGGAAAAAAATGGTGCATGCAATCATACTACAGCAGTAATTCTTTAATATTCATCCATCAAAATTAAGTTGAAGTTGCTTGTGATCTACAAAAGTGGAAAGATTCCCTTAATAAAAGGGGAAAAATCGACTTTGTGCCCCAGCACAGGGATTGTGAGGGCTGCAAGGCTCTGCTTTGGAATTAAATGTTGAGCACTGCCAGATGCCAGACATCGAGAAGAGGCTGAGTTTTGTCGGCAAATGGGATCTGCAAGTTAATTGGTGTTTTCTGCAGGCTTCTGGCTGTGAAATGAAATTGGAAGCCCTTTAGCCACATGGATAATACAGGACCTGAATACAAATGTCACATGTCACCATCAGGGCCCACTGTGAAACAATAGTGTTCCCACTCGAACGCTGCGCCATTACAGATCATTTAAATATGGGGATTACATTTAAACTAAAAGCCCCATTTGCCTTTTACTGCAATTTAAATGTCCTCTTAGCAAAAGCTAAGTGACAAATTAAATGAAAAAAGTGCCCACATTTTTAAAGCTGTAATGCAAAACAACCTTTTATTGCTTCTCATGTGCCACGAATGAATCATTATACTTGTCAACCCTAAACCAAGCCATAATTGGAGCAGCTACTGTTATCAAAGCGGGGCCGCTCTTGTGACAGCTTAATAAAGCTGAAACTGTTAAATTAAATCCCAGATGCTTAATCTGATGAAAGCAGTCAAGTAGAAGAATCTAAGACAAGTATCTACTGCTTGGTGGAGTGATGGAGCCCAACATCTTGTCAACACGTAGATTACAGGATCAGATATATTTTTTTGGTGATCTACCATTTTCAGTATCTTTATATCCTCTTGCTTGCCTTTGCTGTGAAGAAACTTCATGTAATTTGCATGTTTCATAACAAACATTTCTAGCAGATTTACTCCATTTTGATATTTAGGAACGGTTTAAAGGGGAGGAGAGCTGTTGTTTTTTTTTTTTTTTTTAAAGTTAAGGATTATCTTTTTACGGAGCAAAAATATGATGGCTGTGTCATGTGGTATCTCCAGAGAGCTCGTGCAAGTCAGGGCTATGGATCATTGGCAAATGTGTTCTGGGTTTTCATCCTTCTTAACACGATCTCTGTTGGTTCTTATGTTTCACAAAGTTAAGGAGAACTTAAAAGGCATTCTGTACATCTAGCTGGGTCTCTGCACTTTAATGCATAGGCTTTTACTGTGTACCACATGTTGGTATGTAAAGTTTTGAGTGTCAGAATCTCTTACAATATTGCCATGAGCTTCATCTGTGGCACAAAACTTTCCTTGGTGACTTCTAACAATACTTCCTCTTAAGCACACCAAGTGAGTTGTTCTCATAAAGATATTTCCTGAGCAGAATAAGAATAAATCTTTGCCTTAGTAGTTCTAGTACTCTTAGTCTTAGCAGTTTCTCGCTGGCATTTAGACCTAACATGAGCTGCTTTTTAAGTCTTATGACATCCAGGTGGTCTACTTTGAGTTCATGTTTGCTGATACTTTGGCCATTTTCTGGATTAGTGATGTACTTTTATGTTAAAATTTAAAACTAAAATACCATTTTTCTAAGTTATGTCATGTAGAGAAATAATGGAACATAATTCCTGAAGAATCATGCCTAAAATTTTATTAGTAACACTTTGCTCCTCATCTAAGACTTAATTCTAAATGCGGAATTTAGGCAAGGAATCATTATAGATTAATTAAGAGAGATCTAATTACCATTTTGCCATGAGCAAACTAATGACTGAATGTTAAATAATGCTTTTTTGATTTGAAAAATGCTCTGATATTTTTTCTGATACAAGTTTATATTAATCTCTGGAAAATACTAACTTACGTTCTTTTAACCTTAACTAAATGAAGCTATATTCTCAGTCTATATTTCTGTCTCAGGCATTCCTTCCCTTTGCAATTAGACAGACAAACTTGTATGAATGGGACATGCCAGCTGTTCTAAACAGATTATCTCTGCTTAGTATTTAAGGGAGGGAGAAAAAGGACTAAAGCAGCCAGAGTTGTTGCCAGTATGCCCCTGGAGAAATTCCTTCTTGATGCCAGATTTGGTGACTCCTTCAGGACTACCATGAGAAAGAATCACTAAAGTTAAGCATTCATTACAGTTTTTGTAGGGCTGCATACTTTGTCCATTCCCTGTGTAGGATCAGTATACGGCAGCAATATGGACTTTTCCCCGTATTTAGTGGTATTTCTGGAATGGTATGGCAAGGCTGTAATTTTCAGGTTTGTGTGCTAGGCATATATCCATATTTACATGATTCCTGCACCTTCATAAAATAAAGTAACCTTAAAATTTCTTAGCTTAGGTAAACCAATTGCACATATCCTATCTTTGGCCTTGAAGTGAAAGCTGTAGGAATACTCGAGTTTCAAAGGATGTGGGGTGCACCATGTTTTACTCAATTGCGAAAATTCTAGATGGCATGATGTCTTAGATGTTTTTCTACAACTGTATCATATCCAAATGGGCTGTTGTTGCTTAATTGATAATCCCTTTTTTACTGTTGTTTTGTTTTTGCAACCATTGTGTGGTTACCATACAATTACAAAACGTGTACCTTCAGTTCATGCACTTGAGGTTGCATCTGCTCTTTCACAAGAATAAGCTGTTAATATATGTCATTATATCGGAATGATTTATACTATTGGAGGCAGTAAATTAACCGTACTTCTGAGTTAGCATCACGAGACAGTTTTGCTGCTGTAAGGCCTGAGTTATGAGTGACAACTTAAAGCAATTGCTGTCATGGCCCTGGAGTATCTCAATTGTTGCTGTCACCTTCATTTCCATGGTGAATGAAGTCAGGCCACCATTCTGCGGAGATGGGTTCTGTCCATCTTTTCTGAGGGCGACTTCTTTCCTCCTGGATTACCAACAGTAGAAGTTTATTGGCATCTGTCATAATGGTATTAGAAATGCTGGTATTTGAAGCTGTCGTATGACGATAGATGGGAGCTATTTCCAAGGAGGCTATTTTTTCATGTTGTAAAACTGCATTTATCAGATTTAAGGAATAATGGTAAAAAGTAATTCCGATGTGTAAGCATAGCTAGAAGGGTTTATTTTTAATGCTGTACAGAACGTTTGGGTTTCCATTTAGTTGAGTTGGATGGAAAGTACTTTTAGAGTAGGAGCCAATTTTTTTTTTTTAAACCCACATTAAAGCTGTTTTTTAAGTTTCTATTCCTAAGCTACTGAACTGATTTACTCACAAATGTTCTTAGAACACATTTTTTATTGTTATCTGTGTTGGAGCTGGTACAGACTCATTACTGCCCTAACTGTGGAACTGTGTCTTCCATGATTAATGTCAGAGTTTTACTATGAACCTAAACAGGTATTTAGCATTATTTTTTTCCTTCCTCTCATTCTTTTATTTTTCATATCTCTATAATGTTAATCTGACACTTAATTTTCTGCTACCGCTTCTAGTAAATACCAGAGCTAGAAAGAATTGATAGGCTTAAGGAGTGGAGTTACTGAATCACTAACTTCTCTGAGCTTTACTGCAGTCCAGCAATCTGACCATGTGATGTTTTCCAGTTTTCTCTTGAATGGATACAGGGAAAATAACTAACTGAAAAATTGGAAGAGCCACTTAAAGTGAAAAATGCAAGAATCATAGTTGTCTTAGGCCTGTCAAAGCAAGACAAAAGATGAACTTCCTCATGATTAGGGACCTACATAGATTAAAAACTTGATAGTGAAGATGCTCATCAAACAAAAAGAAGTTGAAAATATTAAGTAAAGCTGGATAAATTTAACTGAAAATAATATTAAAATTTTGAATCACAGTAACCCGGCACTGAAACAGCTAACCAAGACCTTTGCTAGATTTTGGAAATGGAAAATTAAACAAACAAGTAATACGCTGTTTTTTGTAAAAACTCAACCATCAGTTTTGGAGTTGAAGCTGAAAATAACCTAGGAAATCTTAGACTATTAAGGAATTCAGACTGGGGACAATCAGAATGTGTTCTATCCATTTAGAACCATAGAATCACAGAATAGTTTGTGTTCGAAGGGACCTTAAAGACCATCTAGTTCCACCCACCGTGCCATCAGCAAGGACAGCTGCCATTAGATGAGGTTGCTCAAAGCCCCATTCAACCTGGCTTTGAACACCTCCAGGGGTGGGGCATCCACAGCTTCTCTGGGCAGCCTGTGCCAGTGCCTCACCACCCCCTGAGTAAAGAATTTCTTCCTGATATCAAGTTTAAATCTACCCTCTTTTAGTTTAAAGCTATTCCCCCTTGTCCTGTCACTCCACTCCCTGACAAAGAGTCCCTCCCCAGCTTTCCTGTAGGCCCCTTTTAGCTGCGGGAAGGCCTCTGTAAGGTCACCCTGGAGCCTTCTCTTCTCCAGGCTGAATAAGCCCAACTCCCTCAGCCTGTCTTTGTAGTAGAGGTACTCCAGCCCTCTGATCATCCTCATGGCCCCTTTCAGGACTCACTCTAAGAGCTCCATGTCCTTCTTCCGCTGGGGTCCCCAGATCTTGAACTCAGGACTCCCAGTGGGGTCTCATGAGAACAGAGCAGAGGGGCAGAATCACCTCCCTTGCCCTGCTGGTCATTCTTCTTTTGATGCAGCCTAGGATATGGTTGGCTTTCTAGGCTGCAAGTACGCATTGCCAGCTCGTGTTGAGCTTCTTCAACACATCCAGGTCCTTCTCCTCAGGGCTGCTCTCAATTCCTTTTCCACCCTGCGTGTGTTGGTGCTTGGGATAGCTCCAGCCCAGATGCAGGACCTTGCGCTTGGCCCTATTGAACCTCATGAGGTTTACACAGGCCCACCTGTCAGGCCTGCCCAGGACCCTCTGGATGGAATCCCTGCCTTCCAGCGTGTCAACTGCACCACACAGCTTGGTGTCATCAGCAGACTTGGTGAGGACACACTCAATACCAGTATCCATTAAGCTGACAAATTTAAGCAGTGTCAGTCCCAATACTGACCCTTGAGAAACACCACTCGTCACCGATCTCCAACTGGACACAGAGCCGAAGACCACAACACTTTAAGTGCGACCATCCAGCCAATTCCTTACCACATGAGGGGTCCATCCACCAAATCCATGTCTCTGCTACTTAGAGACAAGGATGTCATGTGGGACAGTGCCAAATGCTTTGCACAAGTCCAGGTAGATGGCATCAATTGCTCTTCCCTTCTCTACTAACGCTGTAACCCCATCTGGAAGGCCGGGGTGTCAGGCTGTTTAGCTTCTGTTTATTTGTAGAAGGCTGATTAGTAGCGGTAATCAGATTTATTCTTTTCTGTCCTTTCCCACTATGCAATGGAGTATTCGCACTTAATCCACTTTTTTGAAGAATGAGAGTTATTTCCCTCCCGTTCTCTTATGGGTATCTTGTTTTATACTTCTTACACTTTACAAGTGTGTACCTTCTTAAGAAAAGAAATGAGAGGAATTCATTCAACAATTTAACTAGAGGTGGGATACTTTATTTATAGTTAGTAGACACATCAACTTTTCTCCTGAAAATTGTCAAAGTCTCTGAAAGTAGACTGCTGAGAGTGGATTGCTGGGCAAAATATCTGATAAAATAACTAATGTCTGCTTTGGGCAAGAGCACTGTTTGTGTTTACCACCTGGTTGTAAATATTGGAATCTAATTGAAAAAAAAATCAAAGAAACACAGAAAGGTGATAATAAAAGAATATTTTTATATTATTTGTGCTAGTATTAGCAATGCTTTTACCTGAAATTGATTGCTTGTGAGCAAATGAATTAATCACTTTGTGAATAACAGAGAACTTAATCAGGGTAGAATACTGTAAGTGCATAGAGGGATGTTTAATGGACATGTGACGGATGCCCAAATGCTCTCACAGGGGGACTGTAGTGTCAGTGCCAAGCAAGTTTCCCTGCTTTTATGAAACCTTTTGGTTAAATGTTATGTTATGGCATACTGTTAGTGAAGTTTGTGTAACAGACTAAAGACAGCATAACCCAGAACAGTGGGCTCATGCAAAATGACTGAAGTGCGTGGCTAGTTCCTGTTTCCATTGTGCTAGAAGCTGAAATGTATGAAGACCAGAGCAAGAGTTTTTGTTAATTGACACACACAGATCAGAACATGTAGTTGATGATAGCTTAGAATAAAATTTCAGCCAAATTCATGTATGACTTTACCTTTGGAGCAGAGGTACGCAGTCAGAGGGAAAGAAGACCTTAAGGAACTAGGTGTTTTTTTTTGTTTGTTTGTTTGTTTGTTTGTTTGTTTTTATTCCAGTGGTACAACTACACTCTCTCTCTCCAACACATTTGGAGTTTAGTGTGCAGAAGGGCAATGATTCTCTCTTGCCATGAGTGCTGCAGGTAATCTATTGCATTAATCAGCCAGCTAGTGTGAAATGCATGGGGAGTGATTATACTATCATACACAATACAATCAGCATGAAGCACTTGTCAAGACCAATACATCAAAGTTTAATTCAGTAATAGAATGAATTAGAGCAAAATGAAACATTCTGTTCTCCAAGAAACATGGCATCCATAGCAAGCTTTTTTTTTTTTTTTTTTTTCTCTTTTCTTTTCCTGAAGACTGCAGTGAGAAACCAGAGTGCATTAAGGAATTGTTTTTACGAATAAAATTGCAGCTTGGACCAATCTGAATACTGTGAATACTTTTCCTTGGGGTTCTTACAGAGGAGAGCGCAGTATTGAAGTGCTTTGCCTATCTTCACTATTCCATAAAAGCAACTGTTTAATTGGAACGTTCTCCAGTGGGACTCCTGATTATGCTTTGTTGTAGTGGAGATCTCCGTGCTTGCAGGAGGGAGGTGGCTTTGCCAGTCATTCTGAAGCCACTTATCCTTCTCATTGAGAAGCAATAGATACCGAACACTACCTTCTTTGAGGTTTCCAAGTGGCTGTCCCAGTGAAAGTGCATATGTATTTAAAAACCAGATGTAAACCACTTCAAAATCCTTTGCTGACACTTCTATTTTAAGGGGGTCATAGGTTCCGTCTTCTATTATTGTTTCTATTCTGACACTCCCGATGCTGGAAAATGATGCTTTTGTAACTGAATTGATGAGGCTCAAATGAGGCACAGTAGCAAGTGTGCAGCAAGTGCTGAAGCTGAGCTGTCTGTTGCACAAACGGATTGATGATGACTACCTGGCTCCAATTTCTTTGAAACGATAAAATGATACTAACCTGCTATCTTAGCAGATTTTATTTTTAAAGAAACATATGCATCAATGGGAAGAAGAAATGTCAAAGTAGATGCACATCTGTTTCTTGCATATTTTGATTTTACAAACGAATGTGTTGATCTTAAGTATATTAAATGTAAAATTTTAGGACGAGGTCCAAGTTTCAGACAATGGTAATACATGGTATTGTAAATGAGGAAATACTGATCCAAACATAGTTGCACAGCAAGGTAGCATAATACTCCTAGGAAAAGCAGATTTCTTGGGAGGACTGCAATCAGTCACACATAATCAGTCTCTGGGTCTTCAGTCATGCCCCCTGCACTAGCCCCTAGTAAAATAGTTTACACCACCACCCTCCCATTTACTGGGGTAAGAGTAAAACATAATGGGAGTTCTGAAAAAACGAGCAATGCTTAATCACTAAGGAGAGTCTATATACGTTTTTTGCACTTCTTTAGCTTCTCAAATACATGCATACACAGGATATGTAATGATTACAACACCTGCTTTTACAATGACTGGATACTTAATGTTTTTCCATTTGCATGTTTAAATCTGGATTAGTATGAAGGTATGCTGACCCTTACTCCCCCATGAATTCAGACGTATGGATGTTTACTGAGAACTGAGAAATACAAATGTACTGATGTTTGCCTGTATGTAAAGGAAGGCATGCACTGCGTAAAGCAATAATGTAATTTTTTTTTTTTTTTTTTTTTTTTTTTTGTTATATGAGGCATGCTAAAGAAGAATGACAGCTACCTGTTTCCAGAAGGAGGGCTGACTGAACCAAAGCTTGGTTTGGCAAAGCTGGCTTTTTCCAGGTTAAGAGGATTATTGTTGGACCAAAATAGACAATTCTTCCCCACAATATGTCAGTTATAGTATTTGTTCCCTTGTGAAATTAGTACTAAATTGCAGTTGCACCATGACTTATCCTCCAGTTACCTTCTAGGGGAAAAGAAATATTTTGTATTAGTCTGTGTTATTTTGCCGCTGCACTGTGAGGAGTTTCATGTTAGAAAGACATGGGTTACAGTCAAGGAATCCTAACCCAAGCTTCAGTTCTGGTTTAATAGTCTGTACTTCTGTACTGTCATACAGACCATGTAGTACAGTCTGTACTTCTGTACAGTAGTCTGTACTGTAATGCTTTATCCTCCGGAGTTCTTGTGTGAAAAGATAGGTGGTGCCTGGGGAAAGGGAGACAGTTAAAAAGAAAGCTTTGTTAAAAAGACAGAATATGTAAACGCAAACACATTCTCACACTATTTTTTCAGTTAATGAGACTTCAGTGCATACTGCAGGTGGCATTGGTGACATCTAGTTGAACAGGAGAACTTGAGAATGCCAGGAATGTATTTTTGGGGAATCAGCAGTTTCCCAGCATAGGATCCATTAGGCCAAGATGAGAAAATCTCTTGTTTGAGGCCAGCATAAGCCTTCAGGTTGGTGGTGACATTTAAGGGGCCAGCTCAGGGGGACTGGACTAAGCAGCATCAGAGTTAAATGGGAATAATATCCTCCAGGCTCCTTCCAGTTGGCATGTGGTATAATCTGGGCACAAGTGAATGTTTTCCTCAGACTTTTCAGTGCTAGAAGCAGGACAGGAATCAGTGAATGGAAGGAGCCAGAATGGAGCAGATGTCAGGGGAAAGGGAGAGGCACTTAGGGAGAAGGAGGAGGAAGAATTGTGAATACAGGCAAGTGCACACACGCTAAGGGGAAGAAAAAAATAGAAGAAAGAAAGAAAAACAACAACAAAAAAAAATCAAAACAGAAACCCAAATAGGCTGAAAAGTGTGGGGTCACTGGCATTGTGCTTCGTTCTCCCAGATGGTGGCCTTTGTAGTGCCACAGGAGTTGAGCCCGAGGCTCTTTCTGTTTCCTTCCCTCCTGCTCTTCTCGGGGGGAGCTCTGTCTCGCACCCCTCATCCTGCAGGCAATCGGGCAGCCCTGAAAGCTGCTCCAGGGCCTGGCGAGCTCAGATGTGCACACAGCTCACACTCAACTCACTGGGAGCAGCGTGCAGTTGGGCTCTATTGAAATGTGAAGGGTTTGTGTGGGGTTTAATATAAATACGCTTCTCCTTGTGCTTCATTTGCATAAAAATAGCCTGAGTTTCTGAGACGAGCTGCTGATAACGTAGTTATGCTTAACATCACTTCCCTCCTGTAATGAAATAAGTTTCTGAAGGGTTTTGATACTTTGGGTTCTCTCTTCCCTTTCCTACCTACTAGATGCACTGTGTGCGTAGCGGAGCTTCTGAGGAAGGCAAGTGAATTCATTTTCCTCTAGTGGTGTTTGAGACGCAATGAAATAAAAGGCTACTCATTTTATAGAGGCATTTTGTAATCAGTAGTATGTGCTCTGCCTGGCCAAATGGTTGCAATGCTTCCCAAATGCAGTTAAGATACTCCACTTTTCTTTGGTTCAGTCTGAAAACACTGGGAATCTGACTGCAAAGTACTAAATTGGCTTTCTTTTTTTTTTTTTTTTTTTTTTTTAAGAGGCTCAGAGATACACTGTTTCCTCAGTGCCCTCAAATAATACTTGATTGTGAAAATAAGTAAATAAATCCAAGCTAACTGTTGTCCGTGGCTTTCCAATATGCCCCATTTTCTGTTTTGTTTTGAAGATTGCAAGAAATATATTCCTTCTGTCTTGGGCAGTGCTGAATGCATTGATGCTTAATAAGAAGAAACGTTTGTAGTTTGTGTTTGCAGAGTGAAGCTTGTTCAAGAGGGTGTCTAAACTGAAGTCTTATGATTTGATTTCAAAACTTTTTACAAACAATATTGGCTTTACTCATTCCCATGGCAAGTTTCAGATGCTTAAAAAACAAAAAAAAACTTGCCGTACTGTATTTAACCAGTGTGCAGCAATAATCTTCATTAGTGTAGTATCTCTCTTTGATGTTCTGCTCTGTACCATATCTTATTTTGTCGAGGTGTTCAGATTTCTTTGCTATTACTTCCCCATTCCATGGTGGTCAGAATATCTGGGGTCTTGCAACCATAAGGATCAGGCTCTGTTTCCACTGGCTCCCATGTTGTGGCATACCAACATGCCAAGCTACTCTAGGAATGACTGTAATGTGATGGCCTGTGCTCTGGATGTCTGTTTTGCATTCTTAGTTAGCAAAAGAATACTCGAATGTTAAAATTTTATTGTCCTTGAAGAATCAGCTGCATTTTTTTTTCCCAGCCTGTCATGAAGACTGTTGAATAGCTTAGGCATATTCCCTAAATCTCTTGCAGTGTATAAAGCACATTCTTAATGAGCAAATGAACTGTTGCTAAATAGCACTTTCAGATGTCTTCATGCTTCTGCCAAAGTTCACGCTGATGAAGAGACATCTGATTTAGAGAAAAATCTTTCCATTTGAAAATTGTTGCTAGATACCCTGATGTATTTATGCCTGCCCTGTTATATAGTGTCAGGGAGCAGATTTTAAAGTGATGGTATGTGTGAAATGTCAGCACAAATTAGCTTTTCCTCAGAGCTCCATAAAGAGAAAATTTAAAACAATTTTTCTAGTGTAACCAAATTACTGAAGTAATTGCAGTAAAAATATCTTCTCCCTATTAGACTGCACAAAACTAGTGTTTACTGGATCTTTGAGATCCAGATGTGTTTGGAAAATGAATTATATGATCAGCAGTTCTTCTGCTGGGTTTTCATTGCGGAAGTATGTGTTTACAAAATACGTGTCTTGGTCATGCACTTGCTTGGATGCTGTAATGTGAAGCTGGAAGATGCACAGTTCATGTTTGTAGAAAACAACATTGACTCCTGATAAAAAAATTAGAAGAAAAACTTGGGTAATTTCCTGCTATAACTTTATGTGAATTCTTGTTTGCTTTTGACTGATTCTCCTGTATGATGACCCATGCATTGTGAACTCTGGATTTTCTAATACAAAAGACCCACTTAATGCCTTTTAATTGAGAAAGTTGGCTTGGTACAGTCTTTCAACTGTTCAGATGGACCAGGTTCTGAGTCAGGAATTCAGTCTGCCTGGTGCTAGGTGTAGCTGGGAAGGAAGCAGTGTAGCCTTTAAGGGGAGAGTAAAAGTATTACAGTATAGAAATTTGCAATTAGTCATTGGCTGCTTCATTTTTAATAGAAAACATAATTTAGCAATTTTTTTAAAATCAGGTGCTCTGTGGATGTGTATAGTCTTAAATCCCCACTGCAAGTTGGAGCAGAAGGCCAGTTGGCTAAAACAGCTGAAAAAATGGAACAGTGTGGATGTTTGTCCCTGGGAAGATGGAAACCATGGAAACGAGCTGCCCAATTTAACCAATGCTTTGCCTCAGGGTGCAAATGCTAACCAAGGTGAGCCTAAACATATGCACTGACTGCAACATATAATATAACCTCTATCTTATGTACTCTAGCCTTGCAAAATTCAGCACTCTTTCCTAGGACAAGTAACTTTCTTGTTGAGGATTGACCAGCCAGATTTATTTTCACTAATACTATCCTTGCAGAAAGAATAAACGTTTTTTTGTGTTTTTTTTTTTTTTTTTTTTTTTTTGTGTGTGTGTGTGTGTGTGTGTGCTGGGGCTGCAATATTTTCAAAGCAAGTATTTGTGTTTAGTTAGGTCTTCTAACTTTTCACTTCATCCTTCTAAATACTTGTTGCATGAAAATTGGATGTCCTTGAAGTATGTCATGTAAAAGCTTGTTGTTTCTTTGCTTGACTATAATCTTTTATCCCTTACGGTGTTGGGGTTTTTATTTTGTTTGCAGTTTGATACCTAGTCAAAGAGAGATCTGTTGCAACTGCATTAAACTGAGTGCGTGAGAAAGTAAAACAGCTATTTGTGGGATGTGCTCTGTGTTGTGCAGTCTGCATTGCCAGGTGTGGGGTGAGGGTGTAGAGGCAGCATTCTGCCTACTTGGAGGAGGCGTCTCTTCTTACTCAATGTCATGCTTTCTAATTGAAAACTTGATTATTAAATCTGATAAGCCTTGTCCAGTCCTCTTCAAGCACGATTTCTACTTTGCTATCAGTGGGGAAAATGAAGATATTTCCCTGGTGGGAGGAAACCTCATAATCCGCAAAACCCTCAGTATTTTGATAGATATTTCATATAATTGTGGTAAAATTAAATGCTTATGGGGGGTGGCAGATTTGGGTTTACTGGGGTTTTTCCTTGTTTCTTTTTCTTGGAAGATTACTTCTGCAGGAGATAGTTAGACTTAGTTTTTTTTAACAAATCTCACATTCTGGGGCCAGAAGTTTATTCACCATATAACTCCCTACACAGGTGGGTTTTGCTCTGTGGATCTCGTGATGTTCAACCCAACCTGGGCAGGCTAGTAACAACTTGGACACGGCATCTCAACATACATAGACTGTGCTGTGTTGAGAGAGCACTTCTGCCATGTGAAGATGCCCTGTAAGGGTTATGTCAGTCCCATGGCCTCTGTACCTTTTTTGTCTACAGTATTTGAATATGTTTCTGACAAGAAATTAAAGTTAATGTCACTTTTCAAAGAGAGTAATTGAAAGTCCTTCGTGTGCTGTTCGTTCATCCCTTACCCTAGCAGCCCTGGGTCTGAGAAGAAGAGAGTTGGGCAGGTTTGAGTAGCTGTGCCATATACTTTCTAGTTTGTTTTCATGAGAGCTGTCAAACGTCCTCCATCTTTAGCCATTCCCTTTGCAAAGCCCTGTTTAGGATTAGCCTTGCTGTTCTGTAGTTCTCAGTTTCTGAATGCAGAAGGAAAGGCACACACTTGGTCTGGCCTTGGTTAATAGGATGTGAAATGTCATCTGCAGCCCGCTCCTTGCAGAGGGGGGCAAGACAGGCCGCCATTGGTTGGGGGTCCTGAATAGGCAGAAGACAAGAGTACTGTGAATGACTTATTCACATATGAATGAGTAAAAGCTGATGCAGCTTTCTGAACTTGTGAAAATGACAGATTCATCGAACAGGCCCCATCGGACGGTGTTCACTCGAGCCATTGAGGCGTGCGATCTTCACTGGCAGGACAGCCACTTACAGCACATTATCAGCAGTGACCTATACACCAACTACTGTTACCATGACGACACTGAAAACTCGCTCTTTGACTCTCACGGGTGGCCCCTCTGGCATGGTAAGTGGCTAAACCGGAAAGACATTTCCATGACTTGCTGCTTTGTTCAGTTTCTATGGCATTATTTTGGGGGGGATGGTGGGGAGATGAATGAAAAGTCTGGCAAAAAGAACAGAGGCTCCCTTGAAACGCTGGTTTCAGAAGTAGTCCTTTAAGTTTCTTTTGCATAGTTTTAAAAACAAAACAAAAAAAAAGCAAACAGAAAAGCCCTTAGGAGTTAACCTAGCAAAACAGGCCACTGCAGACATGGAAGTGTTGCTATTCCTCAATTATTTTCTCCGTTTTAGAACATGTTCCTACAGCCTGTGCGAGGGTGGATGCATTGCGATCTCATGGATACCCAAGAGAAGCACTGAGGCTAGCAATAGCTATTGTTAACACACTAAGAAGGCAGCAGCAGAAACAGCTGGAAATGTTCCGGGCTCAGAAGAAAGGTAAATGTGGGGAAGAGAGAAGGGCAAAGGATGTGACAAGGTGACAATAACACCGGAATGGAACTTTGCATGAGAAAACTGTTTTTGAAGCTGTAAAACTGAAAAGGTGCATTTAACTCTCTGTTAGAAATGGTCGTAGTGGTAATGTAATGTTCTGGATATTGGAAGCTTTCTTTGTGAGCTCAGGAGAGCAAGGTCTTGATTCTGCCTTCTGCAGTATGTCTGACATGACTGGGCCTTTATCCAAATCAGGGTCTTTGGTTACACAATGTAAATATTAATTTGTATAATTTATAGGCTTTTAAACAGAGCTTTGTATTTGGCATGTCAGGTATTTTAAATTATTTCATCCTCTGACATATAATTTAGCAGATCTATATATTTCTGAGGCAGAAGCCTAAGTTTACTTTGAGGGTAACACTGAGGCAAAGTCTGCACTACAGAAATTCATCAGATTTGTCAGTTTCTTCCAAAAGTCTGTACAATGCCCAGAATTTTATTGTTTCCAAATGGAGTTGGATTGACTTAAATGGAAATGAGGTTTTGAAACAGTTTTTTATAAGATGCTCTGTTATTATTCTTCTGATGAGCAATTCCCCCCCCCCTTTTTTTTTTTTTTTTTTTGAATGAACATTGTTTAGATACAGTTTCTATGCCATCTGATGCTTGCTACCCAAAGGAATCCTACACTGAACTGTTCGTGGTTACTACAAGAACACCTTAATTCAAGCTTTTAGATCTTCATTGCTACTTCATTAACTATTTGTATCTTCATGCATTGTAAGAAAAAATACTACTGTGAAGTCATATGTAAATATTTAAAGTGTATGTGCAGGTGTTCTTCCATAAATGAGCACTTAGTAGTTTAAGTGATGACAATGTAGACACCTGATTAAAAAAAATAGCTGGCAGTTCCTATGTGCCTTCCTTTCTGTTTCACAGTACCCAGGCTAGAAGTTCTGTATACTACTTTGGATCCTAGATTTGAACAAAACATAAAGGCATTTTATGTTATTACGGGATTTTTTTAAAGTGGTTTCTATCATATAATGCATCTTTCCTTAAAATGCATCCCCATAAAAGGTTTGCAACTTTTCTAGCCTCTCAGGTCAAGGAGAAAAGCAAGGAGTGGTGGTGTGTACATTTACATACCACTGAAATGTGTAGAGTCTGCTGCAAGTGTGCTGGTGAAAGGGGCTGGTACAGCCCCTTTCCATTCCCATTTGCTAATGGAGTATCTAGACATTCAATACTCCTGTTCAGTTCCTGTTGCATGTGAGCAGTGTCTGTAGCTTTCAGCTAGTATTATGCTATTATAAGTAAAAGATGGATTGTATGAAATGTGGTCCGTCTATCCTGAAACTAAGAAGTCTGTAATTTCTGTATTGTCACTTGCTGCTTTTATATTTTCTTTGTATGTTCAAAATTTACATGGTTTTTAATACTGCAAAATGTTCTGGTCAACCTTGTAAGCAGATGAATTCTGCAACTCCAGCCCATCTTTAGGTTTCAGTTCAGCAAACACCACATGCTTCTCCTTAGCTTTTATTCATGTGACTGATCTGACGTACATGGAACCACTTGTGTGGTTTAAAGTTAAATGCCTATATGACTGCAGGACTGAGGCCTTTGTTCGGTGTGACACAAGTGAACCACATAAGTAGACACAATGGATGAAACAGAATATAAGTGAGTCAGTAAGAAGTCCGTGTGATTAATCTTTTTTTTTTTTTGGTAATATTACTTGCTTCTGCATGTCATGTATTGCACATGCTATTTCTTAGTAAGACAATGATTTACATGTTTGTTTTTGTATTGCGTATCATTTGATTATTAAACAACAATAATAAAAACAAAAACAACCTCATTCTCCTGAGCAATCGGTTCAACTGTGTGGCTGCATTTTATTTTGTAGCCTCACACATTTAAATAGATAGGAAATAGGCTTTTTAGCATTTTAAAGCTTTGCAATAATACATGTGGCTTCTAAGGAAAGTGGCACTCCATGAATGAGAGTGCCCAAAGGCAGCTACAAGGTAGTGTGGAGTGGGTAGAGGAGAGCATTCATAAGGGCTTGTATACAATTTTTAAATGGTCCTAATGAGTCTGATCTCCCATACCTCAGTAGTATATATGTGTCTAAGAGAAAAAGGCTGGTTGGAGTGAAAGGGGGGAGGTTTAGTGGAGGACTTGTTAGTTTTAGGTCAGAGGTTGGACTAGGTGATCTTGGAGGTCTCTTCCAACCTAAGTGATTCTGTGGGAACTAGTGCCAGAAGACCCCTAGTAAAAAGGTGCTGGGGAGGATCTGTACTTTTGTTACCACAGCCATACATTCTTCAGGTCATTGTGCTAAAGGATTTTCTCATGTTTCAACTGATTCTATGGGTTACAGTTACAAAGCGAAGTATCCAAAAAAGTATGTTTGCTGACTGAAATTTTAGGATGCCAAAATTCACTTGTTTCAATTAAAGGGCATTTTTTTTCTTACATACCTCTTTTAACCTTTTTATTCCTTTTTAAAGGAGCTGTCATCCGGAGCTTATTACTTTGATAAATAGTAAGATGCATTATAAGCTCATATTTTATTTATTAAAATAGACCACATTTTAGAGTATTGCCATTTATTTTAGCACTATCATTTACATTAAGATGTAAAAAATGGCAGTACATCTTTTGAGTCAGGAAAAGGTGGATATTTTGAAAAAAAAAGTCACCAGGTCTTTGCTAAAATTTTTCAGCAGGTGTTTTCAGAAGACTTTCTGATATTCAGTAAGATTTCAAAAAACACTGCAGTTAAAGTACTTGACCCATAATACACTTGCTACGGCTTGAATGGTGTTTGTCCTTTGTTTTGTTTTGTTTTTTTCTTTTTCTTCTTCACATATGCATAAAGAGCAATGTCCTGAAGGATGCTGTTTTCTCCTTCTAAGCAGGGGTTACTGTTAATACTTTGTACTGAGAGCATTTTAATCACTTTTAGTTCTATAATTGTTTTAAGTGGCTAACATGCATTCTTTCTCTCCCTACTCCCTCCATTTTTTTGAACAGAACTTCTCCACAAAGGAGTAACCTCAATAACAAATCTTGAAGGTTGGGTGGGACACCCTTTGGATCCAATCGGCACCCTCTTCAGTAGCCTGATGGAAGCCTGCAGGGTGGATGATGAAAGCTTCCATGGATTCTCAGACTTCATGGGTAAGGCTGTGCAAAGGGAGTTATCTTTTATACATCTTCATTAACCAGAAGCATTTTTCTATCTTTCCATTCTGAATTAACTTTGGAGCCAGTGTTCTTATAAGATCTCATAGTTGAAAAAGATCTGTATTTCATGCCTGAAGTAAAAACAAATATGCTTTTATAGCAGCAACCCTTTCCACATACCTTCCTCTGTCCTTTTTTCTGAGACATTACAGAAGATCATAAAATCATAGAATAGTTAAGGTTGGAAGGCAGCTCCATAGATCTGCTTAGAGCAGTGTCAACTACAGCAGGTTGCTCAGGACTGTGTCCAGTTGGGTTTCAAGTAACTCCAAGAATGAATATTTTACAACCTCTCTAGGCAACCTCTTCTTTACATTCTCCTTTCATATATTTATACTCATTAGTAAGATCCTCCTGAGCCTTCTCTTTTCCAGGCCAAACAGCCCCAGCTCTTTCAGTCTCTGTATGAGAGATGCTCCACTCCCTTAATCATCTTTGTGGCCCCTCACTCTATTTGCTCCAGTATGTCTGTGTACTGGGGGAGCCCTGAACTGGGCACAGCACTCTATATGCCTCTCACCAGTGCTGAATAGAGGGGAAGGGTCAACTCCCTTGACCTGCTGGCAACATTTTTCCTAATACAGCCCAGGGTGTTACTGGACTTCTTAGTTACACATGCACATAATACTTAAAATGAATGACAAAACACTTAAAAATGGTAACATACACAGTCTACAAAGAATACTAATTGGAAAGTAGTGTTGCAGAATTCATGCATGTTTTCAGTCAGGTTGCGTATGCCCATTTTAATTTCAGTATTTGCTTCCCAGGAGCTTAAGTGATGCATTCTTCATTCTCAGTCTGTTTCCATCTCTGCAGTAGTTTCTGTGTGGACCCCATCCCTCTACATCTCTTTTATATGCATGTTCCCTATTTCCAATCTTCTTGGATCTTTGCCTCTAAACTCATTTTATTCAATTAGATTTTCTTCAGTAAACTTCTAAACCCATAACCACCTCTTCTGGAAGAACTTTTAATTAAAAGAAATCAGAAATTAGATTATTTGCAATTACCAAACCAAACCAAAACGCCATCACAAAACAAAACCTTGCCAACAAAACACAAAACCCACAACAACCCACAAAAATAAAAGTCTTATGTGTTGAAAAGTAACTTTCCCCTACACACGCGTACGTGTTCTGCCTTCTCATATTCTGCAGTTGCACATCTCCTTACATCTCTCCATTGTAATATTTTGTTCCCTAATGGGACTGTTAACTGCTAGAGGTTGGAATAGTGTTTTGTCTATGGTATATCTGTGAAGTGCCAAAAGAATTGGTAGTACTCTTTAAAGCAATTTATGGCTTGGTTTGTATGAAATTTACAGGTAATCTTTACTAGAAGTAAGAATTGCAGTATCATTAAAATTTAGAAACAATTTATATGTTTATCATAAATACAACTGTAACATATAATACAAAATCTTGAAAAGAGCTCCAGCAAACAATGAATGCTTAAAAAGTTGTGAGGTTATCATGCCTACTGCCCTTGCACAATCCTAATAACTTCATCTGAAATCTATGCAGAGGTGTAAATGCCTTCCCTTTCCACTTACACATTGAGGCTTGAAGGAGATACAGAAATGGATGGGGGAAAAAAAAATAAATGAAATGCATCTTCCAGTTTTGGCCCTGTTAACACAAAGCTGGAGAAAGAATGCCTTTCTCCAAGTCATACAATTTAAAGACAAAACACTTTTATTTTCACTTGAGTGGTTATTTTTTGAAACCTAATTGTTTTGTGTATTTCTCCCTTGAGAAATTGGATCAGGTAGTTTACACTGGATCTTTGGATCATTGGATCTTGAAATCAAGCTAAGTAACTTAAATCATTTAAACAAATGAATACTGACAGAGGTAGTGTTTGTAAATGTGGCAATATAAGCAGATTATGGATTAGAATGGCTTACTGATGTGCTGTTCTTTGTTTCACCCTTTACAGAGAACATGGGGCAGTGCAAATCTCTGGAGTACCAGCACCTGCCTGCACACAAGTTCTTAGAAGAAGGGGAATCTTATTTGACACTGGCCGTGGAAGTGGCATTGATAGGGCTGGGACAGCAACGCATAATGCCGGATGGCTTGTATGCACAAGAGAAGGTTTGTCGAAATGAGGAGCAGCTCATTTCTAAGCTACAGGAAATTGAATTGGATGATACTCTGGTGAAGATTTTTCGAAAACAAGCAGTCTTCCTATTAGAAGGTAGCTCAATATAGATGCTAACTGCTTCTTTAAACTGTCTTCACGTATAGAAGCCCACAGAACTAGTATTCCTGTGGAAACTGACCTTACTTAAGACGTTTTTTGATGCAGAACTCCAGCAAAATTTTGTTTGTAATCTCATATGAAAATCAAGCATACGCAAAATAATACCATGACTGTAGAGATAAGATATCTGCTGACTTATGAGCCTTTAATTTTTATTTTTATTGCATTTTGTTCTTTAGATCTGTTACTTGTCGTAATCTCCATATCCTAATTATACAGCCCAGGCTCGCAATTTAGTCTTATAGACATCAGTTATCAGCAGCTCTCAGCAGAATTCTAAAGGTCGCTTGTATCCTGAAAAAGGACTGTCAGCTTTGTAAATGCTTGACGATTTTTACCTCTTTTCCCAAGTGAAGAGCTTAGAAAATTCACTTAAAATTGTTGGGACAGAAGTATAACATTTTATTTGTAGCAGCTAGGAAATGAGTTCCCTCTGGAATTTCAATCATACATGAAAATTAGAATATGTGTTCAAATATTGAGGCTTAAGGCCTGATCATGTGACTAAACTGCGACTAAGGCAATTTTCTATTTGGGAATTGTGGTGGATTGCAATAAAATCTTCAGTGAAAAAGTTGCATGCCTTTGCCTTAGCTTTTAAAAAGGTTTAACATATCACTTAGCCTCATGTTTAGAAAGTAGCCTCATGGGTTCTGAGGTTGTCTTTCTTGCTTTTTTTTTTAAATGGAAGAAAAAACTTTAAAGGAACTAATTAGCTGAAGGTAAGGTCCAAGTTTTGAGTGCCTGCTCAAGGGATGGTGGGAATATTGCTCTAGGTATGTTGTGAAGACTGTTACACAGCAGTCAGGTTTTGCTTTCTTTCTGTGAGACATTTGTCTTTTAAAACTTCTCCTTTAATGGAAAAGACACAGTATGCCCAGATCCTTAAAGACATCGGTACCTGCTGCTGATGCCATTTGAAACTGCAGAGAAGCTGTACCATAGAGAGAGTTTCCATTATGGTATGGCTATACTGCTGCTTTATGGCCTTTGGACAAGAGCAGCTGCTCACTGGATCCAGCTATTAACAACCAGAAGACAGGGATCCTATGGATTATAAAATCAATTTGCTGCATCTCCATACTGTTAAGGATGCTTTTGAGGAAAAGGCAGCATTTCTCTCAAATGTCCTCTGATAGTTCTGGTTTACTACTTTGATCACTGATACTTTATTGTCTTAGAGTAATATATAAGTGATCATAGCAAAAAATCTGCTAAAATAATGACCAATGAAATTATGGTGAGCGGTGTGCAAAGAGGGTCTCGCATTACTGTTTGCTGAGAAATTTGGCTTTCCTGCAATAGCTTCAGCTTACTCCAGGTTAGGCAGAACCTGTCACCTCACATGAAGGAAATACTGTGCTGTGATTGAGGATCGTAATCATATCAATTGTATTTTTATAGTTAAAGTCTTGTAGACATAATAAAGAAAGCTTAATCCAATATTAAGCTGATTTCTATGTTGTTAATGCAGATTAATGCCTCCTGTATGTAGCTAACATTTGGTGTGTGGGAAAGCGGAATGTTAAGACTGTGTTGCAAGAAGTGTTTTTTTGTGTGTTAATGTTAAGTTTTTGTTTGCAAAGTCAATGGCAGACTATATTTTCAAATAAATGCTTTGTCATGTACTTATCATGTCCTAACTGAGTTTCTGAGTGACCACCAATTGGCAAATGTACATGAAATGGTTTCTTTTGTTGAAGCGATGCTAACTAGTTTTCAATGGCTTTCAACTTCACTTAAAATGATTATATGAGGCACACTGTGCCACCTACTAAATCTTGACATTTCCATTGTAATCAGTCCCAGTCTTCACAAATGCCCACCTATGGAGCTCAGATTTTTTTCCATGCCTAGTGATGTTTATCTTTGTGTGTTGTGCTAAGGCATCAGTCAGAAAAACATTGCTGAAACAGCTGTGCTGCTCATAGTTGTTACCACCTCTGTCTCATGGAGTTCATCCTCCTCTACAGCAGAAGTGGCTGCGTAAATTGTGCACATCCTCATCTGCTTCAATGTAGGGCCAGTCATGTTAGTTTGAATCGCTGCTGGAAGCTGTTTAAAGGACATGTGTGACTCTGAAGTGAAGAACTGTGCTCACCTAGTCATTGTCCATACAGGCGTGGTGGACTGAAATCTCTACTAGAGGAGGAAGTAAAATCCGCTTCACCCACAGTAACTTCTAGGACTGCTAGCTGGTATCTGTGCTGTAATTGTCCAATAATATTTAATGTATGATTCTTATTCTATATCTTGCAGCAGTTTATTCTAGCTGCTGAAGTGAAAAGCTGTTTAACACAGTCTTGCTGTTAACTGGAATAACAGCCTCAGGGTTGCAGGAAAAATGTAAAAATGGGATTCATAGCCACTGTTAACATTCAGAACTCAGCAAGGAAATAGTTGAATTTCAGTTTTCTTCCAAATCGTCATTTCTGCTGTCAATCCTGACACCACTGTTACAGATTTGAAATAATGCAATGACTGCACTGAGTATGTACGAAATCCATTGTCCTAGCAATTGGGATAGTTTCCCAAAGCAAATAATTTTTTTAAGATCATGGGGTGTATCAGACTAGCAAAACGAGCTTTGGTACAAGGTCTGTCCTAGTGTTCTCTGGAGACAAAGTCCATACCCAAGGGTTATTTAAATATTTAATGTCACATGAGACGTTAATAAGGATCAAGGGCTGCTATAGTGAATGTTCATGAAACTTCAATCAAAGATACGCACTTCTGCACTGTAACCACACTCTTTCCCCCCCCAGTGAATTTGCAGAAAATCATTCACTAACAATAGGTGCATAGGGATTTGTATGCATAACAAAACTATCTGGAGGCAAAACTGGTTGTAACACCTTTGACTTTTGCATAACATAAACTTGTTGAATGAATCCCGTGATGTGCTGGGACCATTCTGTCATTTGTATGTGCACTGGTAGCATGCTAAATACTATGCAATTTGCAGTCTGTCTCATTTTCTCAAAAAATATATGGTATGTAATATATTTGTAATAGATTGTTAAAACACAACTTCTGCACCTTTGAAACTACTAGCTATATCTTGAGTTAGAATTGGAATTCAGAGGCAGAGTTTGCTGTACAAAAGTTGAAACAGCATCAATATTTTTTGTGAATCATACTCTACATGTACTGTATATAAACAATCTGTAAAGATGGGTGTTCTCTTTCTCTTTCCCACAGCTGGACCATATAGTGGTTTAGGTGAAGTCATCCATCGAGAGAGCGTTCCAATGCACACATTTGCCAAGTATCTTTTCACCTCTCTCCTACCTCATGATGCTGAATTGGCATACAAAACTGCACTGAGAGCCATGCGGTATGTATTCACAAGTCATCTAGAAACACCACAAGGAGCAGCTGGGGAAAGGGGGGAAAAGCTTGATAAAGACTGAAATGTTATTCCCTTCAAGGAGAAATTACTTTGGTTTTGTCATCTGTAACAGCCAGTGATGCTTGTAATAACTACAGTATAATCATCTATAAATGTACAATTAGTGTTTACCTGCAACCATAAAACAGCATTCTCTGTTATAATCTTTTGTTCTAGAACACCCCTCCGGGGACGTGTGGTTTTGTGTTCAGTAATGGCAGCTCTAGCACGTGTGTTCTCACCCATGTGTTTGTGTGCACGTGATGGTAGTGGTGAGGAAATAAGGAAAGAGACATTTTACCAACAGTCTCAGTGTCTTAAGTCTGCTGCTTAGTCTGTTCTATATCACTATTTGTTCCACCAGTTGTCTTTATAAATTAGCTCTCAATGGTAGATTTGAAACCATATGGTGTGGTCTGAGCCTGTGTTTTTTTCTTGTGCTTCACAACTAAGCAGTCTTGCACGCTTCTCGGTGAACGTTGGGATTTAAATGGAGTATGTCATATGACAACAAAATGTGTGACTCGCATATCATTTGTCTTCAGTAATTGGGAGAAAGATGTTTCTTGGGGAGTGCTCAGTGTGTGTTGGCTTAAACTCAGGGCAGGCCAGATTGCTAATGGTGGCTAAGAAGAGTCTTGTGAAGGAAGTTTCAATGGCCTAAATGATCAGTGAAAAATCTGTGTTGTCCTCCTACAGTGCAGGGAAGAAACTGGCCTCGTCTGGATTGCTTGGTTGCTATAAGAACTTGTAGTAAATGATGGTTGACAAAGAATAGGAGCAATCAGGTACCCAACTAGAGACATATGTGTTGGGTTTTCATGGTCATTATTATCAAGAATGATTGCACAGTGATTGAAAGACACGCTATCAACATAAGTAGTATACAGCTTCATCAGACAGGTTATGTCCTAGTGGCCTGAAGATACATATTTTTGTAGTGTTTTTGCAGAATGCTAAGCAGGGAAAAAACAATTGTGTGTTCAAAGGACTAGAAGTGAGAAATTTAGGAGCTAGATTAAGAAGACAAAACTGAATTATTTACAAACTGTTGAGAAGATTCAAACATTATGTTCGGAGCTGTCTGGGTCAGCTAGGTATACCCCTTTTCTATTATTGCAAGTGCATCAACAATTCTGGCTATATCAGATCAGCAAGTTAGCATAAAATGTGTTTTAAAAAGAAAAAAGTTGGTCTTTTTTTTTTTAAGTAGACTTTAATCTTTATATTTGTTTCCAGTTGTTAGCTTAAAATGTTTATCATATATTTGTTTGTGTGGGGTTTTCTTCTTTAATCTAAGCTACATTGAGAGGTTGGAATAGAAGTGCTTTGCACAGCATACTGAATGCTTCAGTGAACATGACAGCAACATGCCTTTCCTCTTGAACAAGGACTTGGGCTTTCCTCCGAAACAAATCATAATTAAAAACTTCTCTGGAACCTTCCTTTCTCAGCTGGGAAAATAAGCAAGATGCTGAAATATGATGAAATCTCCACTTAGTCTTTGGGAGCTCCAGCCTTTTTTTGGCATAAAGTTATCAGCTCAGCTGAAGTTGTTTTTCCATATCGGAAAGATCTGCCTGTTTGTTTCAATCTGGTGAAATAACAAGACACATCAGCATAACGGGGCCTGTTCTTTATCCTTTCTGGTATCACGTTATTAGGCTGATGAGAATTCAGCCCTAGACAATAGTCAATCTTTCTGCATTTTATTATTTAGCAGTCTTCAGAAATGTAGGCTCCCATCTTGAACTGTGCTAATGGCAGATACAGACACTTTCTATTCCATGTCTGTATGCATTCTTCAGTTCTTCTCAAAAACCTTTAAGAAGGTTGGTTACTCTTCCTATTCACACCAAAGTGGTAGTTCATGTTACAAAGAACTCCTGATAAAAGTAAAGGAAAAAATGACTTAATGTTGCCTTGAGGGGGAGAAGAGAGCAAACCTGTAGGCTGAATGTTTGTTCTATAGTTGTGAAGTGGAATGGATCAAAAGAGAGAAATCTGAGCATCTTTTCCTCCATGGCAAAGAGGAAATGGCAATGTAACAGACAAAAATCTCACCTGGAAATGGGTGAAGGCGTTGCATAGGAATTTATACAGCTGCTTATGCTTTTTGAAGCAGAGCATATTTCTTTCTTCAACATTTTTTCAAAGAAGTTAACTTTCCAAAACCATAGCTAATTGCTTTTCACACATAAAAGTATTTAGTGTCAGTCTACACTCAGGTCTACATGAATCATTGACCCATGACAGTAGCTCTGGAGTTTTTTGCCTGTCTGTATTCAGTGTCATCTGTTTGTGCTTTTTTTTTTTTTTTTTTTTTAATCCTCTTTTAGTGTGTGGAACACACAGTATGAAACCAATAGAAGCTGAGACTGTAATGCCTACTATGCATCTCAGATTTGCAAGGATTGGGTGTGCTGTCCTTGATGGTCACTTATGTCTGCAGTTCTCTTCTTGCAGCACCATAACATACAGAGCAGAACCTTGAAAAATGTGGATCTGCAGTGACCTAGTTGACTGCTCACTTGGAATCTGAACATTTGGCTTAGTTTGACTGATCCCTTGTTAAGCCTTAAATTCACCCAAGCTTTGGGATCCAGGCTTTAATGGTGATGTTTAATCACAAGGTAGCCTTGCTAAGACCCAGCAAAATAATTGATGTTTGAAAGGGGAGGGAAAAAAAAAAAAAAAAAGTGAAGCATGCTAAATCTGTTGTGGCTTGTGCTTGTTCTGATGTTCCCTAATCTTGCCAAAATTGCATGAAAGCCACCGATTCACAACAGCATTTCCTTTTCACAGCAAAGGAACATAGAAACTGGCAATGAAATTCAGAGTGACAAAAGATTTCCCCAAACAGCCTCTTCCTTTCATGTTCTTTGTCTATTTACTGTTACTCATAACCTAATAATCCCTTTTGCATTTTGTAGTTGGAATTTTTCCTGTTTTTGAAACCATTTAATAATACATCTTTTTTCCCCCCTCTCTGTGCTTGGAAAAAATCAGCTAAAGAATTTATACATATTTTATTTCTACACACAAAAAGCTATGTAAAAAGATGCCTCAGTGGTACTAGGAAAGAGATTTGAGTTGATAAAGATCAACAGGGCAGTTGTTTAATCTGTATTTTTTCATATTAGCATGCACATAATTGTGTCTGAAAATCTTAGTGTAACTCACTGATGGTTATTTATGTGGTATGTTGTATTTATATGTGCTTGCTAAATACCCTGACATATATTCAAAATGACCTTTCTTAGTGAGTTCTTAAAGATACTCTCATATGCCTCAGGAACCTACAGAAAAATGGTGGAACTGCTGCAGATACCTTAATACTTTTATCTCAAGGTCCTTGTTCGTACTACGAAAGAAAAGTGTACTCCAGTTTCAGAGTACTGCAGTACTCCAGTTTCAGAAAGAACTTCAGTATTTAAGTGCAGAAAACTGTAATATGTTTATGTCATAAGAAATATTTCTGTCACAGAAAATCACAATGCATTGCTTTTTAACATTATTCAGTATTTTTCAAATTCCCTTTGTCTTCTCAGATGAGTTCCTGCTTAGAAAATCTCTTGCATGTGAAAGAGGGTAGAAATAGAAGGATGGGTTAGTGACACAGGGCAAATAAATTTTTGAAGTCCTAAACCAGTACATCCATCAGTTCATGTGACTGAATGGTTTGCTCAAGTGGAAGTTTGGAGTATGGTGTGTGTGTGTGTGTGTGTGTCCCAAAAGAACATTAGATGTGGTATTTGATAAGTAATTGTATAGGATATGTATAAATGAAAGAGAATAGCTTAAAAATATATCTCTGTTCTGCAGAAATACCTTAGCCTACAGCTCCTGTAGAAGTAAACTAGCCCAGCTGCTGGTCATGTTAGAGTTGACCCTGCTGAGAGAATCAAAATGGCCTTCAGGAAACTTCACAGAGAAGTCAGACACTGTGGTTCTTTTGTACTAGCATTTGAGGTAGTTAATTTAGACCTAACCTGTCTATGTCCATATGAACTGTTGTATATCCTTAAGTAGGATTTCATAAATCTTGCTATTCTGCATCTTACTCTGTAAGGGCATTTCCTTTGTCTGTAAAATTCTTCACAGTAGAGATGGATGTTCCAAAATTGAGTTATCTGATAGCTGTTAAGTAGTTCAGAATTTCAAGAAATTACATGTAGACAATGCTGCACTGAGGCTCAAATATGTTCAGACACACAAAGATGTTCCTGTTTGCTTTATTGGATAACAAGAAATAGGACAATCTTAGACAAGGAACAGTTGGCATGTTACAGGTATGAATCATTAGGAAGACTTTAGAATAGGAGTGCACTAACAGATAAGTGTTCACTTTTTTGAACTGTAACTTACTATAGTGTTGTAAGTGCCAGAAAAGGCTGATCTTAAGCCTAATCAAGAAACTAATGGTTGGAAAGATTTTGTTTCTGGATATTGTCTATTACTATCATTAGATGTCTCAATAACCTTTTGTGTCCTGAAACTGTGCTTAACTGTCTTGAATATAAATGCCTATTTTCGTTCAAGCACTTCTATTTTATTCTCTTGGCATTTATGTTGTATCTACTATATTGATTTTGGGTGGAAGAAGGGCCGTCAGTTGAGTCTGTTACTAGCCATCACCTCTATCATAGTAGTCAACAACAATAATTGGAGTTTTCTAAGTGCAAGTACTCTTTGGTGGATAAGGCTGTAGATTGACACATACTCAAATTCTTTCTTAAGTATTAGAAAGTGGAGCCTGAAAAGTAACTTTAAAGGCAATTTTTCTCCATCACTGCTGTTCAGGACCCTAAGATTAGATTATGGAACATTATTCAAGATTGGTAGGCTAAAGTTTAAGGACTTTAAAAAGGAGATCATAGCTGAACACTGAAATGCCCTTCTTGAATATCTGTCTCCCTTACTTCGCTAATCATTTGCAAGTGAAGGAAGTTATAGCTGTGCATGCAGTAATACAGGAAAATATTTATATATATTCTCAAGTATGATGGTGAACCATTTTCCTTCTTGATGTCTGTGTTTCAAAGGCTGAAAAATAATGCAAGGAAAAATGTTTCAGCTTTGTGGATGGTGCAGAAAATCTCAGTTGTCTAGGCTAATGGATGGCTTAATTGTCCTGTGAATTCCTGCAGATGCCTGCTGATAAAAGCAAATATGGCAAATCGTCTTTTCAGATTTCTCCAAGAAAAGTGACTTTTCAGTATCTTTTTATACCCAGAAAGGTACATTTCAGAAATAAGGTCCAGTGTTCTTGTGGCTTCAGTTTTGCTGATGAGCAATCTAATGTAATAATGATTTAATGAAAGAATTTCTTCCTTATTTCAGGTTGCTAGTATTGGAATCTACGGCTCCTTCAGGAGACATGTCCCGCCCACACCACATTGCGTCAGTTGTTCCAAACCGGTATCCCCGCTGGTTCACCCTAAGTCACATTGAATCCCAACAGTGTGAGCTGGCATCAACCATGCTAACAGCAGCCAAAGGTACACTACTGTCAGTTAATGTACTCAGCTAAATGTATGCTTTTAATATTCCATGAAGTAAACAGATTTTAAAAGTTGTGTTTAGGAGTCCAAACTACACGATGTCAGGAGCTCAAAATGGGAACAACAAGCTGAACTGACTTAAACTTGTCACTTAATCTTCTAGCAAAGTAGTTAAACTAGCTAGATGGTAGCCAGATGGGCTTGATTTAGGCTGAGGAGACAGCTTCTTGTTCTTCTGACACATTATGTAGACTGTGAGACCCAGGAGTGGATAAATCACTTTTAAAATTCACAAACTGGGATGACTTTTTGGTATGTACTGCACAAACACTATCAGGCACAAAAAGAGTTTGTGCTTCCTGGTATCTTTTGTTCATATGTGATTTAATTATGGAATGTTTATAAAAACAAAATATGTACAACTGAATCATCATACTGTTGCTGCAGCAATGGCAAGCTCAATTATAATGCATCTTTGGATGTCCTGGGAACTTGTTCTGTTTTGCTGATTCTGTTTACATTTTGCAGGTGATGTTCGGAGACTGGAAACAGTGTTAGAATCCATACAGAAGAATATTCACTCTTCATCACACATCTTCAAACTCGCCCAGGATGCATTTAAAATAGCAACGCTCATGGACAGCTTGCCAGACATCACTCTTCTGAAAGTTTCACTGGAGTTGGGCCTTCAGGTATATCTCTTGTTCATTATTACTATAGCAGAAGACAGGGATTTGACCCTGTGTTGGTGGTATAGCTCTTTGAGTCACTGAAAGCCATACTGTCCTGTGCTCTGCCTGGAGATTTTAGATTTTGTTTGCTAATGTGAAGCACAGTTGACTGGCTGCAGGTCTGCTCAGCCCCTTTGTGCCATTTGAGTGGAAAGAGGTGGAAGTGGCTGGCTGCAGGGCATTCTTCTCCTCAGGGGTGAGAGAAGACCCGTGCAATGAGGTCAGAAATTTATGCTGGGGTGGCCAGAGAGCAAAAGTATTCTGCTGCTTAAAAATGCACTAGATCTTTTGCATGGCTTTGAGGGGCTTCTTACCATTCCTCCTATTCTTCCCTCCCTTTTTTTCCCCAAACAAGATTTAGTAGGTGCTTGCTGAATTAGCATAGAAACCCAAGGTCAATCATAATGTCCTGATTCTAAGGCAGATTGTGCTAACAGTAGCCCTCTCACTTTCTTCATCAAAATGCACTCCACATACTTTGAGATGACCATCCGCATCAGACTCAGCGTGAGGTGTACATGAGCCTCAGTTCAGTTTTAAGGCTCTTAGGAGAGACTTTACAAGCTAAAATGAGACAGCTAAGCTTTAGGTATCTGGGGTGGCATTGCTGTACACTGATGAATCTTGGAGTTTACACAGTTCATTTCAACAAAATAAATCTCTTCATCACTCTTCAGGGAGTTCTTCAAAACAGCATGCAAAGATCAGGAAACCGCTTATTACTTTGCTTCAGTAAACAAAGCTCCAAAGCATTCTGGGGAAAGGAAATTGTATCCCAGTTGCTTTTCATGCCAAAGGAAGGTATTTGCCTATTCTAGACTTTTAGAAGCTAAAACCATTAATCAGAAAACTGAGATTCTGTATGCTTTCTTAGCTTCCTTAGCCTTTCTTATTTTTAAGGTTGCTGTGGAAAACAGCTTCTTGTTTTGCATCTTGGTATGTTTTTACTTTCAGTGTTTGTTTACTTGAAAGAGAAAGATCTTTGTCTGACCTGTGAGACACCTCAAGCTTTCACCAAGTGTCATTTAGAGATAGCAGTACAATTTGGATGCCACTTTATTTATGGATACCCCTGTGTAGTTGATCATGTCATCAGAATGTCTTCAGTGAGATTTAGTGAAAGAAGTATCATAAACTTGCACTTCCTATGAAAAGGTTCTTCACTAAGAGGGTGGTTGGGCACTGGAACAAGCTGCACAGGGAAGAGGTCACGGCAGCGAGCTGCCAGAGTTCAAGAAGCATTTGGACTATGCTCTCAGACATCTGGTCTGATTTTGGGTGGTCTCTTCCATCTCAAGATATTTAATGATTCTGTGATTCTTCCTAAATCTAGATCTTGGGATAAATTGGTATAGAAATTGTCCACTGTTCTGTTCCAAGGTGATACCAGCAATTCCACGACATTCACTGGGATTTCTGTGACAGAAACACCTCTTAGATTGTTCTAAACTGGGGAGTAATGTATGGATTCCTGGATTCTTTCTCCCTTTTTCCACTGTCAGCACATGTTCTGCGACTCAGAGCGAAGACGTTTAAACTAGTTGTGGAAAGAGGTCATCAGCATGGCTAAAAATGGGCACGAAATTCCAGGTGTATTGTTGTACAGAACCTTACTGGCACAGATGGTGTAAGATGTGCAATTGCAGGAGAAACATGTTCCTACACTTGCTTATTGTATGGTACTTCCATGCAAGTATTACTGCACACATGCAGACATGTGCTGCTGGCAGAACTGCTGAGCAAATTAGTGCAGGTGATAATTCAATGCATATTTAGAAAGTGGTTTCCTTTCCTTTAAAGCCTATAAATAAGTATATAAACCTTTCAATGTGTATGGTAAAGGGGTTTTGCCCTGCTGTGGAAGGTAATGGTTGACCGTTTCTTGCATCCTGTATACACTATAGATCTTCCATCTATAGTGTGGATGCTCCATCCCTGGAGGTGTTCAAGACCAGATTAGATGAGGCCCTGAGCAATCTAGTGGGTGGTGTCCTTTCCCATGGCAGGGGGCTGGAATTAGATGATCTTTAAGGTCCCTTCCAACCTAGGCCATTCTATGATTCTATGATCTTCCATTCTTGTAGAGTAAGAAACTTAAAAAAATCTATCAAGACAAAGTCATGGTTATTCCCAGTTGAGAGACATCAGCTTTCAGACACGCTGGGGTCTCATGTCATTTCCATATTTATTGACCTGTTGAGAAGCTCTCTTCAATTGATAGCATAGGTCTTGGACAGATCTGAAACTTTGTTTTTTAAGAAGAGGTGTCTCAAGAAGAACATAAGTGAAATAGTTCTTTGGATACATGGATTATGGTATAAATTAATTTCAGCTTCTCCTTGATCAAGACATCAATACATGCTTTATTTGAAATCCTTGTGTGTGTTTGTTTAAAATCATCAGTAAGGGACCCATCTCTTACTGTTCTCATCTTGTCAGTTTAATCAAATGAAAAGGACCTGATTCCAGAACAGTTCAAGTCAAACTTTTCCGGGTCAAGGAACTAGATATAATACTGTGTTTTGCTCTCAAGTTAGGACTGTCTACACTGGCGTTATTATTATGCCCACTATGCTTACTGAAGACTCTTGCGACTAATCTCTGTACAGACGACCGCAGAGAGGAAAGTCATCAGAGAAGGCTTTCAGAGTAGTCACCATACATACCCTTTTTTAAACCTTTTTCCTTCATCCACCAATAGCAGAATTCAGTCCATAAACCTCTGTTTTCTATTAGATTCACTCTATTTGGGGGGAAGCTGAAAATTCATCTTGAATGTTGGAAGAGCATTACCCTTTAATTTTGTGCGTATCTGTAAAGGAAGTCACCTAGATTCATTCTCTTTGACAGAAAGAATAGGACATAATGGCACTCCTGAGTCATTTGACTTGCAGATTCCTGGTTTTGTTCCAGAAATACTTTAATCAAAAGGGTGTTTCCATGCTCTGCATTAGCTATGTTTTCCTATTTAAAACCATGTTGAGTTGGTCTTTACAGATCAGTTTGCTTTATTTCAAAATGCTATTCTCTGCTCTAGTGTTGAGTTTACTGTTCAGTCAAACTGAAACCACAATGTTTGAGGCCTACAAAACCAACAAATTTCTTATCATATAACAACCTGTTACCAAGCTCCCAAGCTAGGAATGCTTAGAGGCTAGTGTGGCATCACTGGTGGTTCCTTATAACCACACTTCTTAAAGGTTTTCTGTTATTTCATGCTCCTCAGTAGTCTTTCCATATTCTTAATTATCCTCTCTACAGCTGAGGACTAAAAGAGGTGACAGGAGTAGCTGGTATGACAGAGGGCTACATGACACTTTGAAATCACTTTAGTATTGCGAGGGCGCATGAATTGAGAACCCTCTTGCAAGTGCTGCTGACTCCAATCTGTTTAGTGAGTGTATTTTATGACTTTAATATGTATAGTTAGTTGCTGAGAGCTTTATGACTGACCTACTATGCTTTTTATTTCATTGCTACAAGTAGTAATGCCATGGTATCATCACTGATGTTGTAAAGGGAAAGCTACTAGCTTTCTTGACTGATGTCTATGGGGACTGTTCAATTAGCTGAAGCAAGCTTTCTCTCTGTGCAGTGCATTATTTTTTTTCTGAATAAAAGTATTTGCACACATTTTGATAAGCAACCTAGGCAGTAACTGCAAGTGATATAAAATATGGGCCCTACAATCAAAGCTTTAAAAGCTCCTTTTTCTGTGTTTCTGATGGTTTTACGATGGGATTTCTTCACAGGGTACACGTTCAGGTAGAGAAGTCATCACTACAAGTGTTTCAATTATATCTGAATATATTTGGAAGTGTACATGTATCGCTGTAGAAGTAGCAGGCAGTTGAATCTCAGTAGAGTCTTAGGTGCTGTCTGTATTGTTGAAGTCAATGAAAAGAAACGCACATGTAAGGGAAAACTGGATGGGTTAGTTTATCCAACAAGAGTGGACATGTTTCCACGTTAAAGACTACCTTTCACAGAGGGAGGAGGCACAATAGAATTTAATTTGAATAATTAGTAATTGATTGGGCTTTGTTTTGTTTTTGTTCTTCCCTAGTATAGCAGTCTCTCATTTAGACTTGAAAGACCTGCAGTTGGAATTACTCTCTGCATGCCCTTCTAAAGTAGCTGAGCAGTATTTTTCAAATCTTTTGACACATCAGTTGAAAAAAGGTAACAGAGTGAAAAGGGCAAGAGTCTGACGTTTTGAATTACCATGTATCTGAATAACTTAAATACCTATTTTTTGGTATATTGTCTTGGTTTTGCTATAGGATTAATTTGTGGTGTTTTAATAGGTGATGCGGATGACACTGTCAACACTGAATTGGCGACGGCGGGAAATGGTGAGGTGGTTGGTAACATGTGCAACAGAAGTAGGTATGTTCTGAGATACTACTCAAGGGCTCCTGCCTTTTCATCACTTAATCGTAGATGGACTGATCTTGCTTGTCAATGCTTAGGCTCTGTAAATGTCTCACACTTCTCTTGATCTATGAAATTCTTTCATGTAGAAGATGTTTACTGAGTGTTTTTCTATAGCACATGATAGAATAGTGAGACAATAGTTGAGTAATGCAGTGTGACTTGTTTCCTCCACAAGACAGAGGGATGTATTACCTCCTGGGAGATATCCAAGATTTCCCCTTCTTCCTTTCATGCTCTCTCTGGGTTTGAGGTTGCAGCAGAGAAGAGGCTCATTGTTATGGGCTGCTGCATTGTGTTACAACTTTGCTTTCTCTGAAAGGCCAAGTCTTGGGTGCAGGTGAGATAGTTATCTGGTCAGCTGAGGGGAAGAGGAACCAGAAAACAGATGAATGAAATGCTGATAATGCTTCCCACTGTGTGAGAGGCAGGATCTCATGCAGAGGTCCTAATTTTTTTTCTTTTTTTGGGGGGGGGGACACCCTGGATAAAACAAAGCTTAGAGTGTAATACCTCTTTGTTTGCCATTGTGACGTTGTGAAACCCTTTGCTCTGCACTGGAAAGCAAACCAAATAGTAATGTACCTATTGTTTAAAAGGTACAAGGTGCAAGGTAAAAAAAAAAAAAAAAAAGGTGGAAGCAGAACCAGCCTCTTATTTAGAGGACAGCAGTGGAATATTAGTACACTCAGTAGGATATTATGTTCATTTCTTTGTGTTGATGAGGCATCCCTTAGCTTCTGTATTCCAGATTACCATGTGCAAGATGAGGATACAAAATCTGAAAACGAATATGGGGGCATTAGAAACTAACTGTAAAAAATAAAAATAAAATCAGCAGCTGTGATATTAAGGACAGCATAAATAATATGATAAGGGAACAGTTTTAATTGTCAGTAGAGGTATTTCTGGAAAGCATACTTTCCTACTATGTTTACTCCTTTTTCATGCATTTGGGTCAGATTGTGTCTCATAGATACTTAGTTTCAGAACTTCATAAGACTGCTGATGCTTATTCTCTGAATTAGTTTCTTTGCTTCATGCTTAACTGGGAAATTCATGTTGCCAGTGTCTTAGGAAAATACAGTTTGTCTTTGTATGCCCTCAGCCAGAAAGTGTTTTGTGTCTGCAAATTTTCATGCAATGCTCATTTTATTGTTTTTATATCTTTGCTATGATAATTATTACTGAAGCTATCTCACAGATATTAGTGTCTGGGTATTATTTTATACAGTTTCATATTGGCAAATAAAATGCTGGTTGTAATACTCCTTTAAATTGGTTTACATATTCTAATAGAGGTATCCCATAAAGAACCTATAATGTCATGCAAAGTACTCTTGAGACTTAATCAAGTTGGTAAAGCAAGGAATCTGTTTATAAATGAAGATCCGTTATTCTCTGGCTATGTTGAATTTTTGTGCATGAGTTAAGGGGTGTGCAGGAAGCATCAGAGTCCTACAGAGAAAATGAGGACCTCTGGGTGTGGTTTAGGTGGGCTCACAGATGTGCATAAACTGCCTCTAGCAATAATAAAGCACTCTAGTTGGCTATAAGGTTCAATTTATGGAACGCATCAGTCACCATTTCCCCCTTCCTCCCCCTGCCAAGCAAACAAACAAACACACACACCAGAAACAAAATGATTCTAAGGAAAATACCTATTTCAGATAATAGCCAGTAGTACATATTGCTCAGAGTATTTCCCTAATAAGGAGCTTGATATTGAAGTGCATATGAGTATGATACAAGATATATCCAAAAGCCTGTTGGGAGGGGATAGGGGCATTATTATTATTATTATTATTATTATTATTATTATTATTATTATTATTATTATTATTTTAAGGGCATACTTAGTATTAGATGCAATGGTGTAGATGCTAAATGAAGCCATTCAGCATGTTTTCATATTCTTTTGTGCGTGCAGTGTACCTTGAGATGCACATTGAGAAAAGAAGTTAAAATTGCAATTTAAAAATGTTTCATGTAGTAAGGGCTGCTTTTGAGTGATGTGAGGAGACCAAATGAGCCAGAACTTGTTACCCAAATGGTCTTAAATACAAGTAAAACAGCTCAGTTGTCACATCAGGAAATTAAGGCATATCTTGCAGACTTTTTTGTTGTTCTCTGCATTTCACTGATTGCTCCAGAGTTTGCACAGTAGCCTTTTGTTTTAATGACATTTTCCAGCCATGTTACATGGGTTGGCCTTTCTTGCTGAGGCGCATCCCCTTGGATGTACCAGTAACCTCATAGACTTTGCTGAAAACGTAATTTCTTGCTGAACATCTGTATTGCCAAGTTTTGTCAGTTGTGGCTAATCCTTTCTTTCTCTTCCAGGTGTTTATGCACTGGATAGCATCATGCAAAACTGGTTTACACTTTTCACTCCAACTGAAGCCACTAGTATTGTTGCTACAACAGTGATGTCCAACAGCACCATCGTCCGTCTGCATCTGGACTGCCACCAGCAGGAGAAGCTGGCCGGCAGTGCTAGGACGCTTGCCCTACAGTGTGCCATGAAGGATCCTCAAAACTGTGCCCTCTCTGCACTGACATTATGTGAAAAGGATCACATAGCTTTTGAGACCGCTTACCAAATTGTTCTAGATGCTGCTACAACCGGCATGAGCTACTCGCAGCTTTTTACTATAGCACGATACATGGAGCACCGTGGTTACCCCATGCGGGCCTACAAGCTGGCCACTTTGGCCATGACGCATCTCAACCTGAGTTACAATCAGGACACACACCCTGCCATTAATGACGTTCTGTGGGCATGTGCGCTCAGCCACTCCCTTGGGAAAAATGAGCTAGCAGCTATAATACCTCTGGTGGTCAAAAGTGTCAAATGTGCAACAGTACTGTCAGACATTTTGCGTAGGTGTACTTTGACCACTCCTGGCATGGTGGGACTTCATGGAAGGAGGAACTCTGGTAAGCTCATGTCACTGGACAAAGCCCCTTTAAGGCAACTCTTGGATGCTACAATCGGAGCCTACATTAATACGACTCATTCACGTCTCACTCACATCAGCCCTCGACACTATAGTGAGTTTATAGAGTTCCTCAGCAAGGCCCGAGAGACCTTCTTAATGGCTCATGATGGACACATCCAGTTTACACAGTTTATTGACAACCTAAAACAAATCTACAAAGGCAAAAAGAAACTGATGATGTTGGTTCGTGAGCGGTTTGGTTGACGAAAATGTGTGAATGGGGGGGGGGAGGGAGAGGGAGGGAAGGGGTGGTTTGTTTTTACTTGAGCCTGCCTTTGTATCCTTTTTAACTTAAAGAAACAGAGCCACACCGGTATTATATGTGTATAGTTATATTGAGTTTGCAAACTAAACTGTCATGTTGTGAAAGTTTGTGTGTTTAATTTTTTTTCCTTTTTTCTGTTTTGTATGAGAGAGAGGTTAAAAAAGGTTTGGTTTACACTGAGTATATGTTGTCAAGTGGCAAAAGCCCACATCACTCTCCTGTTCTTTCTGTATACGTTCACAGCCTCAAAAACAAACATATATTGCAATGGCTTTAAAAACCAAACAAAACACCTCCATCCTGTGATAAGTACCTCGAATGGATTCAGCTTTACTCCTTTGTAACTCATCCTTACATTTCAGCATATTTAAACAAACCAACAAATGAAATACTAATAGTTAAAAGGCTGACCACGTGGCTTTGCAGTGCTGTTCATCCAGAAGCATGGCACACAATGCTTGTGCATGTGGAAACTTAGCGACTGTCAACATACATTCTCAGGGATTTATCAAAAAAATTAAAAAAAGAATGAGAGCATTTATTGTACTGTATATATATTATAGTATATGTCTGAATATTGAAAAATATAACATTAACTAATTTATAAAAAAATCTATGTAATGCAAAATACTTGAAGCTGCAGTAGCTTGGTTTTAAACAAAAAAGAAAACCTATCAGAAGGACTAAAGTGCGCCTTGCTTCAGGGTTGGCTCAGGTGGTGAACTATATGCTGGGCATCTATGCAGAGCCACCTTTTGGATTGCATGGTTGGACTGATACCTATTGGGGAAAATTTTATATATATATATTTATACAACCCGTGTATACATATATATGTATACACACATACACACATGCTTGTAACAGGCACTATAGTAAAGACGGACAACAAAAAATACACAGCCAGAGCAGCAAGCCTTAGCATTAAGAATACAGTATGCCAGAATTGGGGTTTGTGCCTCCTAGCCTAGAAAACTTAAAGAAATATCCTTTTTGACACAAAACGCAAAACGTTTTCCAAAATGATTGACGTGATACATTACGCCTTTGCAGTGAGCTAATAATAAGCTAACCTTTGTGCACAAATAACATATATATATATTATATATATATATTCTGCATAGGTATTTTGACTTTGTGCAGGACAGAAAGTTGTGTAGGTATGACTGTTCTACTTTTCAGTTTGTTTTTTTAATATATTTTATTTTCTCTAGAATTACTCAAACAAAAGCAGCCTTCTATCTTGCCTTGTCTTAATGCTTTAAAATAACCAAACTGGAGATCTAACTACCAAACTGTTCATTATATTATTAAATACCAACTTTGGTTACAGTATAGTGTCTTTACTTTAGCTGATGGTTCTGTATCCTTGTGCTTTTTAAAGCAGTTTTTATGTTTTGGTGCAAAAGTTGTCCAGTGTCTCTTGTTCCCTTCATTAGAGAACATGCTAGAGGTATGTTTGTAGGTATTTTTGTTTAGAAAAACTATTTCATGCTCTCCATTTTATTTATTATAATAGATAAAAAGGTTGTACTTCATCACCCATGTAAACATGCTCATGAAGTTGAAAGTAATTAAGATTTGATACACTGATATCAATTTATTTATGTAACTAAATCACTGTTTTATAAACTTGTTAATGATCAACAATTTTTTTGTTTTGATTAAAATTAGTTTTTTGAAAGTTGATTCTGCCTCCTTTATGGTGTCTATTACTGGAATTGTGAATGAACGGATGGCTTTTAAATGCATAGCTTACAACTTTGGTGCATTATGGTGGTAAGCAATATGATCACCAAGAACAGGACAGAAATGTTTTGTTCCTCAAAAAATCTGTTGAGGGGTGGCAGTGCTCATAATTGCACTAGGTGTTGTGCAACAAAGGGAAGAAGACCTGGTGCATCAGAGGAGACCCCAGCCTTTGCCTGCTATTGAATTAAGATGTGCGGTCTATACAATGAAACTGTTAAGACTTGACATGCTGCCCTGGAGCAATGGTAGAATGGCACATTCCCACCCAATGGATTACTTAGGTGAGCATGAGAGTTGAGAGGTGCTGCAAATAAGCACAAGGACAGTTCTTGCAGTTCTTTGATTGGCTTTGTAAAATGCTTTGTGTGTTATGTACTGTGCAGCTCACTCCACCTAGCATGGGGACCTTGCTCACACCTGACAGCCTACATTTCTGCTTTTTGTGACTCCTTTCTCTAGGATTTGTGTAAGTTTTCCCACCCTCAATGAATAATCGGATATGACATGGTTGAAAATTGAAGAGGGGCTTTCTCCTTTACCAAGATTTTTATCATTGTAGGTGTGTTATATGATGTCATATTTGATTGTGCCATCTGAACACCTTCACTTTCTTTTTTTAGTATTTCCATCTGAAAAGAGAATTAGCATGCAGCAAGTAGCTGTCAGAGATGCAAGTGTACCCTTGAATTCTGACTGTGAGACTTGTCACCAGAAGATGAAGGAGGGAAAGGTCTGAATCTTTGTACAAATTCTCACTTAAAATACGTCTTTACCAAATTTTCCTAACAGCCATGTTGTTGTCAAATGGTAGTGGTAGTGCTCTGTAGTTTCTGCAACTTTTATCCCTTCCAGGTATTGGATCCTAATTACATTTGGAATTTTCTCATGAATTTTCTGTTGCAGAGAATAAGGAAGAACAGGATACCCCATTCTGTAACAGGATTGGCAAGGTTTTCTTTTGCCTCTTAAAAATACTTCAATATTGTGGACTGTGGAGATTGCGAAACAGAAGCCAGTTTGAAGACAAGGTTTTCGAATTAAATGCTGTCCTGATGATTGCAAACAGCTTTTGATGAGCAGAATGGCTTGTTTTTCCATCAGAACCAATGGGAATTTATTTGGTGTCTTTTCACAATTGGTTAACGTATCTTGTGCATCCTTACTGGTGCTGCACATTGCAGTTGGCACCATGTTAAGAGCCCTCATGGACCAACAGAGGTTTGGCTAATATCTCTAGTTTATCTATGTACTGCTCTCATTTTGTCAGGTAGGAAGAGCCCAAGAAAAAGATTCCTGGAAAAATAATATAATCTGAGGGCTCTTGGTGAAAATCGTCATCAACTATTTAAGGTACATATAATTTATATAACTACATCTTGGAATTAATTTTGGAGCATAAGTAATGCTAGTCAAATGCAATGTCTGAATTTGCTTGTCTTCTCTTCAGAGCCATATCTCTGAGATAAGCAATTGAACACTACTGCTATCGTTGTCTTAAAATGCTACAGTGCTTTTCATTATTTCCTTAAATTAGAACTTTTTTTCTAATCCAGGATTGGTGTTTAGTCATGGAGGAAACTGAACATCACTCCCCCGCGTAATAGGCCACCACTCTTCACTCTTGGTGAGTTGAGTGAAATAATGAAAGATGTGATATTACTTCTGTTTTATGCGATTCTGTTTTGTGGCTCAAGAAACTGACTTTTGCTAATAACTTCATTTTCAAATTTCCTTTATACTCTACTGATTCTGCCAGAACTGAAGCCAGGAGAGATTTTTCTTACCCAAATTATATTACTTTCATTTGGCTTGTTAGTGTTTTAAAAGTTACTTCATTTCCATATCCACTTTTCCCTTTAGTGGATATTACACAACTTTTTCTTGAAAGAGAAGAAAAGGCACATATGGGAGACTGAGACCTGAGGTACTAAGATGCAACTGAAATCCAAGACAGCTGAGTTTCCCCCTGAGTATTTCACATCTTATTCTCAACATCTTTTGGGTTTAATACTGTGACAATAGAGTCAAACCTGGATAGCATGTACATGACAAGGAGTTTAGTAGATTTTTTGAAATTTAAGGTAATCTGAAGCTAGAGCTGTAACTAGAAGACAGGGACTGTAGATCACCATGGTTGTCTAGTAGAACAGATGGAGCTCCTTCAAAATGATGAATCTGCTAATATGTGCAATCAGTGCTTTGGATGACCAACCAACAGCTTTTGCAGTACAGATGAAATTCTGGAGGGCTTTTTCTTCCTTTTTATTTATATTATTTTAATTTTCTCTTTTTTTTTGAATTTCAGAAAGTAAAAATGACTTTGTAGTATTTTTAAGTACAGAAGATATTCTGAGTGTTTTATATTCTACATTAAAAAAGAGAAAAAAAAAAAAAAAAAAAATCCATCATTTTCTACATATACACATCCTAACTTTCATGTTGCAAGCTTTCCAAAATCTCTATGAAAGTAACTTCTCAATAATGCCTTAGTGTTCTGTCAATTTAGTTTGAGCTACAATTTTCTTTCGGGTTTGTCTAGTGGCAATTAAGTTTTTATGTAAGTGGGTATAAGTAACAAGTGCATCAAAACAGGGTTGCCATTTATAGAGAGGGAAAGTTTTCTTTCTGAGTTGTAACAATTTAGATTTGTAATTCCATAGAGTGGATTTGCACTAGAAGTAAATTTATTTCACTGAGACACCTTTGATTTGCTTTAAAATGCAATTTTACTAAAAAAATAAATAAATAAAATAAAATAAAAATAAAAATCAGCCAGCTTTCTTTTTGTATTTGAAAAACAAAAGTCCTGGTAATTTATCTTCTTTTAATGCAGGATATAACTTGCAAAAACACCAATATAACTGGTACCTTTACAGGATTGCAAAATACAGTTCCCTCAAGTGTTCTCTTGCTCTGCAGCTCTGGCTACGAATAAAAAATGAAGTGTTTGTAGACAAAGATTTTCCCATCATCTTAAGTGCTCGTTCTCTCATCCTTTTTGCAAAGATAAGTGGGGAAGGAAGGAGCACAAACCCCCAGGTGTTATGTCCAATAGTTGCCTCATGACAATGCAACATGTAGCAGAGACTTTTAAGGTATTTTGCAATGTTGCAGACAATACTGAATGTGAGATGAAAAGCTTCAGGATATTCCTAATTAGAGGAAACAACCAAGTTTCCAGGGTGACTTTACTGAGAGAAGAGGTTGCTAGGATTTGCCTCCCCCCAGAAGCGTATCCGCATACCGCATTTGGGAATACAGGAGCATTGCCTCCATCAAACACTGGGATGTTGACAGCAAGTAGCACCTAGCCCTCATTTGAAATGTTTGCGTACCATCCTTACAGGTAGTATCAGAATCCCCAAAGACAGTAAAAGTAGAGCATCATATGGTCTGAGAAAAAGAACTGCCTTAAAAAGAAAGTGATATCAGCTGCTATATTTGCAGACATCTGCAAGGTCACAGGATCAAAAATGTCTATTAATAAGTTTTGGCTACAAAGCACAAGTTATTTCTAAAACCAACCTTGACAGATTTCTTTGTCTTCTAGTTGTAAAGAGTGTTTATGACTAGAAGCTTAGAAAGTATTATGATCATTAAATGACTTTTTCTTTTTTTTAAGAGAAGTGTAACCCTCTATTACCTGTGTAATGTGAAGAGCTCACTTAGATTGGTTTCTTTCCTTGATTATCTAATCCAAATGTTTAACATTTTAATGCTTTCTTTGTTGTTTGCTGTTAAACCTCATATTTTGAAGACTGGAAAGCAAAACTTAACCAGCAATACGAATCCATGATCCTGGTGTTCCACTATAGGTGGGCTCCAGTGTGTTTCTGAGTAGCAGCAGAAAAGGTGCAGATGCCTCATCCAAATTTAGTTGTCTAAGCCACAGTCTCTGAATTAGCCCAGGAGACAGCCAGTGAGTATATATTGTCTTACTGGGTTTTGTACCAACTACATTTCATTGTTAAAACTTCATTTGCTAGCCCTTCTCTTTTGTGTAGATCTAATTTCAAGAGCTTCGTATTTGGAAAAATGCTCATCTGGAAGTTGATGTGCATGATATTTCTTGCTTGGGGTATGATGATATAAAATGAGCCATGGAATGATTGTTTGGTAAGTGTAGTCCATGGCCAAGCTCTGCTTGGGCTGTGTTGGAAGTATCTATGGAGCAGTGAATGAGAAAGGTGGACAGACCATTGGCACTTTAGAAACTGATGGGCTGAGACCTGAGGCAGCAGACACAGCTAGCATGTAGAACCAGCACTGCCTGCCAAATGACCACCCTGACATTGGAACTGCATGGTGTCTGACCACAAACAGTCTTGATTTGGTGTCCCATGAATCAAAGGCAAATCACTGTTCATAGAAGGATTCTGGAAAGTCAAAAAATAAATAAATAAAAAATGGATTGAGGGTGATTCAGGACAGAGCTAAATATTCCTCTGGTGAAGCTGCTGGAATTACATCAAGGCTCATCTTGGCACACACTTTAGTGGAGCCTGTTAGTTATAAGAACAACAGTGGTGAGAGAAGTAGTGCCAAATTCTGCCCAGTCAGTGGGCAGGAAAAATCATTTGGGGTTTGTGGCCTTCAATTCCAGATGACCTGCATCTCATTAAACAGCACAATGACTAACTGTAATGCTTTCTTTATCACCTCGCTTTTCCTGCACACAGGGAAATAAGTCAGGCAGACTGCAACTCATCTCTTAGATGTGTTACCAGTGAACAGCTGAAGTCTTCTCTTCCTTCTGAAAACACAGGGTCTGGGACAAATGCTGGCATTGGTTGGGCCAATTTGCCTACATATTATGGAACCTTTAACAGCACAACCAAAGTGATTCAGGAGGCTAAGGCTGCAACAAGGAAAATTGCATGAAAGGTTCTCCCAGCAAGATCCTATTTGTGTAATACCAAACAGCAGTTGTTCACTTAAATGAGTGGAAATTGTGGTTTCTGAGGAAAACATGATTTCTTTTGTGCATCTAATTGACATTTTGAACATATTTAATAGATTGGTATGGTGACTAAAAATATCCCAAACTAACCACCACAGTGGAAGACGTGATAGTCCTTGTAGCTGAAAGGAACAAATGTATTTGAAGAAAAAATTATTCACAATCATGGTCTGCCTGCCTCACCATGAAGGTGAGACACCTATTGACAGTACTACAACAACCATCACCCTTCTCTGGATGGTTTGGGTGGGGGGAGAAGGGAAGGAGATATCTTTGGAAGCTGTTTCGTTTGATAGGTTTTTAAAAGCCTTTTTTTCTCTAGCCACCTGATGGATGATTTGTATTGGTGTGTTACAGAGAATTAACCAGCTAATACAGTGTAGATGCAGCAGTAGCCCTGGGAATGCTCTTCCTAGTTACTCAGTATGTCTTTGCTCCACCACCCCTCTGTGTGATACAAATGCCTGACACAATGTGTACTTTGTTGTTGAGCTCTCCCGCACACTGACGTTTTTACATCCTTATGGAGGCTGTTTCCACTCCTATTACACTGTGAGGTCTGGAGCCTTTTGGTTTTGAAAGCTGAGCTTCTCTGATAATTCTCAAGAATCTAGGATCTAAATTAAAAACACTATGCACCGCAAGACTTCAGATAGTCTGTTGTAAGCAGTGTTGCTTGCTTGCTTGCTACCTGATCATCTGGGAGGTCTTTCATGTAACCGTGTCTACATCATACCGTGGCAACTAAGAAGCCTAATAGGCATGCTGGGAAGTTTAGTGTGAGATCATACCTGCATATTAGAAAAGAAACTTCATCATTGCCTTACAGAGAGGTGATTGTAGGGGGTGATTTTGTCCTTGCATCAAGAGTTCTCAAGCTGCTCTGAACTTTAGTCTTTTAAGGGGAAGGTTATTGTGCATGAAGAGGATTAACTGTTGTGCTAGCACACAGGCTTTGATTTCATAGCCTGCATTTTTGCAGCTGTCTCTGCATTATCCATCTGCAATCATCTAGGGCTTTCTCCAGACCTCAGCCATTCTCTTCTTTTTCACCACTTGCAAGGCTTATACAGTGTCATTCTGTGTTCTTCATGCTGGGCTATGTTACCTTCATGTAGCAAATATAGTGTGGCCACTTTTGTTTTGGTTTTGTCTGGAAACACTGAGCCTTACACCAGTCAGTTCCTGTCTCTCAGAGATAATTAAGGGCCATATGTGAGGAAGAAGTGACCATGGCTCATGAGGAAGTGATATGATGCTATTCAGAGTCTGATGTCTTTCATTTTGTGAATGTATTGACTTCCTTAAACAGGAAACACAGGCCATAAAAACCAGTAGCTAAAAATAAGCTTTAAAAAAATACAAAGATTTTCCAATGTTTGGTCTTTCATCAGAAAGGAATCAAATCAGGAAAACAGTAATTACCAACAAGAGTTTGGACTGCATTACTAAGCATATACACTGCCAAGGCACAAGTTCTCTGTTCCTAGAAGAGTCCAGACAAACCAGACAGAGGATGATTTGGTCTTTTAGTTGCCTGTTGTTTAGTACCCAGATGGTCTCTTTAGTTCATGTGTGTTTAGTAGGGTGGGAGGGGGGTGTTTAATTGGACGCACTAAAATGGCATTGATTCTGGTTAGCCCAGTGTGAAAATGCTGTTTTATGCACCTGTTTGTCCTGCTGAACTGGAGAATAACATGTATTTCTGGCATGCTTGCCATATTGGCAATCTCCCTGTGCTATCTCTTTGCTCATTCTGTGTTACTTACAATCATCTAGGTTATCTGGTACCAGCAGCAATCCTGAGTCTGTTTTCTGCTGATGGGAAATGAAATGAAAGACATTTCTAGCATTTGGACTGCTGCTTGAGAAGTGCAGCTGCATTGGTGGCACTGAGCAGCAGCCTGAGCTTTAGGAATGGCAGTTTTTCATTTATTGTGCAGAGGTTTTGTCTTTGCTGCTGTTTGAGTGTGTGCTTTACAGGTGAGCATGTTCTGTGGGAGTGGATATAGACTGGTCCTGCAATGTGGGGATGTGAGGGGAGTCCAAGCCCAAGCTACAGACCTAAGCTTTTCTTCAAGTGTGGCAGCTGGCTGAAACGTTTGTTCCCATGGTGTTTGGCCACAGCTCAGGTTGGCTCACTAGTTGACAGCCATAGCTTCAGTCTTTCCAAGCATCATGTACATCCTGTGAGGACATGCTCTAGTCACACCAAAGGACAGCAGAGGGTGTCAAAATAGCTAGATAAAGTGTTTGTTTCTGGCCACAACTACACAGCTTGATAAAACACAGACATAGGTAGCCCTGTTTCCTCTTTCCCTGGTACTAAATACTTCTACAATGGTGAGGATCAAGGCAACAGGCCAAGCATGTACAGCCTCTGCTGGGTCATCCCATCCCATTCATAAGCCTCAGTGACTGCTGCCTTGGTGCCTTTGTTTGAAGTGAACACCCTCTTGTGCAGCTCTTGGTTTTCTGCAGATGTTCTAACTTGCCAGGAATGGTGATGATTTTTATGCATGCAAGAATTGTGAGGAATTAAACTGCTTATTTAACTGCTGTGCTGTGAACTTGTGATTAAATTCAGAAGCAGTAAAGTTTGGGAATTCATTCATAAAACATACTCCTTGGCTTGTTCAGTGGGTCCTTGGTTTCTGGGTTTTCCAAGTGGTGGTGGTCTTCAGCATGCTGTGTTTATTGCATGATCAGTGGAGCAAATGCAGAACCCTCTCAGCACTTCAGAAAGCAAATGCAAGGTACTGGTCTCTGGAAGTTGTAATTCAAAAAGTCTAAATACATCTATTTTTTCCCCATGAATGCTGGTGCTGCATACCAGGCTAGTAGCAGCTCCCATGAGCTCGGGGATGCCTAACATAAAGACCAAAGGTAAGTCTGGAACAGTCTTACTGGTTTAGGCTCTGTATTTGAAAGATACAGGAACACACACGTTGTGCATGAGTAGTCCCTTTGAGGTCAATGGTGCTTCCCACATCTGCCAAGTCCTTTGCTAAAAAGAGGACCTGGAAGCAGAGTGGAGAGCACAGCAAATGGCAGGAGCTGGCTCATCTGTCCAAAGTGCGTGATGTTTGGGGGCACCTGCCCAGTGCTTCTGGAGGAGCAAGAGAATCCCCATATCCACCCCTTGCTGCACAACACCACTGGCATGTCTTGCTCTGCCTGGAGAGATCCCTGGGAGTGCTCCTCAGAGAAGCTTTTCATTTAATTTCCTTTGTTTCCTTTCTTCTTTTTTTTTTTTTTTTTTTTTTTCTTTTTTTCTTTTAGCTTAAAATAAAAAGTGGAACAAGAGTAAAAAATAAAGCTTAAATAAATTGCTTCTTGGCAGCTCTGTTTGACTCACTGTTGTTTTGCAAATGTATCAAAGCTCTTTGCAGCCCAGTGTTTAAAAAAATTCTCCTATTTAAAGGTAGCCTTTGTAAGCGCCTTCTAAAGGAGGTTTTTAGACCACTGCTTGTTTACCAAATAGTGCATTACAGGCCTGCTGCAGAAATGTGTGTGGGGAGGATGAGGGAGGCTTCCTCCTTAGGAGAAATTCCTGTTGCAGTAACATTATAACCCTCCAGAGAAGTGGGTACAGTGTAAGAGCAGTTGCTTTTAAGGTTTGAAAAAAATATATATATATGTATATATAACTGGCTACAACAGGAGAGCACTGAAAGTAAAGAGCTATGTCACAGGCTAAAAATTATTGTTTTGATTTAGATCATTTTGGGCTACAGCAATACATTAAAGACTAAGATCGCACAGATTCTTGTATGTATGTGTGCATGCACACTTTTCAAATTCCTGGTATAGAAACAGATGAATTGAGTCTGTCTCTGCCAAGTGCCATATGTTTACAGCTGAATTATAAAACACTTTAAAATAAGGATTTATAATGGAAACACTGACACATCCCTGAATATGATGATGTTAATAGGCACCACCATAATAAATCCCATAGAGGTTTTAAAAGATAACCGTTGTTCTGGAAAAGGATATATACTGGCTTCTGCATGAAGTGAATCTTGTAATTTATGCTCTTCAAACCATTTGAATCTTCACCGTCATCTAAGTAGCCCTGGATTATATCTAAACCTTAAGGTGGTGCCAGTATGTAGCAAAATAATGTGTTTGATATCTAAAAGCTTTTCCAATTGCAATATTGGAAATACTGTCCTTTTCAAAACATGCTATTTTACCTGTGTGTACATGACATAGAGCATAAGGGCATTCCTGTTTGTTCCCTATTTCTTATTTCCTAAAATAAATCCCATTATGGATCAACTGTTCAAGTGTTTTGAATACTGATTGAAATCACCAAACTCCTGCTTTTGTTAAATTCTTCCCAGGGGAAACCTGTCTTTCTTTCAGTGATTCTATTCTTATTTTTTCTGTTACGGATTTTAATAGGCTTCTGGCTTTGCTATAGACAACAGTGACAGAAGCACACTGTAGGCCTGTGAGCTGAATTCAGTGATGACATTTGCATATCAGCCATGGTACTGGTGTAATGTTTTCATTGTGGAGAGCAGGGAATGGGTATGTTCAACACAGGAAGGCTGCTGTTCTGTTGGAAATCATCCTTCCTTGTCCTTTTTTAAACACAACCTCTTCTGAGCAGTCAATGGGATGGGGCCAGGAAGTGCATGCGGTCAGGCTCTGGGGCAGCAGCACCAGCAGCCACGTCCCACCATCCAGCTGTGACCTCAGCTACCACATACCACCAGGTAAGCCAAGCGTATGGGAATAACACCTCCTCCACCTTTTTACATATTGCTTTTACCGAGCAGATAAACAACAATGCCAAAGAGAGTGAGTGGTGTGAGGTTTTTAGTGCGTTTGTTGTCATGTTCCCTTGTTGTCCACCACAGAACAAAATGTCCCCCCAGCTGCTGGGCCTCACAGTGCATGCCAGGAACCAGCTTTGGCCTGAGAAAGTCTCCTGTCCTGAGTGAGCTATGTGGGGAGAAAACTATGCTGACTGTAGTGTGAAAAACTGTGCAGTATGTCTGAGGAGGCTTGGAGGCAAGGAGGAGGCTGCTGCAAGGCTGGACTCGGGGGCAGTGTGTCCACAGCCCTGTGAACGGGGGGCCGGGTTTCTTGGGGTGAAAGACTGAACTGGGTGCTGACAGGAAGATGATGGAAAATCTCAGTGAATGAGAAAAGAAGGTGATTTGCACAGTCTTTGATGGTGACAAGAATGATCTTGGGATCTTTTGAGCTGTGGGGACTGGTGGTTCTTACAAAAGGGGGCGGCAGAAAGCCGGCAATCTGATGGCCGCAGGTGATTGCTGTCCCCTGCTACTGGATTGTGCAATTTCTGTTATATCTTGAGCACATTCTTCCTGAAAAACCCCTGCCTGCTCCTGCCCTTCGCCACAGCTTATAGTAGTAGGGGGATGGTGAGGGAGGAGGTGATATGGGAGCTGCAGGCTGGTATGAGCCAACAGCAAGTGCCCTCAGCTCACAACCAAGGCAGCTCAGTCCCTTCAGCAGGCCAGGCAGGGGCTCAGTTGTGACATTTCAGTCTCTTCTCAGGTGACAAGCTATAGGGCGTGAGGAGGCAGCCTCAAGTTGCACACGGGGAGATTTAGATTGGACTTTAGGAAGAATTTTGTCATGGAAGGGGTGGTCAAGTGCTAGAACAGGCTGCCCAGGGAAGTTGAGAGTCCCCCACCCTGGAGGTATTCAAGAGACTTGTTGATGTGGCATTAAGGGACATAGTTTAGTGGTGGGACTCAGTGGGTCAGGATGGTGGCTGGACTTGATGATCCTGAAGGTCTTTTCCAACTCAGACTATTCTATGATTTCTAGCTACAATTTCACCTCTGTGTGCTTGAAGAGTTTCTTGGTGCAAATGTTGGGTGAGAGAACATAGTCTTCCACATAACCTACTAACCTTCTGTCACAGAGGCACCAGTTTGCTGAAAGCTACATATTATACATTATTATATTATACATATTATTATATATATATTATACTGGAGCTCCATGAACATATTTATCCAGATCTTCTTCCCAAGTCTCAGTTTTCCTTCCATCCTGTCTTTTCTCTGAATCAGTCACAGAGAAAGGTGGCTTTCTCAAGTTAAGATCCTATTTTTTCGTAAAACTTACCCTCAGGAAGACCCACAACCTGCTACTTGGGTGACAATGAATAGGAAAACCTGATCAACAAATTGAGACCATAAACAAGGCTGTATGTTTGTGAATGGTGGGAATTTACTGCAGTGAACTACAGAACTGCAAATAGTGAATAGAAACCTACTGTTTATACTGTCCGACTTGTAAATACAATAATGGCCATGTTGCCTGAATAAATTGCTCATTGCAAGCTGTTTTGTGGGTTCCTGTTATAATTAATAATTTCTGAATTGAAGTTGTAGGACAAATGTAAGAGTTCACATGATGCTAGTATCTGAAGACCCCAGTGGGGGGCCATGCCTCTCCTGGCATTTACAACACCTCAGGCATAGGCATGAGAACAAACACAGAAAGAATCTATCCATTTGAAACTATATGGCATTTCTCTGGCAGCCCCTTTCCTTTCCCGGCCTGGTACCTTTCCAAGAAAGGAGACAGGCTGCAGCTTTGCAAAATATTTTGGCTAATCAGTCTATGTGTCCACTGCTCAGCTAGGATCAGTGTGATAGCGTAGGGACTTTAGATATAAATTGCAATAATATATTTTATGTAATAATTGTATTAATTGCAAATAATAGTAATTTTAACATCAATAATATGATCTATGCAACAATTTATAAAAATGATTGAAATATATAAAAATGAAGTTTTAAATTGGTAATGCTCATGGGATTGCTTACTAGCTTCCACAGAGCAGTAAAAAATCAGAGGCATCAGGAGCAGCAGGCTGTTTAGCTTTCTGACATAACTGGATAAAAGCAGCATTATCAGAATAGCATTGTTATTAGCACTAGGTTTATCTGTGCATTTTGGTTCCCCAACAGTGGGACTGTGGAAGAGTTGGATCCCATTATTAACTTGTCTCAATGTACCATGTAAAATTAATAAGCACAGAGAAAAAGTACTTTCAGATCTTTAGAGAATTAAAGAGTGTCAGAGACAACATGGACTTAAATATGTAATGGGAAGTAAGCTGCATTCAGGGATTTCTGTAATAAAGCTAATGGAACCCTTAAATGCAAGAGGGTCAATGAGCTTTTATTTTGATCTTATCTACTCCGTAAAAACAGCTCCAATGATGGATCTAGTTACAAAACCTTGCCAACCCATCAAGTTTACAGCAAGACTTCAGCAATATTGTTAGAAACCACCTGTGCTGTAACCGCATTCCCAAACTATGCCCTTCAGAGGTCCATGATTAAAACACAAATTGCAAATTCAGTTTAAATACAGTTTGGGCTCAGCAAAACTAAATGATGCCTTAGATAAAGCCATGCTGAGTGACTAACTGGTCTTCTAAATAGCTGCTGTTGTGATCACATTAAAATCAATTGCCTCAAACATGGCTTACATAGGCAAGGTAAAATTTCTTCAGCTGATCTTGACAAGTCTTTCCTATTCTCTCTACTGTTCCAGAAATACCAAATTTAATCTCTTCTCCTGAACAATGGCAAGTTGCATGCTCCTCTTGGCTCATACCATAACCAACTGTGGGAATTAACAGCTATCGAGTAGCCTCTTCTGAAAATGATGGTTATAAAATGCTATGGCTTGCTTGGCAGCAACTTTTTAAATAGCAAAAAGTAATCAGGTGTTTTTTTTTCTTTCTTTTTTTTTTTTTTTTTTTTTTTTTTTTTTTTTTCCAGAGTAACCTACTGTAATCTACAGGATGCAGTGGAAGGCAGTTTGCCAGTGCTGGCAGGTGCCTTCCAGGTGGCAGGGAGTTTGCAATATTTGAGAAAAAGCACTTTGCATGCCTCCTAAAGAGATCTGATGGAAAGTATATTTTTCCTTCATCACAGGATCTCTTAGCAGATTTGTTACAGGTAAAGCTGAAAGATCTGGGTTAGATTCAGTACTAAATACAACATTGTAAACAAAAAATAATAATATGAGTGCAGTGACTATGCGGGTGAGGGAGCCCTGGCACAGGATGCCCAGAAAGGTTGCAGAGTTTCTTGGAGATCTTCAAAAGCCACCTGGGCATGGCCCTGGGCAGCCTGCTCTGGGTGTCCCTTGCTTGGGCAGTGGCTGGAGCAGAATGACCCAGGGTCCCTGCCTACCTCAGCCATTCTGGGGTTCTGTGAGCAGAGGAACCCTGTCTGTTGGTTAAAAATGTTTTAAAGTGGCTTGTCCTGAGATATGCATCGTCATTCCTTACTCAAAAGTTCTCAGGTTAAAGAAGACCATGCACAGAAAGGGTTGTTCCTGATAGTTTTCTTCGTAGATGCTTCTACTCCTCCCCAGACAGGACTGCAAGGACACTGCTGCAAGTCTTGGCAGCAAGCAGAGGTGGGCTCTAGTGATCCCTGGTGAACCAGGTAATGCCAGGTTGGACAGTGCCCATAGCTTATTTTATGACCTGTCTGATGAAGTATGTTCAGTTCTTAGGCATTATTCTACAAGTTCCTATTTTAAAACAGAAAACTAGACACAACTATCCGTGTGATATTCAGCTCATAAGACTTTCAAGGATGGGACAGAGGTGTTTCTCTCACTCACAGGTGTTATGTGCACTCTGTACATGACACAACAGCTAAGGGTCTTGCTGGGAAAGGTTGTTGAATTTGTCAGAGAGATTTCTCCTACAGTGGAAAGCCAACAAAGCCAGCTCCTGAGGCACCCAGGGCTGCATGGTTGGAAGGATTCGCAGGTGTGCTTTGTTCCACTAATTCTCAAATGATGTAAGCAATGCCCAGGAAGACTAATGCCAGGACCAGCTACTGAAACTTGTGTTAGGACTGATGCAGTCTAACTGGCTTCACAACTCATCTTTGTGTCTTAGTCACTGCTCAGTGCAAGAGAATTAATGATTTCTCACTTTGACTCTACTGACGTATTTGTCTCCTGATATTCCAGCCAGTCCTCCTGAAAATGTAAGCACCTCCTCCACTGATGTTCTTTTATTATGGAGAGTGTGCAAAAATGCTTCATTTATAGATGCCATGAACATAGGTTGTAACTTTTTTGGAATGTGTGATGGCAGCTTTTAAAGGCATATTTGGACTAACTTTAGTTAGCTTGGATAGCAAGAGTGAAGTCATGCTCTTCAGCACAGACTACACAAAGTAGGCTTGCTACATGCTTCCTTGGATGATTACTTTGGTGCCTAAGTTCAACAGAACAATGAATAATTATTTCCAGGCTCCCGTACATTCAAGTGGGAAGGAAGAACAGCCAAATGCACGCTTGAAGTAAATGAGCTGAATACAATGCACACATATGTATAGCACTGAAAGAGAATGAACTTCACACATGAAGTCTGAAATCTCAGTGTCATTGTGTAGAACATCTGCAAAAACAGACTAATTGCAACAGTTGGAGTCACTGGAGAGCTAAATAGGAATTTGAGGGCAGGAAGGGTGAAGCCAGCAATGTGTATTATTCATCATTTGTCATTTGCAGTTGAGGAAATGGAGTGCCCTCTGACACATCTGAAGAAGTTCATGATTTATTGGAAGTACTGAAAGAAGCATAAAGCCAAATAGTAATATAATCCTCTGGGGATGGCTTGCTACAGTCTTTTACATAGCATTAGAGCCACTGTAAATAGTTGAACTCAGATAAAAATCCTGGCAAACATTTGACATGAAATGCTTGAAATGTGAAAATACTCATCCTTTCAAGTCAACTGATTTTAGTCTTGTCCAGCATCCTTATACTAAAAACTCCTATATTTGTTTTAAAATCATTTGAACTCTCATAAACAAAGGCATTATGATGAGACTTCCACTCTCTTCCAAGCCTTCTTTTACTGGAGATGCCCGGGATGATGGATGCCAGCACCTTGGCTTTGTGGACCTGTTGTAGCAGCAGGAGCAACCTATTAAATCACAGTGATCGCCTTCATTTATTTCCAGTAGCCAGTACAAATAGAACCATTTTATAGAAAGAGGCCAGGTGGAACAAAATATTTGATGGCTTAAAAAATAGTTATTACATACATATATGCAATAGTCATTATGGAAATGTAGTGAGCCAATTTGAGTAACTGTTTTCCAAGTATTACCTATAAACATTGTGCATTCAGGCATATATGAACAGCAGTGCTTCCTAAACTGGAAACCAGCACACACTCCTGAGAAGCAGCCCTGCTTTAACAACAATATATACACAGCCATTCTTGCCTGGACTTGATCCACAAGCTGAAATTTGTGGCAAGAACACTGGCTGATTTCTTCCTGTTGCTGCATTGCAGGTTGCTTACTTTGCTTTGTAGACCAGGAATTCCATGCATTAGAGCGTGGATGGAAACAAGAGAAAAAGGATATAGAGAAAACTAAATCAAGAATTCACCTGTCATGGGTCCAAACACCAAAATGCACATGCTGCTGAAGTATGTTTGCTATGGTCTTTTAAATAGCACAGAAGCCACTGTAAATAGTTGGGCTCAGACAAAAATAAATGGTGCTGGAAAGGTAGTTTGTGGCTGTAGGTTACGTAACAGCTCCAAAATTCATTTGAATTCTCGTGTTTTTTCCTTGGTTAGTGCTTTTCCTCTAAATGATCCTAAACGTGATTTCAGTTTTGAAATAATCAGCAGTGCGCACACAAACAGCAGCAGATCAGACTTTGTGCATGGTAAGCAGGGGAAAAATCCAAAGCTGGTAAATTACCAAAGCAAGTGCAAGTTAGTTCAGTGCTTCATATGTCAAGTAAGTTCATATAGCGAATCGTATGGAACAGTGCTGTAAGCAATAGCCTAAGGCAGGAGAACAAGAACCACGTGCCAGTGTCAGGTAGCTCGATGCAGTTACAAAATGTGTCAAATAGACCAGGGTTAAACTCCACTTCTGTAAGTCAAAGTTGCATACAATTCTCATGCAGTTTAAACATAAAGTTCTTTTTTTTTTTTTTTTTTTCTTTTTTTTTTTTTTTTTTTTTCTTTTTGTCTTATTGTTTGTACATGCAAGGACTTATTCATAATATTAGTCCTTACCATTAAACCCCTGCCATTATGTTTGCTCTTCTCCCTGTGCCAGCTAGCTTTAGCGGCCAGTTCAAGAATGAATGCGCACACTTCAGATCACTTTGGATTCAATGTTTCTAAATTCCTACATAGTGCATGGTGCTGTGTTCATACTCTGGCAGTCTGGTCATTGAAATCATCAGCCATTTAAGCGTAGTTCATACACAGCTTGACGATGTTGCTTACAGCCCTGAATAGACGCAGCTGAAGATCAGGATTGCCTACTGATTTTTTCCTGAGCATGCTGCGGGGCAGGGACATCTGTGTTTTGCAATGTGTGCAGCCGACTAGCCCAAACAGTTGATAAAATGTTCCCCTTTAGTCCATTGCCACTGACGTTTCTGGCACCCTCAGCATGTACTGACATCTCTTTTCTGTGAGCATAGTATAATGATTCGGCGTGTCTTGTCTAGTCTCATTTTTTTCTTTGATTTTTGTTTTCTTCCCCACATGATAGGTACTGGTGGTGTAGGGTGGTGACTTTCCAGCTGCTTGCTCCCTGTGGACCGTCCTGTACACAATCTACTCGTAGCTGTGCTGTCCATAATATTCTTCACAGTCTCTCAACAGTCAGGATACCTTTCATTCACTTGTGGCCATCAGCAAGGCTAGCCCTTAGCCTTCATGCTAGAGGAGGTAATGTTCCTGAATCAGCCCAACCTTCCTCTCTTTCTTGCCTGGCTGGTTTTCCTCCTGATGATCTGACCGAGTTAGCAATTGTGATGCAGCTGCCCACCGAGTCCACTGTGCAAGTCCCTTACAGAGCTATGTGCCATGTCCATTGCCTTTCAGTGCATGTATGCTGAAGATTTCCTGGGACAGAAAAGCACTAGGAGTGTTCTGCAGAGGCTGTAAGTAGATGCATAGGTGGAAGTGTAAAAGAAGCCTCAAAAACACTTGTTTAATCTCATTGAAATAAACATTTACAGCTTTTCTGACCTTTTCCTGTAGATCATGTCAAGACCTTCATCAGGTTCAGCACGATTTAAAATTTAGAGCAACATTCCCTTTAGGCTGTTACATTAAAGTCCAGATGCGAGTGAGTGTTCAGGCTCAATCTGAGATTTTCCACCAACTTCCACATTCATAACCTGCAGGCAATTGCAAGAAGGTTGGCTGCACATGCCTATTCATTGATCCCAAACAGGGACTCTGTGTATGCAATGACACAAGGATGATGTAGTTTTCCCCTTACTGCTTTGAAATAAAGATAATTTACTGACATGGATTTTTTTTTTTTTTTTTAAAGAACCAGTGCTTGGCACATGCCATGCCATGTGGCCACACATAACATGCTTTAGCCTTTGGTTTCAAAGCTGTTTTCTTATTTGCTCTGGTGAAATATTGTCAAAGTGTAGGACAAAGAAACTTTTCTTATTACCTAAAATTTATACTTCTTCTGGAACAACAAATATTCTATAGTAGTCCTCACATAAGGCTATAGATCTGTATCATCTTAAGAACATGATGACGTGCACAGAATCTCTGATCGAGTGTGATGCAAATAGGACTTGAGGAAACCAGCCTTGACTTTTGTCAGGGAGCTAGAACAGAATTTAGCGGTAGGTTTTGGAGAAACAGCTCATATTACTACAGGCCCAGGGACAGGAGCAAACATGTTTCAGGCACCTACCTGCTGTACTCCCTCTGGTTTGTGCCAGCAGCGAAGGAGTGTCCCCCAGCCTGAAATGCAGTTGCCCAGACTTGGACAACACTGAATACCAGTGCTGTTTGGCATCACTGTGTTGCTATTTGTTAGTAGCTCCAACTCTGATCACTGTCTTGTGTTTTGCTGCAGGGACTACAGCAGGTCAGCTCCTGACCCTGGACTCAGAGGATACTCCTTGTTTAGCCACTACGAGGCCTTTGCAAGCTGTGTTATGTTGCTAATACAGCTTCTGAGGGACTGCAAGATAGGATCTTTCCCTGGATGCATGCAGTTGTTCAGCCTACTGCTGAAATTTTGTCCTAGTGCTCACATTTGTAACAACCCAGTGATGTAATTCTTGTGTTTACAGAGTCATTTATGGCATAGACTTCCACAGTGTACCTTCCCCATCGACCAGCCAGCATCAGGCCTGTCTCAGGCACTGTGGTTGTTTTGACTAAACCTGTGAACACAGGTCACTGCTGCTGCTCTTAGCACTTCTCCAGGAGTGCAAGCAGTGGTACATCCTGTACTTATTCCCTGCTTGTATGTACGCCATTAAAAGGAATCCAGTAGTGTGTTTATTATAGTTAATCATCTGCTGTAATGAGTTTAGATTTTTTTCCCCTAATCACATCTTTTTATTATGTCTGGAAGCGCACATGTTTAATCAATGATCTCTCCTTAAAGGGGGAGAAGTAAGGATGCTTAAGACAGTAAGGTAGGGAAAGGGTTCGTGGATTCTTCACACCGACACTCTGCTTGGAGATGAGCAATGCAATCCCAAATCTGTGACCTGAGTCCCACCTCTCACCCCCTCCCTCAAAGTTTGAGAATCAGAGAATGGTTTGGATTGTAAGGGACCTTAAAAATCACCCAGTTCCAGCCCCCTTCTGTGGGCAGGGACACCTCCCACCAGACCAGGTTGCTCAAAGCCCCATCCAGCCTGGCCTTGAACAACTCCAGGGATGGGGCATCCACAGCTTCTCTGGGCAGCCTGTGACAGTGCCTCACCGCCCTCACAGTAAAGAATTTCCTCCTGATATCTAAATCTCCCCTCTTTTAGTTTAAATCCATTCCCCCTTGTCCTATCATGCTACTCCCTGACAAATTCTCCAGCTTTCCTGTAGGCCCCCTTTAGGTACCGGAAGGCCACTATAAGGTCTCCCTGGAGACTCCAGGCTGAACAACCCCAACCTTCTCAACTTGTCCTCTGATAATCTTTGTGGCCCTCCTCTGGACCTGCTGTAATAGGTCCTTGTCATCCTTATACTGGGGGTCCCACAGCTGATCACAGGATACAGACAGGTGGGGTCTCACGAGAGCAGAGCAGAGGATGACATCACCTCCCTCACCCAGCTGGCCATGCTGCTTTTGATGCAGCCCAGGATACAGTTGGCTTTCTGGGCTGCAAGCACACATTGCCAGCTCATGTTGAGCTTCTTGTCAACCAGCACATCCAGGTCCTCCTCCACAGGGCTGCTCTCAATCCCTTCACCCAGCCTATGTTTGTGTTTGGGATAGCCCCATCTCAGATGCAGGACCTTGCACTTGGCCCTGTTGAACCTCATGAAGTTTACACAGGCCCACCTCTCAGGCCTGTCCATGTCCCTCACGATGGCATCCCTGCCCTCCAGTGTGTCAACCGCACCACACAGCTTGGTTTTATCAGCAAACTTGGTGAGGGTGCACTCAATCCCACTGCCCTAGTCACCAACAAAAATGTTAAACAGTGACTGTCCCAGTATTGACCCCTGAGGAACATCACTTGTTAGTGATATCGACCTGGACATTGAGCTATTGACTGCAGCTCTCTGAGTGCAACCATCCAGCCAATTCCTTAACCCCTGAGAGGACTATTCATCAAATCCATGTCTCTGTCATTTAGAGAAAAGGATATCATGTCAGACAGTGTCAAATGCACAAGTTCCAGGTAGAGGATGTCAGTTGCTCTTCCCCGATCCACCAGTGCTGTAACCCCATCATAGAAGGCCACCAGATTTGTCAGGCATTTGACCAATTTGTCCAGAATTTTCATGTGGGTGTTGCAATTTAGCCCCTCCAATAACTTCATGGTCACTGGAAAATCTCACTGATTCACACTACCGGTGCATCTTGTACATCCTGTGCTTCTTCAGACTTCCCCATTCTCTTTTCTTCTCTTTCCACGTCCTAACCCCGTCCCACAGCACATTCTATTCTGAGGTCCCAAACCACCCCACACCACTGGGTCTCTCTGTCTCTTCATGGTCAAAGTCTTTTCTGAGCTCTGGGGTTTCTTACAGAACACCTTACCCAAGCTATAAAACTAGGTAGCAACATAGGAAACTTTCCAAAATCAGACACATTTTTAAACCCTATGAATTTCATGTGAGAATGAATCATAGAAAGAGTCATTTTCTTCTCACGCTGAATAGGGAACAGCTTTAAAATTGAGAAACAAAACGATTCGTAAAGCAATTCTGTTTGTTTCGTGTTAAGACACACACCCAAGGTTTTCCAGCTCCCCCTCTGCCTTTTTTTCCAACTTTAATGAGAGAAAAGGACATAGTTCTCCTCCCCAGTCCAAAGAATGAAATGAAACATCTTGTTCTGGGGTCAAACTAAGCATTTTAATCCACAATGAATTTCCCACTGCCAAAAAGTGGATAAACTGCTTTAGGTTGATTCATAACCAAAAATGTGCTCTTGGTATCACAACAAAGCAAAAGAACCCATTGTTGTCACAGCTCAAGGGAAAGGCTTACTTCGAGTCAGGGGCTGGAAAATGAACTTGATGTTGTGTTTGACCTTGCTGATCTCCAGACAGGGAAGACACTCGAGTCGTCCCTCTGACTGTGGATTGGTGACATCCTCCAGCCCCCAGCCACGTGTGGGTGTGGGAAGGCATGGTGTGTGACCAGGAGGCCTCGGGCACAGGCCCGGAGTGGACAGCAGTACTGAACTCCCTTTTTACACCACTGTAAGTGGCACCACCACAACCTCCATTTCCTCCTCAGGGAAGCCGTGAGCACTGCGCTCTTCCCCAGAGGCAAAGATCATTACCTCGGTGATGCTCCCAGCCTCACTAATTCCTGGAGCAATTGACCCAGAGTAGCTAATCAGAACCAAGCCTCCCTTTTTACAGCACTTTGCCTTCGGTTATTAGGCGGGAGCCTTCTGCTTTACTTTCCAAGTTTTATTAATTTAAATGTGTATTGCTGTTAGCTGTGCTCCTCAACAGCTAGTGTATTTCGTGCTACAGATGGAAAACAGGCACATACAAGGAGCTACCTTCAAATGCAGACCTTGAGGGGCCTGAACTTGAGAACATTACTGTGCACTTGTGGTCTGCCACCAAGCTCAGAAGGAAATTTGAAAGCATCTGCACCTCTCATTACATGGGCTACGTTCAAGGGCTTTCCTAAGTGATGTGAGACAAAGTAGGCATGGCAGAAAACTCTGCTTCTCAAGCATCTCCTCGGCGCTGACATCTCCTGCTGAGCACAAGTGTCTAGGCCATCTAATCGCCTTGATGTGTGCTTGCATCTACATGCTGATTAACACAATGTTTCACTGACAGCAAAGCAGGACAAATGTGCTCAAGCTAACTCATCTGAACATCCCAAAAGGCTTGGAGGTGGCTGGATGGGATTCCTTCAGCTGAAAGAAGACCTGGGCTGGGTACTCTCACATTAAAAGAGCTTGAAGTTCATTGTAAGGCCAATGTAGTTTCACTAGCAGAAGCTGTGACCATCCTGTTGTTTCCAGCTCCTGGAGAAGGAGCCTATCTTTGCTTGGAAGGAATTCCTGTGGCAGGATGAGGAGTGCTTGGGGATGCACCTTTTGCCCTTCACTCCCTGCTTCTGCTGGAACATTCACCCGGAGGGGTGCTCATTGGCATCCCTGGATAAGAGGATAATTTATTGCCATGCTCACGTTACACAGCACTTTCAGGGGCTGTATAAATACTGGTTAACCCTTGAAACATCCGAATGATGTCAGTGTCACCCTTATTATTTCACTGAGGAAACCCGACTCAATCCCTCAGCTCATGGGACGCAGGGGAGAATCCAGTGCCAGAGGACAGTGTGGCCAAGGGCTGACTCATCCTCTCGCCTTTGAGGAGGAAATGAGAAGAAGTGAGCCTTACCCTCTGTGAGACTTCCCTTTCTAGTGAGGGACAATAGGAGGAGAGAAACCTGAAGTACAGAAGGAAGGATGTAAACAAGAGGAAGCAGGAAAAAAAGATGGAGTAAGAAAGTGTCAGAAAGAAGGACCAGCTGTCACAAAGCAAAGGCATGACTATGAAAACAAATCCCCAAATGAGAGAGGGAGATATGCCAAGACATCTCTGGAGAGATGAGTTTGCTCTTGTTTCTATACTTAAGCACCAGGTTCCTGAAAAAGGAGAGAACTTACACTTCTGATATCTCCTGCAATAATCTCAGGTCTTACCTGTGGCAGTAGGAGTTTAGGACGTGCCACAATGAATCTGACACGCTGGGGCCTCTCTGAGCTCTCTGTAGCTGCAGCTTTGGCTATCGTTGCTGTAAGGGTGGTTCAGTGTGCAGCTCCACTCCTCCGAGAGCATCTTTTGCTGCGCAGAATTGTCCTCCGATGTACCCTTTTTTGTTCAGTGGACACCACAGGTGAGGGTGAGTAATGGCAAATGTGTGAGAGTTTAGTATAGGAAAAAAAACAAAACAAAACAAAACAAAAACTTTCACCATGTTGTACCTTAGAGCTCCAATGAGCCAAGCACACTGGGTGAAAATATGGAAACACATTTTTCAGTCTCTCTTTCACTGCTACTCTCACAGCTAGGCATTCTGGGTAAAGCACAGGATATGTTGCAGACACCACCATGATTTTTTGAGGCTAAAACTCTGGCACCTACAAAATCAATAACATTTATTAGAAACACAGGGTCTTGTACAGGGCTTGTTTTTTGACCCATTTTACTGGTTTCTTGCTTTTATATTAAAAAATGTCCCCATCAAATATTGTTTACACTTCATTCCCCTATAAAACTTCTACCTTCACAGATTCTCCTTGGCCTTTCACCACCTTTGGCATTTTTTTGTTTCTACAACAGTTCTGGAAGACCTGCATATGGTTATTGTGGCTCTGCATTTCTCTCTATTTATCCTGGTGTGCAGTGCCCAGAGGCAGTAACTGAGTCTCCTGCTTAGCCCACCTCCTTGTCCTCCTTCCTTAGTGGCCATACGCAGGAACGTTTTTATATTTCTTCCCATGTTCTTTTGTCAAACTGTTTTTTAAAACTCTGCCTCTCCATCCTTTCCCTGCTCCTTTTTCACCCCCATCCCTCTCCTCCTGCTCATCTCTCCCTCCATCACTGCTCTGTTTGTCCCCTGGGGCAGAAAATTCACAATGAAGGGTAAGGGGTGCATACCTGGAGGACTCAGCCGAGGAAGGATGGCCCTGCGGGAGCTGAGAGGACTGCCACTGCATGCCTTCAGGCTGAGAAGGAAGCTGAACACAGATTTCTGATTTCCTAGGTAAGTACTCTGCCCACTAGGCTAAGAGCTGACTTTATTTATTCATTCATTTACGTTTTACAGACTGCACACATGAACACACAAAATTTATCCTCCTAGGAATGTGCAAAGGAATTGCAAACATGATAGGTATTGGTGAAAAAGTGTACATGGCTGATTGATTATTCTCATTTTTAAAACATGCAACTTGCAAATGCTTCTTGTGCTGGGGAAGGGTTGCAAGGAGAGCAGAAAAAATACATGTTGACTTTGGTGACCAATCACACAGTCCAGCTAGTGAGCAAGCAATAACTGTGGCACAGCACTCACCAGCAAGTACAGTCTGCAAGATGTTTCCATGCATTATTCAGTGAATAATTCTAAATAATGAAAACATTGAAATCTGCATGTAGATGTAATACAAGGGACCAAATTAAATGCATTGTGCAACAGAAGAAGCTGACCCAGCTCCAGTGAAGAACAGCAGAAGCTGTTCAGAAAGGCTGTTTTATCCTTGTAACATGAATTTACTGTGTACTACCAACAGCAGCCCAAGTCCAGCTATCCGCACCAGGTATCATTCAGAGTGACGAAGCAGTTGGCAAGCTATGTAAGCTTCACCCAGAGGCTACACCTTCACTGCAAAGTCATCTTGTGAGTCATTTGCCACATTGATTTCTCTTGAGATGACTGCTGTTGGATGAGAAACACCCCCAGAGCTCTGCACCATGCACATGGTGCCCATCAGGTGTCTGCTGCACCATGACATCAGCCACAGCTGATGAGCTGTGGGTGCTCAGGCCCCAGCCTCCAACCACTGGGACCTTAATGTGTAGATTAGCCTTGAGTGAATGGCAACAAAGAGGTCATTATCCAAATCAGTTCTTGCAGGGAAGATAGGTACTCATTTATATCAACTTGGGGCTGCACCTCGAGTACTGTGTTCAGTTTTGGGCGCCTCACTACAAGAAGGACATGGAGGTGCTTGAGCGAGTCCAGAGAAGGGCAACGAAGCTGGTAAAGGGTCTGGAGAACAAGTCTTACGAGGAGTGGCTGAGGGAGCTGGGACTATTTAGCCTGGAGAAGAGGAGGCTCAGGGGTGACCTTATCGCACTCTACAGGTGCCTTAAAGGAGGCTGTAGCGAGGTGGCGGTTGGTCTATTCTCCCACGTGCCTCGTGACAGGACGAAGGGGAATGGGCTTAAGCTGCACCAGGGGAGATTTAGGTTGGATATTAGGAAGAACTTCTTTACAGAAAGGGTTGTTAGGCACTGGAATAGGCTGCCCAGGGAAGTGGTTGAGTCACCATCCCTGGAGGTCTTTAAAAGATGTTTAGATGTAGAGCTTAGGGATATGGTTTAGGGGATGATTTGTTAGTGTTAGGTCAGAGGTTGGACTCAGTGATCTTAGAGGTCTCTTCCAACCTAGACTATTCTGTGATTCTGTGGGAATATTACAGCTTTGCACAGATTTAGTTGTTCCTTTCTGAGCTCTAGCACACATTCAAAGAGAGCAAAATAATAGCTCTTTCTTCCCTTAATGTACCCATCAAAGTAATCACATAGGTTAAAAAAAAAAAAAAAAAAAAAAGAAAAAGAAAAAGAAAGACGGAGTAACAATAGCTCATGACCAATATATTCATGGATTTTTATTTCCCATAATTATGATATGGAAGACAGGGGTTAAAGCTCACAGCTGTTGCAGTGAATTTCCCTGTTGTTTTTGAAATGTTCCTCTTTGATGCAAGGCAAAACCTTAGGAAAGTTACTGAAGGGCAGTGGGGAATAACAGAGAGTTTATATTTAAACAAGAAAACGAGATTACTTAAGATGTTTTGTCAAGCCTTCACTTGTCATAAAACTAAGCATAAGTGAGTAAATTGTAATAAAAAGTTGCACATGCTTTTATTGATTTTTGATTGCATTTTTAATTTGGTCTGTGCAGCCAATGCGTTGCTTGCTTGCAATTAAGACCTGACAGTGAGAGAAAGAATAGCAACAAGAAATTTGTTTGAAACAAAGACAAAAATAACAGTATGGAGGAAAAAGGAAGGAACTTGTGAAAGATCTACTTATTACTACTATTATATATCCAAAATTCAACTCCTGAGTTTTAATAGTGCTTAAAATACCAGTCACAATTTGTGGTTGTGAAAGAAAATGCACAATGATGATTGAGTGGTTTATTCTAAAGGCACCACAGGAGAAGAATGTCTTGGGGCTTCAGCAGTTTTTAAGTGTTGTACAAGAAGTCAGAAAGAAATTGATATAAAAGATGCAGTAAATGGATTTACAAGTCTTATTGACATCCCTGCTGAGTTATTGCTTCCAAAAGGTTCTGAAGTCCAGGTCTGTACTAAAGGATTTTCCATTCCGATACTCAGCCTGCACAATCTGCTGGCATCCATAATTGATACACAGTTTTATTTTTACTGGAGAAACACAAGAGGAGGGGTAATAAAGTTTTGTTTTTCTCAGGTTTAAGTGTCGTAAAATCATGAATGTTCTGGAGGATCTGGGTTCTCTTTGCTCAAACCCCAAAGTTTTGGTATGTTGTGGTAGAACACAAACTATATTTTGTCTTTGCAGAGAACCAAAGCAGAATGGCTGTATGGACATTTACAACACAGGTTTTATTCAAATAACTTCAGAAAACTGAATCAGATTCTGTTTTTACTGGAATTGTAAATTTGGAAATTCAGCTGGATGATTTCTACCCCGCTGGCCGCCGCCGGCCCCAAAACTCTGACAAAAAAAAGTGAACAAGTGAACAAAAGTGTTTTACAAATGCCTGTTGCCACAAAGGCTGTAGTGCCACGAAGTCAACACACAATCCTTTCCATCCACGCTTGAAAGAGGCACATCAAAATGAAGAACCAGCTGCCAAGCATCTTAATGGAGAAGCTTTGTCCGTAAATTGAATTCTGACTTAACATTACAGGGTAGATATGAACTGCATCTCTGGGGTTTTGGAACGCACCACTTCTGGGCAGTATGTCTTATTTGGGCAGCTATAACTGTGTGAGAGGAGTTTGTATTACTGCGGAGAGAGAAACAGGTCTGAGAGGAGCAGCTTTGGGTTTTGGAAAAAAACAAAAAACAAAAACAAACAAACAAACAAGCAAACAAACAAACAAACAAAAACAAAACAAAACAAACAAACAAACAA
>CM021797.1:20578003-20605815 GCA_011076525.1 Nettapus auritus
GGGGGCAAGGGGGGAAATGCAGAGTAATTTTAAAGTTATTCTAATTTATTTAAGAAAGATTACAAAGGCATGGTCTATCCTTTTATTTGTACCTTGAATACAAAGAGAGACTGGCAGGGTTCAAGGCTAAGCAGAATTTTATCTGCAGTTGACTTGTTGAAAACAGTCATTAATGAAATTTTGAAGGTCATTCTGTTAGTGTTGACCATGGAAATGTTAGGCTAGATAGGAAATCCTTAACATCAGCCCCCATAAGGGCTATGCTCTTTCAAGAGCATTCTTTTTTAATCAAATACTCATCAAAATAAGGTGTATGAAGAACAGAGCAATGTTTGTTATCTAAAAGGCAAAAATTGCAAAGAAAATTTTTCTCCCATTTGTAACTATATTCTATCTTCTGGTCCAAAACAGCTACAGTGTATTGGAAATCAGGGAAAACAAGAGTCAAACTTCAGAACAATGTAATGTTTCATTTTTTTTTTTTTTTTTTTTTTTTTTTTTAAACTGAAGCAATCAAAATTTTTTCTCTATTTTTCTCAGCACCATCCTTTTTCTCACAAGAAAAATGTCACTGTCAAATTTGGAACAGGCTGCCCTTATTCCTAAGGGCATTTCTTCACTGCATCTCTAGCTTTGAATAAATGCGTACAGGCCTTGACCAATTTAAATCAGTCTGAAGAAACAAGCAACATGACTGCAGCAACCAGGAGCTCTAACCAGGTTAGCTGTGAGCTTCACCACGCAAAACATTCACCCACACTCTTGGCCAGGCTTTCTACCTCTGTTGAGCCCTGTGTTGCAGTAGCATCCTGTTGGCTATACCCGAGCTACTGTCCGACTGCCTTGCCCACATAAGGCCACACGAGCAGCTGGTCTCAGCAGTGACTGCAACAGTAATGAACCCACAGAGCTGGCACGTCTCAGGGAGGATCTTTCCATCACCACAATCCAGCCCTGCAGTTTGGAGCAGGAAATCTGTGAATCAGTTGCTGCAGAGTACTAGTTTCCAAAGATTTGGTGGTATCAGCAGTGTGGGAACAGCAGCTTGAGTAAATTTAGATGAAGATTAGAAAAATGTTTCCTGCCTGTGAAAGCAGAACAATATGCCAAGAATGAGTGTGAAGCCCCATAATTTGGTACATTTCAACTCCAAACTGTAAGAAACAGCTCTGCAATGTCAGGGAAGGATGTGACTGCTCTACGTGATTTTTCTTCATCTCTGCTTTTTAAAATCTGTGTTGTGTGTATTAGATACATACTGATACACTGGGTTTAACATAACTGTGTGAATAGACAGGGAAGGCGTGTGGCACGCCTTGTTTTTGAATATATAGCAGGGGTGCCCTTGGATGATGGATCTTGTGAGGGGAAAGGCTGGTGGCACACATCTTTAGGCAGGAGGCAGTGTTAGCAACTTCACTTTCCATCTCTTCCTCCTCTGTGACTGTATGGGCGTCATATACTGCCAGTGCTGTGGCAATGTATGTGTGTGTGTGACTGGGGCATTAGAAAGAAAGTGCAGTCTCATACTGGGCACACCAGCACATTTTTGGGAAGGAATAAAAAAAGGGATACAGATAGGAAACATATGAAGAAATTAAATCCCCTGTGATGCCAGGGTAAATCTCTGCCTGGAATACAGTTCCACCATGGATTTCTTGGAAAGTAATTTTGGGCACGCAGATTGACCATGTCAGCTGTTTCTTGATTACAGACCGGTAGTATGCACTTGCCCATGGTGTATATGCAGCAGTCCTTTCCCTGAGAGGGGAGAGAGAAGCTGGCGTACATCTGCCCTGGAGACAGAGCATCCCCATGGGTAACTACCTGGAGTGACTAACAGCATCCTGCTTTCTCATCTCAGCTTAGCCTGTGGTAAGCTGACTGTGTACTGTATGTGAAGATCCTAGGAAGAAAGCAGTTAGTTTATAATGTAAATATCAGCTTTCTTTTTCTGAAGGAGAGATTTCCTGGCATACTTTGTTCTGGAATTTATTTACAGTATTCACATGTGAATTCACTAAAAAGTTATCAATGCTGAAAATGAAAAGCTTGGTAGATCCACATTAATGTCACAAGCAATGCCAGAAGGGCATGTAGCATCACATGATATGGTTAATATGAAATTTTCTGCTGCTGAAGGATATCACTACAGTGTTTAGCATCTTTTTCTCAATGGATGCTGAAGGTGAGCATAGGCATTTTATGCTAGGAGGCAATTCTTTATTCCAGGCACAAAATCCTCTGCTATGCACCACAATGCACCATCATTCAAATAAACTGCACACAATAGGAGAAAAATACCCAGGCAGACATTTTTTCCTCTTTCCTTCTGCAAGCACATTTTTTTTCCTTTCCCCCAAGCACTGTAATTATAAGCAGTCAGATAGTTTGGATATGGGAGCAAATAGGATGTAGGGCTGTCCTTTCTATTTCATTTTGCACAAAACTACTCCACAATTATAATAGCAATAAGGGCTCTGGAAGGCCATGTTACAAAATAAGCTGTTTTTAATGTGTATCTATTTCAGGTTTGCATGCTAAACACACCAATGGGACTAAGTTTGTCTAAATTTTTCTGTAAGTTTTTACTTTCAGAATTTTGTTTTGGTTGGTATCAGTCCTTGATATTTTGTGTTTTTGCATACCTCAGCAAGCTTTTTTGTTCATTTTCCTTTTCTATGCCATTACCTTTCAATTCACTCGAAGTACCATGGGAATACATTTTCCTGTATTATTTTCAGTACTACATGTAATGGAAAACACAGTGTACTTCATGTCTTTTGTCAAGCCATTTGTTGTGTCTGCGTACGTGTGGATATAGAGATAATTTATACATTTTAGTGGTTAATTACAGATAGAAATCTAATCTATTCTATGAAGATAACCATTGTGTAACAGGAGAAAAAAAATACAACCATCGGACAAAGAATGCCAAACAATTAAATCTTGAATGCACAAGTCTCATTACTGGATTCCTTTTGTGTCTGACCTGTTAGGCTGTGCTCTGCTGTCAATGGCTGGGGTTCCCACTGATCCAGCTACCACTTAATTAAGAAAAACAGGACATGCACAACAATAACTGCAAGGGTCCAGAAAGGAAATTACAGCATTGTGACCATTTGCCATGTATACAAAAATTCCAAGATGACAGATGTATATATTAGGGCTAAGAAGATGGTGAAGGGTCTGGAAGGGAAGGACGTGTGAGTAGCAGCTGAGGTCCCTTGGTTTGCTCAGCCCAGAGCAGAGCAGGCTGAGGGGAGGCCTCATGGCGGCCTGCAGCTCCTTCACGAGGGGAGCGGAGGGGCAGGCGCTGAGCTCTGCTCTCTGGGGACAGCGACAGGACCCGAGGGAACGGCATGGAGCTGGGACAGGGGAGGGTCAGGCCGGGTGTTAGGGAAAGGTTCTGCACCCAGAGGGTGGTCGGGCACTGGGACAGGCTCCCCAGGGCAGTGGGCACAGCACCGAGCCTGCCGGAGTTCAGGAGGCGTTTGGACAATGCTCTCAGACATGTGGTCTGATGTTTAGGTTGTTCTGTGTGTAGCCAGGAGTTGGACTCAAGGATCCTTGTAGGTCCCTTCCAACTCAGAATATTCTGTGATTCTGTGATTCCTTGGGAATGGCTGGTGCTGCAGAGAGGCTTGGTTCAGAAGTTCCTCCAGCGCCTGGAAAGATTGGTCTGTCTCTCTCACCAGCTCATACTGGTCATGAGATTTGGGATTTAGGTAGCAGTAGAAGCCTGAGAGTGTGTCCTGTGGCCTTCCCACAGGGAGCTGCTCAGGCAGGGTGCAGCACAAACCCCCAGGTCTTGGTACAGGGCATGCATGTGCAATGTACTTGGATGCACTGGTCCAGATCCCTTCAGACTTGAAACAACATCTGTAGGAAACATAACAAATGGTCTGTCCTATGCAGAGGAGGATACTAGACAGCCCCAAAGCCCTCCTACTCATGCAGCATATGACAATTTGCTCTTTGATTTTTTTTTTCCATGTTAGGTTTCGAGACACATCAAAGCAAGAAAGAAGCTCTGAAACTGCTGATGAGAATGCAGCTTCTGACGTGTTTTGCAAGAGCAATTCCTTGTAAACTAATAAAAGCCCCCTTTGACACCTCAAGGACCATGACACAAGTCATGCTGCTGTGTTATATAGCTATATCTAATGGCACCAGACCCCTGACTTGGGTGCCTGCCTACCCCATGACAGCAAACGTGCAGCAGGTGAGTCCCTGGGCTGCTTGCTGTGCTGGTTCATTCAGCAAAGAGGCAGGCAGCATGAACCCACCACCAACCCACCCCTTGGAAGGGAAACTAATACCAGAGGGAAGCCCTGGCTATCAGTAGCCCACGTTACAGGTGCCACAGCCCTGCTCATCTGGGTGGATAGAGGAGCAAAAAGACCTCCAGTCATTGCCAGCCTGGCTTTCATGTATGATGAAGGTACATGTGAAATGACTGCAATACTATCTGCAAAAGTTCCCAGGTGTTAATCTTCCTTCCTGTCCCTTTTGCTTTACCATTGCAAGGAGCTCAGACCCTCCCTCCCACTCCTTTCTGAGCTGCCAGGATTACTCTATTGACCCGGCATGGAAGAATTGCTGACCCTTGTAAGTGAGATCCTAACCTTGCCCTTTCCAGGGCTGCTTCATTCCTAGTAAGCTCATAACCTTTTGGGAACTTAACTGTTCTAGCTGAATGTGGCTTAATTCTTCAGCAGCAGACTTTTTCTTTTTTCTTTTCTTTTTTTTTTTTTTTTTTTAAATACATATTTGAAATATAAATCTGAGGAGGCAGAGAGGACGGGTATAGATTTTTGGCATTTTTCTTTCTGTTGCATAGGAAAAAGATGTTTTTCTTAGAACTTGTATATGCTAAATGACTTCTGTGAGATTGCTCATGGACTTTGATTACACAGTAAAAATATAAATTCCAAGCTGTGATAATAGCCATCACTTTGGTGACAAAAGTCTGCTTGGGTGGGGAAAGTGGGGAGGAAAGGAATGCATGCTAATGCAGCAGAGGAGGAGATGGGGGGGCTATGTGCCTGTGGAAATGCTGAAAATAAGAAAGAAAGGGACTGTACAAATGCAGTCAGCCATCTAGCTTTCCTCAAGCTCTCTTGCTATTTTGTGAGATGTTCTTTGTCCAAAGGAGGAATGAGAAATTAAAATGGGCCGGGTGGCGGCTGCTGGAGGTGGAGGAAGCACGGGTGGCACTGAAGGGGTAGGGGACCTTAGAGGAAGGACCAGATGAAATGTGAATGGGACTAGCAGATGTACTGAGGGGTTTGTTGCTGCATACGCAGCACTGGGAAAGAAGCATTTCTGCTATAAGGTTGTTCAATGGCCCCAGAAGAAAGTCCTGAGGCACTCTGTTGAATATAATGTAGCCATAAATACAATGGACCTGTGAAAAAAGTGCAGCCCGAGGTGGTATCATTAGATTCAGGGAAATATCTCTCTTTGCACATATCAGAGGGTGCAATACTGAAGAAATCCCATCTGGAAACGTGTATGTAGGTCTGGTCTCCTGTGTTTAGCAGAGGCGCTCAGATGGGAGTTGGGGAGAGGGAGGCTCTAGGGCTGCCACAACAATGCAATCCTGCCCTAGGGGATAGGTCCCCAGCTTCTTGCCTGCACCAGCAGAGGAAGGGACATGGCCACTCTCTGAAAACAGCATGGGAAGCAGGGCGGTTTAATGCCAAGGTGGAAAGAGATACTTACTTAAACAGAAAATACCAACGTAAAAACAGCTCCATAACAACTGCCCCTGAAAATAATTTGAGGGAGGGATTAGTGGCAAATTCCTCATAAGCGTGAGACATTTTAACATCTTGCATGGCTGGGGACAAAAACCTGTTTTGCATTTTGCCTGATCTGTTTAGAAACAGCATATTTTGATGCACTTGCCGGGGCAGGAGGGGCTGTCCCCCATGTTCCTTCCAGCCTTGTTTTCCAAGGGAACTAGATTCAGAGGAGACTTTGGTTCAAGAAGTCTTCTTAGAGCAGGTCTGGCATGGGGACAGCTGCTTTAAAGGTGTAAGCCAGGTCCTTAACTGCTCCTCCTAGAAATAGTGGAATATGCATTCATCTCATATGTTAAGAGACAGTCCCTTACTCAATGCCAGACTGTCAACCATCAATCATATTTGCTAGAAGACTACCAAGAACTATTTCGTCCAAGAGGAAAACAACATTTGCAGATGAAAAAAACATTAAAAGAAAAAAGAAGCAAAACCAACAGCAACAACAGAAAACAGGTTGTACTGTGCAGCTATATGATTTTGAACAGGAGGGAAGACATGGTTTTGGGAACCCTAGAGTCGTTGCCTACAGTTTTCATCCAGGTAGCCTCTTTTCTTGAGTCTCCCCTCCTGTCACCACTGCTCCTTGCTGAGACTCCTTTCCCTCCTCTGCTGCCACTTCATTGCTTTCCTTCACAGAGTCTTTTCTTACACTGTATAACTAAATACATGCACAATCATTCATTAATTAAACCTAATAAGTTGTAAAGAAAAGAATATTCCCATTTTATAGGTGAAGAAACTTGAGAAATCAAGTTCAGAATAGTATTTGGAAAGGGAAGATGTTCCTGGTTCTTTAACAGATTAATCTTGAAAACAAAAGGGAGTGTCTGGACCTCGGGCTGCCTATTAGAAGTGAAGGGCCCAGAGCACGACACCTTGGAAGATTATACAAAATTAGAAAGTACAAATGGTGTTGCTCAAATGCCTTTGTATTTGATGTGGTTTAGAAAAGTCTTATTTGTCTTCAAAGGCGTAATAGTTTGCTCTCTCATTTGTCACTAATGAGCCCTTCAGAAATGTAAAATACTTCCGGAGGGAATCGACTTCAGGAAATCTCTGTTCTTCCCAAGCTGCCTGCTGGCACCAAAGGATGCAGAGACATCCATCTCCACCTATGTTGCTGCAGGCACAGATTTGGCTACTGGTGACTCCAGCACAGACATACCCTAAAACATCGGTTGAGCATCCATTATTTTATACGTTTGCACTGTCAAAGGGCCCCACTGCAGCACCAAGTAGGGGGAAGGACGAGGGTCAGGCAGGGCTCCTGGTTCACCCCCAGCATGAGGTGCTGCCTGCAAGGCCAGCCCCTCTCCCCAGGTATGTGTGGTTGGTGGCTCTGCAGGAAGGCAGAACGAGACCTTTGTTCCCTCCCCAAGCCTCCAGCCAGCCACTTTATGCCCTAATTACTCAGTGCAGCCATGAGAAGTCAGTGAGTCAGCACAGGAGTCAGGGGTGGTGGGATTAGCTGATGAATTATTTTTTCCTTACTAATGATGAGGAGAGAGGATTAATTTAAGAGTTTATTCTGATATATTTATACCATACTTACTATCATCAGATGTACTCAGAGTTTTTGTGGCTGCATTTAATCCCTTGTATCCCATTTGAGCCTTGGTGTGGGATTAGTGGAGAAGCTCCTACACATGCACTTGGATGTGCTGTGAAGGTGGAGGATGTGGTGGCCTGGCGACTGTCATGCTGTGCCACAGCCAACAGGCCACACAGGCAGGGCCGCTGGGGCCAGCATACCTCCAGCCTCCAGCAATCACTTTTTTTCCCCTGTCTTTTTGTCTTCTGTAATGTCCTTCTATTCCGATTCATATATTTTCACTCAGGGTGTTTCCACCCACTTGTAATATTTTTCTCTCTCTTTGATCTTATCTGGCACCACTTTAAGATGCACACTGCAGAATGTAGTGATATGGTAAGGATCAGGATCTTGAAATCCATCTTAGCGATGAAAGCTCCCTTTCCCTTCTCTGTGCATGCTCAGAGAGCAGGAAGCAAGTACAATGCCATGGATGAAGAAGGACTGTGCAAAAAGAAAACCAAAAAGATGCAAGAGAAAATATACACAGAGATGTATATATATATCAAACATACACGCCAACATGAGTGGAAAATAGAAATGGTGGGGAAAATTTTAATGCCAGCAAACTATCAAAACAATCTCTGGCTTGGGACTCTGGTTATGTTACTTCTTCTCTATGTGGTCTTGTCCAAGCTTCAAACACCATTCATTGTGTTTACGGCATAACTAATAAGCAAAGGAGGCAAAATAAGCGACCACGTGCCATAGCTCAGTGTAGTGGCCTCTGTTGTATCACCTCAACCTGTGACTATGTACACGGCTGTTCAGGGAGAGAAAAGGGCTGCTTTTTCTTAGCTACGACATGAGTGCATACATGTGGGTATGTGGTGGAGCAAGGAGGGACACAACTGTGCATGTCTGACAAAGCCCTAACTTCTCCCCCCACTGTGGAGCTGCACATGCAGACTTTGCCTTTTGCTTGTTCCTAAGAAGTTCTATGAGGGTTCATTGGTTAAAACCTCAAAAAATGCAAAACCATTCATGAGAGGAATTGAAGCAGTCCATTTTCAGTGTTTCAGCTTCCCCAGCATCACTGTACAGCAGGATGCCCATGTTGAAATGTTCCTGGGTCAGCTCCTGGTGTAAACAGGGCATGGCACAACCGTGGCACGAGGGCTGTGCTCACCTGTGGTTGGCTCCACTTTCCTTCTGAAGGCCTGGAGATCACTCTACCAGATCTTCTCCTTGGTGAAGTTAATGAGCTCTGGTTAACTTAAACTTTAGAGTGGTTACAGAAAAGCTGTTTTGGCTTGGTTTTGCATCCAGATGTGGTTCCACCACTAGCCCAAACCAAAGTGCAGAACTTGAGGGAGTCTCTTGGTTCTTGCTTTAGCTTTCTGGGGACACTCCAGACTTTCCTTTCATCCTCCCATGCCCATGAAAACCAAACTTAAACACATCAAAGCAGGCATGAACAAATGAAAAGGAAGAGCACGCAATTTCGTATGGAATTGCATGCCTTGTGCATGAGGCGTTTGCTCCCCAGTACAATTTTATAGCCATGGAAGCTTGCCAAATTCCAGTGTACACTGAAATATTTTCTGAAACTAGAGAGGTTATTAGAATTTTTTACTAGCCATCAGATACGTAAAGCTCAAGAAAGGTATAATTTACTTGTCTGTATAGACTTTTCTAGTGTTATAATTAGAGTTATTATAACATAAATTCATAGGCATTTAGGACTGGGAGGTATTTGCTGTGCCATCGCATATAGTTTTCTACTTTTTAATACAATTGTGTCATATAATGCCTACTGCAAACTGTCCAGATAGTATCCTAAACAGAGTAAGTGGTGTGTTTTATTTTTTTTTCCTTTCCCTTTCCCTTTCCCTTTCCTTTTCCTTTCCCCCCCAAATATTGTTGGAAAGATACATGCTGTGGACTCAAAATCTGCAAATGAGTGTTTCATAAAAAGTGAAATAGAGCTAGATCTGTTAAGCACCTAATTCCTGCAACTAACTTGAGAAGACTTGCTAATGATGCAACGAAATGTTATCCAGGCAATCCCTGTAGTTCTTAAGAAAGGAGCTGTCTGGGGATCTGTTCCTCAGAAGTACAGAGGCTCCCCAGAGACCCCTATGCTTACAAATAGGTCCTAAATCATGGAGCCTCTCCAGATGAGATCTCTATAAAGGTAGTGTACCCAGAAAGGACTTGGATATGAGATTTTATAAAAGTTAGTTGTTAAGTATTGCGTATTGTCTATGTTTTGTGTTTGGTGTAATCCTCAAAGCTTATACAGCTCTGTAGGAAAGACTAGATGCATTATTATTAAGAAAAATGTTGCAACCGCATGTTTCTGATGCATTGGATGCTAATACGACATTAAAAAAATCCATTATATCGTCTTTGTGATAGTGCTTATCACCTGCATAAATATTATCTCTATTCTAATTATCTCTTAAGTTTTTCACTGAACACTATTGAGTGGGTTCTATTAGTAAGGGCTGACCTGAGTTCTTGAGGATTCCTTCCTTGCTGATAGAGAGAAATGGGTTTCTCCAGATGGTGTTCAGAGTAGTGTTGGCACAACACCTACAGGAGCCCTTCTGTATTCAAACACAATTTTGCTGGCTTTTGTGACTGCCCACAGCTGACTGAGGCCACAGATGAGCGTGGCTTGTTGTTTTAACACTGGGGCACACAGCGCTGGTGGTCGTGAGCAAGGTGCTTCTCCCAGCAGGCTGCACGCCCTGGTCTTTGTTCTGATGGGGAGACCCAGACCGAGCCTGAGAGGCAGAGGTTTGCTCACCAGCTACAGAGCTGTGGGACCAAGCCCTGCATCCTGCTGTTGCTGTTTCATGTCATACAAACCCTTTCATTAACTGAGCAAGAATATGATAGAGGTTAAACCCTTGTGCTCTGAGAAGCAGGCAGAAGCACTAAATCTTTCAGAGGAAGCACTCTCATTGAGCATGCAAGCTTGCAGTCAAAGACTGAGGGAAATTTCCAACATGCCATGTCTGCAAAGATCTCATACCACTGAAGCACACCTACTCCTTTTGGTTGCGGCCTGCATATCCTCAGGGACATCTGGGGCTTGGTAGAGTGCCTCTTAGTCCTCATATGACTTAATTTGAGCTGCCCAGGCTGTATTAATCTGTATTTGGCCATATTCCAGATAACCCAGTGTTTTGCCAGGAATGTGTGGGGAGGGTCAAGGTGCCAAGGCTGGCCTGAAAAGAGAGGTAGACAGAGGAACATGTGGTTTTTGAAGAGATGCCGTGGGTACTCTCACCTCTTGTGTTTTTTCCTCTCCAGACGACTCTGGGCTCTGTATTCACTCATGGGAAGAAATGTGGACAGAAGGGCAATGGGAGCCCAGCAAAACCAATCAAAAGTTGTGGCAGGCTCTTGCATATCTGCCCTCCCCTGGCTCTGTAGACATACTGACCAGCAGGGACTGCCCTGGGCTACAAGACCCCCAGGCAGACTAACACCTGCAATAAAAAAAAGGTGAGTGCACGCTATCTCCTGATTTACCAGGTTCAACAGAAAATGTAAGAAATACTGAAATTGCCACAAAAACAGCTCATAGTTCACAGAGCAGGTGTGGCCTCCTACTTTTGTGCTTGTCCTGGAAATTGAAGTAAATCTGACTTTGTGAACCATTCAATATGCTAAGTGATAGCTGGCTAATGAGAGACAGGGTAGGGGAGTGGGGGAGAACTTTCTGATTATTGAAATATGTAGATCTGTCTCCATCTATGAAAAAAAAAAAAAAAAAAAAAAAAAAAAAAAAAAAAAAAAAAAAAAAGATAGATGTTCACAGGCAGCTCCAGGGGCTTATTAATTAGGGGATGGAGGGAGGGAAATATGTAAAAGTTTGGTATCTTAATGCTTGAAGGTACCAAAATATCTCCTGAGTCTTTAGTGACTACAGCTCAGCTCTTTATCTTCTGGAGGTTAAGTAACATATCTTATTAAATTCCAGACCTGATATGCATTGTGGTGTAGAAGCAGCTGGTAATTTTGAAGGAATATTTGTGTTAACTGCTGTGTTCTGTTGAGACTTAATATGAAGAAATGTATTCAGGAATTCAGTTCACTATATTGGCAGTGGGAATTGGGAGTGTCACTGAAAGGAACTGCCTCTTATTCATTTCTCAGGTTTAATTTTATTAACGGATGCAAATGATTTGTTAAACAAATATAAAACAAAAGGAAAAGGAGAATGAACTCTGTGTCACCACGGGGCTCTTCAGCCTAAACATCTCATTAAAAATAGCCAAAAAGCCCTGGGTATCAGGTGCATTTTATCTTAGGCTTACACTACCATCTTAATAAAAGGCCTTGGAAAGAAATGGCTAAAGAAACCACCTTAAAAACCTTCAACATTTTTGTGTCAGTCACACATTTTCTAGAAGGCCAGGTCCCTGTTTAAGGTCTAATGTGTTTGGAGAGCAAAAAGAGCTGTGTGTTATTAGGCAGAATCCCTTTTATACACAGGGAATTGGATCAATTTGACCCTGATTGTCTCTCTCCACTTTATCGTCCCAGGACTTCAAACACCCGGCCCTTGGCATTATCTTAAGGAAGGGGTTGATTGAACTGTAGGTCTGACACTTGTCAGTTGTGGATAATGTTGGCTTCAGTCAGTCATGTTCACACATAAATGAGTCCTGACAGAGATAGAATGTTGAATAGGAAAACAAACAAAACGAAACAAAACAAAACAAAAAGCAACAACACAGTTTTCTTGTGGATAACCTTCTTGTGTAAATGCAACAAATAATAAAGTCTGCTCCACAGGAAAACAGCCTGAGTTAAATAGCAAAGGGATATATTATCTCTTTTGCTAGCAGGGACTGCCTGTTTCAAAATAGGCAATGTTGAGAAGATTTCTCGCCACTGGGGAGAAATGGCAAAAAAGGCATAATAATAAATGCTACTTCTGTTCTGTAACATGAGGTAGCTCACGGGCCTCTGCCTGTGAATGGGAGACATTGCTGTGCACAAAGAAGTGCAGCAGCATTACTGTGACATCAGCTCTTCTTAGCTCAAGGTGACACATCTTGATTAAAACAGAAGAAATAGAAACTCTCTCCCTGCTCTCTATTTAGGTTTTTCTTTATGCTTGACTTGAAATTGGAAGTTTAAAAAAAAAAAAAAAAACAAACCACCCTTCCATATGAACCAGAGAAGCAAAAGAATTATTGCAGTGCACAGACCTCTAAATGGAGGGAAAAAGGAAAAAAAAAAAAAAAAAAAAAAAAAAAAAAGCTCATTTCCATCCATGTGATGTCACTGCAACTCTGCTATACACAGTTTCAGAAGAAAGAAAACAGAAAAAGGAAGGAAGTGTAGAAGGAAGGGATGCTGTTGGTTGTTTTTTTGTGTTTTTTTTTTTTTGTGTGTGTGTGTGTGTGTTTTTTTTTTTTTTTTTTTTTAGAGGCAAATACAATTCCACCACACTTTCAAAGCAATTTGCATAGATGTCGGTCCTGTGATTTTTTTTATTTATGGCCCCTAAGTTTCTAATTAAATACTAATTAATACTATCACCAGAATTGTCTCCCATCCTCAGCTCTTCATAGCTTTGTCACTTTGATTAATGCATAGTCATTTATTAACTTATTTAACAAGCTGAGGTGCCACATGACAAAGCAGATTAAATTATCCCCATAACAGTCTCATTACTGCAAAAAAAGAGGAGTTTAAAACTTAATAAAAATTATCCTCAATAATGTTAAAGCTTTTTCACTCCAACCTTAGAAGATGTAAATATTTTTTTTTGTTGTTTGATTTATAATATATGGAGTTGTATAAAGCATCCATTAATAAAATTTATATGTTCATTTAAGCTTGATCATTACAGTGGTTCTGTAGCCCTTGGTGCTTATTATTTAACTTTTGCTGTATTTATGAAGATAATTAATGTTCTGACCAGACAGGGACTAAAATACCCACTAGAATGAGATAATTAGGGGCATAAATAACATTTAGGTCTTCTGTTTTGCTTTTTTAAATTAATTGTTTTGTTTTCTGGCTAAACCTGATAAAGTGGAAATCAGAGTTTACCTGGGGATTACGATGACTCTGCATGAAGTGACTTAACAAAGCTGGGGAACCGTGGGGCTCTGCCCAGTGCAAGAGGGGCGCAGCACCACAGGACACCGCTGTCCCCATGCTGGTGGAACTATCATCCCCTTGGGAGCCCAAATCCCACACACTTGGGAACCCAAATCCCATTCTTTTTTCTCCTGCCCCCCTAAGCATGCAGGCTCCTGGAGGACACGTTGCTTTTCTGCTGTTTGATTTCCATAGGCCATGGGGGCTGGAGGAGGCTGCAGGCAGCACTTCACTGCATTCTTTCCTAAAGCTTCATTATTCCTCTAGGTTATTTTCATAACGCTATAAGTATTATTTATTCTGATTTCCTTTAACAAGAAACTCCCTGCCATTCTACTTACACATACCTTGAAGAGTATGTAAAAATCACATACAAAATAAGGATGTAGTGATTTGGTTGGGAAAGTGAAGCCACCTCTCTCCAGCACCCAGTTTCCTTTTATTCTCATGCATTCCCTAACAGAGACGACGGGAGCAGTCTCAGGCAGTAGCAACCACATCAGGACAAAGAGGAGGGTATGTTCCCAAGCTGAGAAGATGCAGAGAAAATGCTCTCTGTTCACTGTTGTACGTGAGAAATAGATGAGGTGGCACATCAGGAGGCAATAAAAAGCCCAGTGGCCCAATAATCTGAAATGTGTTTGTCGTAGGTTCCCAGTGACTGCGTATAAAGAGAAATTGCACACCTAAATAGCTTTTGAGATTGGATGTTAGACATTAATTTTACAATCTACCACGTAAATCCCTGTTCAGGTAAATAAAGGTCACCTCTTAGGGTTTCTTTGACACCAGGGATGTGGCTTTGGATATGTAACATGATCCAATAAAGCTGATTAGCATAACGGGCTTTTCACCAACCTCTGATGAGCATTTGTAGCAAAATGACACTTTCTAGCTACAGAGCCTCAGGACATAAAAAGCTAAAGTATGTGGAAGGTTAAAATTAACAGCCAATGACAACAGTGTATGTAGAAACTGCTCAATAGTCTGTACTCCTCTTGCATTTCTTCTGAGGCAAGCCAGCTTTGCCATATTCTCATTTGTGGCTGTTTTATTTTATTTTTATTTAATTTTATTTATTTATTTTTTCATTCTCTGATATTCCCTCTTGAGTTTTATTTTGTGAAAACTGAAGACAGGCAATGGCAGGTTGTGGTGCAGGTAGAGGTCAGGCCCCGAAGGACAGAACCCAACAGCCTTCACAAGAGTTTTGTAATGATTACAGAGTTTGGGCTAGGTCCAGGTTAAATAACCACATCTTCATTTGATTCCCACTGTTAAATAAATCAAAATCAACGATTCCTCAGTGAAGCAGAGAAAAAATACATCATTGAGGAAGAGTCAGTTGGTCCACTGTAGGATTTATCCATGCAAATTGGGCAATGGACTCAGCTTCTTCATCTACACATGAGAGAGGGAGATTTCCATCCTCTCACCACTTCCTCCAAGGAGACCATTCACGTTGCACTCAGACCCTCTATGAAGTTTGTGGGTTGCTATGACATCAGAGTTATCCCGATGTACCTTTATGATCCTGGAGTCTCCTTCAAACACTTGAACTTCAGAGCCAAAACCTGGCTATGAGAGAGTTCAAGAATTTTGAACCCATGTTGAATTAAACAGCCTGAAGCAAGGGATTGTAACAAGGAAGTTATGTCGGATCCAAAAGAACAGAGAAGTGAGAATTGACAAGAGCAGTATAAGCCAGTCAGGACATAAAATATCATGGAATCAGTCTGTAACAGTGGAAATATCATATGAGCATAAGCATTAGATAAACTACAAGGAGTAAAATTTATGGGATCTGTTTTTAATATCTGACACATACAATATGAAAAGCTACTTATGGGTTGTTCTTAAAAATAATAATTAAAAGCAATACAACCTAGATGATCGTTTCCGGTTCCAAGCTCTCTTGTTCTGCCTGGACAGAAGACTGACTGACATTGCTATTATTAAAATAGCCTAAAATATACTAGTAGGCATTATAGAGGATGCTCAATACAGAACGATCTAATAGTGAGAAAGTCATGGCAATCTTTTTCAAATTAAAACTCAAGATTAAACCTCTAGGTAACCTTCCCCTGTTTAGCTCAATAAACAGGCTTATTATTTTACTCTCAGGTCTTTATGTTTTCTTTTCCCATGTACAATCCTTTTAATATACCAGTCTCAGAATATACCAGTCTCAGATCTTTCTTGAATAGCAGTTGTCAATGTTGAATAATTTTGTTAAATTGTAATTGGTTGGTCTTTCTGTATAATAGCTCCATCTTGAAATATTTGGTTTCTTGCCACCATTATTCATATTAGAATATCATTTAACCACCTTGCTCTCCTGGGAAAAGACTCCTTCTTATTTCCATCTTACATATATTCATGTTGATCTGACAAATTAGTTCTTGCTCCAGCACTGTTCTTTGCTTAAATAACATTTCCCTCTCCCCCAGTATGTAAACACAGGTGACAGTCTCCTTCAGTTTTCATTTGCTCTGCTAAAGACATTGAGCTCCTTTCTGCCGCATTTCACAAAGCCATGTGCCTTGCTGGTTGTTCATATTCAACCAGTGATTTTCTGATAGCAAAAACACATTTCTCTGTCTCTATTATACTTTGTTCCCAGTCAATAAGCCCTTAAATGTTCTAGCCAAAATTCCTGTCATTGGTCTCTTAGCAGATGATCTTATTTCTGACAATAAATTTAATTTTCATTCTATTGCAATCCTCCCCAAGATCACCCAATGGTACCAATATAACGTTGTGATCCTCATCTGTATTGACGGTGCCTCCACTTTAGTGATACTAGTGCATTTAATTAGCACAATATTAGATTTTCTGCTCTGCATGTCTATGTGTGTAGATGTGAGTGTGTGTACATGCTTCCTTACTTACATATATCATATATAGAGAAAAACAGTAAGACTTTTTTTTTTTTTTTTTTTTTTTTTTTTTTTTTTAATACAACAATTTTCTGTGTATAAATCCAGAATGGGATTCTTCAGTGGGATTTATAAGTGAGATGGCTTAGTCCTATGGAATTTCATATTGAGGTGTCTCTCCATGCTCTCTTAAAAATCTTAAGCTTAAAAAATAAATAAATAAATAAATAAAATAAAATAAAATAAAATAAAAAGAAAGAAAAAAAAAAGAAAAAGAAAGAAAAAAAATACTAGAGTCATTTCTTTTATATATAAAAATGAAAACCATTATTTGTAAGGTATTTGGGCCAAATAACTAAAGGTGACTTTGGACCATTAAATGAGAAATTGCATCCTTATTAATCTTCTATTTTTTTTCTTTATAAGAGTAGCCTGTGAAAATTCACAGCATGAGGAAACATACAGCATCTAGGTACTGAAAGAATTGCATTTCTAGCAGGAAAACCAGCACACGGTTACCTTGGAGAGCAGGGAAGCGTTGTCACTTCTCACACAGTTGATGGATAAGATGTAAAGTTAAATTTCAAGGTGGAGATGCACCCAAGAGGTTGCTCAGTCTGCCTTAATACATGAGATGTCTTTGACACCACTGCATAGGTTCTTCTGTACTTTTTATACAGCAGAGTTGATAAATGCATTAAATGCATAAAATATTTATTGGTTCTGGGACAGGATACAACATGACAAGAAATGAGATCTTTCCCTACAATGCTACAACATATGAAGATTGAAACTGTATTTTCCCCCACTCAGAATCATTACGCATGTGACAATTTTTTTCTTTGAAGATTTAAAGCACAGAAATTCTCTGGTAATTGAAAGTTGCAGGTTTGCAAAATCAGTGAATATTTATTCTGTTTTTAAATAACTCATTGTGCAAATTGAAGAAACAATATTGCTAGCCATTATCTCTTTAGTACTTTCCAATTTAATGCCAGCCTGTAGGTAAGATTTAACAAGATATGTCAATTCGACTACATCAAACTAGATGACAAGAGACTTCCATGCTAGGAGAGGAATTAAAGTTTTGCATATGGGGAAAGAAGTGGGGGTGGAGTCATTCTCATTGCATGCTATGTGCACTTAGAGTGTTTAATTGTTTCAGTGAATTGAGGAAGTGCACAGAATGTATAGCTGTAGATACCTCTGTTTAGCAGCAGAGTAGGTACAAAGTGACCTCTAAAAGTGCAGCTCCAGAGTACTAGCATGGCACTGGTGGTGCCATCTCCACATCTGCTGTACAGCAGGGCCACAGCACAGTGATGTGACTCAGCCTCTCCAGGTAATAAGATGGTGACTTCAGAGGTGGGGACCACCTCAGCATGCTCTTGGCTTTAAGCAGGGAAGGATTAAGATACTGATATCAACTGCAGGAAAGTTTACATTCACTCCAGATCATAATTTAGTTGAAGCAGGTTCATTTTTCCAGAGAATAAAATTATGGTGCTTGTGTGTTTGCATGCATAGTTATGCAAACTCAATCACCAGTGATTGTCAGAGACTGTGAGAAGGTATAAATCAGAAAAAAACATTAGTGACACTTAATCAGCTTTTGCAATATGCTTTGCAACTCAGCTAAGAAATCAACTGTAGCTGGAAAATGGAAATTTGTTGCATTAGCACTTTGTTGGTCATAAGTAGTCCTCTGCTGCATATGGGTGTGGCAGCCATGGGGATTTAACAGCATGTGTCAGCTCACAGGACCTTGCTCTGTGCCCTGCTTCTCTGGAGCCTTGATGATGGGAGATGTGAGGATGCACGGCACCTCCTAGGACTCTGAATATTGTCCTATGGCTTCACAAACATATCACATTCCATCCCTTTCACAAATTTATCTTGAGACATCTTAGAACCAGTTAGATTTCTTGTTGCCCATATGCCTATTGGCAGTTTGTTGCAGGTCACTTATTGGACGGCTAGAAACCTCCTTCTGATTTTTAGCCTGTGGGTGTTTATGGACATTTGATATCCTTTGCTCTCCTTCTTACACTGTCATTTGGCCTAAATTGCACCTGTCCTCCCACAGTATTTATAAATGGCAGCTGTAGTACATTTAGTCTTTATCTGCTGATCTAGACAATCTGTATTTGCCTCCACTCCTCAAAGGGTCTTCCTTCCCCTCTCCATGCCAGCTGTCTTTCCTTGTATCTGTTGCTGTTTTAACTCATATACCATGAAAAATAGCCACCAGACCTTGCATTTGGATGTTACCCCTCCAAGGCCTCGTCTCTTGGCATTCCTGCTCCTAACACCATACATATACATACAAGAGTATATGCTATATAATAATGCATCCGTATAGTATCATAATGTATATAAGCATATATAATCAGGTACATATACCTACATTTTAAGTGTAGTATAGCCTGTATATATTCTCCCTATGTACAGAGCATACTGTATTTATGCTCTCTCTCTGTATGCTCAATCTCAGTTTCTTTCTGTTGCTTTTCCTCTATGGCAGTCTGCTTGTCATTCATTCGTAGTCCTGTTTCTGTGCCACTGTGTGTGCCAAAAGAATGAATTAATATCTGTTCTGGAATGTATTGATAGGAGTCTGTATTGGTAAATGTCTGTGCCTGTAGTTTTCTTCCAGGCAAGTATGTTGTTTTCTCTCTTCTGGCTAGTTTTGTGCATATCTTAACATTTGACTCACTCCTATTTTCACCATTCTAACTAATAGTTTCTCCTGTAGCATGATATTAAATAACAAGTAAATAATATATTATACTGAGATAAAGTTAAGATTTGATTAAACATCTTTTTATAAAATCTAATATTAAAAAAGACACTAATTTGCCCTGCCACGATTTACCAAGAGTTTCTGTTGCAATCTTCTGTCTAAAGCCTTACATAACAGTGAAGTGAGTCTAACAGTCTTGCCAGTCAAGTCCTTTTTCCTATATCCTCAAATATAGTGTCTGAGTGTTATTGTGTAGTCATGCAACATTACTTTAACTTGAAAGATTTGTAAAAGTCCTTCCTTGTGGATCTGCAATTTCACATACCAGTTATTTTACCACTGTGGATGGTGATTGCCTGCCCCCCACCTTGGCTTGAATACATTAAATTCTCTAAGTTTTATTTCCATCCCAGCTGTGTGAGCTCTGCTCCCAAATCTTCATTTCCATTAGCCATCCTGTTCTTACCTTCTGTTCGACATCATGATTCTACTGAAACTACAGCAAACTACTTAAATGTGAAGTCATACTTTGTTAGTCTCTCCCTCTCTGCAAAGAAAGTGCTGCAAAGTGCTGCACTATTCCACACTTTTCTCCTTGTTGTTTATATGACTAATTCACTTTTCATAGTTTGTTTCTAGTTTTCTTTGCAAGGCGTATCTAAACTTGAATTGTGAGCTCCAAGGTGTTCTTTTCCCAGTCAGTCTTTTCCTCTTTCAGGTGTTATTTACTTATTTCTGATACTTTCTTTTTGAAAATGGCAGCTTAGCCATACATTTCTGCAGTCCTTCCATAAAAGATTTTTCTCTTTTCTCAGTTCCAAAATTTTTTGTATCTTTCACTTAAGAGTACTCCTGAGTTCCACACATTCGATTTCTTCAGCAGTTCAGACTTTACCAACAATTTGTTTTATTTTATATTACTCCTATTTAAATAGAAGATAGTCTAGACCTCCTTTTGTTTAGCCCTCCATTTTATTTAAACTGAACCTTCTCATGTCAAGTCAATTTGAGTTTATCTTCTGTGACCAATTGTTCTATACTTCTCTGAGTGCCTATCAAGCCCATGTCTGGCATTATCTCTAGTAGATTCAATGGTTATTTGGCAGACACTTGTCAGCTGTTATGTCCAAGAATAAGCAAGCTGTGCCTTTCTTCCATTTACTTCTTAATCTACAGAAGTCAATGACATGACAGTGATGCATCTTTGGTAATATTTATCTCTATAATATCTTAATGGAGATATTAATCCATTTCTAAATCCAATCCTGTTGCTGACAACAAGTACTATTCCAGGAGAAGTTTGGAATTTGATACTTTGATATAAATCAACATTAATTTGATACGAATCAGCTCTGTTACACAAGCTGTTCAGTTGTTTTTCAATGACCTCATCCAAGAGTAAAGGTAAATTCAGTTCTTTCACACTTCATAGAATCATAGAATCATTAAGGTCGGAAAAGACCTACAAGATTATCTGGTCCAACCATCACCCTATTACCAGTGTCACCCACTAAACTGTGATAACACCTCTGACCAATATTCACACCCTTATTTGTGTATTTCTCTTCTCCATGCTATCTATTCATTGAAGAAGCTTGATCTATTGACATGTGTATTTTTTATTCCTAAACCTCATTTTCTGATCCTTGTGTAGAATAACCCAAGAAAGAATTTGCCTCTCTCCTAACTTAATTTGATTAAGTATTTTAAGGTAGACATGTACATCCAGCCAAATTTCAACTATGCTACAAAGGAGAAGATGAGCTATGCAGCAGAGCCTCCAATAGGCTCTTCAGGGAGCCACTGCACAAATAAATAAATAAATTACTAGCATAGTAATTACTTATGACGTCACATCATTCTTGACGTCATTCATTCAGTGCTCAGTAAGGGAAGGGGTTGCTCAGCTTAATCTTACAGTCTTTTTCCTTGTTCAAATGTCATAGAGTGACACTACTAATATAAAAAAAAAGAGAGATGTCAGAAGTTGTTGTAATTACATAATATTGGGTAGATCATAATATTTTGGTGTAAAATGCTCATACAGTATGCTGTCTCCAATCCATCCCGGACCAGACTGCCCTTCTGTGGTACATAGCAAATTATATGAAATATACAGCCATCATTATACCAAGCCACATTCAAAAAATATTGTCATCAAAATGGCAAATAAGTGATCATTTTACTATTTTATTGTACCAATCTTGCAAATAAAATATAACCTTTTCAGTTTTCCAGTGATCTCTTTGACTTTTGAAATCACATAATCTTGACATAGATAATGATTCATTATACTCTAACAAAGGCACCTAGGAAATTAATCTGCAGCATAAAGACTCTGAGAGACAAGCTCTGGAAAATATTGCTGCAGAGGTCTAGGAAGTTATTACCACACTTGTCTTTTTGGCTTTCTTCTTGGAAGTTAGTTTCTCAGTAGCAGAGCTGGTAGGAAAGAGTTTCCCCCCCTACCTTGGCTGCTCCCAGGCATGTACCTGTGTGTTGTCTTGATCTGCTGAAAGAAGTACATTAACACATGATTTTTTCTGCCAGCCCTGCTATGCAAGGTGTGTTGCTCAGCAGGGAGTGACAGCAGACAGCTGATGAACAGATAACGTTTTTGGCTGCAGTGGTTGTCAGCTGCATGCCCATATCAGATCCCCCAAACCCACAAATACTAGACAAGGACTTATATTTGAAGCATATGAGTCAGGAAATATTTGCAACTTGCAGACCTGTTAGGTACAGGTTTGATTTTGAAGACAGCTGGTATTCTGTTTATTTATGTGGGTGATTTAATTTCAGTTCTGATCCCATTAAGAGGAAAGCTCTTTGTATTATTGGTGCTGTCCTCGTATGGTTTGTTTAATGAAGAAAAAGGGCTGAGCGGACAAAGCTGTTCTTTGCCCCATAGTATCTAGGAGACAGAAACAGAAAAGAGACAGTGCCTTGGGAAAGACAGGCAGCTCTTAAATATGTCTCCCTATCTGTGCAGGTATTTCTCTCCAAATACCTGCACACCTGCCAAGTCTAAGATGAAGATGACCGCCTTTCTCTCGTGCCATGTATATTCTAACATTCAGTCCTAAAAATATACAATCGTCATCCTCTAAATACATCCTGTCTCATATCCCTTTCTGTGTCTATTCCTTCTCAGATGCTGTACTGAGGACAAGTACTATTCACTGCCAACTGCATTTTTTGCCCAAACAGTAACAGAAAAGAATGGTAGAGCAGCCTCTGTATAGATTCAGACAAAGAATATTAATTCAGAACAGGAACAGCTACTGCACCTTTATTTATGAATGGGTACTCCTCTTTCCTATCAGTCTTGGGGGTTGAAGCATTCATATGCTTCTCAATATAGGTGCATTTATCAGGTTGTTTTAATTAAATTGCTGGCAGCTACTGGCTTATCATTACGTCATAGGCATTGCATGCCCTGCCTAACTATTTTAAGTTGTTGCTGAGTGCATCACTGTATGTAACACCTGGTCCTCAAAGAGCAATCCACAGCCGAAGCAATCTCCAAGAACGCCCCCAGGACTGGAGTTGCTCTGGGCATTGAGGTGGTAGGGCAACCTGCTCCTCACCCAGCAGCTCTTCTACCTTTGCAGCCAAAGATGGGGTCTTCCTTTCCATCCTTGGAGGTCTGGGTGACACTGACACCACATGTGGAAGATGGAGTAACATTGTAGGGGTATGGCTGGAGCCTGCAGTTTTGAGCTGTTTATATGTAATGCTGGTGGCACGTGTCGTGGGGCAGACCCTTCAAGTTTTTTAATTTCTGTGGAGGGAACCATAGGCACTGAGGGAACCCATGATTCCTTGAATAGAAATTTAAAAAGGCTTGAAGTGTGGCCATTTTCTGGTCAGCCTGGACAGGGGAAGATGACCCCCACATGGCAGTCACAGACCCAGAGGACCCCGGGGAGACTTCTCCACTCCCTTCTCTGTTCAAAGCAGAATCTCCTTCAGGTGAGGACAACACTGGTACCTGACTTCTATGCCTACAGGTCAGATACCCTAAATATGTCTCCAGTCACATGACATCCCTGTTACATTCCTCTTGGTGGGGACCAGCAGATGTAGGGAGGAAAGTGACAGAGAAAACCTCTTTGTTGACCACTCTGTCTTCTTACTTAATGGCCTATAATAAAACCACACTATAGCCATTATGTGGGAACCACACTAATTTGGTGTTACCTCTTTTTGTTGTGGTGAAGTCATCTCCCATGGACCCATGAAACAGCGGTGTCTGTGTGGAGAGTTACGTTATTTTACGGTTGTTGAGCACAAATGATCAGAACTATTGGACAACAGCTTCAATATAGATGTACTTGGTTGTCAACCTGAACTGTTAAAGATCACACAACCACAGCTGTGTACCTATTGATTGAACAGCAGGTAATGGATGGCACCAGGATGTACACATTACCTGGTAGAAAAAAAAAAAAATGTCAGTCACAGAACAAGTGCCCTACCATGGTATATATGAAAGACAAAGACCTGGCATCACTTTGTTTTGCCAGCAGTCAGCCTTCTAGATCCTTGTGGGTCTCGGCTTACCAGGCTCTATCCTCAGATCTAGTTACTTGTTCTAAATGAGAATACAAAGGAGGAATATCAGTGAACTACTTCCTTAAATTAAATACTAAAAAGAGACTTGGTTTGAACATCTGGAATTGTAAAATGTGATATACTTACTAGCTTTATCAGCCAGACCTCTATGCAACTTCTGTAAAAAGTTGTCACCCAACCCCTTGTATACAGAACCACACAGAATCTATTTTTAGTTAAAGTGATGAAATTTTGGTGTTTCAAACAAACAAACAAAACAAAACAAAACAAAACAAACAAAAAAACAGGCCAGCTTTCAAGATGTATTATATGCATTTAACCTCTACCTTTAAATTCACAGTGCAAGATGGACCAAGATAAGCAAAGTTTCAATGGTAATGGATGTCTACATATTCATTAATGATGAATGGTGTAACTTTCTATCATCTGAATTAAGCTAATGCACCTTTATGCAATATAAAATTATACCTTTAGTCACAATATCACAACTTTGTATATAAATGAGATCAGATAAGGAGCAGGAAATTCAAATGTATTTGGGTTTCCAAAAAAATACTTGCTAACATCCATTGCAAGAACATACTAGGAAGTTTAATAACAGAGGGAAAAATAATGTTTGGTCATGGATTAGAAACTGGCATAGTAGAGACAGAGATGAATGGAGATAAAGTCATTTCTTAACACGAAAGGAGCAAAATACGTGGATACTGTGACTGGTATCATGACGTGACTTGTCTGGTGTTCCTCTGTGTACAATTGGGAACATTTTGAGTTCAGCCTAGGTAAAGAAAACCCATGTTGTTCAAAAAGCATTAAGATAATTTCATAGAAAATGACTGCATTATTTTCCATTTTACAAGTTTGGAAGTTTTCTATTCTTTTTTAAGGTTTTTGTTTGTTTGTTTTTAAATCAATCCCATTTTTGGTGGAGGTCTGTCAAAAATATTTGCAGATGCTGGAAGGAAGATGGAAGGAAGAACCTGAATGTCCAATTTCTTCTCGTCTAGTATCTCTGTTCCTTCCACACTGCTCTTTATTTTTTTTTTCCCCATTTTGCTACTTACAGGAAAAAGAAAATGGAAGAAGAAAAAATGGGCCATTTCCAACCAATGATTCTTTAAAAAAGTCCACCAAGCTCTGCAGCAGTAAGCATGGATGCACAGATATTAACCCAGTGGAAGAATGGGAGGAGGAGTGGATCCCTTCATTGCCACACTGACTCGCTCACAGCCTGCCACTGCCTGGGGCCATGGTGGTTCCTCTTGTAACACCATCAGTCAAATGCTGGTTTCCAGAGGAGCCTGACCTGCAAACACCCTGAAACCACTGAGTCACTCATTAAAACTCACCCCCATCCTGCTAGCCTGTATGGAGGCTGGAGCTATTTTCTAACTACAGTGAGAGAAACTTCATCAGTTTGGTGCTGCATCTGGTGGTCAGGCTCACTGCTCTGGTACCCTTGAATTTATGTCCATCAAAGGCAGAGATGCCCAACATGAAATCCTGTGTATCAACGTGCTTCACCTCAGCTAGCAGGGCTTGTGGTGTCTTGTATGTATATATATATATATATACATATGTATATATATATTTGTCTAAGAATTTCTCCTTAGCTGCTGAGGAGTGTGAGTTTTTGGTTTTAAACCCAGTGGTTCCTCTTCTCTCAGGACTCTGGCTCAGCAGTGTCTTCCCCAATTTAATGACTATTTTCATGCACTTTGGAGCTGTAAAAAAAGTCCAGGTTTTCTAAACAACTAACCATTTGCACAGAAATCCAGTCACATCCAGGGCCACATCAACAGCAGTGTAGCCAGCAGGTCAACAGAGGTGATTCTTCTCCTCTGCTCTGTTTTCATGAGACCCCACCTGGAGTCCTGCATTCAGCTCTGTGGCCCCCAGCACAAGAAAGATGTGGACCTGCTAGAGTGTGTCCAGAGCCTCTTCTGGAACCATGAACACATTTCTATGAGGAAAGATTGAAAGAGCTGGGGCTATTCAGCCTGGAGAAGGGAAGGCTCCAGGGAGACCATATTGCAACCTTTTATAAAGGGGGCTTATAAGAAAGATGGAGAAAGACTTTCTTACCAGGGCTTGTAGTGACACCACAAGGAACAATCATTTTAAACTGAAAGAGTGCAGATATAGAAGAGATATTAGGAAGAAATTATTTACTCAGAGAGTGGTGGGCACTGGCACAGGTTGCCCAGAGAAGCTGTGGATGCCCCATCCCTGGAGGTGTTTAAGGCCAGGCTGGATGGGGCTTTGGGCAGTCTGGTCTGGTGGGAGGTGTCCCGGCCTATGGTGAGGGGAGCTGAACTAGATGATCTTTAAAGGTCTCTTCCAGCTTAAACAGTACTGTGATTCTGTGATGACTCTAGTAAAGTAGTAAGAAACAGTGATTAGCAGGGGAATCAAAAAGGGGGCTGATAGCTATGGATTGAACAAAAGCTTTCCCAAAGCAGCTAAAATGGAGACAGTCAGCCCAAGCCAAGAAAGAGGTGAGGGCAGTCAGTGTTATATTTCCTCCTCCCCCTTGTGTTGCTCTGAGCTGTTGCTCCACGCTTCCCCTGCTCCCAAGCTGTGGACAGCCTTTGGACAGCACAAGCTGTAGCTGGTGCCATGGCATCATCCAGGCACCACGCTCCTTCCTGGAGAACTGCGTCCTCTGGTTTCCCCCGTGGTCCTGCTGGCACTGGTGCAGCAGGCAAGGGTGAGATGTGACCACACACCTTGGTGCTGGGCTCCCCCAGGTCGGCAGAGCTGTCTGAAAAGACACTGGAGAGGGCTTCAGCGAGGAGCTCTAGGCGTGAGTAAATGTCTCAAAGGCAGGGATAACCTGATGCTAGAAATGAACAAATAATTTGTAATGAATAATGTATTGATGATATTCATCTTTTTCTGATTACAGATTGTCCATGAACAAGTCACAGTTTATCAAATATTCACTTTTCAAAACAAGAAATTACCGTGAATAATGCATGAGGTACAACTTGTTCTTGTGTTACTTGCTTAAATATTTAATACCAAAAATATGAGTTGTTTTGATTGAGCACGTATGCCATGTGGTGCAGCTCTGTTACACCTGGGCATGGTACCATGCCCATGAGTCAGGTGCATGGTGCGATGAGCAGCATTCGAGGTGTTTTCTAGAGGATTTTGTCTCCAAAGTGTCCTGCGGCATAGATGCTTTCTCGTGTGTACCCAACAAAAAGCGCAGATGGGTTGGAAGTGAATCCAGGAAGCTATGGCCAAATCAGAGAAGAATTGTTAGAGCTTTCCTTAATGTACATGCTGGGGACACGTTTAACTTTTTGCTCTCAGGGTTTGCTCTGGTCTGTATCAGAACATTCACAGACTTCCCCAATGGTTTCCCCAATGCATGGTGAAACCATTCTGAATCCTCCTCCTCTTGTAAATCTTGCATTGTGATGTTTTTCATGGATGCTGAAATCAAGCAGGGTTCTCCCTCCTGCCCTTTTCTCCTGTTCAAGAGACAATTCATTTTGGGCTTTCTGGTTCCTCACCTGTCACTCTAATCCTCAGGTATTAATGGCTCAGCCCATCCCCTGAGCACCTCAAGATGGAGTTCATCATGCTACCTGATTTCAAGATATTTATCTTCTCCTAGTACTCTCTATGCAGAGAATTCGGAATTTACTCCGTTACTTGCTAGTATTATTTGTGCTATTTTCCTGCTTACTGTTGTCTCTGTCTCTCACATTGGACCTGTTTCACTCCTATAAATAAGAAAAATGTTATTGGAGCAGAACCTTGATCAAGAACCTGCCGAACTGCTGGAGACCACTGAAGTCTGGATCCTCATTAAAATATTTTTTTAGAACACTCCTGCTCTGTCTTTCTTACTGGGTACTTCACTTTCCACAGCCCACCTTCTGGAGAATGCCATGTCATTTTCTGTCATTCTGCTTAAAACAGGGAAAAATGACTGCCTCTGCATATGCTGCATTAAAACAGTGTGGAAAAAGGGCATTGGACAGGCTAATTCTGCAAAAGATCAGCTAAGTATATGCTTGTATATACTTGTATATGTTTGTAATAGCAATATCATGTTTGCTGACTAGTGAGGTTTTCCAGAAATCCTTGTTGTAAGTGTATTTCTCAATTGCAGGATGAAT
>CM021797.1:20605915-20637630 GCA_011076525.1 Nettapus auritus
TTTTTTTTTTTTTTTTCCTAGGTTTTGGAGAATTTTGGTATATCTAATGGGTTTTAGTACCATGTCCTCTATCTGCTGCAGTGGAGCATGTGAAATGGGATGCATTCATCTGGTTGCCATGTGTGTCCATTCCGACTCATTGCACAATGTGGGGATGAGGACATGACCAAAACAGAGCATGCGGGAGCACAGGATTTTTCTGGTCAACATCATCAGACTGCTCAGATTGGTGAATGAATGTAGGGATGGGAAAGGCTCTCAGGACCATCAAGGCCAGTTGTTTCAGGGGGAAATATTATGCTTCCTGTTTCTAATCACATGGAAGTATTGCTTATGGTATTGCTCCTACAGGAAGGTAGCTCCTGAACTTCTTGTTTTCAGCTTGTATTTATTCTTGGTCAAAGGATACCCTCAGCCACCCTTCCCTCCTTCTGAGGAGAAGAACTTGCCAGAAATCCTGAGGCCAGTTACAGGCAGAGCTGAGAATTGAAAAGAGCTTCTCAGCTCAGTGCCTGATTCACCCAGTTTCATTTTGCATTATGTAAGGAAGCCAAACAAAACATCAGTCTTATTTAGTGTTCTGTATCTCTGGGATGCGCTGATTTCATCTGAGGTGGCACAGAAACTTTTTTTTTTTTTTTTTTAACCTTAATTTAGTCATTTGAAAAAGTGAAAAAAAAAAAAAAAAAAAAAAATATTATTTTAGCATCTTTTTTGCTTTCATGTCTTTTTTATGCTGGCTCCTAAAAACTAGAGATTCATCAGCCTTTTAGTTATGACATGAAGCCTTCATCAATAATCCCTGCTAAGATTCAAAGCATTACAGAGCTTAGATGAGAAATGAGTGGTTTGAGTTTTTTATTTTTGAGTATTTAGATTTATTTTGTACACAATCTGATAAAAAAGTTGACATCACAATCTCCAGTGCTGAGTTTTCCCCATTATTATCACTCTCTCTGGTATATTTTTACCTTGAAATGTCTGTACATGAAAAGTTTGCTAGCTAAGAGGTAGGTATTCAGTTCAACAGTGCTTTCCCATGTGCTATCGATCTGCTTCAAAGAAATTGTTTTTGTTTCAGGGGACACTGCTGCTCACCTTACAGGAGAAACTAATTTTAACCTAATCGTTAAAATTTGCATGTAAAGTACATATTGCAATTAGAGTGCCCAATATTGATGAAGGGAAAAGACTTTGGGGTCTGGGGTTTTGTGATACTTCAAGGAAGGTGGAAAGAAATGCCTTCATCTTGATTTCCTCAGGGCAAAGAGTGGGGGGGAGGGAAGAAGGGAGAGAAAGATCCTCATATAATATGAGTAGAGGAGAGTGGCCACTGTGTCTTTGGTGAGGGGTGTTTTGTGAGGCAGATGCCATACATGAATCTCTCTCTCACTGCAACATTTTTTTACATTGGAAAATCAAACCTAATACTTGCCTTACTTCAATCTTTTTACAGATGAGGTGATAAAAAAAATCATCACAATTCTGCCCAGGATATTGCCAGTCTGCTCTTCTTGAGCATCGCTGCACATCAGCTGCCACATAAGGAGTAACCAGCCCTCATTTTCTGCTGGCCACAAAGCAGAAACAGTGTGACAGCACTGCAACCAGTGGAAAAGGCTGGGATTTCAAATGTTTTTGTATGACTTGGTTGCAGAAATTAAATTTAAGAAAAATGGAAAGAACATTTTATTTCATCTTCATTCTATATCATTTGATTTTGATAAAACTGAAATTGTTTCATTTTGAAGAGGTCAGTGTTACCTTTGGATTGGCTTTTCCATTGCATTGTCTTTCAGATGGCACATGCACTTACACCTTTGCTGAAAGCTTGGACTCCACCAGCTCTTCGTTTCCCAATGAAAAACAAGTCTACTGGAACATTTTCAACACACTTTGCTAGACAGGAAATGTATGTTCAAGATTAAACCCATGATATTGTGAAGAAGGAAGAATTTATCTCTACTAGTATCTATCCATGGCGGGAGTATCTCAGTGTGCATGAGGGATTTTAACCTGACTGCCAGGACACTATTAGAATTAGAATAGTTCAGTTGGAAAGGACCTACAAAGATCACCTAGTCCATCTGCCTGACCTCTTCAGGGCCAACCAAAAGTTAAACCATGTTATTAAGGACATTGCACAAATGCCTCTTGAACACTGGCAGGTATAGGGCATCAACCACCTCACTAGAAAGCCTGTCCCAGTGTATGACCATCCTCGTGGTAAAGATGTTTTTCCTTATAGCCAGTCTGATCTATTTAGGAGAAAAACAAATGGCAATAAAAGACATGGAAAAGATGTATAAATGTGGCTCCTGCTCATGGAGGAGACAGTGGGGAAACTGTTTGTTGGGAAGATTCAGTTCAGCTTGCTAGTTGTGATTCAATCAGAGGAGGGTCAGGCTGGGTGTTAGGGAAAGGTTCTTCACCCAGAGGGTGGTCAGGCACTGGGACAGGCTCCCCAGGGCAGTGGGCACAGCATCAAGCTGCCAGAGTTCAAGAAGCATTCGGACAATGCTCTCTGACACGTGGTCTGATTTTGGGGGGGTCCTGTGTGGAGCCAGGAGTTGGACTTGATGATCCTTGTGGGTCCCTTCCGACTCAGGATATTCTGTGGTTCTATTCTATGATTCCATGATTATATCCTCACCAGTGGCAAACTACATTAAACTTTTAAAGATGCTCCTTTTATAAAGAGTTCAAGGGTGAAACAGTTTGCAGTAGCAGGTCATGAGACCAAAAAGAGAGGCAAAGACATTACTGTAGATGACTGTGTAAAGCAAGCAGTGCCTGGGTGCTGGGATGGGATCATCTGCACTATGAAAGTTCACACAATGGCCCCAGACACTGGTGTTCCCTCCTGCCTAGCAGGGTTGTCTAGGCTGTGATACTTAAGAAAATACCCTAGCAAGAAGAGAATAAAGTCAGCCAGGTCTTCTGACGTATCATCTAGTGTCTATGCTTGCCATGCTTACCTTCAAATGACACACAGATCCTTTGTGTTGATACTTCTGTTTCAGTTGCATTAGTCACCTGGCGATCACCTGGCTCCAAATCAGGAGGTTCTGCAATGTGGCTCCTTGGGTGCCAAGGGCATGGGATGGGGTGAGGAAAGGCCAGCTGACCCTGCAAGTGCATGCAAGGGAACAGTGGAGGAAGTTGCAGCCCAGCTCAGCCCCTACCTGGCACAGTATTCATGGCCATTTGGCTACTCACAACCGTTGTGTTTATTCTGTTTTCCCATGAAAGAGCATGGCCCTGGGCCCCGTTGTAGCCTGAGCTAAAGAGCCAGAGACCTCAACTCAGTCCAAGGCTGCATGTTCCCCTGTGAGAAAGCAGCAGCACCCTCTCACAACAGACAGGTTTTCTGGCAACACACTGCACATTACTGAGTCTACAATAATATCCTGGAAATTACACTTAAATACCCTGGAACAGGCAGATCAGTACTCACAGAGGTGCTCTTGGGAGACCAAATAAGGCTCTCTGTCTGGAAGATTGTCATCTTGGGAGCACCTTTATCAGAGATGGGTTTTATCTCAGAAGTTGTCAGTTCATCAGCCCCACATCTGCTTTAGGATACATGGGATCCCACCCTGGTGGTGAGAATTTCTCTCCTTTCTCTGCTAGGGGTCCTTGGGGTGACTAATCCATCTGCAGGTATCTGCATTTGACCACATTAATATCAGACCACACCTCTGACCTCAGTGAAGCCTCACTGCTACACTCGCTGCTGTAAGTTAACAGAAAAGAGGAAAGGAAATGACTACAGAAATTTTCACTTATAAGTGAGAAGAAAGCAGTGTGTGCTATGCCTGTTACAGAGGACTTCTGTCAGTATTGCAATGCTCAGTACCCTAAAAATGCCTAAAATAGAACTGATTCAAGACCTGTTTAAGTTAGTGGAAGATTTCCATTTTGAAAGGCTTTGGGGTGAGGTCATAGGTGGGGATTACTGAATAACTGACCCACAGAAACAGATGAGGGTGGCAAAGGATATGTTCCTGATGAGGGAGGAGTGAGGTGCATGGAAGGCTGTTCCAGAGCACCAGAGCATCCAGAGAGAGGAGCTCATGTCTGAAGCATGCAAAAGCAACATGTCAGACAGAATGGAGTTGGGAAGCAATAGGAGCAGAGCTTGGTCACTGTTTTAGTGAAGGAGGAAGGGTCTTGATGTAGTCTCATTGCTGGACAGTGGTCTGGGGGCTGGTAGGGTCATTGGCTGCCTTCTTACCCCCAGAAAGACTAATGAAAGTCTGGAGCACTCTGGTTAGCAGTCATCTTCCTGCAGATTCCCCTAAGCCCATCAAACCATGTCAAACTGTGTGGGTGAGTTGGACATCATGGAAGTGGGGAAAGCAGAACTGGCAACCTATTTTTCCCTGAGTTTGTGCTGTTTTTTCATTACATGAGCAGGTGTTCCCTGCTCCCACCCCATACATGTGAAACTTTCATCTAAACATCTCTGCCCAACTGCAAGTCTCCTGATTTATGTGATGTTAAGGGATTCATTTTGCTTCACAAGTGTCTAAAAGGTATGACCTCCATGCCACAAATGGCTGAATGAGGTGGCTTGTCTGCAGATCAGTCTTTCATGGATGTCTTCCTGCTTATCTCATTTCCTTGAGCTTTACTTTAGGTAGGATGAACCAACCCTGCTAAGGAAAACTTATGGTTTGTGCTCTGACAGCAGATGATGCTTTTTAATGGATTCAGTCTACTTCACAGCAGGGTCAGTAGTAAAAAATTCACCTGTATCATGAATTATATATAAACCTTTGGTTTATATCTGTTTGTTTAGAGCAGAATGGTGGACAGAGAATTGCAAATTTGCCCAGCCTGAAGAAGGCAGGTTTGTAACTACAAGGACAGCAGTCCCTAGAGCCCGCTTCTGCTTACATGAGGGGAAAAGACTGTCTCATTTTAAGGAAAAGGACATGAAGAAGGATTAAATCATTTTGTGCCAAGTCTTAAGGCAGGAGTGAGCGAGTGAGAGGCTGAAAGTGATGTTTTCATTTCACAGGGAGCTGGAAGCTTCCTTCATCTCTCAACCCAAAATATTGAGGTTTCTTCTGGTTAAGGTGGTATCTACCTCTTTAATAGGACTGTGACTCAGAGAGCAGGTGACGGCTGTTTCTTTCTGTGTATAGAACTATAATCCTTCTCAATTATCAAAGACATAAATTACTATTATTTCCTTACCAGATCGAACATCTTCCTTAAATATGTGAAAGAAAAATTGTAGGTTGTCTAGAGTATTTTCCTCTTGGAAAAACTGCCTATTCTTAATATACAAGTTCAATGAAAGTTCAAAAGTTTATCAGTGCAAAGACTGTATTCTAATAATTTATCCGCCAGCTTCTTAGCTCACATTTTGATACTGTACTTTGAATAGGAAGACATTTTTTTACTGCCTTAAAAAAAAAGTAATCAAACAACACTTTTCACAGGCCTATCATAATATCTATTGATCATAATCAAACTACAGATAGCTTTAGCATTACAGGGCTCCTGTGCAGGAGAATTTGTCAATCACCAGTACAAATGGATGCTGACTGTCATGGGATGTTGTTTTCCTCGGCCTATATAACTCCACCAGTTTTCAGCCTATGAGGAACTGCCAATGAGGAAGTTTGCAGATAAATCAGATAGACTTTTTTTTTTTTTTTTTTTTTAGGTGAATCAGGTGTTTTCACACTTGCCGGGCTCAATGACCTTCACAGGTTAATATAAGGGCTATCAGATGAAGTCTCAGTGCTATTATTAGTATCTTTAACAGCTTGCTCTGGAAAAGTTAGGTATCAAAGAGTGGGAAAGAATAAAGCACACATCTTTATGAAGTGGGGTGAAAAATAGAGTGGTTCAGTATTATGGACCTGCCAGGTTATCCACAGTACCAGGAAAATGTTGAAATGATTAACAAAAACTGATTTTTGTGAGAAAACATGAAGACCAGTAGAAGCAAGGATAAATTTGTCACGAATAGATAATGCCAGTCAATCTAATGCCACTGAATGAATAGCTTCCAGAAAAAGATACAGGAGTGATCCAAAATTTTGATTTTGGGGAGATTTTCATGCTATTTCATGTAACTCTTATATAAGCAAATTACAAATGGCCCGGATGGAGCAGTCGCTAAGATGAGAGGCAATATTATTTGAGTGACAAGAAACAACCAGGATCCACTACTAAAGGAAATTTTAGGGGATGATGTTCTGTAGAAGTCTGTCCTCAGTCCTCTTCTCTTCAATGTTTTCAATATCATGTTACATGGGGAATAATTAAGCATGCTTATAAATTTTCAGTGGGTCAGTCACTGAGACTGACCACAGATAATTTAGAAGTTAAAATTAAAAATCATCCTGACAGTTGGTGAAGATGCTCTGAAAAACAGTGTCAATAATGTAAAATGCAAGGTACTATTCTTGGGGAAGCTTCATCAAATAAACATAGGATAGAGAACAGCTGGCAAAATACAGGTTCTTCATCAAAGCATCTGGGGACTGTTGTGAATCATGAGCTGAGGAAGAGGAAATAATTGCAAAGCAGCAAAAGTTATAGTAGTGTAAACAGAAATACAGAATGTGTGAGAATCATTCCACTCTGTTCAGCCCCATTGACCCCAAACTGCCTTGGACAGCTGAAGGGTTGTTTCCCATGCTGGGTAACGTCTTTTGGAAAACATGTGGATCAACAGTAGAAAGTCCAGAGGAGACCACTAAAACTGACCCTTTCTAGAATAGTCTAGAAAAGAAGTGAACAAACCACTTGACATTATTTTAGCCTGTGTTGCAAGAGACCTAGAGAGGAACCAATCCTAACAATCAGCAATACAAAACTGCAGAAGAGAATGATATGTTTACCACATGCATGATAGTCAAGACAAGTCTTATGCTTAAACTGGAACAACTTAAATTCACAAGATGTTAGGAAAAGAATGCTACTGGGAAAGATAAAGAAGGACTGGAATAGAAAGACTGAGTTATAAGGAAGATAAGGAAGGACTGGGATAGAAAGATTTATGTTTGAACAGAGACAATGTGATACAATATGAATAATCAGATATGATACATACGCCGATTTTTAATGTCACAGCGTATAATATGGACACAACTTTCTGGAAATCTGTCAGATTATTTATTTTGTGACCTGCTAGTCTGGCTTGTCCCCACAGAGTAGGAACAGTGGACTTGGTGCTCAGCAGGACAAAGCCATTCTTACAACTATGTGGCTTCCTCTTTCAAGACAGTAAATGATGAGGAATCACCTTCTCCACCAGGGTCAGAAACTATTGAAAAGGCCAGGTGAGACTGGTACAGCACTAAGCAGCTGCATAAAAGTTCAGGGAACCTTCAGTGGCAATGGTTCTGCAGCAATTGTGCATCCCGCACCCTCCCTATGGGCTGCTGGCTGGTGGAGTTGTGCACTTAGAGAAGGAACGAAGATGTCACATAGTGGCAGCAGCTACTCTGTAAGCAAAAACAGAGAAGAAACTCCATTATAAGCCTAACTATATTTGTTCCTCTCCTGGCCTTAGTGATCTCAAGCCTGACAGAGTTTCCTAACTCCAGGTATAGCCTATCTACAAAATTTGTGAAAAATCAGACATGCTTTCTTGAAATGGAATTTTAAAAACTTGCAGCTGATCAAAGAAGATAACTAAAGAAGTGGATTCAGCACAGGTCCCCCACAGGTGGCAGCTCCCCCCAGACCCCTGCTCCTGCATGGGCTCCTCTCCACAGGCTGCAGCTCCGGCCTGGGGCCTGCTCCTGCGGGGGCTCTCCATGGGCCGCAGCCTCCTCCAGGCCACATCCACCTGCTCCACCGGGGGCTCCTCCACCCACGGGCTGCAGCGTGGAGATCTGCTCCGTGTGGGACCCATGGGCTGCAGGGGGACAGCCTGCTCCACCAGGGCCTCTCCCTGCACAGGCCGCAGGGGAACTGCTGCTGCCTGCCTGGAGCACCTCCTGTCCTCCTGCTGCACTCACCTGGGGGCTGCAGGGCTGGCTCTCACCCCTCTATCCCAGCTGCTGTAATGCAGCAGTTGTTATTTTTCCCCCTTTCTTCAATCTTTCTTCCCAGAGGCCTAACCAGCATCACTCGTAGCTGAGCTCTGGCCAGCAGTGGGTCCCTTTTGAAGCCATCTGGAGTTGGCTCTGCTCTGACACGGGGTAGCTGCTGGGCTCTGTTCACAGAGGCCACCCCTGCAGACCGTGTGCTACCAAGCCCTTGCCACTGAAATCCAATACAAAAGGTCAGACAGTGGATGCACACAAAGTGCCCCTGCAAGATACCATCCTGAAAGTGTGATATGTGCCAGAAGAAACTTTAGTGGCATCTCTACTGTGTGCATCGAGGCTGGGATTACAGAGGTACCTAAATGAACAGGATTTTCAAGGGGGTTTGGCTGTCTAATACAAATTGGAAAACACATGCCAGCTTCAATAGCATGCATTCAATATCACTGAAAAGCTCTGATTGTGAGGGTGCTTGAAAGGCCTGTTTTTTTGTAACTAAGAAAGGTGACTAAGAAGGGGCAAGATAAAACTGTAGGAGTCAGGGACTGGTTTACAGAAAGAAGGTAAGAGTGCCTGTGGTCTCTGCAACCTCCAGGAAGAAGAAAGAGATATTCTGCTAATATTCAGCAAGAGTAAAGGTGGAAACGTGACTAAGGAAACCTCCAAGGAAAATATTTTTAAAGGTACCTGTATTTCTGAGGATATCAAGAATTTCCACGGATATCAGTTATCTAAAATAACAGCAGCAAATATCTTGGGAGGGGCATTTAATCCAATAGAAAAGTGCATGTAACCTTTATAAACATCATTGTATCAGATGAAAGAATCTACTGCTTGATCTAGCATGTCAGCCCTGGGTTCTGAGCATTACAGGGCTTTTCTAGCTTTGTTGCAAGTTCTTGGGCATGTTGGTTTCTATATCTCATTGACTTCACATAGTCCACAGATACCTTTCATGGAGAATGGTTGTCATCTCTTCCCTTTCAGAGAGCTAGTAAAGTGTCATGTTCCTTTAATTGTCAGATGAGAGTCTTGTAAAAAAGTGTTTTAAGATCAAGAATCTTTCTTGTTTATTTTGTGTATGATTACCTCCCTTTTTTTTTCTGTATCATCTCTCCACCAGAGTAGATTACAGCACTGCAATGACAGAACCCAATGTTAAGAATATTTTCCCAGTATAAAACAAACAACCAAACAAACAATCAAAACCTGAAAACCTGCCTTCCCATCACTGTCCCCCTCCAATAAAAATAAAAAATAAAAAATAAAAAAATAAAAAAATACCCCTGAAACTAAAAACAAGCATATAATTTTAACATATAATGGTTTAAGAACTTTTACAGTATCTGATAAACTGTTATAGATCTGGATGATGCCACTAGTAATGAAGAATTCACGTGTTTTAAATGCACAGCTTATATTCATAGGACCATAGATGACCGGAGATCAAAAACTACTATGAAACCTTTAGACTGCCATTTTGGAATTACATTGATTAGTAGGCCAGAACAGTTAAACCAATTTTAAAGAACAAGAAATCTACCAACATATATATATTTACATTTGCACATACAGTATATGAAGTTGGGTTGAATATAATAATTTTCCCTCAACAGTATGTATAGATACACAGTTCCTACATTTATTTGTGAAGAAGTCTTTGAAATGTATTCATTGAAACTAATTATAGAGGTCTTACACTTCTCTTCATTTAATGCTATAAAATTAATGGCCCTTCATTTTTACCTCCAGTGCAAATGATCATGTCATCTCCAACTGCATGAGGCTCTTTTTTCTCAGATGCTGAATATGATTAGTTTTCTTTAAGCAGAATTAGAGCATGTGATTCTCTGAGGTTAGGCAAGAGTGATGTCTCTTGGTGTTATTTCAAAGGTTTTTTATGATGTAGTATGCTTAACAAACAGGATTTCAGAAACGCACACTGCAAAAATGTTAGACAAGTGAGCTCTAGAGGTTGTGGCCTTAGGAGAGCACAGACAAAAACAACAATGGCAACTCATAAATCTCCAGCATCTTCAACTGAGATTAGCCAGACATTACAAAAAACACTTGGAAGAACAGAGGAGTATAGCTGCTTCTGAAAGAATATGCCATGCAGTTTGAAAATGTTTCTGTAGAGCTCCAAACAGCTCCAACACAAGTCAATGGCTTTAATGATTTTAATGGGAACTGATTAAAGCCTTAACATATATATATAATTTTATTTTTTTTCAAACAGTATTCTATATTTGCCTGTGAGATAATTTCTTAAAAACCAGACAGGCATCATCTAATTTTCCAGAAGCTAGACCTCTAGGCTCAAACCAGAGAGACGTGAGTGCTAACAGCAGATATTCACTTTCCTCCATTTTGGTTGTCAATCAACTGCTGGTGCATGAGGGGACAGAGCAGACACCTACCATCTGAGAGTGAAAAACAGACATAATTTTTAGCATGTGTTTCTAGCTGTCAGATCTTCTGCTTGCAAACCTGGCAGACAAATGCTGCAGTCATAAAAATAATTTGTGATTGAATGATTTAAGATACATTCTCTCTAGGAGTGAACTTAGAGTAACTGTCTACTTTCTTTAGATAAGAGGGATGCTGACTGAAGGATATTGTTGAGAAGAATACAAAAGAAAAACAGCAACAAAAGGAGAGCTGAAATAATGAAAGAAGATGCATATTTTAAACACCTACACTCAGGTGTTTTGATCCCAGGGTTACTGACACAGTGCTTGCTAACCCCAGAACAAGAGATAGCCTGAGGTCTGTGCAGTTTGCCTGGTGATATCTCCCCTTGAAATTTTAGGCCTTTGGCCACTGTAGCAGAGAGTATGGAAGAGCTACCTTTGTGGCACAACCTCCTAAACTCTCTCATCAAAGTCAGAGGAGTGAAGCAGACATTGTTCATATCTGGAGAAGAACAACCAGGGATGTTAGTGGTTCTCCATTGGCTCTCTGGGAGACCTTGGCCTCTCCAGAAGATAACCCAGGCTTCAGAGGTTGTTGTCTACCTTTTTAGCTACTTATGTTATTTGCCCATTGAGACTCAGAGGAAACTTGAAGTTCTTCCAGCTATTAAGGACCCAATGTTTTTCCCTTTTGTTAGAACAGGTGGCTGACAGCAAGTGACCTGCTCCATGGCTGGCCAAAGTTAGCTCAGTAACCCCAGTCCCTCCAAGGGCCCCTTTTCAGCAGTCAGAGGCTGGCCCTTTTTTTTTCCTTCCTGAGTGGAATACCATATCCACCAAGCCACCAGAAAATCTGGATGAATGCACTCCTTGTCCTACAGCCTGGAGCTATGACAGGAGCACAAGTCTTTGGTGAGCAGGAGGGGACCCAGTGTTAGGGTAGCGGTTGACACACTCAGCTGTTAGAGAAGAATTGGGAAACTGGGACAAGAATAAAACCCACTTAAGTCTTTTACTGAGATTTCAGTGAGCAACTTCTAGGTATCTATGTAGGAGTATAAAACTATGAACAAAGTATCTTGGAGAAGTATGAAAAGTTTTCTGCCATTTTATAGCCAATAAATTAAAGAGATACTGCCAACCATCATTGCATTGAGTTAAAGAATACAAGGCAAACCAGAACTACAAAATAGTTTGTGACCAACCTGGGAGCATGTGCGAGCTACTTTAGCAAGGTTTGTGTTCAGCTGATATCCTCCAAAAACCACTGCATATTCCCAATGTGGAGTGAAAACAAAGGGTTTTGGTTATACTCAGTGTCTGGGCAATTATAGAAATATAAGCACAGCAAGTTGCCACAAACAAGTGCTTTGTATAAGCAGAGCTAATCACAAAGCTTATTCTTTTCTTATTCAAGCAAGATGGGAACTCAAAATCACCCATTTAAAACGTAATAAGATTAGGAAAAAGACAGTGCTTCTAAATTTTGCCTTACAGTTTTCACCTAACAATTTTTATCTTCTTTTTCAAACTGGGGTGTTGAAAACAAGTAGTCTGGGAGTAGGGTATGCCCATTTGCTAGGAACAGAGCAATGTTTTTTTCTGAAAGGCTATGCAAGAAAAGACGATTTTCTGTTTCTTATTCCCTAGCACGCCTGCCCAACAGAAGTGTCCTGTTGCTGTCAGGAGTGATTCTGAGCCAGACCAAGGGCTGTTCACACAGACAAAGCACCGAAGATCATGAGGAAAAACTCCCACCGCTGCCCATGGGTAGATATATTTCTTGTGGAGCATGGGTGTCTGTTTGAAAGTTCAGAGCATATGCTCTGTGAGTAGAAAGAGACTTCAAATTTCAGCCCTACGTGTTACCATGCTGGCATGGTCCACAGGCAGTCAAATTCACTTTGCCTTCATCTTCAGGGAGAGATGCTACAATTTCACCTTGCACCCAGTCCTTTCAGAGACCACCTCAGTGCCCATGTTTGAAATTGCAGGTGAGTGTTTGGGGAACATTTCTGCCACCTCAGAATAGATGTTCTCTCTTCCTTGGAAAGCCGGACTTGAGGACTGCAATCTTCCCAGGACAGCTACAGTTTTGGCCTTTCTGGGGTGTTTTCTTTACTTTAGCAAGGCATGCTATATATAGCGTGCTACTGTGTGAACACAGTACAGACCTCTCCCTATTAGGTCAACTCCTGTCCTAACCAAATACTGGTAAATATTTTTATCTCATCTCCTGTAATGTTGTGTTTGACTCTTAGTTAAAGAACACCTGTAGCAGCTGGTGACTCTTCACAATTGGTTGGTTGCTGAGAAGGCTTCACCTGTGTCCCTTTCTGCTTTGGTACACCTCTCTCAATTTCTTTCAGCTATCAAAACTCAAACTAGTACACTCACTTATTTTGCCTCTCCACAAGCGCTAGACAGCGGAGGCACTTAGCTCTAAATCTCTACACTATGCACTTTGAATAGTTTTTAATTGCCTTTTTGTTAAAATTAAAGGTACATTTTAAAACATCAACATCAACTTTCACACTCCAGCCCCTATACAATTCTTCTTTGCTACTAATCCTTTCTCTGCTTTCTCAGTTCCTGCTATCACATCTCTTAGGATCATTGCAGTCTCCATGCATTAGTCCCAGACTTCTCAAAACTGAGTTATTTCATTCTGCCTAGGTCTTGTTTGTATAAATGACATATTTATTCTCTTATCCTTACCTGTCTGCCTCTTATACATGTTCTAAAATACGTATATATCTCTACATATGTATATTGCAATCCTGCAAGCAATTATTATACTCCAAGCAGAAAAAAAAATAATAGAGAAAATTAGAAGTATTTTGTACCCAAAACGTTAAGGTCAGCTGATTTCATATGAGCCATGTGAAGATTATAATTTTGCTTTTTTAAAAAATATATGTATTTATTTATTTTCCCAGAGAATTGTAGACCTGTCCATGTTCACTTGGAAAGGCTAGATAGAGTCCTTCCATGAATTAGACAACAAATCTGTGCAGGATTTGAAGTGTGTCGCAAAATTTGAACTCAGGAGAGCAGGAGAATAGAGGTGGAGACACTTTTAAATATGCACTACACTCCTTGTTAGACAGGACTCATGAGAGTGTCCCAGGTGCTGTACCAGGGCATTCATTTTAACCAGAAAGAAGACTGCACAGAAAAGGTGAGAGTGACACTAAACGGTCTGAGAATGACAATAACATCCTGCGTAGGACAGCTTCAGGCCCAAAACTCAGCACAAGAGATCATTTTAGGATGTACTGGAAGGAAAGCCATGCAGATCACTTCTTCTGGATCTCTTTGTAGAGCATAGAACTGGACAAGGGATGCAAAAAAAAAAAAAAAAACAGGAAAGAAAAGGTGGTGGTGGTGGGAGAATAAGGGGGGGAAAAAAAGCAGTGAACTATTTCCAACATAATTTTAAAATTGTCTGGGAGCTGCCATTTTGTATTAACATTAGGCAAACCCATCTCTCTCATGTCTTTGTCCTTTCTACTCCCCATGGAAGAGTCTCTAGTAAATTACTAGGTTTCAAGTTCCAGATGATCCAGTTCTTATTTCTCTTCTTATTTGACTGTGCTGATGGTTATACAGAAAAAGACACAGAATTTGAATCTTCTGTGACTATCTCAGTCCTCTCAGACCTTTTCTACTGCTCGATTGTTGCTGCACTATCTAATAGAGACAAACAGGTATTCCCATGGGCCTAGAAACCTTTTAGCAGTACCAGCAGTAAGGTGCTATCCTGAGTAAATCACCATGCAGCATTCTGTAACACTGCACATACACCCTTTGGAAGAGAAAAATAGTCTGGAATATGCAGTAGCAGTCTTTTCTGTAATTGTGCTGGTTTTGGAACTGCATCCATCCAACAGCACAGATTATTTGACATGTCACAGATTATTTTATTTTGCCTTGTTCCGTAACAATTCCAGAGAAAGACATGATGAAGGAGGACCAAACCCAGTCAGGAGAACCTCCCTGTAGAGCTCTGTGGCCATTATCTGTCAGTAAATGAAAGCAGAGATGGTTTGACAAGAAGATGTTCAATGTCAGTTCATCTTCTCTTACAATCTGTCAGGCTTCCCGGTGATGCCAAAGAACCTTTCTGAGCCCAGGTAATATCTTGACCCTTGCAAGGTTCCCGTACAGCAATGCAAATGGTGGGGTAGGAGTGGGAAGGCTCTTCTGAGCAGGACCCATGTGCACACCTGCCTGTATCTGCTAGCAGGAAAGATTTGGAACAAATCTGCATTCATTTACATACAATAGCAGTAACTATCTTCTCATTCCACAATTATGCAGAAACAAAATCTCATGAAAAAGGGTCTTATATGTAAAATAGGTCTTATATGTAAAATCAAATATCTCCAGTATTATTTTGGTCATCATAAATTCCTTGGAGGGAGGTGAGGCATATCTATTGCACATTTACTACTTGCTGCTTGCCAGCATATCAAAGGTAATCGGAAAGGCAAATTGTTTTCAACATTAGCTGTTTTAATGCAGGTGTTCTGACTTTTTTTTTCTTCTAAAAAAGCCACAATAATGACCTAAATTTGCAGATACCTCCAGTCTCCTTGAACATCTATACTATCCTAATGCTGGTGAGAAGACCATTAAGAATTAATCCTGAATGCTACTGAACTATCTGACCCAATCCAGCAAAATATTTAATAGAATCACTTAGTTCTTTGAGCACATATAGATACATTGCAAAACTAAATTTTTACGGAAAGACCTTTTTTATTTTCTAAGTGGATATTTACTCAATAAAATGAAGATTTGTCTTTACTGAAACTGCTTACTTGAAATCAGCACCAAAAAATACACCTTGAAAATTGAAAAGTTTTACTTCTTTTCTATTTTCTGATCATTCTGATCTTTTCTTTTTCTGATCATTAAATATATATATATATAGGGGATTGACATAATCTTTATATTACACTGGAAATATTTTAACACCTTGCTGTCTTGCTCTGATCAATGTTTCTCTCCTCACTGTAGAAACATTTCAGCCAAGAAAAATATGAAGATAAAAAGGGATGTGTTATAACGTAAAAGCAAGTGAAGAGCCTTACAACTTTCAGATTAGTGAATTTTAATTTATTTGTATTACTAAATGTTATAGTAGTACCCTGGCCCACATCCGTAGCACTGGTTCCTTGAGTATAAAGTTCTACAGATTTTCTTGCTGGGTTGAGTGTTATCATTTCATTCTGCAATCCAAAATAGTGGACGGCTGCCAGTTTCTTTATGTATGTTGATTTGGGCCTGGTTACTCTCTGGGAACCTTTCTAGAAAGGTTCCTCTTATTTATTTATTTATTTATTTATTTATTCTTTTTTCCTTTTTCTTTTCCCCTTAATTATCTGTTTTAAGATGTTGATTCTGTTTTCTCTTTTAACTGTATAGACATCTTAGGCAGTAAGCACAGAGATATATACCTAAGTAATGTGATCTGTATTTACCTCCTACCTAAGGAAGTGCATACATTCATTTTACCTAACTGTTCTATTGCTCCTGCACAGTCCCTTACTTATTCCAAGAGAAAGACTGTAGTGATATCTTTCAAATGTATCTCCCCAGCTAGAAAACAAAGCAGCATGGAGAGATTTTTCTTCATCTGTATGGGGTTTTCAGTAGGGGAAAGAAGAGAGGAAGTCTGTCCAACAGGCAAAGCGGCAGAGCTGCTGCCCACAGGGGGACTTTGGAGCCTGGAGGAGTGGCAGAGCAGGCCAATAGCCATACCAGCACCACCTCCAACCATCCCAGCTCTAGGTCTAACTTTACCGACCCTTTAGGAAGCATTAATTTTAAGTGTCATGGATCAAAACAGATTATTTGCATTATAGTGTTTATTCCCTGAATTGGTCTGCAAATACCAGTCGCAGGTACTGCAGTTTAAAAGGTACATGAAGATGAAATGGCAGGGTAACACTGAGAGAAACCAATCACAATGGTATAAAATCAGATTCCTGTAATTTCAGGATAAAGGTTACACAAGAAAGTTTAAAATATCCACATATGAAAGAATTATCACTTTCAGGTCATTTTACAAACACATTTACACCATCAGCACCTCATTACTGATGTCTCTTGTGGGATTTGTACAGTTTCCAGGTACACTCATCAACGTGTGCTGAGATGATGACATCTGAACAGTTCCACTGCTTCCCTCCCTGTCCAGTGAGTGGCTTACCCAGCATTTCTTCCAAATCACCTTACACAGCGTAGCTTGAAAAAGTGACACTGATATCAGCAGACATAGGTTTCTTCTGTGAAACACTGACATCCAAATAAGTTTAAAATTTCTCCTGTCTCTGCTGCTGTCTTGGTGATGGTGTAAGTCATGAGTGAAGTAATAATTGACAGGTCTGGGCAAATGCAGCTTTTAAGTACCTGTTGAGAACAATGATGCCAGAAATAGCTTTCTAATACAATAAATATTAAATGGTTAAAAGAGGTATCAAATGAGTTGAGCTCTTGTCTTATATAGGAAGAGATAAAAAATGTCCATTTTTGCAGACATTTCCTATCTTGTGAAGCAGAGACATGCAGAAACTTGCACATCGTATTCTGTCATCAGTTAGTGGGGAAAGCAGCTGTCTTCAGTGGGGATATGTGGGTATAACTGAGGGCAGTACTGAGGTCTGTATCTCCAATCTCACTGAAAAATGTGTTAATTTAAAAATAAAACAAGGCTCTGGGAATTTTTCAGGATCCTATTAATTAATTTCAAAAGTTCCATTAGTTTGATGGAAGAAAGGCCATACACTATGATCATCTGCCAGCTGCTGACTTGTGGTTTTGAAGTAGATTTAGGGACCTCTGCATGTTGCCTCTGTCCCATTTGCTTTACTGAGGCAGCACAGAGCAACCAGAGAGGATAAAATGTCTTCCAAAGGCCCTCGCACATACTGGCTTGGATGTTTTCCATTGGTTCCACACCCCTGTCCTCAACTCTCAATGGAAAGGGCACATCAGATCCCAGTGGTGGGTTCTGCAGCATAGGGCCAGAATGGTAAGACACATCTTTTAGGAAAGTCCATCATCTGGTGTAGGCTACATCATGTTGCTTCGGCCACAGGAAAGGTTGATCACAAGGAAATAGGAAAATGGTCTCTTCTTTTTCATCTGCTCAGCTGCCCAGAGCAACACCTTTTTTTTTTATTATTTTATTTTTATTTTTATTTTTATTTTTATTTTTTGGCTGGGCACCCAATCCCACTAAGATTTCTTCCAAAACAGCATCATAAAAACAGTGTTGCTGGTTCCTGGGTTTGCCACATGTGAATGTTTCCCATATGCAATTCACTCAGTTCACAGGTAAAGCCCTGTCTTCCCTCAATCCTAAACTTGAAAAGCCAAATGAGTTTGACAGCCATTCTAGGCTACTTTTTCTTCAATCTGGTGATGATGTGAAAGTGAAAATTCAGAAGTTTTCATGGAAATACTATCTTACATATTTAGAAATGTAGTTGAACATGAAAGTTTCCTGAGAAGCTGACTGTCCACTGCAGGGAGCACAAGGAGTCACTAGCACCAGGGACCAGGACTTTGGAGGTGCACGGACAAAGCAGGAGGGAGCAGTGGCTGCTGCTGCTCTGGTTCCTGCTCCTGCTGAAGCCATTAGTCAAAGCATGGTGATGCCAGGCCCAGCACTGGGAGAAGGGGGACAGTCAGAATGGGGAGTTGAGGTGAGCCAACACTGGTGGTAGGATATAAGAAGCTGAGTGGCTACAGGTAGTAGCAGAGAAGGAATCACAAAAAAAGCAGAGAACAGCAGATCTTGAAGGTGTCCGTACTCATGCTGACTCTTGGCAGAGGTGAAGCCATGGAAACAAGAGCTGCAGAGGACAGAGGCTACCCACAGCTTTAGAGGAGGAAGGGGAGTCCTTCAACTCTATGGGACCTTGGAAAACTTTGGGATTGTGTAGAGAGCAGATGGTATGCCACGGGACACCACCATGTCAGCTGTAGTGGGAAAAATATGGGGACAGAGGCTGCAGGGTCTCTGACAGCATAGATTGTAGAGACAGATACTCCTGTTTTCAGGACTGGTGGTGCAGGATGAAAATTGAAGTATGCACAGCTGGGATTCAACTTCACAAATCTAGCTGCAGCCCAGCTACAGGCAGGAAGAAACTCTGATATCATCTTGATTTAATTTAAAAATAAGATATCTTTACCCAAGTGTCAACATTATCTAAAATATATCTGATATATCTTAGCAAATCTTTGTACTTAGGAGGTTAAGATGAGTTGTGTCCTCAAAAATTAAGAGTGGCTTAGATATATTGCTTTCCAGAGACAGAGGACTTCTGGCTGATAGCCATTTGTTAGCAAAATTTACCTCTAGATTCAGGAGTTTTCTAGTCACCAGCAAAGACCTCTTAATTTAATGGGTTACATAGAGGGTCCAGAGACAGTTTAGTGACAGATCACCACCACTCAATAGATAAAATAAAGAATAATAAAATCCAATATTCTCTTCACATATATCTTTAAAATCCCCAATTAATCAATAGCAATGAACAAAGTGACTACGTCAGGAATTACATGGGAGTCCATTCATTTTAACACTTGCCAGCTAACTCTGAAACAATACCACCAAAGCCATTTCATCAAGTATATGTGTATATTTCACTAACACAGCTTGATAAGAGAACAGCCAGGAAAGAAAGAGGTGCACCAATTTTACTAAGAGCCATTAAATAATGAAGATACCTGCAATACTACTCTTGGAGACTTTTCAAAGGATGTAGGCCACTGCCTTCCAAAACACCACTGCCATAATTAATTTTATATGTGCCCATGTCCTACATTAGACAGCACTACCTAAGTATTTTAAATTATATGTCTCCCTTGAATTCAATGAAGGCACAATGATACTGGGTTGAGGGTGATCAGTGCCCAAAGATGGTAGCAGTGGTGGGTGCACCCACCTGCTCTGCTGTGCCTGCTTTCCTGAGGCCTTCCAAATCACCCTTCTCTGTTGGGATATGGGCTAGCTGCTGAGTTTGCTGAGATACATTTCCCTTGGGTTGATAATTTCATGCTGCTTACAGGATAACCTTTTGTGATACTACTGCAGGCTGCAAACCTTGTTTCCCATTCCAGATGCTGGCAGAGCCATTTTGAAAAGTCAGATTCTTCATATGCATGTTGAGTTTTTTAATACAAGTGTATTTTGCTAGTTCTCAGGGACTCTCACCTGAGCTTCAAAGTGCACCAGCATTCCAGGTCTGGGTATTTTGTGGGGCAAAATGTTAGAGCAAGGCACCAGTGCTCACTGCTCAATGCAACATGCAGACTAGAGTCCAGCTCTGCAGCCTGCTTTTTGGGAGCTACATAATTTCGACCCTCTTCTTTGTTCCTTCCTCACATGTTAGTCTGAAATGCATGAGGGCAGCTGAATGTCAAATCCTGTGGTCTCAAATGCTCCTCAGGAATCTGGATCTGGGGGTTAAATCATGCATTCTGTGTGGTCTGCTGTGAACAGGAGGGGGGAATCCATACACAGGTACCTCTGTGTGTGAGTAAGAGTGGAGCAGCTGCCACCCCTGTCATGCAGTGCCTCAGCCTGGCAGGGTGCGGGCACCATGCTCCTCCAGGATCCTTAGGACTGCAATCGTCAGGTCTCCCATCCTGCTCAAGAGATGCCAACTACTCATCACCCCCAAAGACATCCTAGTGCAGTCCACCGGAGAGCCCCTGGGGGTGGGAGTCCTGCTCTCCCTTGGGTGGGATTCATTGCAGAGCTCTCCCAAAGGCTTCCTTGTGCCCTGATTTCACCTCATCCCCAGGGTCTACAGCACTACTGTGTGCTTAGGAGGATTTCTTCCCTCTGGGACATTGCTGAGAGTCATAAACAGAAAGTGTAGGGAAGGCTCCTGCTGTGTTCAGCTAAATTAGAAAATTGAAGTACAGAAGGACAAGAAGCTTCCTGATTGCTTGGTTAATTCAAAGGTCTGTGCACTTGGGGATTTTCTTTTCCAGAATCAAAGTAGGCTATTTTTAAACATTTCTCTTTCCTTTGCACCTTTAAACAAGCAGTGCCTATACTGTTTGGACACACTGTTATTTAAAAAATTCTTCTGTGATTCTGGGGACACAGGAATTATTAAGGAAAGACAATTGTCCCTTTTAACTATCATTAGTAATCAGGCAGGAGAAAACCTCATCCCTCTGCTGATTTAGATTGGTCCCTTAGTTTCCGTATTATTAATTACACAAGTTATTGTACAACAGTTTAGTGGCAGATCCTTCTCCCTGGTTCTTTGAGTTAACTCTTTCATTTGCAATTTCCCACAGGAGATCTGAAGTCAAGTCACTAACTTTGAATGCAAATAGCCTCCATAGACACTTTCTGCAAACCAGGATGAAGTTATTAACAGAAACTAGTGGTTTCATTTTGATCTGCATGTGCATCTCTTCCCTGGAAGGAAATCAGAAGACTCTTAAGACTGCATATACATAATAACACCCCATACTAGGGTTCTGACTTGCACATATTGCATGGAAAATAAAAGGGTTAACATAGTAGTCTAATCTATTGTTATAAGCCTAATTATTCTACATGTCTTCATTTCATTAATGAATTGCTGCTTTTTACATGCATCTCCTTCCCCATTGCTTTTGTTTAAACCTCCTGGTGGGAAGAGATAGATTAATTTTGTTGTGCCTTAATGAAACTGTATGCTACATTAGATTTAACCATTTGGCATGCACTGCCAACATCACCATTATGCATAATGAATTACTTTTTGTGAGTCCCAAACTAACACAGACCTTCCGTGTTCCTCCATAGATGCTGCAGCAACACAGCTGGCAGACATACCAAGTTCAGTCATTACCTTGAACTTAAATGGAAAACTTAGAGCAGTTGGTCTGTGCTTGACATGAGAATGCAGTTTGTAAACTTTTCATAAAGACCTGAAAAGTTGACTTAGAAAAATGCAAATGCTTTCAAGAGAAGATGTAACAAGGTCATTAACAGCTTTGCTGTTATCTACCATTAACTGTGTTTGATATGCATATGCATGTGAGTGGATATGTGTGCTGCATCTGCAGCTGCAGAACCCCAGCGAGGCAGTGCGTGTTTTGCACTGGAACCAGCCAGCCTCCCTGTCCTCTGCACACCTTACCTGTGTGTGCATAGGTAACACAGATTAACATATGTTTCAGCTGCTAAAGCTTTTAACATATGAACTCTGCCTCAGCAGCCAATCTTCTGATCCTGACATTGTTTTGGTTTTCCCCCTTTGCTTCCAGTGAGGGGACAGAGGGAAATAATTGATTAAACTTTAATCATTAATTGATTAAACATTAAGCATACCAAGCTTTCTTCTTCTAAGTCCAGTGTCCTATCACCTTTGGTTTCTTTGTTTTCCGTTCATCAGAGATGCTCAACCTGTTCAGCAGTGGGCAGGGATATTGCGGCTCTTCAAGATTCAGACTCTCAGTGGCTCCTTTCACCATTCCTCCAGACACCTAGCTACACCTGAGGATGTGGAGGTCCCAGCTATCCCTTGCTGCAACAAGATCCGTTCCCAGGAGCATAATAGCTGAGTTATCTAAGTATAGGAGAAATAAATGTGGTCCCATGCACCTATTCCTGCACCTTGTTCCAGGGTCAGTTGAAGTCCGGACCTTGCAGCACAACCTGCATCACACCCACCTGTCTTCCCAACCCTCACTGTCAGATCTGGAGTAACAGAAGTTGTTTTAACTTCAGAAGACAAATGTAGCATACCACAGTGTGTGTCTGTTAATTAGTAACAGACTGGTGTGCCAAGGAACCTCTAACACAGTAGCAACACCTGCCTTGCTGTTACGCTGCCTCCACCACTGCCTGCCTTGAGCCTCTGCGTTCCCAGCTCTGAGCACTGGGCTCTGTCTCTTACAAGGGTCCCCTCTGAGCTCTGCTCACCATCCTGTCCTTTCCAGGCGGAACAAAACTATCCCCAGAGCAACGCTGAACCCTGGGATAGAATGCAGCCACTCTGTTTTATTGGTTATGTACTCGTGAAAAGCTTGACATACCCGTCAGACGATTTTGTGTGTCTGAGTAAGATAAGCAGCTTTTGGGCCGGTGTTTCTGAGGTGGTTTGAATCTGAGGATGATAATAATGCTTTTACAGAACTTTCTTTCCTTCTGGTAAAAGGAGATGCTTTTAGATTCACCTCAGTGCCTGTTGTCCTAACCTATCTTTTTACATTTTTAACCTTAAAACTTCCTCAAAGTTCTGTATCTGCAGAAAACCATCTCTGCCTCAACAGGCTTTAGTTAGTTGGATCTCACTTTGATGCTGACCCTACACTGAGCAAAGCCTCGGTAGTCTCTGGAGGGTTCTTGCAGTTGTGCAGCCCCTGTGATCTCCAGGGACAGTATCCTCTAGACGTCCTAGACTTCTGACCTGTAGAGCTGGTTTCCACATACACATAAAGTCAGTTTCTACTTCACAAAACACCCAGAGGATGGAGTTGCTTCTTCTTTTTCTCCACTCTCAGCAGAGTGATTAGTTCGTTCTCCCAAGACTCAGTTAAAATTTCCAGTTCTACCTTAGAGGATTCATTTCTTTTAGAGAAGTGAGCCCTACCTACCACAGCCTAAGCTCAAAACGTCAAAGGTTAAGAAGAGAGGGCTGCTATAATGAACAACTACAGGAAATGTATGGTCACTAACAAGAATATCTTGCATTTCTATTCATTTTCTATCTCTACTTACTTATTTCATGTAGCCAGTGCACAAAATGCTTGCACAGCCTTTAAAAGAGGATTGGGCATTAGGTACCCCTGCCTGTGTCACCCATTCTGGCCATAAGCCTTCATGGCTGTTTGCTCCCTTTATCCTGCTGGGAGTGCCGAATCTCAGCAGAGGTGCCTGATCTTCCCAAGAGTCCTGAAATAGACAAGTTTGATACTTCTTCCAGCTGCAAGATGCCTAAAATGAAGAAAGTGTCTCACCTTTTAGTGTCAATAAAGTCTTTCTTAACCACACAACTATGCTGAAATAAATGTATACACACATGTACACACATGCACACACACACACATATGTATATATACACACACATATATATGTGAATGTGACCATGCATAGCATTTCAAAGTTTTTCCTTTGTAACCAATGACAGTGCCTTTCTAATTGGGGGATATTTTTCTCCTTTCCAGGCAGATGTGTGCTTGTTCACTCTTGCAGATGCCATCCATTGCTTCTGAACATGTGTGGGTAAGACAGCCTTTTTAATCTTCTCCTGTAATCAGCTCCCAGGAGCCCAGGATCTGATTTTGTGAGAAGTACAAGTATTGTACACTGAACCAATGCACAGGACTCTGAAATTCTGTAAGTGCCAATATAGCTGTTATAAATACCAATGTGTACAAAAAGCAAATAAGATTCTCAGACAAAATCCAATAGTAGGCAAAACAAAGCACAGGGAAAGCCAATTCTCTGAACCCTTTAATGTTAAGTGATTAGAACTCATCAATAAAAATTAGCAGCTATTAATCCTACACATATTCCCTGCAATTTGTAATTACAGGCTTTGAAACAAATAGGCATGGTGCAAGACTACAGGGGACACTGGCTATAGAATTAAATTTGCAGAGGTATATTTCTTTTGTTGTTGTTGTTGATGTTTTTCAAATGTCCTTGAAAAATGCAAAAAAAGTGCTTGGCAACACCAAGATGAGTTAAACATTTTCCTCAGCTGGCAAGGTTCTCTTTTAAGAAATCCTTCTTTCTTTGCCAGTAGGCAATATTAATGAACAAGGACTGGACTTGAAGGGAATTAATGCACAAAAACTACATTAAAGTTACATTAAGGGGTACATTGTAAAGTCTGATTTATTTTAGATCCATGAAAGCAGGGAAATTTTTTGTCAAAGCTGAGTCTCTAGGCTGACACTCTGTTTAGCTCACCCTGGACTTCTGTGTCTCTGAAGAGTAGGGAATATGTAACGTTTCTAGGCCCTTTCCTAAGTGCCTTGTGGTGCTCAGCCCCAGACAAGCAGCTGCCTGCTGCCTTCACTTATCAGAAGGGAGGTCTGCCAACTTTTGTGCAGATCCACGTATGATGTCTTATACAAATGACTCAAGAAGCTAACTCCCCTATCTGCAGAACAGATACATCTCCTGTATTTTTCTTTCATCTTTAACTTTAAAAGGCAATGGTTACCAGCTGAAGAACAGTGAAGACCCCAGTGCCAGCTGGAGGGCTTCACAGGACACTCTGCTTCACACCTGAGCTTCTCATTCTGAGAAGCTGCAGTGGACATTGCTGAACATCCAGGGAATGCAGGCTGGCCATGTAGATGTGGCAGGCCAAGGAGACTTGAATGAAAGATATTAGTATAACAGCCTTGCTGAATGAAGTTCTCAGTCTGAATACAGAGACAGAGGTTTTGCCCCCATATTAAGGGTGATTCCTTTGGGGAAATGAGCTTAATTTCGAAGACCCCTGTAGTTCTGCTCCATCTGGCAGGAGTAACAGTTTGGACGTGGAGCCTTGAGGAACGTGGTAGATACCACACGGAGGAGCACCTAGGTGGTTATGCAGCATGCAGAGCAGTCCTTGGAGACCCACAGAGCATATGTTGCATCTTGGAGGTAATTCAAATATGGAGGAGCTGTGTGTAATGTTGGGTGTCAAGATACCTTGGCTATATTCTCAGTATAGGGATTGGATTTTGGGTTGCAAATAGCATAATCGGAAATTCAATTTGGCGTGCAAAGGGCTTAGATATGTCACTTTAGAGACCTGGGTTCTCTTCCCTGGCAGAGGAACATGAAACCTAGCTCAATTATGGCAGTGGTGCCTTGTGGAAATATTAACAACAGTCTTTGGAAGAGATACTCAAAGATTCTGGCTTTCAGCCCAATGCAACTTTCCTTAGGTTACAGGGTGTCTTAAGCAAGGAAGTTTTCCTCTCACATTTCAGCTAATCTATAATAGGCATAGGCCATTTGAAGGAGATGTGACTTTTGATTATCTGTGAAGTTAAGGACTTGCACTGAGGGAGATGAAGGGCAAAGTATGACCAACAGTCTTGATGTGCAGTTATCATTTTATGAACTTTAAACCAACTCACAACATTCACAGCACTTAGGCCAACATTCTTCATGGTGCAGTGCCTGTGATGAAGAAGGAAGGCCCAGGCTCAGGCCGATGAGGAGATTTTAGAGGGCATGACTGTGTGCCTTTCTCACCAATTTCTACAAAACAGGGCCTGGCAGAATCACTGTGAGGTCCCATATTTCTGCTCAGATGCTTGTGACTGAGCACCAACTCATGTCCTTGCAAAGCCTCAGCAAGAGCTGCAGGATGCAAGGATAGTCCTAATGAGAAGGCCAGTAGCAATCTGAGGAGAAGGGCTCCTGCAGACATCATGTGGGGATCTCTTACAGCAGTAGCACTGAATTTTTGGCATCTAGATGTATAGATTGACTCAATCTGTCACTGATGCAGTACAGTGCCCCTGCACCACCACCTCTCAGCCTCATCATCTGCCCTGAAGTCTGTGTGCAGGGTGATCAAGAGAGAGTAAGCCCACATTGCCAAGGCAGAATGGCTCACTGTATGAACTGCATAGCCCTGCTGCCTCCGGGCTGTTTCTCTCCCAGCTCCAGATCTGTCATTTCCCTCCTACTCTATCTCAATCACCCCAGACTTATTATCATACAGAACTGTGGACCACCCTCATGTCTGGCTTCAATTAAAAGGCGGTAATGAGTAAAACGAATACACTATTTAGATGTTTGTGTCAGATTGTTAATGTACAAACTGATACGGAATTCAGCAGATAAAGATAGTTCATGGTGAAATGCATGGTGAAGTTTATTCACCAGTACTGGAGGCGAGATTTGTCCATCAAGAAGATGCTAATGGACTGGCCAAGCACTAGACATAACAGCTGAACAGCCTCTGCAAGGTGCATCTCCAAAGGGGTGAGTTGTTCTAAGGACTGTCATCAGGAGGAGCAACAACTTTCTCCTGAAATATAAGAATAAGGGAGACCTCTGAGCTTTGTTCTAGGGGGTATGCAAATTCAGGGTAATTTTTTCATTTCTCCACCTTTACCTTCCTGAAATCCATGCTGAATGTTTTAAAAGGTGGAAGTAAAAACTTTTATTTTAATTTTTATATCAGTTGACTTTTACAAGAGTGCAGGTAGGAAGCAAAGGAGGTATTATTTCTCTCGTTCAGCCTGCTCCCCTCCCCCCTTCCCCTGACACGTATTCCCACTGCCTCTCTTGCATCAGATTTCACAATCAAATTGTTGTGAGGCAGGTTGTAAATTGTTGTGAATCCTGCTGACCAAGTGGAAAGATAGTTTCCAAAATAAAAATTTATGAGTTTTCATATAAATGTGTTGCACTGTGTAAAAATGGTCAGACTTACCCAAGTGTAGCATAAGGGTCTAATGTCAAAATAATCAAACCAATTGAGAATTTTTGTGGTGCCTAAAATAAAAGACCACAACAGCATCCTGGCCACATCCAAAAGCAGAAGCTTCAGAGCTGCTCAACTCCCAGACCTTTGCTCAGACCACTGAGCTATAACATCATCTTTAGTTTCCTAGTTTAATAGCAGGATCATTTTTTAAAGATCATCTCTGTTCTAAATTCAAGGATATGAAATTTTTTTCTTGTGGTATAATATTCCTCTTAAGTAGCACAAAATTTAGCACAGGGCAAGAATAAATTTCTTTAAAAAACTTACAAACATTGACATTTATTTATCCAGCAGACCATAGCGAGAAACATACTTTTATATTCACACCGATCAGTTCTGTAAATACAGCAGATAATGCTTAAAACTCATATAATGCACTCAGTACACTGTAATGCTTTTTTTTTTTTTTTTTTCCCATATTTGGTACATGAATGCAACAAAATGCATAAAAACAACAACAACAACAACAACAAAACATAATATTACTTTCTGCCAGATGCTTTGAAGGTATTTTTGTGTTCTTAATACCAAAGGCACAAAGTTTAGAGACTTACTAGTTATGCAGTTGAATATTTCAGAGATCACAGCTTTGGGATCAGAGCTGAAGTATTTCTTCTCATTTCTTCTCACTGGTATGAGAATGGGCATTTATAGCAGTTCTTCCACATCCTCTTTTCTTCATGGATTTTCTCTTCATTGTGCTGAGGGAATGGGTATTTTCCTGGAAATATTCAGTTCTCATATCTTAGGAATGCATGGAATCACTAGGATCCAAGCAGGATGACTAGCAGTGTCATGAGGGTGTTCTTGCAGGGGGGTTTACAGCTCCATATTGATGCTGACCAACACCTTGCCCTAATTCACTCTTTGCCTGTTTGCTCACCACATCATTAAACCATGACACCACTCTTCCTACAGTCTGGAAGAGTCCTTGCCCAAATAATATGATTTACACAAAAAAGATTTACCAAAAAATTCACCCCTCTTCTCCCCCACCAAACAACAACAAAAATATAAAACTGAATCTTTTTTTTTTTTTTTTTTTTTTTTCACATAAATTCTAGAGACTGGAATGGGAATGGCATATAATCACACAGACATGCACGAAGCTCCAGACACCCCTTGACAAGCACTTTATTTCTTCTCTCTGTAGGGAATTAATTCAGTGAATGAAAAAAGAAAGTCCTGGAAATTAAAGCAGCACCAAACCCAAGGATTATGTCATCCAAGGATTATGGGGATAATACTTGTGGAAAAGGGCCACCTCCATTAACAGACAATGCATTTTCAATATAGTCCACCAGTGGCTGCTCCTTTCACCCAAACTAATTTCATTTCCTCTCCCTACTTCTATGGATGTCCATTTGTTATAACTGACTCTTCTCAGGTCCTACACTGAAGTTTTGAGTGGGTTGTAATTGTCTAGTAAAAGAGGATCTGCACCGGAAAGACACCTCACCTCTCTGTTAGATTGCACTGGGAACTGGGAGAGATCAGTACATCTCAAACTATTACACAGATTTTGGGTCCAATACTTTATAGAAACATGCAATACTTTATAGCAATGTGATACATTGCCACTGTGAGGTTTTTATTTCTGTTTCTTTGTTTTTACCTTTTTGTATTTAGGTCTGACCTGACTGCCACCAAAATCAGCATTATTTAGAAGTTAATTTCAGTGGGATCCTTCCTGAATCTTTCCTGGTCCAGGCTGGGGAAAGATGCATAAATACTGAAGCAACATCCCACAGAGTAGATATGAAGATATGAAGGAAGAGAATGATAAGGGTCCTGGTACTAGATCCTTCAGGATCTAGACACACCTATGTAGTGTAATCCATATAGCTCCACAACATTTGCTTGTTTTGATGGGACCCAGCACACCTGAGCAAACAGTAGTACAACTAATACCCTTCTCATACCCATCATTTGGTTCAGGGGCTGGTGTCACTAACAGCCTCTTGCAGCAGGAAAGAGTGGAAAGAAAATGAGACCTTGAGTCAATTATTTTCTTATTGGTAGCTTTTAGTGTTGTATAAGCCACATGAATTGGCACTGCATGTAGATATTAACCAAAAGATTGACTGTGTCAACTGAGTTCTTCCAAAAACTGTTGAGGGAACTGTAATGGTCCTAGTATCCCATTAAATACCTGCCAGCACAGAAACACCAGGTGAAAATGTGAGCAAGACATGAGTTTGCCCTTCATTTATTCTATATTCCTCGGAACCAGCTAATTGCTGTTTTTCACCAGTGCTGTGATGGTAATCCCTGACCCTGGCCAGCCTGTGTTCAGCCAGTTTAAGTAGATGTGCATGTACATAAATATTGTTTATGTACATAAATACTATTTATATGTATATTATTCATAGTTATAAATAAATAAAAGTTTTTAAGAAATGTTAATTTGAATTATCTGCTATTCTTTTTATTACATATGTGCTGGCAAGTAAAAGAACAACAACAACAACAACAACAACAACAACAATAATAATAAAAAAAAACAACACTACCAATAACAACAAAATCCTAACCCCACACATTTTAAACAGAGGAAAAATATAATTAGAAACAGATGAGAAATCAGTATCTTGTCAGAACTGAAATATTTGCTAAAATAAAATAATAATAATAATAATAATAATAATAATAATAATAATAATAATAATAATAAAAGAAGCATATATTCTTGTAGGCCAAATAATTTACTATTATTTATTACTATTTTTCAAATCACTGGATTCACTCTGTGATGAATATGTTTATTTTTTACTCTAAATGCATTACTGCAAGACTGAAACTTCTGTGATTTCATGGAAAGTTACAGATACCAGAGCAGAGCAATCTGAGGTTGCATTTCTCTGGGCATGTAGATTGATTTTAGACTGCCATTTAAAACTTTTCTTGGCAAGGAATGGAATTTTCTAAGGCATGCTCATTATTTTAGAATAATGGAATATGTGTTCCCTGACAACTTAGATATTTTGGAACATCCCATCCAAGAATAAACTTAAGAACTTTTTATAGTCACAGATTTCCTTAGGGTATTATAGTCATTGAGCTCCTATTTACTCTGTGCAGTATATGAAGGGATTTGTATGAAGTTTTTACAAGTTGAAACATTTAAAAAATTTTATATGAAATAGCTTCATATTAGTGACTATTTATGAACTATGAAGCCAACGATTAAAGTGTATGTATGAGATTAAGAATGGAAATGTGTATGAGTCACAAGTTCTTCTGATGTGGGGAAGGACAGCAATCATTTAGATGAGACTCCTCTTGGGTGGATCAAAAAAAATCCCATTAACTTTGATTTGGCATTGACCCAACTGCCTTAAAATATGTTTTGTTTTCCTCTGATTCTGTGGCTTAACTAATTCTGCTTCTATTCCAATGTAAGATACATTATTAAAAAATCCCAACTCAAATTATTCATCTGCAAAAGTGCAATGCCACTGATGCCAGCCTTCATAGCTGAATGGGAAACAGAACCCATTAACTCAATATTCAAATGGTTCTCAATGTTTTGTAAAATATTTTGAAATTGTTGCTCTACTTAACTAGGAAGTTTTTATACAGTCCCTCAGCTGAACCACAGTACATACTAGATAGGTTTGATAACAACTGTATTGATTCAATCTTTTAAAACAGAGATTTCTAACTGATATGGCATGGAAAATGTTGTCCTACATAATAGATATAAGCCTTCATTCACATGTCCTGTACACAATACAGACTTTTGGATCGTTGTCCTCATCTTTTTCAGTGAATTTGTAATATAGTTTCTTTTACTAGCCAGAACATAAAGGTACTGTCATTGTCAGAAACAGATTTTATTTTGCTTTCCAAAAAAAACATTGCAGTATTTATACACTTGTTCTTACCATTCAGTAAGAGCCTTATCCAATTACCAATAGTTCTTTTGATGACTTTGCTGGGTGCAGGACCAAGCTCTTGGTGGGTAGTGCTGTGCATATTGCTCATTGCCACTGTGTTTTGGCTTTACCCTTGCACAGAGGGTTCCTCATGCCATACAGGAGGGCACCAACATAGTTGCAATGTGGGATGGGTGTTACATGCAGTGGGGCTGCAGAGACAGGGTGGCATCACCTATGACCCCAAGCTTCAGCATTGCCATCCAGTCATTTGTTTTCCCATAGCTCTGGGCCCAACTGCATCTGCAGCAGAGCCACAAACCCTACCCAGAAGGTCATCACTGAACTTACTCTGTCCAAACTACAGCTGGGCAAGGATGCTGCTGGAGGAGGCTGTGATCTTGCTGGCTGGACAGCCTGTGCATGTGGATGACTCTCAGAGCAGTCAGCCATCAGGCAGTGTGGGGAGACAAAAGTTAGAATTGTAAGGACAGGTGGAGGGATTTGTTCAGTTTGAAGACTGAAAGAAGATGAAAAGGGAAAGAGGGAAGAAAAAAGACCTAATTTCAGCTGAAGTCACACCATTCAGCCTTATTCTGAATTACAATGGTAGATGGCAATGTCCAAAGCAGAGAGGAGTCTGCGGAGTGCAGGATGGGGAAGTAATAAAAAAGGAGGATGACACAACTAAAGAGAACTTCAGCAGCAGAAAAAAATGAGCCTGTTCCTTAAACACATAGGGTGGTGATTGAAAGAGACATAGACTATGTCCTTTTCCCAGAAACAGTAAAAATTTGTACAGAACAGCTACTTAAAAGTACAGAGATCTAGCAGGAGTCTGAAGAGTACTGCAGCTAGTCAAAAACAGCCTCAAGGAAGGGCGTAGCATCATCCTCAGTTGGTTGCTTGGATGTATCTCTG
>CM021797.1:20652624-20678283 GCA_011076525.1 Nettapus auritus
TTTTTTTTTCATCCATTTTTTTTTTTTCTTTTTCTTTTTTTTTTTTTTTTTTCTTTTTTTTTTTCTTCCTTTTCCTGAACTGAAGGCTTCCTGCTGTGTTTTGAAAGGGAATCATCTTTGCGGGGAGAAGGCATGAAGGAATGAAAATGAAACTTTGATATTTGTTTCTTTCAGGTATCTATGCAAAATTTGAATTAACTTTTAAGAAGTCTGTAGCAAGTAACTCAGTTTTGAAACACCATGGGAGATATATTAAGGTACAGTTTTTCTAATTTTTTGCTTTCAGTGATGATAGATCTGTGGTTTTTCTGTTTGTTTGTTCATATGTTGCATTTTTTTTAGCTCACTTCCACCAGGCTAGTAAAAACTTCAGAGAGAAAACATTATGGTATTGTCATTGCAATGCAGTTTTGTTCCTTTGTTAATTTTGGACCAAGTCCTACAGTATAGCAAAATTATTGAACTTGGTTTTGCTTAGGTCTCTAATTCCTGTAGCTCCTCTATTACCATGTGGCAGGTCACCCTATAGGCACAATAAATAAATAATACAACACTGAGAGCTGTAACAAATCACAAAATACATTATTAAAAAATTAAGAAATAAATATCCCTCTCTTACTTAAATAGAGATTGATTTTATAATGTGGAGTGCTGAGGAGGGCTGCTGGGAAATATATGTGGGCCTGGGGATGTGGAGAATACACTGTAATGGGCGATTTGCTCACCAGATTAGAAAAACAAAAAACCCCGAGTGAATGGATATATTTGTCAAGTGGAAACTGAGCTACCCTGTTTGCCTGATGACCAGGTGTGATGCACTGCTTGCTCCATCCCCTCATGTCAGAAGTGATTTGGAGGGAGCAACTGCCTGTCCTGGTCTCTGTGTGTTAAGCCTGCAGCAAAAGCCTACAAAAGATGTAAGCTGGCAGAGAAAGATTACTCTTTACATCTGAAATTGTGCTGCAGGCTTCAAAACCAGATGCTGTGAGGAATGGGTGACCTTCCACAGGTCACTGAGGCCTCTTCCTGCAATGCTTCTCTAACCTTGGGAGAAGGTCCCCAGGTGAGACATTTTCCTGGGCAGAGGCTGGACATCCCATGGCACAGGAGGAACAGGAGGACCAGACGGAAACCTGTGCAAGGAAGCACCACGCAGGAACACACTACAGGGTGCTGTAACACAGCTTGTAAGTCTTTCTTGTTCCTTGGCAGAAGGAGGGGGTCTCAGTACTTCATTAAGAGGATTCCAACACCAGTCAAACCTAAGTTTCATTAATGATTCCCCTTTTCTCCTTGCTTCAGGACCCTTTTTACCCTTTCCTATGAGCAGGGGGATAAGTGACATGTGGGAAGCATGGCAATTCACTTCTGTGTGCTGCAAGGATCTGTGCCCCTTGATCAAGGTGCATCTGTGCCACTCTTCACTGTGCAGGCACTTTTTCTTGAGCATGGCAACCCTGCTGTATGGTACTGAAGCCTGGGGCTCTGCAGCTGTGCAAAATCTTTCAAGTAGATTTTCTAATGTCCAGATGGACCCTCCCAAGGTGCAGTCTGCAGGCATTGCCCCTTTCTGTATCACCTATCACTTCTACAAAGCGTTTGGCTCTGTCATCCTCAGAAGTCCCGTTTGGGCACTTGTATATGCTTATTAGATAACCCATTTGCCTCCTTTTCATATAACTTAACACCAGCTGCCCAAGCCTCTTATTGGTGGTCATGTCCATCCTAGTAGTCGTCCCCTGAGCCACATTCCAAAATTCCCTCCTGAGCCAGGCTCTACCCCAGGTGTGGCCTCACCAGTACAGAGTAGAAAGCAAGAAAAATGTCCATTGATCAAAGTCCTCACTCTTTTTAATGCAGCTCAGCATGCAGATGGTCCTGGTAACACTGAGCAGGGGCAGCTGGCTCAGCCTGCAGCCTACAGCAAGCCCCAGCTCTACTTCAGTAGGGTGACCCCGAGCCTGGCTCCCTGGTTGTGCTGTGCTTCAGGTTGTCATGCTGGGTGGCCAAACCCTGCACGTGTCCCAGTGAACGTCATAGGGTGGCTGCTGATTTGAATGTCTGGTGTCTTCTGGATTAACACCCCCACATGACTGAACATCAGGGTACTTCTGGATGGGTGTGCTGCTGTTCCCTCTATATGTCACTCCTCCTCACTTGGTGTCATCTGCAAATTTACTGGGGGACATTTCTGTGTCACCACGCAGGCCATTGAGGAATGTATTGAACAGCTTCAGCACAATAACATAAAAACCAGCTGCTGCCCATGGATGGTCTTCAAGAGTCCACGTTTCACCCCATTATCCATGTAAGAGGGTGCAGAACAGCAGCATAGCTTCACCAGCCCTGCCAGGACAGTGCCCACCTTTGCCAAACACAGACATCTATTTCACTGTTCCCCTCCTACTCCTATCCAGCCCTTGCCTTCTGGTTGGGCCTTCAGGCCTTCTGGTTGGGAGTGAGGTTTTGCATCCAGCCTTGCTGAGTTTTCTGCTGAGACTGCCATGAAGAGTGCTTAGCAGGATGGCCATGGTGCTCTTCTGTGAGAGGGACTTCAAAAAAAGGCCGATGCTATTTGTCCCTAGATGGTAAGTTACTGGGCTGTTTTGCCTGTCTATTCAAAAGACATATTTTTTTTTCTCTTAAATGAAACTACTGGTGACTTGTACCTCTGTTTGGTTATCAAAGTTATTCTCTTCAGCCTGCAATGTGAAGTAGTGCCAAGGTGTAATACGCGTACTTCGAAAGGGAGACAGCGATGTGGAGGACTATTTAGCCAACACAGAGACCTCATTTTCACTCCACAATATGATTATGAGCTGGAAAACACTGACAGATAAATACCTTAAAGTAGAGCTGCCTGCAGGCTATTTCTGTTCTGCAGTTTGTACAGACAGGCCTGAGCTAGCTCTAAAATAGCCAGCTTGGCTATTGCGAACCCAGTGGTGGGCGGGTGCGGCTTGACGCAGATTAATCCCACAGATATTCCTCATCTCCTGCATGAGTCTCACAAGCCACACTGAGTCCTTCCCTGACACAGCTCTGCTGCCAGCAGTGTCTTGACCAAAGCCAGCTGATGGCTTCATGGTTGCTCAGCTTGGAGGCTCCTCCTGCTTCCAGAGAGGAAAGATCTGGTGTCCCAGAAATACCATTCCTTTTTGCCTAGGAGAGTGCTTTGTAGAGATGGAGATGAGGCAGCTGCTTGAGCTGGGGGCATATGAATAGCACACCACACAGATGGCCAAGGATGTGGCTGGCCAGTCTGCACTGCTCCTTACCACTGACTCCCTTTTGACTCCCTCCTATTTTTATCCCTTCTTGCAAATATCTCTGCCATGAAGCTACAATTCTCCCTGGTGCCACAGACATTTTTAACGTTGCTTATGTGTACTGTTTTTTCTTATCATTTACTTAGGAAGCAGAAGGATTAAAGGGACTGCTTTATTTACGGCTACCCAAATGCTCTACATCAGTGACAGCATCTTTATATTTTCATACAGTGACCATTTAACAGCTCGCAGTCACGGAGTTCCTATACATGTTAGAATTGGGCTGTATTTTATAAGATGACTGCTGCTGACAGGACACCAATCCTGATATACCTTATGGTAACACATTATGGCAACAATTCATCACATATGTCCCATTGTTATGAATCCGTTTTGCTTTGAACTCAGCGTGTCACAATGCTGAAGCAGACAGTGCAATATATGCTACTCGGTAGCAGTGATCTGATGTGCATCTCCCCCCTCCTGTTTTCACCCTCCCCTTGTCCTACAGGGAAAGCTCAGCCATCAGCATCTGAAGGGATGGCCATAGTTATTTCTGATGTTGCAAAAGAAGAGAAGAGAACATATTACCCTTTGTGATATGAATAATAATACAATATCTGAGGAGTATTTATTCAACATATGAATTAAATTTCAGGGTTTCAAAAATAAACAGCAGTGGAAGTTTAAAAATATACTTTTCCAAGTGCTATTTTTGCAGGCTTTTTATTTGCCGAAATACCTTTGTTTTTACAGGAGGTGACATTTAGCTGTGATAGGAATATATTATATATGTTTTAATAGGTTATTCTAAAATTAATTAACTGCTTGGATATAACGAATTTATTTAAGGGGCAGTCACAAGGGACAAGACTTTCTAGGGCAGTGTGTCTGCTTCATCTTAACAACACAGGAGGGTCAGACACAGCATCATGCAGTGGGCAGCCTGCACTTCACAGCGGCCTAGGGCAGCTGTCGCTGTTTCAGGAACTGTGGTGGCATGTCCCACCTGCTTTTTGCTACCCACTTCAGGGACTGTGTGACAGTACACTGTGAGCAGCCTGGATTAACCACTCCAGCGAGCATCATCCCCAGGCACAGGGGTTCTAACCTGTACCGTAAATGCCACCTGCCTTCCTCAACGCGATGCAGTAGGAAGGAGCACATCGGGTGGGGAGGAGGACCCGTGCCTTGTCCTGGTACCTGCTGGTCCCAGGATGATGGGGATGGCCAGTGAGGGGAGACCAGATCTGGACTTGGCAGGGTGTGGAGGTGTAAAGAGGGGGAGACCTGTTCACAGCCTGACTCCTCCGCCTCAGGGTACGGCCTGTCCACCTCACTCCTCCACCTGCACAGACATGGGGCTGGAAGAGACAGGCCCACAGTGGGGACTTGCATAGTTGCATTAGCCACTGCTCTCTGGGACAGGGATGTGGCAGCAAGGAGAGGACCCTGCATTTTTCTGCTGATTCTTACCACCTGTCACATAAGTCTACGTGGGCCAACACTGTTGCTTCCCTTTTAAGCAGCATTCAAAAGTAAGCTCACAGCTACGCTACCTAGAAGCACCCTTTCAGCTATCAGCCTTTCTGCTGTTTGGGTCCTGCATCCCAGGTCATGGACTTGGGTCCTGCATCCCAGGTCATGGACTTGGGTCTCTGCTCCCACCTCTGCGCACCATTTTTTCTGTTTTACCCCCGCTGCCCACATGTCAGGGCAGCAGATGAGCAGCTTCTTGCTTTCTGCTTGCATATGAATCCCTTCAGTCCTGTCCTCCAGCATCAGAGTGTGTACAGCATGCAGATAACAAGAGGCCTCTCACAGACAAAACAGTCCCCAGGTCTTCTCTGCCGCCTCCACAGTCCTTTTCCCTTTGCACCTCTGTATCCTAACCCATGTCTTTCCTCTCCAACATGTCACTGCAGCTCTGAAAACAGGGGTGAAGCTGGCTGGTATTCAGGTTTAAGTGGCAGGACAGATCTTTTCAGCCTGGATGGGAGGTGGTGGCAGCAGCGAGGAACATTTGTAGGATGTAGCCTTGCCTGGGGACAACTCAAAGCTCACCTTTGTGCTTACCTGGTCCTGCTGGTTTTGGGAGAGAGCCGGGACTGTCAGGAAGCAGAGGGACTGGTGAGAGGAGACAGCAGATCCTGTCCTTTGTTCTCTGTCCTGCAAGATGGCTAAATGCCAAGTCTTAATTACAGTTCAGCATTTTCCCTTTTAATGTTAATGTTGGTGTTAATTAAAGAAAGACAGTGCCACTCGATTTATCTGGGCTGAGATGGCTAGTCGTTGTGGAGGTAAATAGGTACAATCATTTTCATTTTTACTGGATTTACATCCACTTACCCACTGCATTTATTTGGACCTCTGCCTCTTAAAAACATGTTAAAATCAGAAGAAAATTCTGTTTACCAAATTATCTTTGAGCCACCCTATTTTAGAGAAGCCAGACATACAGGTACCTTTCTGGACTTCCCTGTTGTGGGATGACGCATGAAATAATAATCTAAGTAATATGATCCAGCAATTAAAAGCAAGGTGTGAATTACTGCAACAACTATCATGGAGAGAAAATTAATTCTCTCATAGCTACACTGCTACTGTAAATGAAGTATCACAAGTGAACATAAACTGATTGTCATGAGCCAAACCATCTCAGAAAGAATTAAGAACTTTGTAAACATGCTGACCAGTGCAGATCAGCACCCAGTGGATGTAGAACCTGAGGCTTAGAAGACCTGAAGCTGTGGTTTAACCTGAAGTCACTGGGAACATCAGCAGGTGACCTGAGAACCACTGGGGTATCAGTTTTCATCTGTATTCATCTTCATATAAAGTCACAACTTTCTGTGAGCTTTTAAGAGCCCCCCAATATGCGATACTGCATGGTACCTGTTAGTGTTCCCCATTGCTTCTGAGGGCAATGGTGATGAGGAGGAGGAACTTCTCAAGTTAGCAAGTATGAGACCTCATTTCTGAAATTTTGATCCAGCTTCACATCTGACAGACTTTATGTCAATTCTGAGAATCTCTGACAAATAAATTATATATAGAGATGTATATATATATATATATATATGCTTTGCCTTGGGTAATTTCAAAATTAAATTTCTTTGTGGGTTGTAATACAGCAGTCTAAACTTTTTACTTAACCTTTGAACAGTGGAAGGGATGCCAATACCAGACATCACGGGTAGCCTGATGCTACCACAGACAAATGCATCATCTGATTCAATTCATTAAATCACGGTACACAGAATACAAGAACTGCATTGACTGGGAAAATTTCCTGGAGGGTGGTGGATGAAGAGATAAGGAGGCCAAAACCCTAATCCACAATTACCGCTGTAAAATAAATAAATAAATAAAAATAAAAATTTGGTCATACCTGCTCATTCCTTAGTTGATGACGTCCATACTAAGCATGTCAAGTTGCTACCATAAAAGTGTTTCAGAGGCCGACAATAAGCACTGTCCTAGGAAAGCTGTTTTGAGAGTGATGAAATCAATCCTTGTGTTTAGATGGTCAGTCCATGCAGCCTGGTCATCCTTGCAAGGCAGATCAGAGGGAGTAACTTGCCGGCTGTCTCATGTGACCTCCAGCACATCTCAGCACACACAGCACAGGACCTACATGTGCTTCCCATTTGTGACCGAATTAGGGTTTCCATCACCACTTGTGTACCCATCCTGCTGCTGACCATGCACATACATGCTGCAGCCACTTGTTCTTCAAGATGCCGTGATAACTCTGCTATGTGTTATAAGTTACTTTCTCATAGAATCAAACTATTTCAAGATTTTTTTAATAAAGTGAGAAAGCTTTATTAATTGAGTAATTAAGTAAGCAGACACAAGCAAAACAGCGCTGGGCGGCCGGGGAGTCTCAGCTCCACCCACGGCGCGCGCTGGAGTGACAAACTATTTCATATTTGTACAGCAGAACACTGAATATTCAATTAACGCCTATACATATTCATTACCCAATCCCACCTTCTCTCGCTTCGTATGCTGATTAGCTTATCAGTCCTTTGCGCTTGCGCAGATTCTTCCAAGAATTGTGGGCAGGGGTCTTTGGGACGTGGGCAGTGGTCTTTGGGAGGAAGGCCGTAGGTCTTCCTCACAGTGTATTTTTCATCTTTGGCCTGGAATGTAGTGATTTGACAGGCTTGCAGTTTCTTTATCGGCCTGAGCTAGTTTATGTTCTTGTTGTCCATTTGTTTTTCTTTCTGCCTGGGACATGATGGTCTGGCAAGCCTCTGCAACCAGTCTCCACACATCCTTCGCCTCCTGGCCCCCCCCAACAGCACATCCTTCAGACTCAGACAACCTCCTCCCCAGCCAACAGATAACCTTGACTATATATTCCAATCTCAGTACGCAGACAACAATTTATTCTACTGTCTAATTAACTAAGCATTATTTTACACTTAACTATTTACTTGCTTGTTTCAGAGTCCCAGTTACATAGTCTCTGACAGGTTTTATTATAGATATATTCTGATAGGTTCGGGTATTGTTCTGCGGTGAATTTGTTTTAACATGAGATCACAAGGTCTCTGTACAAATCAGGAATTTTACTTAACCCTGTGATATCACAGTCTGTTCGCTTAACCACATGTCTCAACCTTTGTTATTGTGTAACTTCCCCCTCCTTACTCAATGAACAAATATTCACAATTTATTACACTATGTGGCATTGGAAGGGCTGGAGGGCTGCAGAAAATAAGGCTACCAGCAATGGTAACCAAGCCAATCATAAGGTTCATGTAATTGTGTGAAACTGTCTGTGATTTCTACATCTGGAATAATTCCAGCCTTTGGTTAAGGTATCTGTGGACCTTGTTTGCCGATAGGAGTCAACATCCCATAACATCTTCTTTATAATTGTGGCACCAGCTCTTGAGCAGATTTACCACAACAAACTTGTCAAAGAGATGTCCCACAAACAAACATGACAGGCACACGTAATTTGTGCATTTCCCCCAGTAAGTTTCCCTTAAAAATATTTCTCTTAACTTTTATACCCCTTCTCTACTCCTCTTTTTCTTTAAGCTAAACAAGCCTGGATACTGCAGCCTTTGTTAATTTGCTGCAAGTCCTGTGATGGAGGCTGAGCAGAGCTTGCCTGCTCCCAGCTGCCCAGTGACAAATTTAGCCATTAGTCTCAACCTGGTATGGACTTGGTGATTTTTTTCCCTTTTACCATTACTTTTTTTGTATTTTTTTTTTTTATTCCCCTTATTTGCCTCTGCCTTGCCTAGCAACATATTTGCAGCAGATTTGCACTTTACCTGTAACTCCGTAACAGGTAACCAAGAGAGAGTGATAGATAAGGAAAAGTTGTTCCTGTGGACCAAGTGGCTCAGTTAAATGCTAAGTTGAGAGCATGCTCTGTCTGTAGGCTGCAAAGTGACTCAGTGTCCTCTGCTACAAAACTGGGACAATGAGATCCCCCTTTTGGTGGAAATGCATGGAAAAAGGTTGAAGAAAGTCCTGTGAAAAACAAGCATTCTTCTTCTAACTCATTAAAATGAAACAAGTGATTTGGAATAAATAACTCTGGGAGGAGAGCTGCCTTAATTTTCACAAGTTCACAGAACTGGAAGCTTTTGTCAATCTGAATAAGCTGTGAAATGTATTTTTAGCATCTTTAATTACAATTGGCATTTCTGCAGCACAGCCAAATGCTAAAGGTGGCTAGCTCTCCGAAAAGTGATCATTACGACACCGACAGTGTAGGAGCCCTGTGGGGGAAACTGTAAGCCAGCTTCCAGTTCACTTTTATTATTAAGCTGTCTTCAAAAGTTAAGCCTATCTGCTTCACTTTAAATGCCTGAACATTAAGGATTTTCTTTAAAACAGCACTAAAAGCAGGAATAACTTGGCTTTACTGTCAGCCCTATTGGCCTTCCACTTAGCAATGACAAGACCATGACGTTCACCATCAGATGGTTTTCTCCATCCAGCTGCAATAGTAAGCCATACAGATACACAGGCACACACATACAAAGTCTGCTTGCTCTGATCTGGGTGAGAACTGTCTCCTATCTTCCAAACTCTTGAAATGAGACACCAACACAAATTGTAACTCCTTTCTTCTTGTGAAATACTTAAATCCCCCACCAGCACACTCCAGAATGTACTGGACTGATAATCTGCCATGAAAATCAGCTTTTTTGGGATCCATCCCCAAACACGTTGTGATTCTAGTATCTCCTTCCCAACCCCACCACCCCAACAGAGGAAACGTCATCCCCTTTCCTCACCACAGTGGTGTTTCCCATACTCCCAATACAAAATATGGTTGACAAGAGATGTGAAGAGCCGTGTTTCACCATCCTGGCTAATAAACACACGTTGGTGTGACACAGATCATGGGTTAAGTAATCCTGTGTGACAGAGAGGTTTCAGTAGTGGTTGTGTGGCCCTGTGTTGTCCCACAGGGGATCCAGACAGATTCTGGAGGCTGAAGCAGAAGCCCTGTATGGCACTGTATTTATTGTATAAGCATACCTACGTGTGCAGGGACAAGTCAGTCCTAATGCAAGGCATGGCAGAGCTGCGCCTTGTACCACGGTGTGCTAAAACACGGGTAGGTGTGTTTGCTATGAAATAGCTTGAAAATGGTTGCCTAAAGCTGCTGAGTGGGGATGCCACATGAGTGGAAGGAAAATGTTGGTGACTTTTCCAAGTTTCAGTATTAACAGAACTGTAAATTATTAGATTTACTAAATATTGGACCAGATTCATAATTCTTTAACTTCTATTAATCCAAGTTGTTTCTAAAAAGGAAAGTCCGGTACTGTAATAAACTGACCTGACCACTATCTTTCTATCACCTCTACAGCAGTTTTTCTACCAAACTTGTTTTCCACAAAAATGCAGTATGTTATTCAAATAAGACCATGCCTCACAGTTATAAGTTTGCCACTACAATTAATTCATCTTGCACCGTCCTCTGTCCTCATTACATTTTTATTATAAGCATTAATACATTTTGCCATTTGCTATTCTGGTTACAATCATGAAGAAGTCGTGAGAATGAATATATTTTGTACCACTTTGCCCTCGTCATAATTTTAAGATGTTCTCTAGAATGGATTAATTCAATGCCACTTTTCACTCTTTATCCTGAGAAGGAAAATTAAAATAGTTATGAAACTCCAGCAGGCACTATTCTCTAGCTATTTTGTTATCAGTCTAGAGATTTTATCAGGAAGAAAAATAATAATAAAATGTATAATTCTGCTTGAGAGAGAATGCAAAGGGAATGGATAAAATGGTGCAGATGACCCAGTCCTTGTGACTGTGTCAAGGTCATAATCTCAAGTCCTATTCAGATGCTGTAATTATAAAGAAACAATTTTCATTAATTCAACATTTCCCAAGTGGAGTGAAAACAACTGTTGAAAAATTAACTGTAGGAATATATAGAGTTCTGCTATTCAGCTTCCCCAGAAATGTTTGTAATTTTCTCTTCATTATGAAAGCCTGAAATAAAAATAGAGCAAAAGAAATGGTACATATTCAGAGAGGAGTATGTTGTATTAGCAACCGATGTATACTCTGGCATAAATTACCAGGGAGACACACCCAATGACTTGATCATATTTCCATTAGATCAAATAAAACCTCTGTTGATTTTTAGGGTGTTGGATCAAACTTATAGTCCTCATGAGGAAACCAATTTCAAAGCAACATGAAGGAATTTCCTGAACTGGATGAGTGCAGACACTGATCACAGCTGCCTCTTCCCTGAGTATTGCATTCTCTCAGACTCACAGAGCAGCATGTTCTTATTTTGAATCTGTATGGCTGAAGTTTAACAAAAGAACAGAGTTTAAAGGCTGACTCAGGAGCTCCAGATAGCCTAATGGTGTGGGGGACTTCAGAGAAAACTCACATAGTCATTATTAAAAAGCTGAATGAGTGTCTTGCATGTTGTCATCTCCTTTCTCAGCAGTGTAATCAGTAACATCAGCTCTTCAGCACTGAGATATAAAATTAAGAAAAAGGTCCTTTACATTAGGTGAGACAAGCAGAGATATAAAATGCTGTACAAATGGACTTGAAATTCCTTTTCTAAGAGTGTAGATCAGGAATAATTCAGCTAATGTTTATTCTGGGTCCACAAATGTAAAACTGGTCATTTCCTCCCCTCATATATAAGATGAGAAAGATGAATTACATCAAAAACTGCTATGTTGGAGTTGAGTATCCAATGGTCTGACGTTGTCTGTGGAGCTTTTCTGAACAACCCACTCAATCTGTTTTTAAAGTGGAACTACATTCTCACAGCACGTAGCTGTCCAAAGTATATGATATTGAATGTTTCAACACAACCTTTATCTCTGCTTTTTCTTGCCACCTGTGCTCTACTGGAAGTGCAGGACTGTTTCTATGTTACCTATGGGAGAAGAAGACCATGAAGAATAGTTGCCAGGTTGCTCCCAAGACAAAACTGGACAAAAAATCCAAGATTTGGTGCTTCATACTTTGGAAGTTACTTTTGCTCCCTCAAAACTCCAACTCAGATATAAATGACTTCAAGATCAAGGGGATTTTATTTTATTTTATTTTATTTTTTCTGCTTCTTTTGATCTAATGTATTAAATACAGCTGTGATCTTGACTCTGACTGGACATACATAGCTAGCATCTTTTTAATAGCATACTATTGAACTAAAAGTGAACACCTTTCATTTACTTCTCCAAATACTTTGCACCAAGAGAGGGACTTTTATTTGGACAGACTGGAGATGCATTGCCCATGGCCAGGGCTGATCATCAGCTGGCTTGAGGATTTTGCCTTGTCTGAAACTTAATTAACTCTAAATTCACTTGAAAAAAAAACAATGAAAGAGATGTCTCTTTCCATGACAATAGCATCAAATCCCTAATTTTTAACCTTTCAATCTATTAAAGGAGTTACAATGTTTCTAATGACCAGCAGTTATCATTTAAAAGTATTTCAGCCTGAACTTGCACCTGGCTTCTTGCTACAAAATTTGAAAGATGTATAGACCCAGATTTTCTGTGCTCACTGAAAACTGGGAGAGAAGAGGGGAAACTACCAGAGAAAAATAGTCAGGCATTGCCAAGGTCAGCAGCACACTGCTTGCCCTTACCGTGCCTGCTCATTTCATCCCTGGTCCATCCCCATCCCCAGGGTCACCCAGTGCATCCAGAGATTTCCAGTGCAGCCCTTCTACCCTCAGGATCTAATATGCTTTCTGCGCTGGGATGAGAGATAAGTGAGCACCAAAGGCTTTGCTGAAATGGGGGCTTGTCATTGCCAATGGATGGGAAAATGCTTTAATGAGCAAACATGCTCCGTTTGATTTTGTATGCTTGCTTGCTTTGATGTAGATCTTAGATTTCTCCCATAGATAATCACAGAAGTCATTTTGGGTCAGCACATAATTTGTGAAGAACAGATGTGGCATGAAAGTACAAGGGATGCCGTTGGAAGTGATCCCGTTTAATCCTGGAACATAACTATCACCCCATCTTGGTAAGAAGGGATCTCGCCTCTCGCCCAGGCTGTGGCACTCGGGGACTGACCCTGTCCTGTGACCTTGCACATGAGTACAGGGACTCTGCCACAAAGTCACATCCCCACTGCTTCCTCTTGCTGCATGCCTTTCCCTTTCTGTTCTCTACGGCTGATTTGGGTTTGTTTTGTTTATTAATATACATTAATAATTAAATATATATATTAGATTTTTTCTGAAGCTGACATTGATAATAATTATGAGAAAATCAAATGTATCTCCAAACCACTCATGAAGCTAGTAAGATCCTCAGACAGAGCTAAAGCTAAGACACAAAGCAGGAAACACAAAAGTTCAGTTAGTTAGGTTAAAAACATAACACAGCATTGGCCATCTGTCTATCATGTAAGTTCGTAGACAGAAAGGAACAAATCCTTCCTTGCTCTGTCAACTGTTATTGCATTCATATTCCATACTGAGTTTGGCCTGACACTAGTATTATTTTCTGTCAATATATATGACTGCACATGCCAAAGTGCTTATTCACACATAGGCTAGACAGTTGTCTGCATAAAGTCCTAGTTGTAATCGATTTTTCAAACAACAACAGCAACAAAAAAGATTGCTTGGTCAGGAAGATGAGCATGGAAAAAAGAGATTACAATGCATAATTTTCATTTGTATTTGACATACACATAGTGTTATTATAATGAATATCTTCAAGTTCTCTAAAAACTCTTTAGTTCTTTGCCAAGTCTGAAAATCTCGCCTATGAGATATTTTCCTTGTTTTAAATTCAGAAGGCTGGTGTGCTCACAACTAAGTTCATAGGTCCTTGTGTTCTATGTATATTTATTTTAATGGAGTTTTTGTCAGAGATAGGCTCCTTCTCTGTCTTTAAATTAAACTTTACCAGACCCTTCAGATGGGTCTCCATAAAGAGACACTGCTGTGAGGTGGAGTTTTCACAGACCTCTTCTGCCCCCAGAGCATTGGACCCACATGTACCTGTCAAGCCACATTCAGCCTTGCAGATGCAGATGTGTGCTGTGATTGACCAACCAGACCAATCATGTTCCTCGTCACCATGAGGTGATGATGACATTGCCCAAGATGGTTGAACAAGAGGTTGGCACCTGGGAGAAGATGATTTTTAAAAGCGTGGCTCCGTACATTTTTGGGAAGAAGATCCTCCCCTAGTGAGAGGGAGGGTGGGAGGTTGGCACATGCAATGTGAGAATTTTATTGCAGGGCCTGTAATTAGCTACCAATAATACTCCCCTTCCCGCCCCCTCTCCCCCCAACATTCCCAGCATCCCTGTAGGCCAGCAGCAGGTGCTCCTATTTACAGATGTATGCAGAATATCTGCCAAATCATTTGGCACATCTCAACTAGAAATGTGCCAAATTACCTGTCATAGCTAAACCGCCTTTTTAAAAGAAAGACAAATGCTCCCGCGGCTCATTTCGCGTGGAACAAGAGTGCCCTCCCGTGGAGCACCCATGGCAGCCCGACACCGCCCACCCCCGCAGCCCCTCTGCTTGCCAGGTTGGTTGGATGGGGGCGAACTCCCCCAGAGTTGTCTTCTGCTGCACTAGGATTTGGGTTGCCCCCTCCAGCCCCACAGCACATCTCCAGCTTTGGGTGTTGGACCCTTGGGATGTAGTGAAACCCCGGTGAGTTGTGAACTGTGGGTTCAGCCCCTGGGCATCTCCCTGGGGACCAGGATGGGGAACTGTCATCTGCAGGGCTTGGTGCCATTAGGCTTGGGTAAAGGAACAGCTCTTTCTGTAGGAACAGCTGTAGCCCTGGATGAAAATGCTTGCTGAAATAGTTGCTCTGTTTCCAACAAAGGAGACTGGGCTTTACCTCTGCGCAACAGCAAGGACCAGAGAGCACTGGAAGAAAAGCCATGGTGCAACACTGCAACAGGAGTAGTAACCTCTGTCTCCTGTACACAGACATGGTTCAGGAAAAAACAACATAACAAAATATCAGGACCACAAAAATGCCCACAGAAGAAAGTGTCTGTAAGGGGAATGAACTTTCTGGAGGACAGAAAGGGGAAGGTGTTTTATTGTTCATAACAGTTGATGACAGACGAAATTCTCTTTCATCTGCTGTTTGAGACCTCATTCTTGGATTTTTCCTGTTTTTTTCCCCCCCTTTTATCATAATCTCAAGCTTTCTCTTTGGAGATTTTAATTATCTTACCATGTGCTCCTTCAGAATGAATAAATTATTATTTTATTTATAGACATCTTTACAAAAGATACTTCAAAACCTGAGCCATCTGAAACTTAGCAGCTCCAAGCCTCATTGCAACCAGTAACACTTGATGCTGTCATTCCTGTCCTCCCTCCCTCCTGCTAACACACAGACCCTCATATGAGCAGACCAGAGGGGTAATAGTGAGGCAAGCTTGTGTCTGAAAAAGTCATCACACCATGTCATGAAGCTTTGCCTTTTCAAACCCATCTGAGTAAAGGAGCAGCCCCTCCAGGGTAATCTTGTAATTATCCACAGCTCAGCTATTGCAAAGCAAAGTGCAGCCTGAACTCACTTATCGACTTTTCACTTATCTAGGATGAGTATGCAGTAAAGTCTCTAATAATAATAATAAATAAATAAATAAATAAAAAGCCATTTAGTCCAGCCCTGTGATGGAATCAAGGACTATTGTCTACACAGGCTCTTCGACCTCAGCCATCAGCAAAGTCACTGAGCACCTTCCAGCCAATCATGAAGCAACATGACCAGCATCTGTCACACCTGTCTTCTGTTCTTGAACTTGGAGGAGAAGCATCTCTGTGACTTTGTGCCACCGGCACCTTGCTGAGCCACCTAGCAGTTTCTCAGCTTGATGCCTACTCACATCTTTTTTCTCACAGATGATTGCTAACTGCCTCAGAGTAGGCTTGACTTTAAAATAGCTACCACACAAAGCTAACATCCAATATCATTACGATCATCATAGAAACTTACCTTTCCATGGCACCTGTCAAACCAAAGCAAACCAGTGAAAGAGTGTTGACATGCCACCTCCTTGGGTTTGAAGGGTGGCTGACACTGCAGCATGTGCTACATGACTGGGGGAGAAACAGCATTTTGGACAAGGACACAGGGACCAGGTCTCCATGGAAAAACTTATAGAGCATGAACAAGAAAGATCTCAGAGCATGGAAAGGTCTCCCAAAGAGCCGTTACAGTGTGAAACATGAAATTTGCTTGTTTCAGGGGGATGATGTTCTGGGATGCTTGTACAGCTCCCAGTTCACCATACCAACAGCTCACTCCATGCCCCCAAAAAGCTGCTTGCTTGCCCCTCCTTAAAGTGATGTGAACATTCAGGGACCCCCACCAACAAGGTGTCCCTACTATCCTGTCTACTGCTGTGGTTAGAAAAAGGCTTTCTGATGCCACCTTGCATCAGCAGTGCACTCACGGGCTGCAGGGGACCCCACAGTAGCTTTTAGCAGACAGTAGCTTTATAGATATGATTCAGCACTCGGTAGCCCATAAAACCACTTTGCTCTCTCTCTGTCTTTCTCTGTACAGAAAAACTTGGTCTTTCCAGTCTCACAACATTTACCATGCCATCCAAATGCATCCTGTGATGAAAGTGCTGACAGTATTTAGCCTGTAGGCCCACCCTGCCTTCAGGAAGGTGCTGTGGGGAGGCTATGATCACCTCTCTGAGGACAAAGATGCAGCCATGGGAGAGCTTGCACCATTGCCTTCAACTCTGAATTGTACAAGGTTAGCATTTATTTTTCTTGTCTGCACTGTGCAGTGATGAACCTGCTTTGTCTTTATGGAGAAAGGCAGGAGGAGATACAGGAAGGACTCCTGTCCAGGAGAGACTTCAGTGAGGACTCACCCCGTGGCTGGGGTCTGCAGGCTAGGCGTGACCTGAGTTCATCCACTTTGTGAGAACAACCCAGGGCCAAAGAGGCTTGGAGACTCATGGGCCTTTGACAAAATGGCTGCCCCTGGCCCAGGCTGTGGTTACAAAGGTTAACACACACATTCCCTTCTGAATTTTTTCCCTCTGGGGAGGGAATCCAGTTATCCAGCGATTAGATTTTCTGCATGGTGTTCCACACACTTGAAGCATGGTACCTAACAATTTCCACTGTGAGTTATTAAATAATGATAGCTGTGATGGTGTCCCCAGGGGCTCAAGCAGGTGCAGCACACCCAAGGCCTTCTCCCTCCCAACGTCTAAACGGTATCTGCAGCAGAGGGAGCTCTGGCTGGGAAGAAGGAGCAGAAATGACAGGAAAGTACTCGTCACATGCAAGGCAAGTCAGTGGTTTTGCTAGTGATACAGCAGCAAGGGTGCTTGAACTGTTCTGTTTTCAGCCTACAATGAATGAAAAGGGGGAGGAAATGGCACAACAGGACTGCAGCAAAGAAGGGGAAAATGAGTAAATGGTACATTTTGGCTGGGCACGTGCAAACACTTCAAATGTTCCCTCCTTACTTCTGTCTTCTTCCTCTTCTCCCCTCTCTCCTGGCAGCTGAAAAGGAGAGAGAAAGCTGAGAAACTGAGGACAACAAGCTCTCCTCCTGCCTGCAGTAAGCAGTTGACAATGTTCATTTAAAAACTGGAGGAGAATTTTTTGCCAGCCACAGTGTTCTGCTGTGTACACACACAGACACGTGGTTCAAAATAAGATTAGGTAGTATAGGATATCAGAGTACCAAGGATGGTCACAACCAATAACAAACATATTTTAAAGAATGTAAAACCAGTCTTTCCAGGCCCGACTGCTAGATAACCAGATCTCAGATCTCACACACGCGTGCTGCAGATAAGGTATTCGTACTGAATCTTCTGAAAAACCTGGTATGAGCCAGAATCAAAGGTGGACCCTGAGTCTGATTGAACATGGCATCTCCTCAACCTGCAATGCCATTTCTCCAGGGCCTTTGAAGGCCGAGCAGATGGAATAGAAAAAATATAAATGAAAATATCAGAGCAGCCTTTAGGCAACAAGGTAGGAACACTGGTAACTAAAGAAAACTCCAGAGGCAGTGAGGTGGGGATAGACACGAGTAACTAGAAGTAGTTGCCAGAAGTGTCCTGCCCTTAGTGAGAATGCACACACCCACCAGTGGAGGCAGAAGGTTTCCAGTCTCCAGTTATACATGGGATGTTTCTTCACAAGCCTGCAGTGTACAGGATGGGGTGTATGGTCCTCACAGCTGCCATGCTACCATCAACTGTGCAAAACCTTGACACTTGAGCCATTTTTCTGAAAAGGAGGGCAGCTTTTAGGAGATTTGTATGCCATTTGGCCAGAATGGGAATCGTCCGCTTTGCTTCTGTCCAGTGAGAAAGTTTGGATGAAGATTTGGAAGGTGGCTTCTGTCACTGCCTGTTGGTCTCTCTCCCCTCCCAACGGGACCTGGGAGTTTCTTTTGTGCAGCACACGCTAATGAATGTAAAGAGATAAAATTCAGTGTAAATCTGCTCCTTCATTCGGGGATCATTTTTTCAGTCCCTTTTTTGGTACCCGACACATGAGGTAATCCAATTACCTGTGAATAGATTTGTGGTACCCAGAGCTATTTCAATACTGATGTGCCTCTGTTCCTTCCTGCAAAACATGTCAAAGCAATTTATCTACACATTTGAATAAGTCATCTATGCAATCACTCTCCTTCGGGGAGAAATTTAATTTCTTCTGCAGAACGCTTGCTGTTGCTATACAGACACACGTAAGTCACAGTTAATTGCATAGCTATCCCTGAACTTTTCTTTTTAAAGCTAGAGAGAAGTCATCAGAAAATATCCCTTGATTCCCCAACTGCAACCAAGATTCGGTAAACACAGATATTATAATTAAACCATTAAAGAAGACTTCTTCAAAGAGTTCATATCTATAAAGAGGGATGTTTCTCCTACAAGTTGCCTCTTCCCTGCTCTTGCACAGCCAAAGGGCTCTCATTAGGATTACCTTCATGGAAGCCACATTAAGCAGAGCTCCTATCATTCTCCCTTGTCTGCATAAAGCTTTGCTCAGAGGAGTGAGCAGAACAAGCACATTACTCTGCAGGGAAATTATATAAATACGGAGGCCACATCTCTGCAAGAATAGTAGTTAACACAATAGTTTCATATAGCATGTGCTGCCTGCATTGAAGGGAGGAAGTTCCTGACCTTGCTGGGTAGATTCACAACTATGACCCTGCTGTACATCAGCAGTAGATGAAACATGATGCCAGTGGGTCTTAAAAAAAGAGGTAGAGAAACTTAATGGCACTGTGGAGTAAGTTAATGTGCTATGGGAAACAGCTTCACCTACTGCCCTCTGCAGGATTATGTCCTGCAAAATGAGTCTGGAAAAAGTTGTGTCTCAAAGTCTGATGGTTAGACAGCAAGGGTCAAACTAGCAAAGAAACACATCCCCTTAAGCAGAAGGAGTAATTAGTAGTTGTAGCTCCTCTGCAGCTAAATTTGACTATTAACTGTAATAATTAGTGTACTACACCTGTTTTTTCCAGACTGGTCACTTAGTGGGGGCTGATCATGCAGTCACCAATTAGGCTCAGCACTTACTGCCATAGCCCCCCTTTCTTCCCAGCCACTCATTTGTCCTCATGCAGTTTCTTGCCAGGCAATGTGTTTGTGGTGCAAGCAGAAGCCCATGGCAGGCAACATCTCCAGTAACTGACATTAGCATCCATCTAGGGTTGCTGGGGTACCCTCTGGATGTGCCATGATAGACCTGGGCTAGACTGGCTCAGAGAATCATGGCAGTATTGATTGGTCATAAGCAGAAATGCCAAGATAGGACTTTATGGGGCATAACACACTCACATGTTTTCCTGACACTCACATTGGTGTGCATGGGCAGCCCTTCTGTTTTTACTGCTTTGTCTGGGATCAGTATAAAAATCTCCTCCTGTTATATCGCTAGGGAGATGGATGTAGGGACACGAAGCAGGATCTGCACAACAGAATCCTTCTGTAACACTTGAAAGCAGTCTGTGGTTTGAGATTTGCTGGGCTGCCCTGTAAAACAGCTGCCTGGTCTTCCAGACTCTGGCCATCTGTCATTTCAGCTGATCATGGATGTTCTGCTATGTTCATTTCACAGGGAGAATATTCCAAAGGAAGCATCCCTGCGTATCCCTGTGGCTTCCATCCTTTGGGTACATGAATGAAAATCTCTTTTCTGAAGTTGCATTGACTGACTGCTGGACAGACTAAACTTGCTCCATAAAGCAACTGGAAGCATGAGTTTCATACCCATGTGTCTCTTCGCTGCCTTTTCTAGTGGCATCCTCCATCATATAAAGAGCCTTTCTTAAACCAGCATACCTCGCAGTGCATGGATGATGAGCCAACATTCTCTGGAGAACATCGGAGTGAGGTCCGGAGTGGCTATCCAGACAAAGGTACAAGATGACAGGGATGGTCTCCAGCTCCTGCCCCTTAGCTGTGGCATCACTGGGGCAGGAAATGTCAGGGGACCCACCTGTGAGCGTTCCTTTCCAAGTACAAGTATTTTCTTGTGGCCACACTGCCAAATGGCAGACCTTGTAAAAGCAGGAAGTTCCAACAGTATTCTGTGTTGTCCTCGGATAAAAGGCTGGGCGAACTGCTGCTACAGAAAGGGTTCAATCTCAATTAAATTCTTAATAAGGGGATTGGAGTAGAGAGACCTGCAACCAGTCCATAATTTTGTTTCTCTTTACACAGACATCTCATTATTTCAAACAATATTCTCTAATCCAAAGGCAGGAGCAAGCCACCTCTGGCAGGCTCTCTGGAGAGGTATTCCATCAGAGACATGGAAATCATCCCAGCTTTTCTTCAAACTCATGACAGAATGAGGTTCCCACAAGCTCCCTCCAGCCAGCCACTTGACGGCTTACCCTTACCTCCATAGCATACAGGCTTGTCCCACCCGCCACAACTGCTGGTTATTACATATGACATCAATCACCGCAGTGCGCTTTCTGTCCATCGGTATCTGCTTGACTCACATGTCATCTGCACAGTATTTTGTGTGTAGTGTTCAGAGAAATTAAGCCCAGGCTCTGGCAGCTGCCCTTTCCACACACAGAGGAAAAATGAAGGGAAGAGGGATGCAAAAAAAGAACAAAGCTCAGAGCCATCAGCAGCTGCTGGCAGAATTTAACCCTCAACGTTTATCATAGCGCAGGGATGTGATCAATATGCCCTTCACATTCTCACTTCATCAATCTGCATCCCCCAAGGGACCAAAATGAGGGACTGACCCCTGCAAGCAGCATGCCTCCTCCTGACATCCTGCCTTTCTCTGCACTAAATTGATGCTACTCCATGCATATCCCTGTGTTCACCTGCAGCTCAGAGACACTGTGATGGTATTACAGAAACGCTGAAAAGTTACTGACCTATGCTGAAAATGCACAGAGCTCTTACTTAAGACCCCAGCAATCATCTAGAAACAAAATAAAACTTAATAGCTATCTATTGAAACAAGAGCCAGTTCTCCACAGTTAAGGAGCCAAAATCAGAAAGTGCAAGACAGATTCTGCCAAATCTGGTGCATACAAAATTAGATCAATTATCTGGTTTTGATTTTGCATAATGGAAACCAACTGAGAAAGCTTCATGTAATCTGATTCTCCCCACTCAAGCATGAGAAGAAAAGCTGAGAACTTTTGCTCAGTCACCCTAAAACTTTAGGAGCACAGCACCTGGCAAACTCCAGCTTATGTTATTAAGGCAAAATTTAAATGACTGGGATAAAAATTAATATCTTAGTTCCCCTGGCCCATTTTTACTCAAAGAATTTGTATTTTGTACATAAAGCTGTAGTGGGTTTACAGACCCAACACAAAAGCTCTTGCAGAATTTCTGCCTCAGTGGTTTTTACAACTTCATATGTTCTTCTGTACCTGTTATTTTCTCTCATTAAGTACAGAAGAATATGCTTTTCCATGCTGAGTCATGGGACACATTTTCAGTAAACAGTTTCCATGTTATTATAAGCCACAAGAATAGTGTGATAACTTTAAGAATAGCAGAAGCTAACTGAGATTAAGCTGCTGGTCTGGGATGTTTTTTAAACCATGTACTGATTTTTGGATGATTGTGCTCAGAAATAACCATTTAGTCATATGGAATACCAGTAAAACTCAATAAAATAAATAATTTACAATGAACATTAAGTTAAATTATCTGGACAGTCAACCTAATGAGTTATTTGGACAAAAGTAGCTGTTAGCCACCAGAGATCAACAAACGGTACTACTTAAATGTGGAGGGTTGCTGTAGGTGCAGTTTTAGGTATTTTATTGTTTTTATGAACTGAGGAACAGTGCTTTGCAGGACTGATATTCCCAAACTCCCCACCACTGTTGTCTGCTGCTTGGATTTAGAATAGTTAAAACAAAACAAACCATAAAAATTAGAAACAATTCACATATAAGCCTCAAAACAATTAAAGTACTTGTAAATTATGATGCTCCAGGAATTAATCACTCCAACAGATGGCTGGTAGCTTGTTAATAACAGTGAAGCAGACATTTGTCATTTTTTGGAATCCCATACCTTGAAGACTATGTGAGTGCCAAAGGACCACCAAAAATTGAGTTGCTGCAAGCAAATGAATCTGCCTATAAATTAATGATTAACATGTTCTGGAACACCAGATACAGACCATTTGGGGCAATTCACTCAGAATCCAGATATTCCCCTTCCTTTACTCTCCATCCAAGTGAGCAGCCTTAGCCAAAGGATGTGGGCCCCAGCTGCACGGGTTGTCTGTGTTAACAGGCATAGCCACTTTGCACTGAGAGGTGGCCTCCTGTGATTGTAAAGGCAGCACTTGGGAGACTGGGAAGCAGAGCTGCAGCTTATTCTCACCAAAATATTTCAATCTCTATTTTTAAAGAGCCTTGAAGATGAGTGCACTTTAAATGCACTTTCAGGGCTAAAAGGATGAGGAGCTCGGGACCTAGAGAAATTTTTGCTCTCCTATGCCCACACACACACATTATACACAGTGGTTTGGTTACATTTCATTATTGTATATTGAACATTTTTCACTGTCACTCCAGATCATATTATGCATTACCAAAGGACAGGTGGCCTGTCCTGCTCAGGGAACATATGTGAGAACTTTGAGCCAGCAAAGGCTGAGATACCTCCAGAAGGAACATAAAAGCATCACCACAGCTGGGCAGAGCTGATTAGGATATGAATGTCTATGTACTGCTTCCGTGATCTGATCTGTTACTGTCAGTCTGCCCTCTGTAATTGAGTATGCGATACTCTGATTGGAGGCGCATGGCTGCAAATTCCAGCTTGGGCTCCAGTGTGGCATGGTTGTGTATCCCAGCTTTTTGTACTGCACAAGGGTCACAATTTCTAAAATAGTAATTTCCAAATTTTAGAACTTTATGGATGCTGTAAAATAAGTATATCAAGACCCCGTGACCTAACTGTGAGCAAAGTGGGGTAGGGCCTTATTCCAATAAATAACATACCACAAATAAATAAATAATGCACTTCTGCAAATCCCCTTGTGTAAGGTAGCACTTCTATCAACTTAAGTGACAGCCAACAGATAAATGTCACTGTGACAGTCTTTCTCACACCGTGATGGGTGTCATTATTAGAGATTCCATTTAGTCAGAAATTCCAAAGGAACCTCTTAGATAATACAGGTGTTGTAGCTATTCAGACAGTATTCAGGAAGACCAGAAAAGACAAAAAAGTGATGTACTGTTTGCAGTCGTCTGCTATGGCCCATGTCCCATGGCTAGGAAGGAAAGATACAGACCAGAGAGGACGTGAGGGGTCTTAGCAAATGGCAAGTTAAAATTTAAATGCTTGTGAGTTTTATTTCATTGCCTTCTGTTTGCTGACAGCCTTCTTTGGAAACTTCTTTGATCCTTTTGCAGGATACTTAAGTCTGCTTTTAGAATCATAAAGTGAGCTCCTAAAAAAACACACTTTTGTGGTACAACTGTAAGATAATTAACAGGAATTTCCCACGGCATCAGAAATACATATATTATTTACTTCTTGCCAACTCCCCTTGCATCTCTTATCTTCAATCCTATACAACCCTTGGCTTAGTGTATAAACTGGCTCTCACCAAAACCTTGCTTTTCACCAGAATGTATTTGGAAGCACAGAAGAAACCATGGTGATTTACAAATAAAAGAAAAGCCCTATTGCTTGAGCAAATAACAAAGCCTTTGTACTGGACTCTTAGGCGAGCTAACAGGAAAACATCACTCAACCTCTTGCACAGCTAAGAAGCCTGTGCAGCTTTATACCAGTATAACATGAGATGTAACTACCTTTTCTTCTGTTACAGTAATTCCTGTAATCTTTTCCTGGAATATAAACATAATAATCATGCTGTAATATAGCAATACGTATTACAAGCCAACATATAGTATTTTGACCATTTAGAAGAACATTTGCCCTATTCCTGCTGTTCACACAAATTCAAACCCAATGGTCAAATACTACTGTACAGTTAAAGTAACCCGCCAGTTTTATGTTCAAGTTGGCTTTCCTCTGTGTTGAGCATATTAGTAGCCATGTAAAGTAAAAACCTAAATTAAATCTTGAGAAGCATATTTGAATGAATTGTTCCTGTGCCTTCTTGAAAATAGAAACACACCATACGATCAGAATCTGACTTGTGATATACAGTCCCTGGCTAGTTCAGAAGACAGTAACTCATTTACAGGTTTCCTTGGTTCATAAAAGTTTCAATATTCCGCCAATCTATAAAATATCTTATGTTTCATGTAAACCAAGAAATGGCATTTCTGACTGCAGGAAAACAGCTGTATCAGACATCGTATCACGTTACCTTCTTGATTGAAGGGCATTTGTGTTAAAGAAAAGCTCAGGGCATTTTGAAATTGTAAACATCAGGATCACTCTATAAAAATTATATGTATACTCTAAACTAATACATAGCTCTTGGTTCCATGTTATGCAGTAAGGCATTTAAAGGGGTCGTCATGATGATATATGAATGGCAGTGTGGTCAACACTAAAGGGCAAGATATTCCATTAGTATTGTCTCTTATTGCATAAAAAAATACTTCCCACTCAGAAAATGCTTCAAAATCTAATTATTTTGCATAATATGCCTCTTCTCCTCTTCCTTCAGGCTATATCAAACACTAGAAGAGGATTCTCTGCTTACATGGATTTTGTCTTAATGAATTGCTTAATCTTTTCTAAAAAATATATATTTATATAAATGTAACTTTTGAGCACAGCCCCTTAATTAACGGCAGGGATGCTTCTAGACTGAAAACAAAGCCAGTTACTGATTCTTGAAATTACATTCAAAGCCAATTGCATAGGCTTTAGCATTCCTGAACTGAAGTCAATATCTGGTTCCTGGATTATGTGCTGTTCTCCTTGCAGCAGGAAGTCAAACATGGAATAAAAAGGTCAGGGTACTGTGTTATCCAGGAGCGCACTGCACTGTAGCAGGACGAGCCTCACCCCTGGCACACTGGCCTTCTCCCTTTCCTTTTCTTCCCACAGGGACAGGGAGAAGCTCAGGGGGAGCAGGGAGGAAGTAGCATAAGAATGAGGATGTACACATTTTCACAATGTCCTTTCAAGGATGAGGGGTGTGGGCAGTAAATTTGAAACCAGCCCTTTAAAAATGTCCATAAGCCTTTAAAAAAAAAAAAAAAAAGAGAGAGAGAGAGAAAAAAAAAGAAAAAAGAGGGGAAAAAAGAAGAAGAGAAAGAGAAAGAGAAAGAGAAAGAGAGAGAGAAAGAGAAAGAGAAAGAGAAAGAGAAAGAGAGAGAGAAAGAGAAAGAGAAAGAGAAAGAGAAAGAGAAAGAGAAAGAGAAAGAGAAAGAGAAAGAGAAAGAGAAAGAGAAAGAGAAAGAGA
>CM021797.1:20678683-20695240 GCA_011076525.1 Nettapus auritus
AAAGAAAAAGAAAAAGAAAAATGAAAAGAAAAATGAAAAGAAAAAAAAAAGGAACAAGAAAAGGGGAAGAAAAACAAGAAAAAGATCATTTATTTTTCAGTTTCTGCATTTTTAGTATCTCTCACAATCATTATTAAGTGTTGAAGGTTAAGTATTGAATTTGTTTCTTTCTTAAAGATTTTTCTAAGTGAACACTGAGCTTTCGCCCTGCTCTAATGAGGCAAGGTTTTAAAAGACATTTCAGACATCGCATGACACATGATAAACTGCAGACAAATTGACACTGCTGCTATCGCTTGTGCTGCTTTCAGGACCATCTTGGCCAGGCCATTGCTGAGCTAAGAGCTCAGTCAGAAACAAGAAGCCACACAACTGAAGACTGCACACTTCACTGGTGTGCACAGGTCTTCCAGAGACTCCCTGACATCTATCCTGAACTTCTGCTAGAGGCCTGGGGGACTTGCTGATCCTCTCCTGGATGTTCCAGAAAGTCAAGGCTATAGCCTTGAGTTACTTGTGCAGGTGTTTCATGGGGAAAATGTGATCTACACCATCAAATGCATTCAAAGTGATTGAAGTTTCTGTTCAAAGGGCTGTCTCTCTTTTTCCCTCCCTTTGTACATAAGGAGAGAACAAGAATGCCAGTGGATCCATGTTTCAGAGCTTATGCTCTGAACAAAAATAGGACATTTTAATGAGAGGGCTCAAAGTACTGTGAAGGAAATAAAATATGGTGTAAAAATATATATAAATCAAGTTCATTCATGAAGGCCCTGCTCCCACAGACCAAGTACAAGGAAAGTTCCCTATGTCAGCAGCTGGGGGACACAGGTCCATTTTGCACGAGGCGGTCTGTGGGGACTCCCACCACAGAGAGTGGGAAAGGGCAGGGCACTGTGCTCGCAGGGGCACCTGGAACATCCTGGGATCCACCGCTTTTATCTAACAGAAGACAAGTGGCCAGGTGCCTCCTTACTTGTCTTCCACTTCCCCACTATCCCTTCCAACCTTCCAGGACTAATATGCAATTCAAAACGTGAATGCCTTCCCCCTGCTCCAGGTCAACAGAATCTCAGCACTGTCTCCATTCTCTTTCTAAAGAGGAAGTTTCTTCCTCACAAAAAGGGCAATGGCTGTTCTTTACCCAGAAGCAATTATATTTATGTTTCTTTCAAGTGGTTATTAAAACCTCAGATTATTTTCACACCGTTTATTTAGCAAGATTAATCATACAGTCCTTCCTGGAGAGGGTAAAGTCAGCTTTGGCTGCTTTTACCGGTTACTTTTCTACAGAAACAGTAGCCAACTCATTTCAGACTCCGGTATTTCCTCTTTCTTTTGTATTCTGTGCTCTACCTCCAGGTTTCAGAGCTCCAACCTTTACATTTTTCCCTTTTCTTCATGAGGGCAAGATACCAAATTCATCGCTGACGTAAGTGGGTGCAGCTCTAATTAAGTCAATGGGGTTACACCTGCCTATGTCAGCAGTGAATTTGGCTTAACATTCCCAGTGAGCAAAATGTCACATTACCTTTGCTGAGCAGGACATTTCAAATAAAACATTAGCAAAAACAATTAACTTTAAGCTATTAATCCTGCTGAAGCTACTTTCAACCTCCTAAGGATTTAAGTCAATTCCCACTAAATGTCTTTGGCTTAATAGATTGTGATGCTTTGGTATGAAATATATTATTGAATGACATTGAATTAAGCAGCATCATATCACATTTCTATAGATAAATTATATTTTAGCACACATATGACAACTTTTACATATGATACTTAAGAAACTATTAACAATGGAGGAGATCATACAGAACATTTTACTATATGATATCTATGAATTTTGCAAATGTATTATGTACAGTTCTAGTTCTGCACTTAGATATGACATATTCCTGTATTTCATTAACATCAGAATTTACATCATCAGAGGTGGAAGATTTAGAAATAACATGGTTCTCTAATTCATTCTGTTTGGGACAAAAGAGGTAGTAATAAATCTGGATGAATGCAAGGTACAGATGAAATCTTGCTCCCAGCTCTTATTTTACAGCTGCAGAATGAAAGGAATCAAGATATTATCTAAAAAAATTGAAGAGCCAAAGTTCAGCTTCTTGCTAGATTTCCCTGTAGATTGCACACCAAATCAGAGTGCATGTGGACCAGCAACTGTGCTATTGAACTCTTGTGTGCCCTGTTGCTTTACAGTGTTCAGAAGACCTAGGTGGAGTGGATGGGATCCCACTTCAGATAAAAAAAGACAGAATTACCAGATTCTTGTAGGTCGAACCCCACTGTAGGCAGTGAGCAGCAAATGCTGGAGATAAGAGTGGAGGCTGAGTGTTGAACCCTGTCCCCCTCTAGGACTGTCAGTTTCTCTGCCCTGCTTGGAGCAATTTCTTTGCATTCAGTGTTTCTGGGCTTAAGCCTTCCCTGGCAATTAAATACCTTAGCCCTTCCTTCTAAACTCCAAGGAACCAATAATCTTTTCCTGTATCAGAAAGACAGAAGAGAAGGAGGGGAGGCATGAACGTTGTCTACCAGTTCTCTCCCAGGGGAGAGAACTGAAACTGAGTTCCCATATCCATCCAGTGGGATGTTTGCCCTCCCATCCTTCCCACAGGTGCATGTGCCAAGCACAACATTTTAGATTCATCTCTCTCTTTCCAACTAAGAATCCAAGTATTTTAATCACAGTGTCCGCTCAAAGGTAAGCACAGCTCTGCAAATCCACATGGGTAGCCTCACCAGCCAACAAAATATTTGCACGTTGCCTAATGTGGGTAAAGCTGAATAAAGGGCAATAATATTCTGTAGGAAAATAATCTTAACAGAAGACTTCTAAAATAATACATGGTACCAGTCATATTTGGCCATCAGATGAAAAAAAATATTACCCAAAATGAGAAGCATGTGATGAATGACCTTGAATCTGTGCTTCATCCTTTCTTAATCATCTTTTTTTTTTCACAAGTAGAGAAGAACCTGGGTGCCTTGAGGTCCTTTCCTACGAAAGGACATTTTTATTTACCAGGTAGCAGCTCGGGAGGAGATCTGCCTGGCTGACTTCTCTACTCCAGGATACATTTTTTCCTCCCAAAAAGATAACTGAATATGAAAATGCCCAGTATTTAATATTGGCCTAAATTTTACCATCCCTTAACCAGGACCTGTGTTCTACTCTATATCAGGATCAACTGAAGTCAATGGCAGGGATATCATCAAAGAGTAAATTCTGCAGCAGTCTAGTATAAAACACTTTTTACAGCATCTCTTCCCACTTGAGGAGCAACTGTCTTCACTGGTTCTTGTAATGAGAGCTCACACACTGAGCAGGACCAAGTGTGAGTGCAAGTGGGAGATTCACCTTAACAATACACCTTCTAATGAAGCAACACTCTGTGCAGTGCTCCTGCTAGAAAATCTAGACTATTGCATTTTTCAATAGGTGTATGTATACTGCTGGGATGTACCCAAATTTGTTTTGTTTTGTTTTACTAATTATTTCTGACACGTTGCTTATCATATTTCATGCTTCCTCAGAGAATAGACTAAATAGTCCCCAGTAGAAATACTTCTGGAGAATGAAAAGCACTAAAACCTGGGCACTACTCTGGGTTGATCCCTACAGATTTTACACATCCTAAAATTCATGATGAATTTCAGAAAGATTTTATTGGTACAAGGGATTTGGGTCCAGACAGCCTGCGAAGTTCAGGTCCCACCCCAGCTCCTCAATCCTAGTCCCTGAGGTGGTCATGGGGAACCCCTCCGGGACATCCCACAGCAGCATCACTACCGAGCTGTGGTGCTGAGAAAGGAGAGGAACGTAGGGTTGCAGTGTCACCCCAACGCATGGTCCGGACCAGAGGGCATTACTCCAAGATATTGTGGTTTCCGTGCAGCCTGACAGCACATCTTTGCCTTGTTAAATCAATGAACGTTTTGCAATTGATTTCTGGGGTAGCTGCAATAGGCTGTATGGTTTCATCTGTCAATTGCTTTAGTACTCACCTCATTTTAAGCACATTAGCAGCTTGATTGAAGTCAATGGCACAGTTCAGATACTTAAAATGAGTTATGTTCTCAAGTATCTCGATGAATTGGGGCTTTAATGAACGTTGTTAATGAAGGTGTGATCCTCTGAGATTTGGAACATCCCCAGGCCCCACATTTCATTGCACAGGCACTTGAATTCAGTAGAGGACCTTGTTGCCACCAAAAGGAGAAGTTGCCTTCCCTTTCCCAGAAGTTAGCTTTTACCATGTTTCTGGTGCTGGGGCCAGCGATCACATCGCTGCAGTGTGCCAAGCTCCCCTCTTCCCATCCAGGCTTTCCAGTTGGGACCAGTTCACTGCAACAGCACTGGGCTGGCAGCAGAAACAAGCTGCTGGGAGAGGAGACACAGCTGGTATCACCTTGGCTGGCAGCAGCACAGATGTGTCATATTAAAAGGACCACAAAACCATAGCACATCCAAATCAAGGAAATATTTGCTTGTTAAAGTGCTGGTTGATTGTTTGATCACTAATTCTCCAAAGCATGTGAAGGTTCCTTACCAGGAAAAACTTTAACATGCACGTAAACTAAGCTGAATACATTCAGACTAAATCTTATCTTCAAATGACAGTGCATATACAATTAACAGAGAAACGTAATGTTTTGTGTGGATACCACCTAGTGGAAAAGGACTGTGATTTCCATGTGTTAATTCTGATGGGAAAAAAAAAAAAAAAAAAAAAAAAGATCTTGAAAGAAGAAAAAGATCTTGAAAGAAGATCCTGTTAATCGGGTACTTGATTTCCTTGGACTTCATGTTTAAATCCAGTAGGCTGTTTCGAGCTGCATGCCTAAAACCCATGCTGATGTGAGGAGAGGTTTCCAAAAACATCTTAATGATTCTCGGGAACCAGGTACAATGCTGACTGACGGCTTTTACAACGGGGAAGCGAATTAGATAGCAAATGTCACAGTCAAAAATGGGTATGCACACACCAAGCAACACAATGAGGCATGTACAACCTGTCCAGTGGTTTCCGGGTCAATGCCAATGAACACTTGTGATTCACCAGAAGCCCAGCAGCCCAGATGCAGTGGTATGAAAATGAGGGAGAAACCACAACAATGTTTTTCATCTAGATCAGGGAAGCCAATAGCATAATAAGAGAAATCCTGTGTTTTATGTCTGCTAGGCCTAGAATTGGTTTGTTTGAAGGGTGCATGCCATGTTTTTGGTAGGTCTTTGCAATAAAATGCAGAGGGAATTTGAAGTGGAAAACAAAAAGAAAAGGACAAAACATCTGGGTGAAAATGCCTCTGGATGTGGTAAGATGTTACTTAGCCAAGTAAAGGCACCATGAGATCATAACTCAAAAGAAAACTAATGCCATCATACTGCAGCCGTTTTAATTGTAAAACATTCCACTTGAAGCTTGTTAGACCTTAATTTTTATATGCTGTACAATAAACTTCTCAATTATCAAAGGCATAAAAATGACACTTAACATTCAATCAATCAGTCAGTTTTTTTCTGAGCAGGCAGTGGTATGCCCATGCTTTGGCATGCTTGCAGCAGCAGCAGCTGACCAGCAAGAGGACATGGGTAAAGCAGTGTAGCAACAAGCTCCAGGTTGGGTTTGACAACAGAAGGAGCCCAGTCACCCCTTTGAGCTGAGACAACGAAACCTGCAGGCAGGGCAGAAGACAGAGATCTCATTGCACTGCTCTTCAACAGTTTCTCACCTTAGGTAAATTGGCAAATTGCTCCTCTGAAGAGGAATGAGGCCCTAACCATGGTGAAATCAACACCAAAACAGCTGTTAACTGCTCTCATGCCTCTCTTTGACTTGATGCCTCCGGTGATATACACTGCCCCTGAACAGGGTTCTGGATCAGTGTTTTTTAATCTCACAAAGCAGATTAAAGAAACTGCTCAAAGTATTAAGAGGGTGCCGTGTGTGATGTGTGGGGATTATTTCATCAATTCCTGGCCTGTTGTTATTATCTGAATATTACATAACTTCAGCTTTGGAAAGCTCCTAATAATCATAATTCATGAAGCTGTCAACTAACACTAAAACTATTCACTTAAGACAGACACATAAATAGATTGGCAATACCCTGGAAAATGAATAAAAGTGGAAGAGCAAGGCAGGAGAAGGAAGAAGTTTTCATCAGCTGTTTGCCACGGGGAGGGAGGGCTAGCAGCTTCAATGTTAATCTTGGGAGCTCCTTTCCGCTCTTGGACAGCTATAGGTGGCAGTATAACACCCTGGGACACACAGTCAGGACACAGAACTCTTGAACTAGAGAGCAGAAAGGTTAAAAAAAAAAAAAAAAAAAAAAAAAAAAAAGGAAGCCATAACATAGAAACACAGTTCTTCACCTTAGATTAACAGAAGCAAATCTCTCTGCAAGTGACTTGCCATTTAATGACCTTCCTAACAGGAGAAGGTCCATTAGTGACATATAGACTGAACAGCCCAGAACAGAGAGGATTTTCTTCTGTAACAATTAATTTGAGATAAAGCCAAATGTTAGCCAGCAAATAAAGTGTCATTGAAAAATAAGCTTCTCTTAATGACACTTGGCAATGCACAGGAAGACTCCCATCCCCATGAAGGGGGTGAGAGAAATCCAAACATCATTTCAGCTTCCTCACTAGCAGAAAAAAGCTTTGGGTGCACCTGCAGCATACACTGTGGATCCCCAAGTGTCCTCTCCCAAGTGTAGCTATCAAACAGAAAAAGTGTGAAAAAACAAAGGCTCATTAGTAAAAAATGTGTGGGTATGTGTTGCTGGTAAAATAAATAAATAAATAAATAAAATCCAATTTCATTCTTATTTCCTAATAACAAGTAGATATAATAAAACACTTTTCTTGTAGGAATAAATAGCTTTCCTTCATTAGCTATGTAACAAGAAGACATTTCGGTTTTCTAAACCTCAGAATGACTAAAATCTGGCAAGTTTAATAAAATTCAGTGGGTAAGGTTATCTTACATCTGGGTGGTTGTAGACACTTCTGCGTTTATATATTTATATAGTTATATTCACCTGGACTTTCCTAAAATTGATCTCTATGTAAAGATTTATCCTTTACCGACAGCATTGCTCTTTGCTCTGGTGCATGTGCAATCGACCCCATGTCAAAGGAGAGTGGATTGAGTCTGCTGTGTTTAAGGCCATGGTTAACTCTTGTCCAGGCCCATCAAAGCAACCCCATTGCAGCCTTCCATGATACATATGTATTTCTCCCATTCTCTGCAGCAAGCTACTTCCAACTCTCTACCTACTCTTTTCCACCTTTGTACTTTGTTCTTCCCTTTTTCTCCTATAAAAATGTGGTGGCCTTAGTCCAGATGACATGTGAGACCTTAACGCCTCTTAGACAAAAAAGCCAAGTAACACACTTGTGCAAATGAGCACAATGTATTTAAACATTTGAAATAATACATTTTGAGGACAAACAGGCCATGTGGAAAGTGGAGCCCTTTTTATAGCAGATAGGTATGACAGCTGAACAGCTCAGTCCAATTACAAAATAAAGTATTAGAAAGAGCCCACAGCTTGCCTGACATTTGTGTCAGGTCATCTTGGCCAAAATGTTCTTCCTGTAGCAAAAGACCTCCATTTTAGCTGCACACGCACCTTGAGGTAGTCCGTCCATGAGCTGTCATCCTCCTACTCACCTCCAGTCCAAGCAAGCACAGAACCATCTCTCAAGTCAAGTGTCAACACTGTCACTTCATAATTTGTCTTTGTCAGTTCAACAACCTGTGTCCTTCTGAATACCAAAAAAAAAAAAAAAAAAAAAAAATGTTCTATAAAGTTTTGTTCTACTCAATTACATACATGCATTTATCTTGCTTATAACTGATAGCTTGCTAATACTCATGTATTGCTTGGAGAGCGTTCCAGCTGGTTAGATATTCACCCAAACATGTGAATCAAAACCTCAGGCAAAACAAAAACTGTCTCTCATACCTTTTATGAATTAACAAATAGTTCTTGCCCTGCTAATGCCATTCTTAATTGGACTACACTGTGAGGAGCAATTAAGACTAAATGGCCACTTGCTGAGAGCTGATGAAAGAGAAATACTGCAGCTTGAGGCATTTGCATTCTCCAAATAAAATGCAGTTGTCATACTTTGGTGTTAAAGAAGGAAGCTTAATTTTATAATGGTTTGGTATATTAAAAAGAGATATTCAATTCACAGCAGGGAAATCAGTTTTCAGAGGGATTATGCTTTCTTACTTTTTTATTATTTTTCTTTTTTTTTCAAAACCACTTTGTAGAATGAGAGGTTCCTTATGGATCTTATGGAAAGCTCACCTGTAGCTTTCAGGAGCCTTTCAATAGCTAAATAGAAAGGGATTTTCCCATCTAGTTCATACCCTGCTAGTCAGACAGATAAATACTCCATGTGTGATGTGGCAGTGCAAACAAATAACTATTCACGTATCTTCTTAAATAATTTTTAATGGGCTATCAGCCCATTTAATGTGCTCTCTCTTCAGATACAGCCCAATATGAGCCATACCTGCTGCAGCTCCTGTGCATTGATCTAGATAAAAGCCACCAGCAGTGAACCGCTGCCATCTCAAGAAGGATCATAGGTCCTTATCTGAGAAGAAAAGTCATCACAGTCAACCAGCTGTCTGACAACAGAATAAGGAATTTTCTTGCAGACATAGCAAGTTACGTGTCCCAGAACAGTTAAACCGTAGGAGGACCACTGTTCCTCACAGCTGGCAACCTGCTGCCTTTTGCTCATGGTAAAGTTGGGATCCTGTTGGAGTTTGCCAGTTTTGCCTTCTAATTGCTCTCATAAGCATCCTCATACTGCTGCTAAGCCAGTGCAGTTACCTTGCCCGTGGTTTAGCTACCACAGGCCTCTGCAGGGCCATCAGCTAGCAGCATTTCAGTCCTATGTGAAAGGGTTTTCTCACCAGGAGCCTTCTGCAACCCTTTCTGACTGAGAACAAACCTTTTTGTGGGAGCCAGGTTCAGCACAAAACTGGTTTAACCAAGTTATAGGAATAGAGAGAGGCAGTGTTCAGTCTAACCCCAGATGGAATACAAGCTCAAGGAGGGAAGCTTATACTCATAGTGGTGGATAAAGAGCATTGGACCAAGGTATTGGCTGCATCCATTGTATATGTTTATAAATTCTTAATTATCATACTCTTCCATTGGCTCCAAAAGAAGGATCTCTTCTAGGTTTCCTAGGAAAACCAGCTCCAACAGATTTCCACTGAAATTAAGTCTCTGAATCTCTCATTGCACCCATCACTTCCATACAGACTTTAAAAGTCTGAATGTCTAAAAATTTGTCTAAACTAATGTTATAATTACAGAGCAGGAATTTTTAGTGTGAGTTTTTCTTTGACTGAAATATTTGGAAATAGGTAGCATATCAGTTCACAGTGTCATCTGTATGTGCATTTAACTCCTTTTCACTTCCTATGTCTACTCCCTTCCCCACAAAGAGACCAAGGTTTGAGCTTCCTGTACCCATCATTGCAGGCATTCTTCGTATCATTATCATAATCTTATCCTAGTGTATCATCTATCTAGTGACATAACCTGATGAGACAACACTTGAGACCATTATTATTTCATTTTTCCATTCCCCAAAAGATATTTATTTTCAATTTAACTACTACCTGTAAAAATGTTGTTGAACACCTGCAAGAGATAAAACAACCCTAATCCAATTTCTTTTCATGGATGCTAAGGGCCATGTTCTCCTGCTTCTCATGAAGCTTATAGCTCAGATTCCTGCATGATTTAAATGAGGAGCAAATTGTTTGACGTGGTTGTGGGAGTGGTATAAACAAATGTAGCCTGCCCTTCCCTGACATTGTGTGACTCAGAGAGCTCAACGCCTACCTGAGGGAGGAGAGAGAATGTCTTGAAAAAGCCAGGTATAAACCAAAAGAAATGTAGAAAGGAGCTGCTCCAGTGTGCATTACTCCAAAAGACTTGTGCATTTGAGGCAAGTCAAGGTGAAATAAAAGGAAACAAAAACAAAGCCACTTCTGGCAGTGAATGATTCACACTGGAGCCAGACTCCAAAACAGCCTCTCTAATCTGCTACTCTGACTCACAGACTAGATGCAGCAAATTGGTACTCTCTTTAATTAGCACAGAGGTGCCCTTGGGGGAGAGTGCACAACCCGCTGGCCTGCAGCAGAGCACGTGTTGAGCACCCAGCCAAGTGATGGGCAGAGTGGGAGCCCTCTGCTCCCATAACGATGCCCTGGATGAGCAAGCAGAAGGTTGGTCTTCACTAAAGAGTAACGTTGAAGGCCAAAGATGAGAAACAACGAGGGCTGAGCAGCAAACTTGCCATACCCTAAGGAAGCTTTCTCTGCAGGGCTGAGAACAGGAAAGCTGCCATACAAGTGGTTGCTCAGACTTACTGCCCTTAATGTAAAGAGAAGAGGCTGGTACTTTCCTGGATGTGATTTCATGTACATTCTCCATTTGCATCCAGAAGTGCAAGCCCTGGGAGGGGTCAGCATTTTCACCTTTGGCCCACAGTTTGTTGGTGCTTCAGTACTGCCACGTGCAAGCAACTGCTCTGACCACAGACCAAACACCTTTGACTAAATGTTTTTACTAAACAATTTGTCAGCGAGCAACCTCTCCTAGTAATAACATACCATGATATAGATAAGACAGCAATTGTTTCCTAACTATCAAAGGAGCTGTAAGCAAGCAAATCAGCAATTTTTCTTTTTGAGTTCTTGGGCCGAGGAGAAACTTCCTGAAAATAATATATTTTTGTCTGCAGAATACTTCTGAGGTTACTTTTGCAGAAGCTGTTATGTATCTCAATATGTTCTGTTGTCCAAGGGGATCTATCCAAAGTGTCTTCTGTCACCCTCCCTTTTCATGCTCACTACTCAGCCTGCAGCTATTGAAGAAAAAGTGTCTCCTGATACTTGCGGCAATGGTTAGGGATGCAGAAAGGCGGTGGTTAAAGATGCAGAACAGCAACACTCCTGCTGCAACAGGCCCTTAGTCTGTGCCCGGTCACACCATGGGAAAGCCAGTGGCATTCTTCTGGTCTAGCTAGGTTATCCCAGGAGTCCCTTGCCCTTAGGAACAAGACACGTAGACACACAGGCACCGTAGCACATACCTCACAGGCCTATTTCTGTTCTCTGTTCCCAGTGTCAGACTGCAGTAACTCCAGTTAAACTGGCCTTCAGCACTTAACTACATCACCCCACAGGGTTGCTCTGTATTGATGCTGCTGCAAGAGACTACAACATGGCCTTTGATATACTGTAGATTTTTATACAGAGTATAGTAGGTGTGCAAAACGTAAATTTATTTGCTCACAAGAGAGATGCACTGGCCTTGAATTTCCTAGGAAGAGCCTAAGAAATCTTCAGGTTAAGATGAAGTTTAAAATGAGATGAAACCTAATTTCTCCTGGGACAAATTACTTTATATAATAACAATTCCAAGACTATTTTAGGCCTAAATAGGTTCCAATATTTGTAAGTTTATGTGCCATCAGCATAAGGAGATTTTATAAATCAAACACCAGTCTTTGTAGCTTGTGCTGGTGTTTTTAAGATAAGACATACAGTTATGCTTCACCAGAAGAGCTAATGCTTCTAAGATAACAATATGGCTCTAAGTTTGTCTACTTCATTTCCCATTGCACCTTGCTTTAGCAGGCAATGTAGATATGATATTCAAAAATTGCATGTAAAGGAACAGCGTGTTAGGAAGTGAGCAATTAATGGCATAGAACAACAAAGCTAGCACAACATTTTTAGGGCTGTAACATAATTACTGTACTTATGTCTGCAAATATATACATGCTCAGACAGATCCCAAAGTATTGAGCTGAGGTTTTTGTTTTGTTTTATTTTATATTCTTTACCTTTGGAGGATTCTTGGCAGGAAAAACTCTCTCTTGCTTCCTGCAGTCTTGAACATGCCAGACCCTATATGCATCATCCCACGTATCTCATTGAGGCATAAGATGGAAGAATGCTTGTGTAAGGATCTGTGCAAATGCAACCCAAGCAAGCAAGGCTCTGTCTCTTTCTCTCTCCTAAAATTCTTCTTACCCCAAGCCTGGGAGGGTAGATAGTGATAAAATGACCTGCAGCTGCACAGCAAAATGCATGACAAAATTCAGCAATTTTCCATAATTTGAACACATTGGGATCCTCTCATTTATCTTTAAGTGTTCAGGTGACTCTGACCAGACTCTGGGAAGGGAAAACAAGGCTCAGGTACATAGGAGGGTCCTGGTCAGGGATAGGATGCCTCAGAAACAGCACTAGGTCTCATCATTGCTGCATTTCCCAAGTACCCACTTCCTAGCCAAGAACCAGAGTTCAACTGCTTTTTTTTGTAGTCTCTTGAAATGTTCTCTGTGCTCCTACACCCTAGGCCATATGGTACTTATTAAACTGTTTTTGTGATCAACATACATAGTCTGAGTTATGTCAGTCATAAAACAATGTGTCTCCGTTTTCTCAGTTTTGACATCAGCAGTATTACCTGGCAAAAAAAAAAAAGCATGATGCAATGTAGAAAAAGGTATTTTTCACTGGCATATTGTAGAGGATTAGGCAGATTGTTTCAACCCAATGAGAATAAGATGGCAAAACTGCACACATAACTCCTTGCTTGTCTGAGAATGGTAAAAAATGTAGATTGTCTAGGGAAAAGATGAACTATTTCACATAGATTAAAATAGAAAAATCTCTTTTGGGTCCATTACATCTTCCTTGTTAATGTTTTATATTTTTGTTCTGCATTTTAAAAAATTTGACGTCTCATGGTGGGCTAACTCTACAAATGTCACTTCCCGGGTGGGCTTGCCCTTATGCAATTAGAAATAAAGCACAGAACATCCAGAACAGATGGGACTGCTGCTCAGAACAAAATCTCCTTCTTTACTTTCATTTTTTGCCACCCAAATTCTGTTTCTCACAGAAGATATTTAAACTATGGAATTAAATTAGAGTTAATCAGACGAAGCATTTTGTAATTAATAAGAAGGTCATATCCCCTGTGAAATGGTGGAATTTTACAATCCATTGCCAAGCCCATGGCTTTTTCACTGCTTTATCTGGGTCAAAGTCCGTTTTCTCTGGAAGCAGGGTAAGTGAGGAATAAATCTATTCAAACTGAGAGAGTCACTCCGTATTTATATGGAAGTAATAGCAAATCTGCAGAAATAGGAATGGAGCCTTTGTTTCTGGTAGAAGAGGCTGAGTCAAGACAAGCCTAGCGTCATGACATCCCATAATGAAGCACTGTGGAGGCGCTTGATGTCGCTGCCACTGCATCACTAGTCCTGCTGGCCACCTGCTCTGCAGCAGCAATAGGGAATGATGGTGTGTCCACTTCCTTTGCTAAACAAAGCCACTCTAAAGCCCATGAAGAAGTGAGAAGAAAAGAGGATCTTCCCTCGCTCCAAATTTCCCATGCAAGTTGTACCCAACGGTCTCACTTCCCCCTTAGCATCTCTTGAGAATTGTATCACATTTGTTCACTCTCTTACATATGGCTCCTTCAATCCTTCTTCCTTTTCTTTTTAGCTGTCCTAAGGGGGTATGAGGAGTGGTATGTCTGCTGGTAGTGATGAAAAACAACATCACTGCTGGCTTCCCTAAAGTGGAGCCCTGCCAACCTTGATCACTGTCACAGAGACTAACCTATCTCAGCTGTCCACAGAAATCTGAAATCTTCCTTGGGGTTTTGGCAGTGCTATGGACAATCAGTCCAGAGACGGTGAGCCTTTAAGTTTACTCAGACATTGCAACAATTCTTGACCTGACAAGCAAGCCTGGAATTTAAGCGCCGTCTTTGAAAGCCAAATGCTGTGTAGTCCTTCCCAAGCACTTCCAAGGGACTTGCAGAGGCTGTAATAGCATAACCCAGCGCTTTCATAAAAGAACAAGTAGAAGTTCAGATTATGGGACTGAAAAATATTTGAGAAAGGATTCAAGAGCCTTTGAGAAATATTAAGGCAGAACCCATCTGGTAAATCTCCAGACTACTGAGTATTGAATTGGCATGCACGTTGTTTGTTTTACCTTGCGTTGGACAGACCACCCTTTTTTTGTATGTGCACAGAGTAAAATCACATCATTGCTTTGCAGAGATTCTCTTCTATATGTTTGTTATTTTTTCATTTATTTCTTTCGAATAGTTTCTAAGCAGAAGTAAATCAGTGGAGCTATTTTACAATGTTTATTTTAAAACATTCTCTTCTTGTATGTAAAACAGTTGGGAATGACTCTAAACTGGCAGTACTTAAGTGATATTTCCACGCTTCTTCCAAGACTGTTAAGCCTAAAATATTCTACCTGAACTGTTTCATGGTGTAGCCATAAAAATTGCCAAAGAACGGTGCGACTATTATTTTTTTTTTTTTTTTTTTTTTTTTAATCCAGGAATGACACTGCAAATGCTTCTTTAGATTATGCAAACACAAAAGGTACCTGTTTGAAAAATTACTGTTTTTAATACCTATCCTTCAGATAAATAAACTGCAAAATAAAGTGATGCACAAATAGATTCAGTAAGGGCAGAATTGTTGCCCAGATGATCTATGGTGTAAAAGAGACCAGAGCTTTATATGGCACTGCCCCTCACTTATTCCAAAGTAATTCTGCTTATTCATACAAAACCACACTTTTCTCTGAAAGACCCTCTGATATCTAATAACTAGCAAGTAGATGTTCTATTAGTTCAAAAGAAACAAGAAGAAAAATAACTTACATCAGTTTATATTTAAAAGGCAATGTTACACATAACTATGTTAACAAAGCAGCTGCATTTTAGGCAAGAGATATGAAGGAAGTTTTGTCATGTTGAAATTCCCAGTATCTTCAGAGTACTTTTCAAATGGATATTTTCTTTAATTGCTGAAATGGTCTATGAATTTATTTATTGCCCTTCATTTTCATGAATTCAGTTTTAACTGAACTAATGGAACTCTGACAAATTTTAAATCCCAGTTATAAAACAATTATGGAATAACTTTGCTTTTTAACATGAAAAAAGATTTTTTAATTGTGTTTATTTTCTCCCCTCATGCACTACGTAGATTTTTGCTGTGTCTACAGCCTTGCCACTGAGAACAGGCCCAACAGGCCCATGGCTGTGCCTGGAATAGTGATGCACTAAGAAAACACAATAAAACTGGCACTTGTATTTGTTTCTGCAAAGCCCTTGCTTTGATGGAGCTCTTTCTAGTAAGCACTGCCATTTGGTAGCTATAATTTTACAGCCATTTCATTTTAAATGGCCAACATCAAGCTCCTGTCAAACAAGTGTCCATCCCGTGTAACCACCAAAAATGTTCAATGGGCCTTCTGGAACCATTTCAAGAAGACAGAGAGAGGAGGGTGGAGGGAATCAGTGAGCATTCTCCAGTGGGACCCTCCTGCACAGACACCTCTGTGTCCCTTTGTCTTCACCCTCACTGAGCAAAAATTAAAGAAGTGATGGAGAGGTTTAAGAGGTCTTCCTCTGTAAGAGGAATGTTAAAAAGGTTCTTAACACAAAACTGAACGCTTAAAGGAGGTTTATATTTGTGAAACTCAAGGTAAATAAGGGTATTAAAACACATCAGTGCTAACTTTAGGGAAAACACATTTGAACCAGCATGAAATCCAGAGGAAGAGACATTCTGTAGATGAATACAAAGATTGAGTACAGATGTATTTTCGGTTTTTATTAAAGCAGTGATACACAGCTGAGCCTTTGGGGCAATATGCTGGTGTCTCTCTTGTCCCACGGAGGCTGTGGAATCTCCCTCCTTGGAATTAATCAGGAGCTGCCTGGACATGGCCCTGGGGAGCCCAATTCAAGTAGAGCTGGTTGAGCAGGGGCTTGGACTAGGTGAACTCCAGAGTTCCCTTCTGACCTCAGCCAATCTGTGACTCCTTGATTCCCATCCTACCCAACAGGTGCATCGCTGGGGACTGAGCCTTGTGTGGGTACATCCTTTCTCACTCCCGTGCACCATGAACTAGAGAAGACAAAACCCATAACTGCCAGAGTTACAAAGAAAATCCCACCCCCCTAACATCCCTTCATTTTCAGAGACACCTAAAGGTGATTTGGCAGTAAAAAGACAGCCAGGACATTGGACACTCATTTCTGTAGGAGTGTCAAACTTGGTTGGGAAGAGCGACCACAATAGAGCTCATGTGAAGCAGAAATTTGGCTCATGGGAACCCCATCATAGGCTCAGAGCATTCAGGCTGAGACATTTAGTCACCCTCATGTTCAAGCAAACTTTCAGCAGAAATTTTATTTTAAAAGCACTCTTCAGCAGAGCAGGGAAGAGTATAAAGATAATGGTAATTATCCAACTGCAAAGAGAAACTGTTATAGAAGCATCTAGTAGCATGGCTTTCTGTTTTAAAAGCATATTCAAATTGCTTAAATTTTGTGCTAGTTTGATTTCAGAAAAATTACACAAATTAAAGCAATTTTTCCAAGCTGTGCTTCTTAAAATGTTAAAAAAATTAAACAAGCATCTAAGCTAAATTT
>CM021797.1:20704097-20723007 GCA_011076525.1 Nettapus auritus
AAAGACTAGTCTTGCCTGAAAGAGTAGTTTAAAAGAATTGGGATTTTGATTCAGATTAAATATAGTAGTTGAAACATACTTGAAACATACTAGGCACATGATACCTGAAGAAAGTTCATAGATTGATAGTCAGGGGCTGGGGATCATACACCAGAGGGTAAATATCTAAAACAAATCTTCAAGTATTGCTAGGGAGGAGGACTGAATCACAGAATATCCTGAACTGGAAAGGACCCACAAGGATCACTGAGTCCTACGCCTGGCTACATGCAGCACCACCCCAAAACCAAACCAGATGTCTGAGAGCATTGTCCAAACACTTCTGGAATTCCAGCAACTCAGTGCTGTGCCCACTGCCCTGGGGAGCCTGCCCAACTACCCTCTGGGTGCAGAACCTTTCCCTAACCTCGAGCCTGACCCTCCCCTGTCCCAGATCCATGCCGTTCCCTCGGGTCCTGTCGCTGTCCCCAGAGAGCAGAGCCTGCCCCTCCACTACCTTCATGAGGTAGCTGCAGGCCACCATGAGGCCTCCCTTCAGCCTGCTCTGCTCTGGGATGAACAAACCAAGGGACCTCAGCCACTCCTCCTCATGCCTTTTACCCTCTAAACCCTTCACCATCTTTGTAGCCCTCTTTTGAACGCTCTCCAATAGGTTTGTATCCTTCTTACGTAGTGTACCGAAAACTGCACACAGTATAGAGTGCAAGAGTGCAAGCAGAACAGTTGAAAGAGATGAGTGAAGTACAAAAGAGATGGTCAGAGTGAGTTTCTGTTGTAAAGTATAATATTCATCTACATAAGAAGGAAGAGAGAGACACAGGTAGGGAATGAGGTGTTAGTCTGAGGTTGTCACTGCAGACCTTGATCAGAGGCAGGAAGGGCAGAGTGAGGGTGTAAGGAAAATCCAGGGCATCTAGAGAAGGAAATCTTGCAACTGTATGTGGAGAGCATTTGTTCAGCAAGATAGCAAGCATGACATTGCATTTCGCAGGCTTCTTGATCATATTTTGAAACATGCAGTGATACTCAGTCAGATCATTCAACTAACCATACCCAAATTGACAACTGTAAGTGAGAATCATGGTAGCCTACACAATCTGAATTTTATTTTTTTGTCCTTATTCTTTTAACCTCTGTAACATTTTTAATAGTATGAAATATAATTCTGGGTACACTGGGAAGTAATTCTACAAAGACTTTCCACCTAGGAAAGTGTCATCACATTGTCCATTCAGAAGGTTTTCCTCCACAGTTTTTCTCATGAGCCGCTAATTGCAAGCAGTGTGAATATGCTTTTAAACTCTTTCTGCCATCTCATAATGCCTTTTTTTCCTCATTGCCTCATTGCTGTATGAAGACAGCATCAGCTATTGCTCTGCTTCACATTCCCCCCAATTTTGCCATGCTGCAAAAGTTAGTATCAAGAAAATCAGATGTGTCACCTCCAAATTGAACAGATTTGTGAGCAGATAACTGACACAAAGCACAAGGTAGCTAATATGCAAGATGACACTTTTATCCATGGCTACAGAGCTGGTGAGAGAACAGCTAAAGATGAAGAGATCCAACCATGTTATGGAAGAGACAAAGACTGAACTCAGACCAAGAAGCATTTCTACAGTGCTCAGAAATCCCTAGTGGTGTAAGGCTTGAATATTAACACTCTAGAACATGCTTTATTAAAACAGAAGATTCCTCACTTATGGACTCTGCTTTCTGAGCACTACTCTGTTCAGAGCAATAATTCAGAATAGGAGAGGCAGAAAATGCAGAGCTAAACAATGGATCTTACTGAAATCAACAGCAAAACACCTGTTCAGTTGCAGAGAAACAGAGCTGCACTTCAAGACAAATTTATTGCTGACATCAGCAGTGGTGTAAGGGAGAAAATGAGCATATCTTGGAAACTGCTTTCCACTGATTTGTTATTCTGTGGGTGGGAGAACTTGTGCATCTTTATGTGAAAAGAGGTGGCAACCCAGAAGGTAATTAGTGGAAAAAAAATAGGATAAAACAGAGTTTTCTTTACTCTTCATTGCTTCCTTGGTGCAATTCCTGCTTTTTGTTATGTCAACAAATCAATTGCAAAACAAAAATAGTTTACTTCTGATAAAAAAATAAGTGGAAGATGGAATTTTGGTATAATATCAATGCAAATGTGTCTCACATTGGAATAAAACTGTAGAAATAGGAAAAATGTCAGAAAATACATGTTCTTTCAAATTCACTGAAAGCTGAATTTTGCCAAAATTATTATTGTTCTCTATAATATGAAATGTTATCACATAGATGAAAACACTAAAATTATAGATGAAAATACTAAGATACTAAAATTAATCCAAAGTTGTTGTGTTGTTTTTGGTTTTTTTTTTTTTTTCCTAATGTTCACTTTGCTTCTGTGGAAACACACAATTCATTATACTGAATGTATATCTGAGATATGGATTGAACCTACACCTGAGCATTCAGATCACAATGACTTATGGCAGGTTTCCTTCTGCAAAACAAATTTCAAAATCACTTCCTTTGTTACATAAGTTATCGCAATAATGACCAAGGCAGAATCCTTGCTCTGTAGTTCTTTCAAAAGGACTGGACCTTCACTTTATTATGTATGTTTTGAGGCTTTAAATTGTCACCCATCACCTTCATCTCCCAGTGCCTTTCAAATCCAGCTTTAAACAACAGTAAAGTTCCTAGAGGGGATATTGGAGCATGGAAACCTTGGCTTCTGTAAGATAGGAGTTAAGTAAAGTGTGTGTTTCTGAATGTCTCAATCTTATTACCATACAGCTGTGGTTTAGAGATATTTTTGTCCATGGATGTTACTGTGTTGTTATACAGTGTGTGTTTGACCCCTGCTAAAGTTGATTAGAATTACTTGTAATTCTCACACAGGAGGAAGAAAATAAGCTTCCTTTCTCAATTTTTTTTATTCCTTTAGCACTTTAACCTGTGCAAAATAAGCATACAGAATTAAATTCTCACTGGGTAAAAAAATGGTACCTTCCTATAGCATTGTTTTCTAGCTGCTGGATTAGCAAGAGACATTGGCTGCCTCTATCTGGAATTCATCAACATTTCATTCAGTGCAACCAGCTTCTTTTTACTGTATGCCCTGAAGGTCACAGCAAATGTCTTAAAAATAAAGCTTAACAATACTATCCAAGGTAAAATATTTATAGTGAGAAATACCTTGACTAAAGGCAAGTCATTTAGAAGAAGGCATTTTATCCCAGTTCAAACATTAGTTTGTGAATTTGCATTGAAGTCTTCAGAATTTTTGTCTTTAACATCAATCTCCTGCTATTGCCCTTTTAATATGTGCTTGTATTCTGAAAAATATTCTGTTAATAGAAACTTACACTATGACAAAACCAAAAATGCTGTATTCTTTAGCTGTCACTTGGTGATCTTTATTATTTAATCTTGCAGGAATACCGTGTTTTTACAGTTTATCTCTCTGCAGAACCAAACTAATGAAAAGATTACCCTAAACTCAGAATACCTGGAAGCACCACTGCAGAAATTTCATTTTTCTTAGCATTTCATATCAAGCAAAATTGGCTTGGTTGTACCACTCTGCAGCTGTGATTTGTGAAGTAAATGGCAAGGCTAAATGTGCTGAAAATCTGACATGTTCCCTGAGCAACAAAGGGACTGAAGGCAAATGTTACAGTATTACTGAAAACACCAGTAATGCTTGTTTAAGCATTTGCTTCATAAACAATAAAAAGCAGCATTAAAAAGAAGAAGAAATATTAAGCAGGCCTCTGCTTTTTCTTTCCCCTATGATTAACTTTCTTCAGTTGTTTCTCTTTATTCTCCTTTTAATTAAAAGCTCACCTGCAATAGCTGCTTATAAAGCTCAATATTCTCTTCTGTACCATTTCCTACCAGAAGTCTTTGCCCTTGAATGTTTTTTCCATGATATGAAGGAATATTTTTTTATTACTTATCTTGCAATATCACCTTCAGCTTTCAGTAACTGATGAACTACAAGAAAATTTCTACCCCAAAGACCTTGAAGTATATCCTGTACCAACGTAGAGGTGGGACATTATTGGTGTGGGTGTTGTTTTGTTCACCCATTTTGTGTGTATGTGTTTTTTTTGTTGTTGTTTTGTTTTGTTTTGTTTGTTTGTTTGTTTGTTTTTTTCCTGGTTCACTTTTGAACTCTAAGACCTGTAAGACCTGAAATCCCATAGCCAACAGTTGATCTGAGTTCAGAAAACCGTGTATCCAGAGCATTTGTGTCCTTGTCTGATCCCAGGCATTCCTTTACAGATTTGTTGTGGTTTAACCTGGCCAGCAGCTAAACATCACATAGCTGTTCACTCACCCCCCCCCCCCTCCCTCTCTGGGATGGGGGAGAGAAATGGGAAAGTGAAGCCTGTGAGTTGAGATAAAGACAGTTTATTAAGACAGGAAAATAATAATAATAATAATAATAGCACTACTAATAATAATGTGTATGAAACAAGTGATGCACAGTGCAATTGCTTACCACCTGCTGACCGATGCCCAGCCTATCCCTGAGCAGCCCCCCTGCCCCACCCCGGCTAGCCACCCCTATATATTGTTTAGCATGATGTCAGATGGTATGGAATACTCCTTTGGCCAGTTTGGGTCAGCTGTCCTGGGTCTGTCCCCTCCCAGCTCTTGCTGCACCCCCAGCCTGCCTGCTGGCAGGACAGAGCGAGGAGCTGAAAAGTCCTTGGCTTGGTACAAGCACTGCTCTGCAACAACCAAAACATTGGCATGTTATCAGCACTCTTCTCATCCTAATCCAAAACATAGCACCCTACCACCTACTAGGAGGAAAATTAACTCTGTCCTAACTGAAACCAGGACAAGATGAAATATTTATCTGGTTCCTTATATCCCTCACAACTTCTTTATATTTTCCATTCGATAGCATTGCTTCCACAAAAACTTTTCATTTGTAGCCATTTTACTTCTCCTGTCTTTTCATAGAATCATTAAGGTTGGAAAAGACCTCCAAGATCATCTGGTCCAACCATCCCCCTACTACCGATGTCACCCACTAAACCATGTCCCTAAGCACCACATCCAACCTTGTCTTAAACACACCCAGTGACGGTGACTCCACCACCTCTCTGGGCAACTCATTCAATGCCTGACTAGCCTTCTGAGAAAAAATGTCTCCTAATTTCCAACCTAAACCTCCTCTGGTGGAACTTGAGGCCATTCCTTCTAGTCCTATTACTAGTTATCTGCAAGAAGATGCTGACCCCCAGCTCCCCACACCTTCCTTTCAGGGAGTTGTGTAGAGAGCAATAAGGTCTCCCCTGAGCCTCCTCTTCTCCAGACTAAACAACCCCAGTTCCCTCAGCCGCTCCTCATAGAACTTGTGTTCCGGGCCCTTCACCAGCTCTGTAGCACTTCTCTGGACATGCTCCAGGGCCTCGATGTCCTTCTTGTACTGAGAGGCCCAAAACTGAACATAGTACTCAAGTTATGTCCATTTTGATATGGAAGTACTCTCCATGTCCACATAAAATTGTTATCTGTAATCAGTCCCACAGGTTTGAATTTCTCCCCTTTGAATTCCAACAATGAAAGCACCAAATACTGTTCAGTCAATTCTTCTTGCAACTCCTTCCCTTCTAAATTAGGTTTCCTCTCATTCTGTCTTTCTTTTGTCTGTTGTCTTGCCTACAATACCTTATGGCCACTAAATAAAGAAAAACTAACACTAACTCAGATTTAGCACATAAAAACAACCTTCCCATTTCCCTCGTGTTCTAGCGACTTTTTTTGGAGAAGCCAGGTGACATCCACAGGTTACATTATGTGATTCTGGAGTAGCTCAGCTGATAACAGTGAATTTAGTGGTGTGTTATAAAATTACAGTAATGTGAGACCCTGATCTGTGTCAAGCATCCTCTGTTGGATTTTTTCATGTTTCATTTCCTATCAATTCTGTCAATAGTTTGTCTTCAATATCTTTATAGATTTTATCTAACCATGCCATAGAACATGGGGGGAAAGTCTCTTAAAGCAACATAAGCCTGATAAATTCTGAGAACTTTTCCAAAAATAGCTGACAACAGAATTTTGATCATTATTTGAAATGACAGAAGACAGACTTAGTCATTATAAAGTAGCTGCAGTGGTTAAACCTTGGGCTGTCAACACTTCTTAAAGAAAATATGACTACTTTTTCCCATGCGAGTTTTTCAATTTCATAATCACAAAAAAGCAGTGGCAGCCAAGCATCTATTGGTGGCAACTGAGTACCTGCCTTTTGGTACCCTCAGGAATAATTAGAGTAAACTGGAACTGTAAATGTCAAGGGTGTTGAGAGATACAGAGAATTCCAGTTGGTAATCCTAAGGAAAAAAAAAAAAAAAAAAAAAAAAAAAAAAAAAAAACATCTGCTTGTTACTGTGAAATAGATTTTTAATACCCTGAAGGCTTTGTAACCACAATGCCCAGCTGAAGTTCCAGAAATACAAAAGAAGCAAAAGCTTTCAGAATCACCAAATCACAGAGTGGCTGAGGTTGGAAGGGACCTCTGGAGTTCATCTTGGCCATCCCCCTGTTCAGACAGGGACACCTAGGGCAGGTTGTCCAAGTCAATGTTCAGGTGGCTTTTGAAGATTTCCAAGCAAGGAGACTCCACAATCTCTCTGGGCAACCAGAAAGCTTATGTTTTAAAGTACAAGTGAATAATGTGAAGGATGAGTATAGATAAACAACCCTCAAGAGAGTCAAGGCTGCCTTAAGAAGCAGCAGTTCGACTTCGGGTTCTCTTCCTACTGGTTGGAGGTCCTGTAGACACTCACAGTAAGCTCACTTCAGTCAAGGCTCATTGCTGGAAGCACTGGTCATAGTCGTGGGGAAGGTGATTTTATATTCTTTATATACTTTGTATATTCTTTTTGTCTTTTAAGACACTTCTCGTATGTTCTAGCCACTGAGAGGAAGTTTGAGAGAAAGTTTTTGAAGGATGGTGTTTTAAAAGAGAGAAGGAAGAAGAAAGCAAAAGCAATGGCTTCTCCCATTCTGCAGTGCCCTTTCACAGCATCTTTCTTTTATTTTGCTGCTGATGGAGAATTAATTACAGAATCATAGAATCATGGAATGGCCAAGGTTGGAAGGGACCTCTGAAGATCATCCAGTCCAATCTCCCTGCCGAGCAGAATCACCTAGAGCACGTTGTGCAAGACGATATTCAGGCAGGTTTTGAATATCTCCAGAGAAGGAGACTCCACAGCCTGTGCCAGTGCTCTGTCACCCTCACAGTACAGAAGTGCCCTCTCATAATCAGGCAGAACCTCCCATGCTTCAGTTTCTGCGCGTTGCCTCTTGTTCTGTTGCGGGGCACAACTGAAAAGAGACTGCCTCCACCCTCTCAGCACCCTCCCCTCAGATATTTATACACATTGATGAGATCTCCCCTCAGTCTTCTCTTTTCCAGGCTAAACAGGCCCAGTTCTTTCAGCCTGTCCTTGTAGGACAGGTGCTCCAGTCCTCTCATCATCTTTGTAGCCCTCCTCTGGACTCACTTCAGTAGCTCCATGTCCCTCTTGTGCTGGGGAGCTCAGAACAGGACACAGCACTCCAGGTATGGCTGCACCAGGGGAAGGATCACCTCCCTTGACCTGCTAGCAACATTCTTCTGAATGCAGCCTAGGATACCGTTGGCCTTCTTGTCCACAAGGGCGCACTGCTGGCTCATGGTCAGCCTGCTGTCCTGCAGGACTCCCAGGTCCCTCTCTCTGCAGAGCTGCTCTCCAGCAGGTCAGCCCCCATCCTGTACTGGTGCTTGGGGTTAATCCTCCCTAGGTACATTAATACTAAGGCAATGGCAGTGGTATGGGAAGCACAAACTCGATTAAATTAATTACTATCACAAAATATTAAACCCAAGAAAATCAGACGTCCCACAAATAGAAAACACTCCAGTTAGAGAGTTACCAAACATGGTGTGTGCAAGCAGGATTAGCATGTAGTAAAAGAAGGAAACACTTCCAACACTTCCAAAGGCAGAACTGAAGAACAAAATCACAAAAATTAGGAGAAAATTCTAGAAAGGCACTAGCTGTGCTGTATCTCTGAGTGTGCTCTGCAAGACCCTGAAGGCCCATCTCAGTTATTTGACTCAGTATCTATTAGTGTCCAGAGACACCAAAAGGCTATTCTGTTTTTAATAAAGAGATAGTCCCTTCACCTCCAAAGATAAGACTGATATGACATTTGAGACAAAATACAGGCAACTCAGCAAGCATGATTCTGACTCTACAGTGTGTGATAGTTTACTAAAAGCAATAGCAAGAGCACGTTTCATCAGCTTGTCTACCCTACAGACACACTTGTGTGCATTGCTTGACAGTCAACTGCAGTTCTCCTCCCTTCCAATAGGAGCCTTGGACTCCTTTATTTCATTGCTTCTCAGGTTAGCCCTAGTGGTTTATACTGTTTGAAAGCAAACATTAATACACTTCAGTACATTTCTGACTTTGGGAGTCCTTGTAATATAAAACCACTGTACATTCTCTTTTTCTACATTGCTTTCTGCAGATAGAGAGTCAGTCACTAACACTAGTGACAATAAGGCAAAGACAGCAGTACTCCAAAAAATAAAAAAATAGTAAATAATAATAATAATAATAAAATATTCTCAACCAGTGCTCCTAAAAGACTTTTAAAGATTTTAAAGATGGAAATCCTGTAGCTTCCTATGCACTGTAACCATACATGCATTTGCTCACATATAGAACATATCTCTACAACCTAACCTAAATCTTCTTTGCTACTGTTTACATGCAGGAGTTGCTGCCTGCTCTTCAGAGAACATACAAAACAGCACACCCTCTTGCTGCTTTTAGCAGCATTTTACTTGCTAGGAAACTCTTAGCAAGTGTCCGTTTGGGCTGCGCTCATTTGAATGACGGAATCTCACCTTTCAGTCTTTCTTTATAGGCAGTGTTTTCTCAGCTTTTGATGATTCCTTTTGCTCTATTATGGGCTCTCTAAACTTGTAACACATTTCTTTATGTATGCCATGCAAAATCAGAGTCTACAGTCCACTTGTACAATTTCTAGTGCTCAAGAACATGGTAGGATTTCTTTATTTACATCACATAGCCCAACTTTTTTACATCCCACCATAAGCCTCGCTTTTTACAGTATCATGACACAGTTAACTTCCATTCATTGTGACCTGCAGATCCTCATCTGTGGTACTGCTGCCTGTCTGATTGCCGCCAGCTAATTGGGGTAGAGACTTCCACTTTTCTTCATTGAATGGCAGCCTATTTATTTCAGCCCATTAATCTATTCATTGAGACCCTTTTTTATTCTGCCCTTGCCATCTAAAATATTTGCTGTTTCTCCCAGCCCAGACATATGAAAATTCTGCAGGCATCTTCTCCTGTTTTTCAACCAAGTCATTACTCAAGAGTAGACAACACAAGACTGAGCCCTGTACAAACCCACTTCATAAGAGTGTTCAGGCTGGTGGTGAACCTTTGTTTGCTGTTTCCTAAGGATGTCTATTCTCAAGACCTGTCTCTGTTTCAACAGATTCTCCTGGACAATGTTTCTTTAGCTTGCTTATGAGTGTTCCATGGGAAGGAGTTCAAAAACACCCACTAAAGTTAAGATATATCACATCTCTGGTTATTCCCTTTATCACAAAGCCATTTATGTTGTCAGAAAAAGAAAATTAGACAGGTGTGGCATGACTTGTTCTTGACAAATCCATAGTTGTAGTTACTTACCACCTTGTTAATTTCTAGGCACTTTCCTAGAGTGTGTCCATTAGCAAAATGTAGATAGTGCAGTTTGGCTACATCCCAGGGGTAGTGAGTTGAGGGGGCACTTTCAGGATCCTTCTGTTTTCTTGGATTTATCTTCTCCATTAATATCATCACTCAGAAAGGCTCTTTGACATAACCCTCCTCTCTTTTTGAAGAAGATCAGACAACATGGTGTGGCCAAAATTCTTAGCATGACCCACAGATTCTCTCAGCTGCATGTGCTTACTGGTACCAGGGCACTTGTATTGCTAAGAACTTCACCACTCTGCATGGAGAAACTTTTGCACGTCACCAGTTCAGCAAAATTGCTACCCATACTCTGGTCTTTTATGATGTTAATAGTTTGACTGACAACATTATTTCACTTCATGTAGGTTGGGACTGAAGCAGCTGTGCAAATCCTTTTCTTATGGCCTGGGGGCCTACAAATGGGAAGAAAGGAACACGAGGAGGAAGGACAAGGTAATAAAATGTTTATGCACATGAATGTGACAGCAAAATGTGTGGGCAATGTTTTGTGTCATTTACAGAGAGAGCTCAACTGCCTATGCAGGAAAGAACAAAAAAATGGCCGGATCTGCATGTGAATTGCAGAGGTGTAATGAGTGCCATAACTCTCACTTATCACTGTGTGTTTATTTCTTTGCTTAACTAAAAAGAGTTGGCTGCAGTTGGTCTTTATCCTTCTGAAGAGGACAGAAAAAACTCCATCACAATGCTTGTGGCCTTGTGTTTTAACTGTAATGGCAGACAAACCAAAGCAGGTCTGGAGATGCTAGCTCTGTCTCCTTCATTAAATAGAGTTCTGAGCCTGACAGCCTGAATGCCAACATTTCAATTGTTTTAGACCAGATTATATTTATGCTGTACCTGGTCATGGGCCATGGGCATGACTTGCAGGGCTGTGAGCTTTACAGGCATGCCTAGTGTCTTCTTTCATCTGAGCAAAGCACCAGAACCACCATAGGTATCAGCATACCAACAAGAATAAGACAGTATTGCCTCCTCACCACTCTTATTTCCCTCACAAAAATGTACACTTGAAAGAGGTCATTTAAATGTGATCCTACTCCCTTAAATGAGCATTCTGTCTCTTTTTGTTTTCATACTACAGTGCTTTCAACTTTTCTTCCCATCATTAAGCCATTTGAGTGAAATACTGAACTGATTAATGTGGCATTTTCCACTAAACTGTTTCAGGAAATGCTGCACCTTACCAGTGGAATGCTTTTGAATAATGTAATCTCCTTAGTATAATTAAAACTAAGTTCTGAAGTTAGTACCTTTTCTCCCTGGAGACACTCATCAAAATGTCAAGTGTTCCTTCTAGTGGAACTGCAAACCTATAGTACAAACAAATATATTTATCCACTGTTCCTTGCAAGTAGGAGACCTTTGCCTCTATTCTTTGTCACTTCATTTTTTAACATGAGTAAATAGTGCATGAAATAATAAAGAGTCTCTATGCACAGAATGACAGAGTATTTAAAAAAGCTTAAAGAATGGAAATGAAGTAACATAGGTAACAATGATAAGTCATTGGTTTGTTTTACTAGTGACTCCTTCCAAGTATGACTCTTAAAATAAAGTTTAAATGCTTATTTACAAATGGAGCAAATTATAAGAAACAAAACATTTGCCTCCCCTAGACTTCTTAGGTGGCTTTTTTTTTTTTTTTTTTTTTTTTTTCCTTTTTGTTTTAGTTGCCTTACAGAAAAAACAGGGCTGGGGTGCCACCGTCTGGAGAGCTGGAGCAATATTGTGTGCAAGCTTTAATTTTCTGAGAGTTGCAGCGACTCCATAGATGTTTCTGTTTGAGAAACCTAACAACTTAAAAAATAAAAATAAAAATAAAAATAAAAATAAAAATAAAAATAAAAATAAAAATAAAAATAAAAATAAAAATAAAGATTGACTGCTTTTACATTTGCCCCCCCAAATCGTGACTGTGTACATTATATGCATACCAGGTCGATGTATTAATTTAATGAAGAGTTTGCTCTCCTCTCTTGCATCACATGCTGAAATGCTCAGAAAGCCAGGACTGGCCTGTTGCTGTAATGCCCAGCTCAAAGCCATATGGTTATAACAACTTGCCCTGCAATCACAAGGCACAGGGTACAATGTAAGCTCATAGCCATGTTGCTTTGCACAGACTGACAGATTCTATGGAAACTATCGGAGATTTTTTGTACTTTTTCTTACTTGTTTTTCTTGATTTAAATTAAAACACAGCTAGGAGTTACAATATGCACTTAGGAAACAATAAATTCCAGCTAAAAACCACGTTGCATATGTTGAATAGGCTTCTCTCCAGTATTTTATTATTTATAATTGCTCTTATTTAAAGCTGATGTACTCTGCATACTGTTAGCTAGAGATAAAGACAGGACAGTTAAATATCTGTTGTTAATTAGCTTCCTCCTCCTAAACTGTCATATATAAGTCACTGAAGTTATTATAGGAAACAGTGCATACTTGTGCAATAAACACCAGAAGATCAAAGCTTCATGTTCTTTTATCTTGCTTGGGTCATCTGGGACATAGACATCTCGTCGGAGCCCGTCAGGTAAGATCCCTCTGTAATTGTTGGTGGCAGGCACTTTTGGGGTCCTTCCCCTCTGCAGCACAACACGGTTTCCTAAAACAGGTGCAACAAACCACCTCCTGGAAATGCCTGTCTATCCTCATTAACAACAGAGACAGCCTGGACACCTCATTCCTGGTGACCTCAATTTACAGGCTGCCACCTACAGGGAGGCTGTGCCTCACGCTGTAACTAATATCAAAAAGAGACTCATGTAAACCTAGTGAAAGTAATGTCTGGCATACGTACTCCTTACCAGACACTGCATGAGAGAGATCTGATACAGGTTGGGCGCAAAACAGTTCTCCAACCAAATCTGTAAACATGTTGCCTTTATCTCCAGTGGTGGTATTTCCATATGTGTGAGTTAGCCACAACTACTCAGTACTTCCTACACTTAATCCTCCTGTTTACCACTTCACTTGCAACACTCCTATGTTGTAAGATCACCAGATACTGGGGGAAGGAATGTTTGACACTTGATTAGCTTAAAGCATAACGCGACTTCATTAGTGTCTTGTAAGGGCACTTCATGTTCAACCAGTCCTATTGCCTACTTTACAAACATTTCAAACCTTGCTCATCAATGCTATACAATGTTAATTGTTCTTACCAATCCTATAATGGAAACATATTGCTTTTGTATGTGATAGATAACCATCATAAAATAATTTATTTCATTTATTGGACATTCTTTCATTTATTGCACTATTGTACCATGGCTGTTAAGAAGCTCTGTTAAGAAAATTTCAAGCTGAGTCTCCTTAAGCCCTTTTAGTTGGTATATGTCCTTTAGACTAGAAGCCATAACATCAGTGCAGCTGCCAGTTTCCTAAGGGAGCCTTTGCGAAACTAAGTCATAAACACATATGAGCTTTCTTTTGGAAAGCCAAGACTGTCAAGAATCCCTTGGCTGAGGTTTTTATCCCGCTTTTCCAATATAATTTTTTTTTTAATTTCTTTCTTTTTTTTTTTTTTTTTTTAATTGATTAGATGGTCTTGAAGGTGTCAACCTCCTTATTGTGGATTGTCCCCACCATGATGCTTAAAAACCTAGGACAGGTCTGTGGTGGTTACATCTAAGTTCAGCAGTACCAGAGAACATCACTCAAAGTGGGACATGGTCATGAATGGTCACCACATGTAACAGTTGTGAGCAGTTGCAAGAGCCCTGGTCTGCTTTTGGGCTGGACCACCCTGCACTCTCCCAGAAGGCATATGGGGAGGTTTATGCGTGCATTAAAAGGAGCGTGGCCAGCAGGTCAAGGGAGGTGATCCTCCCCCTCTACTCTGTCCTGGTCAGGCCTCACCTGCAGTACTGTGTCCAGTTCTGGGTTCCCTGGTACAAAAAAGACAGGGATCTCCTGAAAAGAGTGCAGCGGAGGGCCTCAAAGATGACACAAGGCCTGGAGCATGTTTTCTATGAGGAAAGGCTGAGAGACCTGGGTCTGTTCAGCCTGGAGAAAAGAAGACTGAGGGGATCTCATCAATGTGTACAAATACATGAGGATTAGGAGACAGAAAGATGTAGCCAATCTCTTCTCAGCGGTTTGTGGGGATAGGACAAGGGGCAACGGCCGCAAGATAGAGCACAGGAAGTTCTGCACCAACATGCAAAAGAACTTCTTCACGGTGAGGGTGACGGAGCACTGGAACAGGCTGCCTAGGAAGGTTGTGGAGTCTCCTTCTCTGGAGATATTCAAGGCCCATATGGATGCCCACCTGGGCAGCCTGCTCTGAGGAACCTGCTTTGGCAGGGGGGTTGGACCCGATGATCTTTCGAGGTCCCTTCCAACCAAACCCTACAGTTCTGTTATTCTGTGATTTATCTGCGGCTGTATCCTCTCAGCCACCTCACTGAGCCCCTCAGCTGCTTCTGCCCAGCCACACCTGAGCCAGCCTGGGCATGGGCATCACCACCCCACACCTACGATCACCCACAGCACATGGGGCATCTGGGTTGCTGTCTTCCTTGATGACCCGACAAGCCATCCTGACACCATGGACAGCTGACACCAGAACAGCCAAAGTAGGTTAGTCCACTAAGAAACAAATAAATTCAGAAGAAGAGACTAGATCTAGACAGATGAGAGACATAAAATAAACTAGTATTAATAATGAATTTGATTGAATGTACAAAGTACTCATGGATGCTGATAAGGCTGTTAAGGCTTTTTTTTAATATACATCTATAAACATTGAAGTTATAACATAGGACAAGGGATAATAAATAAATAGAAGGAGTTACAATTAAACACAGTGAAGGCAATAATTATTGCTGCAGCTTCTATGGACAAGATAACTCTGGAGAAGAGAAGGCTCCAAGGAGAACTCATTGCAAACTTTCAATACTTAAAGGGGTCTTATAAAAGGAAGGAGAAGGGCTCTTTACTCAGGTGGATAATGATAGGACAAGGGAGAATGGGCTTAAACTAAAAGAGGATACATTTAGGTTAGATATTAGGAGGAAATTCCAATGGAACTTGGATGTGTTGAGTCTGTCCCACCGTTGTAGCACCTGCATGTTTCTTGGTCCACCCAAATCTCCTCATGCTCTCACAGAATCACGGAATCACACAGAATGGTTGAGGTTGGAAGGAACCTCTGGAGATCATCTAGTCCAACCCCCCTGCCCAGCAGGGTCACCTAGAACATGCTGTACAGCACCGCACCCAGGTGGGTTTTGAATATCTCCAAGAAGGAGACTTTACAATCTCTCTGGGCAACTTGTTCCAGTGCTCTGTCACCCTCACAGTAAACAAATTTAACTCCAAATGGGCCTTGTAATTCCTCATTGCATCCCTGTTCCTCTGACAATGTCCCTATATTCTTCCCCAGTTGTCTGTCCCCTTTTCCACATTCCCTATATTTCCTTCTTCCATTTGAGTCCCTCCAGGAGCTCCTTGCTCATCCAAGGAGGTCTCTTGCCCCCTTTGTTTGCCTTTTTGGTCATAGGAATACATAGATCTTGAGTTTGGAAGAAGTGATGTTTGAATACTGACCAGCTCCTTTGGACCCCCTTTTTCTCTGGGGCCTTAACCCATAGGATTCCTCCAAGTAGGTCCCTGAAGAGGCCAAATTTCACTCTCCTGAAGTCCAGGGCTGAGATCCTTCTTGCCCTGCTTCCTCCTTGTGAGATCCTGAACTCCACCATCTCATGATTTATGCAGCCAAGGTTGCTCCCAGCCTTCACATCCCCAACCAGCCCTTCTCTGTTTGTAAGCACAGGATCAAGCAGCACACCTCTCCTCCCCACCCTCAGCTGCTCTCACTCATTCTGAGTCATACAAACAATTCAACTTTCACCTGTGTTTAATCATGCTCAAAGTCCTTTAATTTCAACTGACAGCCCTGTGCAATGCCAGGAATAGATTTACCTGGGCTCAGCTAACACCAGGCAGCTGGGCTCCTGCACCTGCCTCAGTTCAAGCCAGTATTTCTCTGCCCTTGTATGTACCAGCATGGTATGCATGGTATATCCTCAGCAGGGAAACCTGCAGGTTACCTACAACAGTAGTTTCCTCCAAAGGCTGGTGGTATGGCTTTGGTTTGTCCCACTTGTGTTTTTTATTATTATTTATTTATTTTCCTTTTTCTGAAGGACTTATGAAGGCCCATATTGTATAAACCAGTGCTTCAACATTGTAGGGGTGAATGTCTTTAAAAAATCCCCAAATTAGCATCAAATTTGACTCATTATTTTTTACATAGGGTCTTCTAGAGACACGAAGTTTAAATTTATTCATTTAGTAAAGCAAACATGTGCAGCATGTGAAAGTTCTGGTTTATTATAACACTGTTCATGAGTATTTGAGCTGTTGACATTTTAAAATATTATTTCATTTATTTTAGAAAAAACTGAATGTGATAAATGAGTCTGCAAATAAAACTAATTTTACGTGAATGTATTCACATAAAAATGAATTCACTTCAATGAAATGACTCAGTTTAATAAGGACATGTATGATTAGGTCATATATTGAGAAAAGAAAGCTGAAATAATCAATTTTCCTCTAAAACTGAAAAAAATGTAAGTATGTTTCTGAAATACTTAAGTTTCCACTGTATTGATTTTTTGAGATATCACTAAATAAATGCCATCTATACATCTATCCTACCAAACGTTGAATTTGTCTGTAAAAAACAGCTTTTCCTAAAAGGAATATAGACCAGATCGTTAAAAGCCAAAATGAGCACCACTCAGCTCTGACTATAGAATATCACAAGAAAACACATGCTTGTTTGAGTCCTTAAAAGACAGCAATCTTCTTTCAAACATAAAATTGCACTGAGATAGGTCTGACACCTTCTTTGACACTGGTTTCTGCACAAACTGACTCAAACAGCTCTGAAATCTTCCTTTTTTTTTTTTTTTAGATGTTTTCACTGGTTCGCTATGGATATACACCAGCACATCCAAAAATAGATCTTAGCCCCATCAAATCTATTTTGATTGCAAGTACTATCCTGCAAAAGGAAAAAACTCGAAGTGCCTTTTCAGCCATCAGCCAAATCTTTTACTCTACTTATGAAAAGACTGTCAGATCTTAATCTGTTAAACTGTCAGAGTTTAATTGGTATCATCTTTCTACAGCCCTACGACTCATTCGTTTAGAATACATTAACTGAGATTTTAAAAAAAGACCAAAAAGGTTTTTAGAACTAGCTCCTAGATTTTTTTATTATTTTTTTTTAAGAAACAAAAGAGGAAAACTGCTTAACATGCCAAGCCTAAAGGACTGGTTTAAACCAGAAAGCAATGGATGACTACAGAAACTACAAAGGGCTATTTTGGTATATTGTCCTTTTAACCACAAATAAGGGTCACAATAATAGAGACAATTTTCAAAACAAAATAATCTTATACTGAGTTGAAAAAAAAAAAAAAACATACAGGTGAATTCTGATAGAGGGGCCTGGCACATATCAATGCTGCCTTGCTGCTCTTGAAGAGGAACCTACATGGTGGTGATGCTGCAGATTGGGCACCGGTTGGGTGATGTTCCCACTCATATATTGTCAGCCCTCCTTCGTTATCTTTCTACAGGGTGCGTGTGGAGTGTGCCTCAGGCATGAACACACACGTTTAGAGAGAATGCCTACCTGCCAGTATCCTTAGCATTGTGTTCATCCTCACAACCCATCACACACTCCACAAGTTTTCTGATGGTGAGGAGAAATCCTGTCACCAGAACAGAGTGATCAGGACCTCATGAATCCATCTTTAAACCATCCTTACGTATGTCAGGAGTTCTGTGAAGGAAGACTATGCTTGGGAGTACATGTGCTTCTACTATTCAGTGGCACAGTACATGAGTTCTCAGCCTACGTGGCATCATTTCTCTAGATGGTTCTGCTCAAGTCCCCATGTACTTCCCTCTGCTAGCACTTATCCTTTTCCCTAGGCTACTTCCAAAAGCCTCTACGTTACATTACATAATCCCTGTAATGTTTGCTCCTCCCTGACAATCTCTGGCATAACACTACACTGCACTGTGCAATCTCACAAATCCACAAGCAGTTTCTCTTCCTCATACATCACTCCACCCGTGTACTTTCCTACTGTAAGTACTGCATCAGGGGTCCTTCTTCTGTAAGATGGCAGGACTAGAGGTGGGGCAATTGGTAAAGCTAAGGCCCCAGGAAAGTCCTGAGGGACAAGAGGTAACAGATGACTCTGATGGGACAAATTTATTAATTCCTTCAGGAACATTACAAAACTGTAAGTTTTGGCCTACACCAAGAGACAAGCAATAAATAAGCCTTAAGGCAACGCACACGTTACAAGCGACAGTGCAAAGTAGCAACAACAAGGTAAGGCCAGAAGAGGCCAATGCCATTCCCTTAGGAATCTAGAAAATAAATGTTTTCTAGGTCAATAAACAACATCAACTTTCCTGGAGGAGTCCAGGAAATAAAATGAAATGTTTTCAGGGCTGAGAGAAGCTGTGCATTATCTTCTACAACAGAACAATTCAATAACATAAACTTAAGTGAGTAGTGTTAATTTCTCTTTAATACGTCACATAAAAATCAGAGCCTCCACACCTTTACCCAATGTGAGAAACAAAGTTGTATTTTTGCAGTAGAGAATTATTTTTCTTTATTCCGAGATACTTGTGCAGTCATAGTAGGCTGGTTTGAGCCCCGGCCTAGGACCGAGGGGAGTCTCCTGGACATGTGTAGAAATACCTGAGGGGTGGGCAGAAAGCCAGGGATAGGAGAATAGGGGCTCGCTTAATCGCGTGAATGATTAAATCGCATGAATAAAGCAGTCATCATTCTTAGAGCCAGGAATGGAAAAATGGGGGCTCGCTTAATCGCATTAAAATAGACGTCGCTGAGTGTCTTTCCTCACTGCTGTGCAGATTAACTGAAACAAGGAGTCTTGGGGCCCCTTGCAGAGGATGTTTCCTGACAAAAATGGGGAACCTGTGTCCAAAAGCAGCTGAGACCGACGCTGTGGTTTGGACAGGAGCCCCTATCTTTTTAATGAGGTGTATCACATTACCTGAGTGTATTTTTTTGCTTT
>CM021797.1:20741533-20889817 GCA_011076525.1 Nettapus auritus
GTCCACCAGGGCTCCCAGGACTCACTCTCTGCAGAGCTGCTCTCCAGTAGTCTGTTAGTTTAAGAGGCTTTCATTAGTGTAAACTGCAGCAAAGCTATGCCCTTGGAGATTTCTCTCTAATGTTTGCCTATTGGTAGCATCTTTTCTTTCTTGATATAGAAGAGCTGTGGGAGAGCCACCTGGCTGGTAATGTGTGCCTCTTGCAATAGGTTTCCTGCTGCTTAACAACCAGTTCTTTAATCTCCATCCTTCCTGTTATTCCTCATTTATCTTTGTGAGCATATCATTTAATCGTGAAAGGTATGTTTGGCATACAACATTATCATATTTTTGTATTCATTTTCTTCTGGATGATTTTTATTAGTTACATAATAAATTAATGGTAATACAAGAAAATATTAAAAGATGATTGTATTCATACTGAAATAGTAAGTCTCTGGCCTATGTAGTAGTACAGGCTTTTTTTTCATCCCTCAGATGGCACAATATTTATTATTACTTGAAAGATAGTTTGTTTCAAGTTCTCCTTTAATAACAGAATTGAGAGCAAGAATAGGTATTGGACTCTCACAGTGGGGAAAAAAAATCAATTTTTCTTCAGTAAGCTAAAATTACTTGCTACATTTCTATATTGAAACACATTTTTCAATTTGTCTTGGAGAAATCTGGTACTCTTTTTTTTTAGCATTTTTATTTTGCCTAAGCTGTATTTTAAGTTTGCATGGGTATGCATTTTGAATATTTAAAGGAGAAAAAGAGTTTATATTTTTGAAAGATCAAGATTGCAAACAATGATTGTAGTAGAAGGAAAATTGGACTGTTTGTGGCTTGGTACCATTTGGAGTTGTATAATGCTTCATGAAAAATTGTCTGGATAATATCTTTTAAAATAAGGAAAAATACAATCATAAGTTCCTTTTTTATAAATCACAATAAATCATTTCAAACCCAACTAAACAGAGAAAATGGAGTATGCTTATTAGGTGGATAGGTTTCTTGAAATTTATATTTCAAATATAAAAAAAACAAACAGAAATATGGGAATATCATATTGAGGACAAATGTATATGCTTGGAGGAAATTAAAAAAAAAAAAGACTAAGGCTGATCAGGAGTTATCTGGTGCATTTCTGATTAAAAAAAAAAAAAAAAAAAAAAAAATAATTCTGTTACATTTTGAATAACCCTTGGCTGCTGAATGGGTTGTTTTTTACCCGTATTGTTTTTGTAAGTTTTATGTTTGTTGCAAAGTGGAATGAAAGGAGCTTGTAACATCTCAGTGTTTCTATAAGCAATCATTCCTTTTTCTGTCATTAAACATACTTTATGAGTAAACACCTGGAGGAAGTTTAAAAAGAGAGACTGCTGCAGAGACTTATCATCATTATTTAATAGAGGTAACACTCCATTAGGTTACCCTTTGCTTTTTGAGATTTTCATGAAGTAACGTTGATAAGCAGCTAGAAGTAGGAGCAATAACTCTATGCGTTTTTTTTTTTTTTTTAAGTAGAAGTTAATGCTTTAAAATAGAAAAATGATACTTTGGGAAAATATTTTTGACATATCAAATAATACCTCAGGGATCACTAGATTTTTCTATTCTGATGAGCTTGGTTATATGTTTTCTTGATCCTTTTCTTAGAGTATATATGTTCTCAAGATACTGAGAAATGCAATGTTGTTTTGGCCACCTATCTTAGAAAGTTAATCTTAAAAGCTGTTTTGAAAAGGAAAAAAAGAAAAAAAACTTAAAGTAGTATTGACAAAACCTATCTATTCTACTGTCCTACTTCTGTATCTTCTAATGCTATGTCCTTTAGGTTCTTTAGGGAACTGCAGACTCCATGTAGTAATCTGTGCTGTGTTGCATTATTAAAACAAGTTTTTTGTTTGTTTGTTTTTGTTGTTGTTGTAAAATAAATGGGAGACACCTTGTAGCTTTTGTTTAATTGTTTGGAATATTTTAATGCCTTAGAGCTGTTAGCCTCTTTGGTTCAGGAATTAATTTGGAGATGTTCTTTGACCTCTCAAAGTACAGAACCAGTTTTGTCACTTGTGGCCACTACCACATGGACACTATACATTTTAAAGTATTTCAGTTTTTGCATACTGTGTTTTTGCATTTAAGGTTTACAGCTCGACCATTAGTGGAGACCATATTTGAAAGGGGAATGGCCACTTGTTTTGCATATGGGCAAACAGGAAGTGGAAAAACCCATGTAAGTATTTCTTCTACACGTCAGCAATACACTTAATTAAATTTTAATAAGTAACAAATATGTAAGCTACAGTTTTGTGATTTTTATTGTGTATTTTTTGTGTTTGTTTTTTGTTTTTTTTTTAATTTAGACTATGGGTGGTGACTTTTCAGGAAAGAACCAAGATTGTTCAAAAGGAATATATGCACTTGCAGGTGAGACTTTATTGGTCTGTTGGCTTTATACAAATTAATTGAGGTCAATAAATTTTCGACTCCCTATTGTACAGACATAAGGGTGTACATATTTTGCATTACAGTGGAGCTTTAGTAACATAAAAAGTAGTTCCTAGATGTGCAGTCTTTACATGGTAAAGAAAATGTATATATAGATTAATTTAAAAATGTAATAAAACTGATGATTGAGTTTATCATTTGGGGTCTTCTTCATCTTCCAACGGCAGTTTAAACTTCAGTGTTTTAGACTTGTTTGACTGACCATATCTGTTATACTTGCAAATTATGAGAGATGCTGTGTAATGGACTATTATTATATTAACAGGTTTATGCTAACTATATTTCTTTTTATTTTGGAAATATATTCACAGCTCGAGATGTCTTTTTAATGCTAAAGAAGCCAAACTATAAGAAGTTAGAACTTCAAGTATATGCAACATTTTTTGAGATATATAGTGGTAAGGTAAGCACCAGATCTTTTTCTGAGGAAGTGCTTTTTCACAAACAAGATTGTGACCTTGTTACATATAATATTTTTCCTTTTTTATACCAAAAGCTTCATTTCAAATAATTCTTTACACTTCCCTTCCAATCATATTTTTGCATGGGATGCTTTGCATATTTTGATACGGAATTTGAAACAAGTGTCTTTTAAAATTCCTCTTTAACTGTTCTGTTCCCCCCCCCTCCCCAAGGTTTTTGACTTGTTGAACAGGAAGACAAAATTAAGAGTGTTAGAAGATGGTAAACAGCAAGTCCAGGTGGTGGGATTACAGGAACGAGAAGTCAAATGTGTTGAAGATGTTCTTAAGCTTATTGAAATAGGCAACAGCTGCAGGTATCTCCCATAGCTTCCACCAGTTTTTCATTGTAAATTAAAGAATCAGAACATCTCTTAATTTCTCTGTGTCTGCATAGTGGTTGCTTTTTAATATGCACTGGGGTTTCTAATGATGTTGGCTGCAAGTAATCGATCTGCCAGCCGTTTGAATAAGATAGTTTAGACTTTCTCTGTCTCCTAGAGATAAATAAGAACTGACTTTTCTACAGAATATGAACTGTGTGCATTTATGTAGCCCGATTACTGACTTAAATTCACATTGTTTTTAATCTGGAATACTGCCAAATTCTTCAGTTCTAAAAGGCCTTGATATATAGTGACAGAGGTTAAGCATAAAGCTTTTATTTTTTGTTAAAATCCAGATTCATTGTTTTTAAAATTAGCCTTTTGGACAGACTGCTGCGTGAACATTTAAAAATGCCATTGGCGTTTTACATGTAAGCTCTCTGATGATCTGAAATCTTTGAAGATCTCATTATTCTTTCGTTTAAGAAGCAGGTAAAATACTGTAAATCTTCCATTTCTATATGAAGAGATGGAAACATAGGTATAACTGTACTAAATACATCAACTTATTAGGGTTATATCTCCAGTCTCCATTAGTATGTTAGACATGCTGTCAGTATATGTAAGAAGATACAGGACTCTGCCTTGAAAAAACTAACGTTCCTAGAGTTGTATGTTTAACATATGTGGTCCTCCATGTCTTCATATGTCCTCCCCATCTCTCCTTTTGTTTAAAGGACATCTGGACAGACATCTGCAAATGCACACTCATCTCGAAGCCATGCAGTGTTTCAGATTATTCTCCGAAGGAAAGGGAAATTGCATGGTAAATTTTCTCTGATTGATTTGGCTGGAAATGAAAGAGGAGCAGATACTTCCAGTGCAGACAGACAGACAAGGCTGGAAGGTGCTGAAATTAACAAGAGCCTTTTAGCACTCAAGGTAACTGAAATGTTTCCATTGCATTTGAGTAGGTGGAAACCTTCTACATTTAATAGCAATGACTATTAAAATGAGTGTTTTTGAAGACTTTGCTTGTCTACATTGTCTACTGATGTGACAGGTAAAATAATGTATTGATTTTTCCTCTAAATGCCTGAAGGAACACCTGGTAATTACCAAGTAGAAACATTGTGCTATCAACTTTCGTACAGTTTTAAAAATAAAACAAAACAACTTGATTTTAAGACTTTTCTGATATATACCTAAAATGGGAGCAGATAGGAGGAAAACTGACTGACTTTGATACTCAGGGTCTGAAATAGAATCATAGAATCATTAAAGTTGGAAAAGACCTTTAAGATAATCTAGTCCAACCATCACCTTACTACCAATGTCACCCACTAAACCATGTCCCTAAGCACCACTCCAACCTTTCCTTGAACACCCCCAGTGATTCCACCGCTTCCCTGGGCAACCCGTTCCAATGCCTGACTGCTCTTTCTGAGAAGAAATGTCTCTTCATTTCCAACCTAAACCTCCCCTGGTGCAACTTGAGGCCATTCCCTCTAGTCCTATCACTAGTTATCTGCGAGAAGAGGCTGACTCCCGGAGCTTCCTTTCAGGTCATTGTAGAGAGCAATAAGGTCTCCCCTGAGTCTCCTGTTCTCCAGATTAAACAAACCCAGTGCCCTTAGTTGCTCCATATCAGGATATTATTTTTTTTTGAAAAGAGATTTTAAAAAAAGATAAATAATAAAGTTACCTTTATGACATATTTATTTACTGAATTGATTGAATAAAACTGTTTGGTTTTCCTTGTATTTATGTTACTTGCTGATTTTGTTCTGGCTAATGTCTTCAGCGAATATACAACATAGTTCAGTTTCATGCAACACATCATTTTTAATTACAGTGAAAAATTTTTCTGGTGCTGTATTGGTAGCTGTGATCTAAAGTAAATGGATAAGGGAAAATAAAAATTAGTGGAGGTCTTGCAGAAGTCTTAAAAGTAGTATGATAAGATATAACTGTTTTGCAATATGTTAATTTTCTGTTTTTCATGTGCCTCCAAAAACATTGCACATCTTTTTCAGATTGCATTCAATAACCTTGAAGTTACTGTCAAGCTCACATTAAACTAGTATGTTATGAAGAGCGGTCTTCAGTGCTAATCCAAGATTTGCTGCTCACATGTGTATGTCAGCCCTGTCTTAGCCCATTCAAATTTTGGTACAAAAAGTTATTTCTGTAATGTTCCTACATGGAAGTAGTGTTGTTTTTTTTGTTACCTGGTTTACTGTGCTGTGATGAAAAGAAAGTTAAAACTCTATTCAAATTTAAAAGTTGGCAGTGTTCTCCTATAATTCTCATACTGTAAAGAAGACAACAGAATTCAATTTTTTCAAGAGTGAGCAAACTAAAAATCATGACAGTAATTTAAAATATCTTAATTAAACTTGTTGGTTGCTATACTAGTAACTCAACATGTACATTTGTTATTGTCTAATCTACTTTTTCCCTTTTCTAAATATAGTAGTACTAAGGTACAAAAAAAATGCAGAAATTTCAAGGAATGCACTGCCTTGCTCACCTATAAGTATAGGTGACTGGTGAACCTTTTAAGCATTTGCATGTGAAATTTACATTCAACAAGCTTCAGTTTTTCTGTTTACCTGAGCGGTGTCCATTGTAATAAATTCAGCTGGTGAGTTTTTAGATAATCACACTAGATAAGTCCAACTTGCCATTGTGTTTTTTCTTTTGTGTATCATGGCAGTTTTATTCTGAGCCCTTTTTTGGTTCTGTCTTATGCTCTTTCACGATTGCAGTGGTTTCTTGGATTATCATCCCATGGTTTCTAGCCTTGCTTTTGGAAGACCTGTTTCTAGGAAATTTCAAAAGTTTAAATTTAAACTTTCTTATGTAAGAAGTAATTTATTAACTAATGTTTGAACTCTGGGTGGGCAGAAGTGATGTTTAAGTTAAAATGATGGCATTTTTGCACTTTAGTACTTTTTTGCTGCTGTAAATTCTATAGTAATTTCATAATAATAACTTCTGCATAGTATTTTTTCACTGGAACTCTCCAACCAGTTGCAAATGTTAGTTTAGCCTCATGCCTTTCTTATGAGTGAAATACTACCGCTGTTTTTTCAAAAGAAGTATTTTGAAACAGGAAACCAAATTTTCAAGAGTCTTCTGACATTGACTACAGCACCGTAGAGCTATACTTGCTACGTTTGTGACCTGTGGAAGCTTTCAGAAAGTTTGATCACTGATGTTTTCATCTGAGCTGTAAAGAATGTCCAGGATAGAGCCTGAATCAGAGCTATTCTTTTAACTGATAAGAGTTAACACCTGCCACCATATTCTTCTGCTGGTGGAGGCTGTAGATCATTCAGGCTTTTACAGCTGGTAGTCAGAAATAGTTCTTTGTCTGGATATTTAATGTCAACACTGAACTTGTTGTTGTTGCTGGATACAATAGATGTAAACATTTCAGGTGAGATTCAGGAAGCTTTTAAGGTTCCTAAGGTAGGAGGTAAACTTAATGAAAGATAAAAAAATCTAACACTTCTTGAATCCAAGCTTTAAAGGTAAATTTTAATGATGTATTAGAGGACAGCAAGATATCTAGGGCATGTATTATCTGATTTTGAATTGCATTTCAGTATGTAATTTTCTTTTAACATTTAATAAATAGAAACCTTTTGTTCTTTCAGGAGTGCATTAGAGCCTTAGGCCGAAATAAACCTCATACACCATTCAGAGCAAGTAAACTTACTCAGGTGCTAAGAGATTCATTCATAGGAGAAAACTCCCGTACCTGTATGGTAAGTTTGTTCGGTTAATTGTATGTGTTTACAACTAAAAAAATAAAAGAAGCTAGGAATATAGGATATCATGTTTAGATCTGGTCACTTGCTACTGGCAATCTGTTAGGCTTAAGTTAATGAGTCTGAGAAAATAAGAAAATAGATCACTTCATTTGGTGGGAGTCTTTCAGCAGAGATGTGTCCTTGCTCCCACCTCTACTTTTTATTGGCCTTTCTTACTTCTTGTTCTAATTTTCTAGCTAGGGACCTAGGCAGAAACACTTCTAGCTTGTAAGGTGTTTTTTTGTTTGTTTGTTTGTTTTTTTAAATTATTATTATTGTTTTTAATGATGTCTTAATTATGAGGGCATTGTTTGTTGAATCAGAATTTTGTAAAGGTGGTGTAAACTGGAAATACTGGTGAGTTACAATCTTTAAATGGTGAAGGAAAATGTAGAGTTGCAATCAAAGACATCAGATTATGCTCTAGGCTGTTGAAGAGGGATATATAGGATGATATGTAGTATTGGGATATATAGGATGGATAGTTGTATGTTTTATAAGTGTGTATTTGCATGAGTCAGAAAAACAATTTTTCTGTTAGGTGGTGGAAAGGACAAATAGAACCATGGATTTTCACGGGTTTTATTTGTGCACCCATAACATTCTCCCCTTACAGAAATGCAAACTCTTTGCAGTGCACACTGTCTGTTAAGCTTGTTTGTACCAGTTACTTTTAACATATAACCTGGAATTACTTGAGAAGCCACAGAATTCTGCAGACCGCAGCATGAAAGCCAGTGTTAGCACAGCCTAATCTTTTCTTTAGCTGTTAGTATGGTTCTGTTTTGAAAATGGTGGTAAAAACATTTTTGATAAATCTTTTATTCTCCTTCAGTCTTCAAGTGAAAGGACAGATTGTTCTCTTTGCATTGAGACACAACTTCATAAATCCTAATCAGGATTAAAAAGTTAAACGTTGCATTTCTAGCTAACATCCATACTACTGAAGATGATTTGGGAAGTTAGGTTGTTGAGAACTACTGTCCGTACATAGAAGGATTAGCAGTTGTGAATGTTTCATGAGGTTCTCAGCATCATCCTTAGCACTCCGTGAAGTGCTAACAAGATGTCTCTTGTTTTGCTGTAGCTTTTTTATTATTTGCTTTTATGATAGAGTTGTCATAACATTTTTTCCTGCTTAAATGCATAAGAATTCTATCAAGAATAATCCATGATCTATGGGTGTTTAATAACTGATACAGCTCAGATTCCTTCATTCTATATTCAGTATACTTCTGAATGAAGGAAAATAATACCCTCTGAAAGTGAGTGGAAATACAATTATTTTTCTCATTCATACAAGTACAGTCACTTTACAGTTAAGAAAATTAAATTACAGTGCATCTTTACGATTCTTTAGATTGAGCACTCATGTTTGCAGCACCTGTTCCTGCAACAACTAGATGCATACAGAAGATAGCTCCCTGTCTAGAGATCTGACAGGCTGCTGTACAGCATATATTGAATTGAGGGACATGTGGGAGATACCTTAGCCTGGAATTAACTCCAGTTCCCTGGACAGATGGGAGATTTGCACTGCAGTGGCCAAGTGGTGGGAAGAGTGTATAATGATCAGCAGCTTCATCCATCTTCTTGATCTTCCTTATTTATTCACAAGCTTCAGCATATTTCAGGGGCGACCTTATCGCATTCTACAGGTACCTGAAAGGAGGCTGTAGTGAGGTGGCGGTTGGTCTGTTCTTCCACGTGCCTGGTGACAGGACGAGGGGGAATGGGCTAAAGTTGCGCCAGGGGAGGTTTAGGTTGGATATTACGAAAAACTTCTTTACCAAAAGGGTTGCTAGACACTGGAACAGGCTGCCCAGGGAGGTGGTTGAGTCACCATCCCTGGAGGTCTTTAAAAGACGTTTAGATGTAGAGCTTAGGGATGTGGTTGAGTGGGGGACTTGTTAGTGCTAGGTCAGAGGTTGGACTTGGTGATCTTGTAGGTCTCTTCCAACCTAGACGCTTCTGTGATTCTGTGAATAAATAATTTTAAATGACAGTTTATTCAGCCTTACACATTAACGGCTATTTCTTCGGCAGGGTGTGTCTGGTGTGTAAGCATCTTCATGTTTAGGTTTTATTTCATATGTTGCCAACGTTTTACTGATGAAATATACAGGGAAAGGAAACGGCAAGTCATGGTTTATTATAGCTAAAGTTTAACAGTCTTTTATTAAATTAAAAGAATACTTATTCTGCAGGTGTACTGACTGCTTGTTTGCAGCAGAGCCACATAATTATGGTGCTTGGAACTTCTAAAAGTGATTGCGTAATAGAATAAATAGTTTCATTTCAAGTTTCTACAGTTGGATTTAGAGATCACTGCTATGTGCTCTAGAACGGTGTCAACATTATTTCAAGTAAATGAAAGCGTAGAAGATCTTTTTAAGTACAGTACTGTTTCGACTGTTAAAAGGTAATGGTCACATTTCCTCCAAAACATTTTAGCCTTTTACAGGCAAAATAAATTAGAGATTTAATAAATCTCCATAATAAATTAGAATAAGTTGGAGATCAAAACTGGACCCTTTTAAGATGCTTGTTTTGCTCATTAGTCAGGAGACGTTCATTGTAAAGGGACTCCTCAAGAAGACAAATGTTTGAACTGATATTAGAATAAGACATTTTGCAAATAGGTTGGTGGTTTTCAATATAAAAAGAATATAAAATGATGCAGTAAAAATGTGATTTGAACTTTCTCTTGATTTTTGAAATGTGTTGTCGTAAAATACCTTTTGGGCTTTTTCCATTTTCCTTCTGTCATACTAATCTTTATTTGGGATGTTTGAGTCAAATTTATTTGGTAATTTCGACTCTTAATTCTTGTTTGACTTTCCCTTTTATTATTTATGGAATTCCTGTTCCGATTTTACAAGTTATATCTTCAGGGATGGAGCATTCTTCTCTGTATAAAAGGTTAGAATATGATTCAGAAACTTAGTTTTTAGAAAGTAACTTCCACATGGACAGTTATGACTAGTATTTGTTTCATTCTGTAGGAATCCAGAGACAGTCAGCAAAAATAGTTTGGTTTGAATGTTGTTAATCATTGCAAATGAAGTTCTTGTCCTAAAATAATTTCAAAGACAATTTCTTGTTGTTCTTGAAGAGTTATATTGTAGGATAATGTATCACCAACTGAAATTTGCAGTGCAGGCACATAGAACAGGCCTTTTTAACCAGTTCTGCATCCTCGATGTGTTATGTCCTTGACATGCTGGAGTCATTGCTGAAGTTCCAGACCTCTCAGTCCTACTGGCAGGGAGTAGGACTTGGAGACTCCAGTCCCCTAAAAGGGACACTGATGCCACTGTGATGATTCTTAACTGATGTAGATATGTTTGAGATATGAAGGTTGGTCATGTCTGGTCTTTAAGATATTCCTGTCCACAAGTAGTGCAACCTTTTCCCTTCTCCTCATTTGAAGTTATGAACGAGGAAGTGAGAGATGGAGAGGTTGGAGTGCTCTTCTTCCTGCACTGGGCTTGTTGAGGGATGAGGACATGATTCAGTGGACATTTCTATTCAACAGACAGAATATTGTGCCCTGAAAATGGCATCAGCATGGCTGATGGCACATGCATTGGCCCTTTCTTGTAGCAACTGTTCCTTTTGTGCATGAGGAGTTGGAGCAGTGTCCTGATGTTGAGGCGGTTGCTGTGTGTGGTATACTCAGAGCATTAAGCTGACAAAATAGAACATGCACCTTTCACATAAAAAGATTTTGGAAGGATTTTAGGAACTTCTAGTTTTTTGTTCATTAGTACTCACAATGCTTTATAAAGAGACATGCAACCAAAGGGTCTTTTCATAGATACATATGTTATTTTCATTTGTTTGTTCATACATTCGTTATTTCATAGAGATTTAAACTTAGTGTATAGTAGGCTCTTTAAACTTTCTAATCCCCTCCCACTGCATTTCCCTGCAGTAGGAGAAATTCCTCTCAAGATGAATACCTGTTCTCTTGTTCAGTAATGTCAGCAGCAGGATGAAACAGAAAACTGGGATTGTCTGATCTTGGTCAGTTTCCAATGCTGTGCTGCCAGCAAAAGTGTGTGTTGGATCTTAGAGGTGTTTGTCCTGGGTAGTGCCTTTTTGGCTCTTCTGAAAGGAGCAAAGATGTAAAAATTGGACTACTGAGAGAAGCTAGGACAATTAATGATGCCACTCTTGCCACTCTGACCTGATCACTGTTGTATTTTTGCTGATTTCTGAAAAGAAGGTGATGTCATCAGTATATTTTGTTTAAATGGAAAAGAAAAGACTTAGAGATTCCAGATATGTGTGATAAGTTAGCTGTCAATATTTACAGAAATTTCTACATTAAAAAAAAATACCTCTACTTAGGAAAATGCATAGCGATATTAAAGATTAACATTTGTACAGGTACAATTCTGAGCTGTGGCCAAAACAGCTCTCTCCAATCAGTATTCAGTCTGCTTGAATGGAGAACAGCCTTTGAAGATGCACGCATTTAAAAAAATATCTAATAATTGCATGCAGGATGCATTAAACTTACTTTGTTCTGAATTGCGTATTTCCCTATGTCCCGTTGTGGGGAGTTTTATTTTTTCAATTAGAGATTTCAGTTCACATGTTATATTACTAAAGCTGTCAGGTGAGGGAAATTGATTGAAATTTCCATGAATGCTTAATGTGTCAGTGTCCTGGTTTCAGTTAGGACAGTTAATTTTCCTTCTAGTAGCTGGTAGTGTGCTATGTTTTGGATTAGGATGAGAAGAGTGCTGATAACATGCCGATGTTTTAATTGTTGCAGAGCAGTGCTTACATTAAGCCAAGGACTTTTCAGCTCCTCATTCTGTCCTGCCAGCGGGCAGGCTGGGGGTGCAGCAAGAGCTGGGAGGGGACAGACCCAGGACAGCTGACCCAAACTGGCCAAAGGAGTATTCCATACCATCTGGGGTCATGCTAAACAATATATAGGGGTGGCTAGCCGGGGTGGGGGGGCCGGCTGCTCAGGGATAGACTGGGCATCGATCAGCGGGTGGTGAGCAATTGCATTGTGCATCACTTGTTTCATACACATTATTATTATTATTATTATTATTATTATTATTATTATTATTGTTTTCTGTCTTAATAAACTGTCTCTATCTCAACTCTCGCTTCACTTTCCCATTTCTCTCCCCCATCCCAGAGAGGGAGGGGGGAGGGTGAGCGAACGGCTGTGTGGTGTTTAGCTGCTGGCCAGGTTAAACCACAACAGTCAGGTATGTTTAAAAGATTGAAGGTGAAGGTTTGACTTCACATCTCTATTCTTGACATATCATTGTATTAGGACAACCGTACACTGTAGATGGTGTTCGTAGAAGTTCTCAAATGAAACCAGGGATTTAAAACAAAATAAAAGTTAATTTGAGTTTATCTACCCTTTCATCTGTAAAAAATGATTTATTAATGTGTGGTTTGTTTTCTGCAGATTGCTACAATTTCTCCAGGGATGGCATCATGTGAAAACACTCTAAATACATTGAGATATGCAAATAGGTATGGAAAGTATTATTCCTTACAGCTGTACTGGCTGTTGATTACTGAAGTTTGGAATACTGTTGTTATAGTAAGATTAAAACCTTACTTAAGTAAAATTATTGATCCAGGCTCACATTTAATTTAATTGGTCCTTTTTTTCAACCATTGCAGTAGAATCATTAGAAACTGCATTTAAGCCAAAGGTGGATATAGTATGCAGTGCAAGTAGTGTGGAAGATGCCACTATTCATTTTGCCCCTGCTCTGGAGGCACCTGCTCTTGCATTAAGGGTAGTTGGTATTCATGATGATTCCCTGGAGTGCAGACTGAGATACCTTTCTACAGTACGTATTTTTGTCCCCTTGGAATTTCATGCAGTTGCCAGGCTATTTCATATATATATATATATCAGCTAGCTTATTCTTATCAAGATACCACAGTTGCTGTGTCCCTTATTCTGTACTTCCTAACTATAGGCAAAATTTCTGAGATACCTGGTAAAGAACTGGTTAATCCAACCGTGACGTTATAATCAGCGTAGAGAAATTAGCACCTTCAGAGGCTGAGTCAGCACCTATGAGACTTGTACTGCTGTCTGAAAACATTAGCCTCTCTTCAATGATTGTAGAAGGAGCCTTTCCCAGCTGGAGTTCTCTTTCATTTGGTGTAGATGGGGTGATCTTGTGTGTGCTGCAGTTAGACCTGCTACAGTTTTTCAGCAAGACCCAGAGACTGCAAAGAACAAAGGAGGCAAGCTAGCATCTGGGCCATTAGCAATCCTTTTTTTTTTTTTTTATTTTTATTTTTTTTTCTTCCAGAATAGGCTACCACCTAGTGGCCTGGAATCAGGTTTTCTTGCCTGAATGAAAGAAAGCCAGAAATGTTTCTCCTGATTATCTGGCACCCCTGGCTAGTCACTAATGAGCAAAAAGGGTGCTGGAAAAGCTCACCACCAACTCCTCTTATAATCCAAATTTGTGCCTGGATCAAGGGACTTAGTAGCAAATCTGTCTGGGTTGGATTTGTCTGTGTGATTTCCTTCCTTTTGAAAATGATGCACCTAGTCTAGTTACTGCAGTCACAGAAACAAGGGAGTTCCGTGTTCATCAAGACTCATTGAGTCTTCCTGTCCCATATAGCATACACGTTGCTGAAGTGACTTCAGAAAAATGCAAAAATGCAAAATGCAAAAAAATTTAACACCATTTTCTAGTATATGACATAGTTGCATTGAAATTGTTTCTTTGCCTTGGTGTCTGTTTTGTTTGCTGCTACAGTGTAAATGCTGTTACAGGGTAAATGCCTTTCACCATAAAGTTGTCTTATGTTTTTTGTCTACTTTAAGTTGTTTTGTAGCAATGTATCATTTTCATAATATAATTAGTTCTTAGGTGCTGAACACCAGTGTGCGTGCAGTGTAAGACAGTGGGAAGGATAGAATTTAAAATATTTATATATTTTTTTATTTAAAAAGGAGCAGCATAATTGAATATTGAGTGTAGACCAAATTTTATTAACTGCCGTAACTGAAATCTAGAATTACTCTTCTAAAAACACTGCTACTGTAGTCTCCTGTAGATTAGCAGAACTGGTTTTGCTCAGTTTTGTTAGTGATCTGCAACTCTGTTTACAGATGGTTTAACTAAGTTACTCGTGTTTTGATTTAAAAATATTTTGTTATATTGTTAGACTATCAAAAAAGAATGCTAAACAAAGAGTTGTCATTTTAACTGTGTTTACAAGAACATCTTCTCTTAATTTGCTGCTGTATTTTGCTGCTGCAGAGTAAAGGAATTTGGAATTAGTCCTTCGGACATTCCCTTCTCACAGGGTAGTGGCAGTCGCTCTGATCTCTCTCCTTCCTATGAGTATGACGACTTTTCTCCTTCAATCACCAGGTCTACTTCATTCTGTACATGGAATCTTATTTTTAAGTTTTCTTTTTGGCTACGTAATTTTACAGACCAACCTTTCATTAGTTCCCTTGCCTTGAGTCACACATACTTTTTGTTTTTATTTTGTTCGGCAGGTGATGGTTCTGCATGATCTGCAATCATCTTCCCACTATTTTGTTCATCCTCCTTAAACATCCACACTTTGTATCCAGGCTTGCTATTCTCCATCATACATAAAAAAAAAAAAAAAAAAAAAAAAAAAAAAAATGGTGATGTCACCTTTGCATGTTTAGTGAACCAAATTTGACTAATCTGTTTAAAGGATAATTAAGATATTTTCATTTTTGAAAGTATTTTAATTAAAGGATGTATTCATTCTCTGAAATACTTGGTTGCATAATATTATTTTCTGTAGATTTTTGGGGGGTTTGCTTATAACAGCTAATTGGGTGCTGCTGATTATTATTTTTTAAACACAATTGTTTGAACAGAAAAAGAAAGATGGTCAGGTTTTGAGCGTTGAATGAACTTTTCTATCATTTATTATTTATTGTTAAGAAATTGATGTTGAGGGTTTGAAGATTTTTACCCTCTTAGCATTTTAATGAATAGTAAGGTCTCAGTTTAAAAAATGCTTTTTACTGGAAGATGGATTGTAGTACACAAGTAGCTGAAACTCAGTGGTCCGTGGTTGTTTTGTTTTGTTTTTTCACTAACATGTTCTTGGCACATTAAATTTGTGAAGGTGGCATCATCATCCATATTAAGTGACTTAAATAGCATATAAAGCCATAGAGCTTTATTTTTGGTGGTGGCTGCTTTGCACAGGAAGTTTCTAACTGGAAAATGCAATATTTCTGATCGTAGGGTGAAGGAGCTGACAGTTGATCCTAGTGCTGCAGGAGATATCCGTCCCATTATACACCATGCTCCCAATCAGATCGATGACTTGGACACGCAGTGGGGAGTGGGGAGCTCTCCTCAGAGAGATGATCTTAAACTGCTTTGTGAACAAAATGTGAGTAGTTTACAACAGTACATGTAGAGAGAAGATGATAAATACAATGGTAGAACAAGTCCAGAGTAATGTGTTTTTATAGCACGTAAGCAATACAATAAAGTAGATACAGCATGCATCTTTACTTTCTTACTTTACAGTTCATTCCCATAAAGAATTTAAAAATAAAAGGTTTCTTCAAGACTGAGAGGAAATACTTCTCTTTATCTTCCTCACTTATTAGGACCTTCAGTGTCAAAGCAGTGTCTGTTCTAGGCTCTGATGTTTTTCTAGTGTACATTCTTTCGAGTATGGCTTCACCTTATATTAGGCAGTTTGACATATCCTGGGATACTTGTCCATTTTATTTAAAACATTTGTGGTTTTGAGCATTATTTTCCGTGCATTTCAGGTGTTTGCCTTTCTCTGCATTTAGGAATCTGGGTACCCATAGTCCTCTTCCCGAAATCCTGATTTTCATGGTGTGAAACCCCAGTGCCTTATCTGGGGGTGAGCCCCACCCTATTCCCAAAATGTCTCCCTGGGCTGAACGAGTGAGGAGCTAGGGCAGAGAGACATCTTCCAAAGAATGTTTTTCCTTCACTGATGATTATCAGCTCTTGTTCTGGTACCTTGAATGTTCAACAGGGATTAATGATCAATTTGTGAAAATGCTGACGAAAGATGAAAAGAAAAATCTGTACTCTCATAACTTATATTTCTCAAGATTCTCTTCCTTCTCAAACATGTCTTTGTGGTCTTTTCTGTATTTTTCTCATTTTAGTAACTAGCTCTAGAACATGCTATGTGATTCCTAAAGTTTCCCACCGGATAGACAGATATCCTTTCACATGCTTTACTTTGCTCTTGTGGAATTCAATTAAGCTTTACAATGTATTTTTAGAAAGATGTCAAAGGCATGGAATAGGGAGCCATACTGTCTTGCTAAAAAATTACAACCTACCTAGTGCTTTCCCCTTTGATCATTAATTATGTCTACTGAAGTCCTGTTTACCCCAATTTCTAATTCCATGCTGTGCATTCTTCAAATGTATTGTTTAGACGAACTAACTACTTATTTTTAGATTTTTCACCTTAAGTTTATTTTTTTCCCCAAAGGATGAACTTAATTTTGATATCCTGAAATGTATTGAATGCGTTCTCTTTTTTGAAAGTTGTTTCCTCTTGTTCCGATATGCTCAACAAAGGCGCTATGACAGAAAACCTAGTTTTCTGGAGGTGTTAAAACCTACCAGAAATTACTATTCTTCACTTGTTACTTTCTCCTTCTACTATTTTAATTCGTTCTTCTGATGTGGGATATTCTACACTCCAGTATTAACAAGGACGTCTGGCTGGAAATGTCTAATGAGTATGAATTAAACTTAACTCTGTTAACATTTTGATTTTTATTGCCCTCTCCCCCCATTTCTGGAGATTTTCATGTAGAAATATAAAATCCCGTTTTTGTCAAGGTCTGCCTTCCACATATTTCTTTTTCATGCTCAGTGATGGGATGGAACGTGTTCAGTGTATTTCTTATAGTCATGGTTCTTTCCAGACTAACAAGCTTACCTGTTTTTAGGAAGAGGAAGTTTCTCCACAGTTGTTTACTTTCCATGAAGCTGTGTCACAAATGGTAGAAATGGAAGAGCAAGTAGTAGAAGACCACAGGGCTGTCTTCCAGGTAAGAAAACTCAGTTTTGCTTTATCCTAATCCAGGAATTTAGTTTTTTCCAATTGAAGCAAATATCCTGCATATGATTTGTATATATGATGCAGGGTATCATCTGGTCTTTACTTTGCAGTCAGGGATTTCTAAATTGTTTTATTACACTAAATCCATTGTAGCAAACAAAAAGGGGCAGATGTTTAAATCCGATAACCACTAATCTTTATTCCCATGATGAAAGAGAAGCATATTTTTCTATCAACCCAGAAATCTAACAAGATTTTCCTTTTCTTCTCACAAGCATTCCTAAATAGATTGTGTTCATTGTAAGAAAAATTATTTTGTTTTTAGTACTGAGATACTTTCTGATTTAGTCCTTTTCCAGCATTAGTGACTGATTTTTTTTGTAGTTGCAGGAAGCTCATTCAGATTGGTCTTGAAATTTTCATTTCACAGTCTAATGTATGCTAATATTCATATTTCAAAGCTGGAAATTAATAGTAATGTTTCTATCAGCACCATTTCTGTTGATGGTTTGGTCGTCTCCCTCTTAAAATGCTGTAATACTCCATATGTTATAATTACCGATACATAAAGGTTTTCACTTGCTATTAGTCAGGGTCTTTGGAAGGAATATTGCCAACAAAGTACAGTGCTGGTCAGCACCATGGATCCTTTTACATTCACAAAGCAAACTGTAATAATAAGTATGAATTACTGGTTTTCAGAGGGAAATGCGAGCTGCTTCTGTTTATAACCCAAGAGTCTAGGCAGGCTGTGCATTTGGCACATCTGCTGCAGGAGAACAGCAGAACATTAAACCTGTGGGGAATACACTCATCTCCTCAATGCAGGCATTGAACTTAATGGAACACTGATGTGTGGTCATATAATACAGTAGGATGCTAAATAGCATATTTTCCAACGGAATCTAGAGATGTGGTTATGAAATGCTAGTCCTGAAGTGAAATGTGCAGAAGTGTGAAAGTCAAACGCCATATGCCATAGCTGTGTCCTCATGCCTGGGACTTCTGGAGAGACAAACTGCATTAATTTATGATGTTACTGCCGCTCTGTGTCCATCTGGCCTTCTGCTGGAGATTACCGTTCCTCACAGCAGTCGCTAGAAGGAAATGCGTTCAAGCCTCAGCTCCCTTAGTTCGCAGCATGGCTTGTTAGCTTATGCCATTGGCGGAGGTGTGCTGCACCAATACAGAATCTACAAGCTGTACCAGGTAGAAGTTGTTTTCCACAAACTTTCTTCTGGAAGCTGTTGATTCTAGGATACAAAATATCCTGTCCTGGCAAAAATGTCTAAAATGAACTAATTGTGCTCTAGACATGTCCATCTTCCTTTGATTCTCTGATGTATGAGTTTACATTAGGTGTCCTAAAAAACATACATGGGGTTTGGACTGTGTTCTTTATATTACTTGAGCTACTGAGCACAGACGGAAAGACTTAATTTTAGTATTTCAGGCCCAGCATGCCTAGAACTGTCTGCTGCTTTCTTTTTTAAATTAAAGCATTTCTAATAAGATCAGCTTCTAATCACAGCTTTGCACGGTTCTGTAAGCTTTCAGCTCCTGTTTGCATTCTTTGCTGCAGTATTTTTTTTTTTTAAATTCCCATTTTTTGGTAATATTTGGAATGCAAAGGTGCTCAAGAGCTGGTTTAACCAACCTTTACAGTACACAAATCTATGTGGGGAGTTAGCATAAGCAATAGAGAGCGTAAAATAGCTCATTTTGAGAGAAGCTACATAAAACTGGTTTTGAGCGTGAACAGAGTTGTCTCCTTGATTATAGTAATAAGACTGTGACCACTGTCAGTGACAAACAGCCCCTATTTAAAATTGAAGACTGACTTCAGAACCGTGTAAGGTTATGGTTGCTGACACAGCTGCTGGAATTATGAAACTAGCAAACACACAACTTTGCTGAACTGTGAATAAGGATTCATTTTAGGATTGAAATCTGTTCATTGAGGTGACTGTAGAAATATGGTCATCCCATGAAAAGGAGTAGGTCTTTGTTTTGCATCTTGTACTTGTGCCGAAGTATTTAGTTTATTGTTTTTGTTTGATTTTAATTTTAGGAATCTATTAGATGGCTGGAAGATGAAAAAGCACTTCTTGAGATGACAGAAGAAGTAGACTATGATGTGGATTCTTACGCTACCCAACTTGAAGCAATCCTAGAGCAAAAAATTGATATTTTGACCGAACTTAGAGGTAGATTGCTTTTAATCACATTTGTGGGGGTTATTAGTAATGTACTTTTAGTCTGTGATTTTTTTTTCTTCTTATGCTGTCCTGTGGAAGGAATGTCTATTCTGTTACCTGGGAACAAGTTCATATCTGTGTTCCACTCATCCTAGTTTAAAAGAAAAGCCTCTTGTTTTACCTCCAGGAAACATGCACTTGTTCTTGCAACTTTTCCCTTTCTTTTCCTTCATTCCAAAATGATAAATGGAGGAAAATGAAAATACAAAGGAAGTGCACAAAAAAAAAGTAAGCTAATGTGATAAGGAAAAAGTATTTGGAAATCCCAGTTCCTGCTCTGTTGCAGTCTTTAATGTAGCAGAGTTTGCTTGTCTTTTAATCTGTGTTGTTAACAATTTTTTTTTCACAGCTGCATTTCTGTATGAATTCTGCCAGTTTCTTTTTGTTGAAAATCAAAATGCAGCTAATTCTTAGCACCTGTTCTGTTTGTCTTCTAAGTCAGATTGTCAGCTTAATACCTCACAGAAGGTCCTCATACCTTAGTACCTTAGTATCTTCATTTTTGCAAACATTTTTTTTGATCCATGTTAGAAAGATAACTCCTTAAAAGGTAAAATCTTAAGAGTTTACTCAATCTCAGTATCTGCTGTAAGCTAGAATGAATCAAACAAATCAGATGTGGCCTGCTCAGCAAATAATTGGCAATTACACATTCCTTTGCTTCATACAAACTAGCTGAGGGTTTCCTCTTCAGGAAGAGACAATTTGAGACATCAGCAGTGAGAAAACACAATTTAGGTGACTCTCTGCTCTTCTAAAGCTTGTTAGATACCTCTTTTGAAACAGTGTTCTGGAGGTAAAGGTTGTCTAAAAGATCCATGTGTATTTACGGTAGGTAGGACGATGTCTATAGAGCTTGCAGGAGGGAAGAATTGTTAAGTCAAAGATTCTTTCTCCCAGTAACTTCTGAGTTCTGCTCATGGCACACAATGGATGCTGCATATTTCAGCTGTTTTTCTAGTCCTTTTGGGACTGATTTCTTTACCCTGTTTTGGTTTCCTTCTTTGAATTCTGGAGTGTATTACTGGGAAGTGGCTGGGAGAGGAATAGAAATATGAAGGATTGCCATGCTTCCTTCCCTAGGTTTCTCCCCCACCTCCTGCTAGTTCTGATGAAAAGTATAAATGATGTGCTTATCTACTTGCAGTGAAAAACTTCAAAAACGCAATCACAAATGCATTCGTAGGAAAATAAAGTAAATTTTGTCTGCTTTTAAAGATGGTTGGGAAGCTGCTGGGAAGGAAAGGGAAGTATGCTGTCTGTATCTTCCTGTACTCTCTAAGTTAGAAGCAGAACTTAAGCACAAAGAGGTTACAAGCTGGGAGTGCAGTTGTGCAGTTTCCTGCCTAGGGACTAGGCGGGATAGCATCTGAGAAGGTACCAAGTTGCTAAGCAGCTTGTTTTGTATGGTGAGCGCTGGATTTAAGCTTATCTCAGTCCTCTTGCCATCTGTAGCTTCAGCTACGCTCGGGCAGGGATGTGAAACTTCGGGGCTTTTCAGGGCTGTTTCAAGATCTGTGTTGAGAACAGGCACATCAGTACTCATTCTCTCTTTTTCCTTAAAGATAAAGTGAAATCCTTCCGGGCAGCTCTACAAGAGGAAGAACAGGCCAGTAAACAGATCAACCCCAAAAGACCACGTGCCCTTTGAAACGGGCTTTTGCTGCTAAAGGAATCCACAAACCTGTACTGCTGTAGCACACATTTGTTACAAAACCCAGTGGCCGTAAGAACTCAACTACTTGAAAGTGTAAAAACATTAGAAATGTCTGTGGAAGTGTCCTGTTTCTTATTCACCTGAGTGACATTTTCGGTTTTGTGTGAAATCCTATGATGTCTACAAAATGCTTCTAGACCAGACAGCACAACCATGCAGGGTTCAGATCTGTGAAGCACTTTGTTTAAAATATTTCATTTATTCGAATTGTGAATTTTTTGTTTGGAAGTATTTACCATGTTTTTAATAATGAAGTAAAACTGTGGCCATTTAAAAAGTCACAGTATTTCCTTTAAACTATGTTCAGTTTTGTTACAAAGACCAGCTGTGCAGTTTTAAATTGTGTTTGCGTGCATGCACACCTCACTAGTGGTTGTACATAACTTCTCTTCTACATACAGCTGTGCTTACCTCTTCCCATTCTGTGCCTTGATGAAGGCTACTTAACCCTAAACATCCTCTTTTTGAAGCACAGCCTTAATAAACAACATTCCTTATTTGTCAATATAAATTACTTTTAGTGTGTGTACATTTTTAATGTGTTTTTAGACCTTTTTTTTTTGGTGGTTAGTTCATTCATTTCATAGGATGTGCCATATCATTTGAACAGGAACCGCAAGAGCTGTTGGAGTGGACAAACAGCTGGACATTCCATCCTCCTTGTAAAAAAAATCTGGATTTTAGATTTATTTGAGTACCATAAAGAATGGTTATATAATTCTAACATTTTTCTCTGTAAAAAACAAACAAAAAAATCAAACAAAAAACAAAAATATAAATTAGTTGATGTATGATAAAGGGTAATGTTTAAGTACTGAGGAGAGTTGTATCTTAGAATAATGCAGATAAGCAGTATGTGGTATGATGTGATAATGCTGTCGGAAAGAAGGTACAATCTGACCTCTGTGTATGATGCATAGGATAACTGTCAAAATTTGGGGATATAGCTAAAGAAATGCGTATTGGCCTTTCACGTACTGTTAAAATTTGGCTTTTGATGCATGACAGACTTACATGTACATTAACTGTAGTTTGCAGGTAGTTTGAGTAGCTCTGTTGCTTTAAAAAAAAAAAAAGTAGCTAATGCCTATTTTTCCCTTTGTATACGGTGCCAGCAGCTGAAAAGTGAGGTGAAATTGCATCATTTGAGGATTTGCACAATACCTCTACCTAGTGCTAATAGAAATCCCTCAAGTACCTGAATTCTCACAAATGGCGCCATGTGTATCAGCACTTTTTAACTGGTGGCACTCAAGTTATTTTTGCAAAGTCGGTATCCAAGAAAGCAAGAAAGATTGACCTTTCTTGTACGAACTTTGTGTCAAATGAAGAGTTGTAGACCTCTCTAGGAGTTCTCCCTGTTTCCAGGAGTTCCTATCAGCAGACTTTCCCTTGGAACTGTTTAAACATTACTTTTGGAATACAGGCCCGTATGTTTGTGCCAGGCCTGAAGGAAAATAAAGGGAAGGCAATGAAAAGAGAGTTAAATGAGCCAGGAATTCCCGTAGTGTTTAATGTTTGTATCTCCCATAGGAAGGTAGGCTATGGGAAGCTATTGTCGCATCATGGTTAAATCAAAAAAATCCTCCTGTGTGTAAACATGAAAACTGAAACAACAATGTAGATTTTACATAATGTGTTTAATAAATTAAGCTATTAAATGAATTAGAGATGAGAATTTACTTCTATGAAAGCTCTGTTCTGCTTTGGGAAGGGTTGCACTTTGTAAACGCACATGAGTTGCTGCACTTTTCCAAAGGCCTCTGATTTCAAAATGAGTATTTACTTCTGGAAAAAAATACTCTGTGCAAATTTGTAATGTAAGAAGAGTTCCCTAGAGCTCTATCCTGACTTTCATTTTGCAGCAGGTCTTGAAGAAACATCACACAACTTTCTAAGCATTTGGTTAAGAACATCATTTATCACAGTTAAAAAAATAAATAAAAAAAGGCAGCCACTTCTGTTAGTGGACGATAATACAGGTTATTGTATTACACCAGATGGTTTCTTTCACGTTGCTCTAGAGAGCCTCTAAAGACTGGGGCATCCTATGGGGGAAAGAATTGCTTCCCTACTACTACTCCTGCATGCAAGCCAAGAGCCACAGCCAGGCTGTGGTTACAGCAAGTGCTAAAGATAACAGGCAGAGAAAAGGCAGGTAGATCTCGGCACCTTTTACTAAACCTTGTGAAAGATGTGGCCTGTGACGAACCAGCTGCAGGTTAAAATCATGTCTAGTGGCTGTTAAGAGACTGCCTCTGTGATAGAGCCTGCTGCAAAGATCAGTTCTACATTGAGACTGAAGCAGTGAGAATTAAAATAAGCAAGTGAATGCAGCTGGTTATAGCACTTGAATTCTGTAGGCCACTGTATGATGGTCAGGTATCGCTAGGACTCAGACAAGCACATTCTGTTTCCTGTGCTGTAAAACTAAAGCTTACAAAAAGCATGATGCATATCTCCTGTACTTGTTCCTTCTGTGGTGGTCCGTGCATATTGCTATGGCAGCTTAACCATTGCTCATAAATTGGTTCTGTAGGTAGGGAAGCAGCACTGGAATTGTTACAGTAAAAATAATTGAGCACTCGTTCAGGATGCCTGCAAAGTCAGGCAGTGTTTCTGAATCTCACTGATCTTTCAACTTGCATTAAGTTGAATACTACAGTACTTTTGGTTAATGTGCCTCTTCTGCATCTACTGGCAAGATGCCACACATGAAACAAATGACTTATCACAGAATCATATCCCAAGTTGGAAGGGACCACAAGGATCATTGAGTACAATGCCTGGCTCCACACAAAACTACCCAAAACTCAGATCATGTCTGAGAGCATTGTCCAAACACTTCTTGAACTCCGCAGCTCGGTGCCATGACCACTGCCCTGGGGAGCCAGTTCCAGTGCCCGACCACCCTCTGGGTGCAGAACTTTTTCCCGATAGCCAGTCTTATGGTAGTTAATACATAGTTATACCATCAAACTTGCATCGTGCTACAGAGTTAATGGTTACTGTTTTCCTGAATTGTAAGAGAGATCAAAGTGGATTTTTCTTTTGGTGGTTGCTAAGTAGAGTTAATGCAAACTTCCTTGGGAAAAAAAACTCTGCCTTGTCCTTAGTAACAAATACATAATCCAAACTATATTAAGACGCTTAAGTAAGTCAGGACACATGAACGTATTGCTTTGAGGTTCACTGAAAGCTTTGATCTATCTTAATCCTCTTTTTGGCCTTGAATGACAAATTTTTATGACAAAAAATAGCTGCCTGACTTTACACTTGAACACCTGCTATAACCACTTTCTTCTGTCCATGTTTAAGACCGCCGGCCGCTTAGTAATTTTCTGCTGATTCCTACAGGGGTCTGATGGCAGTAAGGAGGTAGTAAAGGAGATGACACTGGTAATTTTAGGTCCGTCCCTCAATGATACTTCCAACAACTGACACCAAGCCTGTAAGATAAATACTCATTTCTGAAGAACACTTCCTGGGATTTCTTGAATGGAAATAGGTTACCACCAGACTTAGAATACTAGTAGCTACCAAACAGAAGGAAGAAATGGACATTCCAAATCAAAAGGAAGCATTTAAATATATTTTAAAAGAAACAGAAACCAAGTGGAATGACTACAAATCCATTTTTTGCTAAACACAGACATATGAGCTATACTGTAAGAATTACAAGAATGTACTAAGATCAAGTTCATGAGCAGACCACAGATTTCAGTTATGGCAGCATCAATCTGCATGTCATCAGGTAAATTTAAACATACTCTGTTGTGTGGAAGTCCAGCATCTCACTTCAGTCCTGGAAGAATTTAACGCTTTTAAAATACGGAGCGGCATCTTCTTGCCTATTTAATACCTGTGATAAAATTGTCTGTAATGTTCTTAATAAGAACCAGTGTGCACTCTGTATTCTGTTGCTTTTCTGAGAAGAGCTTGTCTCACTGCAGTCACTGTGGCTTCAGTAAGGCTTACATAAGAAAATAAAGATCTTTCACTCTTCTGGTAGAATCTATGAGAAATGGATGCCTTCTGAATTGAAGCCATGCAACAGTCTGAAAAAGTGAAAATTTCATGTTATAATTTCCACTCACTTATATAGCCAATTAAGTCATTTCCAAGTCACACTAGCTGGCAAAGAATATAACAAAGCAGCACAAAAGCAGCTATTGTTGTTCAAGTGCTACAAAAATTGTTAGGAAGCTTACCCTACAAGTTACTATTAAGTTTGCCATTTTAGAGATACATTTCCAGCACAGTTACTGGTGGTGCGTCCTACCAGGTTTGCTGCATTTCTTTGAAAAGCGGTGACCATGTTAATTATTACACTGAGAAACAGCTAGGAGTTTTATCTTGAATTAAGATTGAATTAGGACAGGATTCTTGTCCCAACTAAATTACTCACCAAAAGAGCAGAAAATAGTAACTAATTACTAAAATTTCTGAATTACGTTAAGGCCTAATCCTCAAGACAGGTGGACAGGGAAGGACTGTGTAAGTCTCCAGAGAAATTACAATAACCAATCCTGTTATTAGAGCCATGTTTAGCAGAGACTCTGTCTAGCATCTAGAACACAAATTACATAAGTATGGATCTTTAGCTAGTTCCATCTGAGTGCTGTAAGCAGCAGTTTATATAGGGTTTATGCAGAGGAAAACAGTCCTCTTCCTATGTAACCCAATGCTTATCTGTTTGACACAGAGGTATAGAAGCAGATAAAATTTGAAGAAGCTTTAAAGGGTAAAGAGAAAAGATTTACCTAATGAAGTCATCTATATCCATTGAACGAGCTCGTTTATCAGAGAAACCTGTATCTTTTAGGACCGTCTGTATTTTCTCTGCAATTTTGAAGTTTTCAGGTATTTCCTATCAATGGAAAATGGGATACAAATTACTTTTCTATTCATAGCATAGAAACAGGTTAACTTAAATAATCTTTCTTTGCTTTTAGAAGAGTTCTTCTTTCAAGTGACATAAGCTGTAGTTTTTCTTCTATGGATTATTGTATTCTTGCATCTGAATTTTTACATCTCAGCTCATTCACTATAAATGAATCACCAACAGTATTGCTACACAGACTCCAAGTTTTCTTACTACATTTTGTGAAAAGTCCACACTTCAGACATGTACAGCCAATACATTCACAATATCCCCAGATTTCATTTTTTTCACTCTAACTTAGTGACTCTTTAAGAAAAAAAAAAAGTTCCCACCTTCCCAAAACTCTCTTGGAAAAGCTTTAACATGTCAAGCTTTTCAATTCTGATTTTTTTATTCTTATAAATGTTAGAATTTAGGTCAGAGTACACGTAAATAAAATGTAATATATTAAAAAGGAGCTTACTGTATTATGTAAGGAACAATGAATTCGGTAATTATGATCCAGCAACTGCTCTACAGCACTTGACCTGAAAGAAATTCAGATCTAGAATGAAAACTGATCTTTATTTTTTTATTATTATTTTTTTTTACTTAACTGGTTGTTCATCTTTAATATAAAAAGAAACTAATGACTACACAGAGCTGTTCTTCTTAAACAGCTGCCTAAAAGTTTAACTTGAGAAGTTTGTGACCTCAGCATAAATTCTCCATTGTGCTTTATCCCAGATTCCACTGGCATGCATATAACACTGCTACGTATTTACACAAAATAAACCATTAATTCAATGGACTCTCAAACTCAAAAAAAATCTTCTAACAGAAGTTACTTACTTAAAGGCTGCAGAGAGTGTCTTGTTTTTCCTAACAAAGGCTATCCTTACCAGACCATCCCATTCCTGAAATTAAAGCATACAGTATTTACTGAAAGAAACATACGGCTGCTAAAAACAAGAACAAACACTATGGGCAATTTCACAAGAATAGTGAACACAAAAACGTCTTTTCAGTAGAGTATTTTCTTAACAATACAAAGAGCACACATTCTTGGACAAAGCAAAACAAATGGAGGGAAAAATACTTCGCACAACAAAACCTTTGAATTGTTTTTTTTTAATGCCTGGGTACCACTGGCCAGATCTATATCGATGAGAATACAGACACCTCAAGAAAGTCTGCTAATGCTAGGTGAAGCTGAAATGGTCTTGAAGACCAAAGCATTTTAAAAATTAACTTGGAGAATGTTATTTTGTAGCATCTGCCTTCTGAGACTACTTGGAGTTCTCAAAAACAATCCTTTGATTATAAGTAACTTAAGTCATCAGCTGGACAAAATTCTGTGAGATAGTAAGCACTATGAAAGGGATGTTATGAGTAGCAACTCTCCAATTGATATGGAGATGGTACCTCAGTCTTGTCAGAATTAGAATCATAGAACTGGATGGAAGGGGCCTTAAAGATCACCCAGTTCCAGCCCTCTGCCATGGGCAGGGACACCTCCCACCAGACCAGGTTGCCCAAAGCCCCATCCAGCCTGGCCTTGAGCACCTCCAGGGATGGGGCATCCACAGCTTCTCTGGGCAACCTGTGCCAGTGCGTCACCACCCTCACAGTAAAGAATCTCTTCCTTACACTTAAGTGAAGCCAACCCTCTTTTAGCTTAAAGCCATTCCCCTTGTCCCATCACTCCACTCCCTGACAAAGAGCCCTACCCAGCTTTCCGTAGGCCCCCTTTAGGTACTGGAAGGCTGCTGTAAGGTCTCACTGGAGCCTTCTCCTCTCCAGGTTAAACAGCCCCAACACTCTCAGCCTGTCCTCATAGTAAAGCTGCTCCAGCACTCTCAATATCCTCGTGGCCCCCCTCTGTATTTGTTCCAGTAAATCCATGTCCTTGTGCTGGGGGCCCCAGAGCTGAACACAGGACACCCCAACGCAGTCTCATGAGAACAGAGCAGAGGGGCAGAATCACCTCCCTCACCCTGCTGGCCATGCTTCTTTTGATGCAGCTCAGGATACAGTTGGCTTTCTGGGCTGCAAACACACACTGCTGGCTCATGCCAAGCTTCTCGTCAACCAACACCCCCAAGGTCCTTCTCCTCAGGGCTGCTCTCAATCCATTCTCCACCCAGCCTTTATTGGTGCTTGTATTTGTAAGTAATGCAAGAAAAGCTGCACCCAAATTCATAGTGGCACATGCAGATAATGCAGTAATACAAGCCTGATCGATACAAGAGTAAATACTGTGGTGTTTTGTGAATACCAATGTAGTAGTAGTGAAAACAACATAAACAACTGAGTATCAAGTACAAAGAAAGGAAACACAATTAAACAATATTACTAGAATGTTACATTGTTATTACACTATACAACACCTACCTGAAAGTTGATAGGTGGTGGTGGGTTCTTTGGCTCTATTCTGACAACACTGGATTCCACTTTGGGAGGAGGCCTGAAGTTGTTCTTTCCAACCTGTTAGAAGTTAGGCAGCTGCATGAATACACAGTGAATCCTCACATGCTTAGAAACATTATTCTCTCTTTGATAGCTTTGTTAAGTAAAGCAGAATGACATACCTTCATCAGATGGTCCACCCGAGCTAATAACTGAGTGTTAATAGAAAGTCTGCAGTATAGCTTAGTTCCTGGTTTCGCAACCAAACGAAGTGCAAATTCCCTTTGAAACATAAGTATTGCACACCTGAGAGTAACAGAAATGAGAAAATGAATTCTAAGTCTAACCAACTTTTAAGTCAAAAGCTAATTGCTAGTTAGAAAACACATTTTTCCCTCTCAGGACTTAAAGGAATGAAAGTCTGTGATATGCACACACTCCCTTGTTTAGGTCAGACTTAAAAACAACAACAAAAAATACAACTTGGTAAAACTGTCCAAGTTTCATTAAATCTACAATAGAATTTTGTTCTTTATACTGCTAAATGGATCAGAGAGAGAGAGACTCCAGTCTCAGAGTGTCATGCATGACAAATAATTTTGAGAAATGTCATAGCAAGCCCTCCAAATACAAATTCTCCAGCATCAAATGTTGACCAGTAACGTCACTAATGTTAATATTTCAGTGTGAGAAATGGAGAACTACTGTCATGGTGAACAGCACATAGAAGTACCTGGGCAGTTACATTTTTAGACCAGACAATAGTAAATATCTTGGCTTCAGTACTACCCTTAGCACACTTACTTCCTAACACAGGAAGACATTTGAAATGTTACCATGCCCTGCTTATCCTTGGAATAACAATTATTTATAATCTGAGTGCAAAGAGGTGCCATTCTTCCTTTCATCAGCTTGACTCTCACGCCACAACTAAATTTATCCTTATTCATCGTAAGCTGACATTAACTAATTTTCAATCATTGACAGTTTTCATATTATAGAAAAAAAAAAAAATGGTGTGGTTCTGATCCACCAAAATGGTATTTAAAAAATTGATTTGGGAACATTTGTAAAACTAGTTTTTTTTTTTTTTTTTTTTTTTTACTAAATTTTTTTTAAAAACAGTACTTTTTTAAAAAACCTGAAAAAAGGTCTGTGAAGTAACAACTTGAAAACAAACGGTGAGGAAATCTGAGGAGAAGAGTAACGGCATTAGTGTAACTTCCATGCAGATATCATTAAAGTTTTAAGCATGTTGTTTAAGGCATACCTGGTAAGGTAAGTTAGCTACACATGCATCAAAGAATGGTAACTCTGTTTTCAAGACATCTCCAACCTTGATTTCGAGTTTGTTTGCCAGACACCTGAGTGAAAATGTACTGTGGTTATCTTCAGATAAGCACATTGCTAATGTTTTTGCCATACCAGCTCCACTGCTTTAAGTCATCACTACTTCAACAGTTGAAACTTACGTGCCCTGGACTCTCTTCTGAAGTTCACCCACAAGCCTAGGGTCAATTTCACAGGCAATAACCTGAAAAGAAAGTATATGCTTGGAACTCTATACAGGAACTCCTCCTAGCTGGGTTTAAATTACAATTGTAACAAAGGATCAAATAAATATTACTATGGGACTAAATAACTCTTAAATACTTCTCATTACACTATGCATCTTTTTTTCTGCCACCACAAAACATTCAAGAGTTACCACATAAATGGATAAAAGCAATGTAATTTGACAAAACCATGCATATTTTACAAAAACAGCTAAAAAAATCATTGGAATTATGCAAATGTTAAGAAAACACACGTAGGGTTATTCTATTTTTTTCCATCAGGTAGCTGAAAATCCTTCTCTACGCCAAAGGCCAAGCCATAAAGTGGCATGCATACAGGAAGGCGGAGGTAAAGTCACGCTTACTTTTTTCACTTTCTCTAGCATTTTTACTGTCAGGTTACCAGTTCCAGGGCCGACTTCCAGAATCACATCTGTACGTCGTAAGGCAGCCTAAGAACGGACAAAATAATAAACAGAAAGTATTAAGTAAATAAATAAATGGTATTTTTCTGGAACTGACTTCTAGCAACAATTCGATTATAGAATGAAAGATATAAGGAGCTCAATAAAAAGCTGAAATCAGCTAACAGAGAAATATGCATATAGGATTACTTAAAAAAAAAAAAATAAAATAAAAGGAATGGAGCAGTGAAAGCAAGAACGTCGTACAAGTTAACTCGGAGCTGCACTTGGCCGAGCACAGACAAGTAAGTGAGCTAGCAGCCCCCTGCCGGCTCGGCACCCCCAGCGCCCACCTTCTCGATGATGCTGTTGACGACGAGCGGGTTCTTCAGGATGTGCTGCCCGGCGCCAGTGTTGAAGAGGATCCCTGCGGAGAAGCACAGACAGACGCAGCCGTAACGCCGCTCCCGCCCTGCCCGCACCCCCCGCTCCGCGGCCTCCCGGGCCAGGACTCGTCCTCACCGGGAGCCTTCCCCTCGGGGCGCTCCCGCCGCGGCCGCTTCCCTGCCCGCGCCTTGGGCATGGCGGCGGCGGGCCCGGCCCAGCGGCGAGCACACGTGCGGCCGGCGCGGCTCCGGGACTGCGATTCCCGAGGAGCACCGCGGCGGGGCACGGCGGTAGCGGGGCGGACCCCGACGGCGGCCGCCGGGAGCCAAACACGGCGCTGGTGCGGGGCAGGGGGCGGCGCCCGGGCGGCAGAAAGGCTCCGGGCATCGCTGGCCCTGTTTAGACAAACGGCGTTTGTCTGCAACACCCGACGCCAAGCAGTGCCGGCGTAATATCGCTGATGCGTCTGTGACAATAAAACGCCACTGACGTGTTTGTGACAACTACTTAGGTTTGTCTGAGTGGTGTTAGCCACGTATGAGTGGCTTAACCCATTGGTGCTGCTGTTATCTCCTATCTTACATAGAACCATTATGGGAACGTACTTTCCACCTTCATCTTGTATATGGGAATATACATGCCCTTAAGGTCACAAAGAATGACAGCATGTTTTCCTAGGTAAATACTTGTATTTCTTAGCTAAATAATTATTGCTTAACATCCAGCATTAGGGAAGTCAATTGCATTGGTTACTTAGACTTTTTTTATTGTTGTGAGGGGGTTAAAAAACACACACACAGACACAAAACAATACCCACTCCAGCTAGCTGTGCATGAGTAGAAGGCAGGAAAAAACAGAATGGACAGTAAGGCAGAAAAGTTGTTATTAGATAAGAAGTATTTTTAATAGAGGATTTTCTGTGTCAGAGTATTCACTATTATGCTGCTATATATGAACAACTGGAATTCTTCTTTCATGTATCCTTAAGGGATCTCCCATGTTCCAGTACCTACTATTTAATCTTCTTCAGCCTCGAAAACATGACTAAAAGGTGATTTCGAACAATGCTAGAGCAACATGTTTTAACTCACATGAATGGGCTATCAGTTTATCATCACAAACTGTGCCTTAAAATTGAACAGCCCTGTGTTGTTGGCACACCGTACGGGTGGGTGCTTGCTGCTGTTCCAAGCTCAAGTGCTGCCACAGGCGAAGGACAAACCAAGCGGCAGGGCTGCTGTTGTGCACAGCAGCCCCAGCTCCTCACACCGTTACAGACCGGGGCATCTCAGAGCCCAGCCGGACGGCTTCGTCAGATACACCTTCAGTGGTTGTTATTCCTCCGAAGAAACAGGCGCAGATTAAGTCACTGAGCACTGAACACCTGACATGCAAATGTATCGCGTGTCCGTGCGGGAGCCCCTTCGTGCCGTGCTCCCTCCTCGCTCAAACTGCTCGGGATGACCACAGAGCAAATAAAACTCCCCAACAACTTTATTTTTCCTTCAGTTACCTCCCACCGCTTACACAGCGACCTCGTCAGCTCGAGGCCACCGACGAGACGTGTCGCGACACACGCACGCATCGGGACCGACGGGGCCGTTACGCGGCCGTTAAACGGCCGTTACCCCCTCAGCCACGCCCCCACCGTCGGCGGCATGCGCATGCGCGGCATCGGGCGGGCGGGGAGAGCTCCCTCCCCGCATGCATCGCTGGGCGATGACGTCATCATCGGGGCGCCGCAGCGGCCCACCCCCCACACCCCTCCCCTCCCCGGGCTCGTGGCGCCAGCTTCGGAGCGGGCGGGGGTCGCGCGCCAGCCCCGGCCCCGCCCACCTCCGGCCTGGCCCCGCCCTCCGCCGGCCTCGCCCCGCCCACCCCCGCGTGCGGCACCGCCGCCGCCCGCCGCCAACGGTGAGCCGCACGCCGGGCCCGCGCTGCACGCGCCGCCGCCATCATCGCGGGGCTAACGGCCGCCAACGGCTGCTAACGGCAGCCTTCTGTGAGGGGGCGGCCGCGCCCCGGGTACCGTGACGGGTCGGGGGGTGTCGGGCCCGGCCGGGAGGCGGGGAGGGGGCGAGGCGGCCTTCGCCGCGCTGTTGGCCGCCGCGTGTGCTGCCCCGCCTCAGCCTCAGCTTATTTCTCTGCTTTTCTGTGTTTTTCTCCTCCCGGCTCTGCGCGTGGGTCGCGTGGCGAGGGGCTGTGGGTGAGAAGGGGTCTGCTGGCCGATTGCGGGGAGCTGCTGCCGCGTTTCTCCTTGCGGTGGCTCCGTGCGGGTACAGCCGGCGGGGAGGCGGCCGGTGAGCTGGGCGATCAGGCTGCCTCTTGGCAGAACTTCTGTTCTGGGGAAAAGGGCGAATGCTGTTTTATTAGTTGTTCCTTTTTTTTTTTTTTTTTTTTTTTTCTTCTAAATACGTTTATTTTCTTCCTGCAGGTACTTGAGGGATAGCAGCTGACAACTTACTGGAAACGGCTTCGTCCCAAAATCGAGGGCAGGGTGTGTGCAGGAGTGGTGAGTTATGCCTCCTATTTGTGTTTACGTACAAGTTGGCAACATGTGTGAAGTGTAAGAACGTGGCGCTAAAAGCAGTGCTGATGCAGCTTCCAGCTTCTTCTGCTACATGTCTTGCTTTCCCTGCCTCACAGATCAAGTGTATATACATAATATGCGTGCAGTGTCTTTCAGGTTCACATTCGTAAAATACAAATAGCGTGTTCCTTATGGGTTTTGACTTCTTGAAACTTCGTTTTAACGCTAGTATCTTTTTCATCACTCTCTCTATTTTTCTTCTTGCATTACGTCATTGTAAAGTTCTGCAAAAGGGCATTTTCTATTGTAAATATATATATATATATGGCCTAATAAAGGTTTTTGTTGCCCAAGCTGGACACAGAAAATTTTGAAACTGTATCGTCAGATGGAAGTTCTAACTGTCTTCTGAAATTGTTTTCAATTCAATTCAATTTTCAGTTCAGTTAACTATTTAATAATTAATTTAAAGTCTCTACATGAAGGCAGACTGAAACTTGCATTTCTATGTCAACTCTTGAATACTAATTCACTATGAAGTGTTCAGTTGTGTTTTTGAAAATCTAAAATGAGATGAGCTAGGAAGAACAGGGAATAAGATTAGTCTTATAAGTTTGGTCATTGCATAAGCTGAATATTAAACATTAAAAATTTTCTTTTATTGTCTCTATCTCTCTTTTTTTTCTTTTTCTGTGTTATTGGTACTGAGCCCTATGATGTGGTTTCCTCTGAGTTATATCCAAGCATATTCCTTGGAATAGTCCCACTGTCAGTTCTTATTGCTGTTATTTCTGTTGGGATTTTTGGTCAGTTTCATTTGGTCAGTTTCCATTTACCATAAGAGGCTATTTTTCTTCATCTGCATATTTTATAATGTAATCTGAGATACCTCTGTAAATATTATCAGCCTTGCTTGCAGCTCTCCATTATTCCTGTGTTCCTCCTTTTTCTTTATTCCTTCTTCCCTGGTGTCTTCTGCATGCTGTTTTTTCTTAGACTTGGGTTTTAGTTTCAGTGTTGTACTCTTGTAAAAAATATATACATATACAAATTGTTATAAATAAGTTCTAGTCTTCTGTTTCTGTCAGTAGCAGTGAGAAGAAGAAACATTGTAGCTCCTTCCTACATAAGCATTCTTATTTCTCTTCTTTATTGTGTTTTAATTTGGCAAAGTGTAGACAGTCACATTCACATAAGACTTTCAAAACCAATAGAGTTTTTTAATAATGACTATCATTAATCTTTGCAGTGATTGCGTTCATTAGTGTAGTTGTTAATGATTCTAGAAATACCCTGAACATTCAGAATACTGGTGGTTTGTTTGTTTGTTTTTACTGCTCAGTAGAAATACTGACATCTGGCATGATTGATACAGGTACTATAATCTTAGGAAAAGAGGCTCATAGGAAAATTTATAGAATGATGGAGAGAGGTTAGAATGATTACCAGCTGTTCCTGAAATTGACCGTATCCTTACAAGCATTGCTCATGCCATGTGAATATTGCTGCAAATGCTAGCTTTCCCATTACTTTTTTTTTTTTTTTTTTTTTTTTTTTTTTTTTTAGAATGTGTCCCGTTACTGGTTCTTGTGGCTTTTTAGAACAGAAACTTAATTTTTCCTGTTTTCCTTAAAATAAATGTGTTGAAAAACAGCCATAAGTTTCTAACTGAACCTCCCAAGCTGCAGTTTGTAGCTTTAGCCTATCATCTGCCATTGACCAGAAGAGCTTGGCTCTGTCTTCTTTGAAAGTGCACTTCAGGTAGTTGCTTGTTATTTGTAGGTGTCTTTTAAGTCATCCCTTAGATGCTCTTCACCGACTGAACAAGTCTTCAACATCTCCTCATAAGTCAGACCCCAATTATCTTAGTAGCTCCAGGCTTTCCTATTTCTGCACTTTTTTCTTTGAACTGGGGAAAGGGAGAGCAATGATGACAAAACTGAAGACAGCGTGTTAAAAGCAGTCTCACATATTGCTGCATAGAGGAGAATGATAACACCCCTAGAGCTGCTTACAATGTCCCTCTTAAAGTAGCCCAGTATGTAGTTTGCATTATTTTCAGTGATAACACTATGTATTTTGTGCAATATTTTAATCAGTTTCAGAGGATTGTAACTGGATCCATTCTTGAAAGATACGTAAGATACCATCATGGTGGAAAATAATTTATGGAATTAACAAAAGATAATAAATGTACAGAATTAATTATGGGGATATGAATGAATACTGCATTCTTTGAAGTTCAAAAAAGTGAAGTTTGTAGGCATTTACAAATGAAATCTTTGGTTTGTTCCCTTGCAGATACATAGCTATTCTTTTTTTGTTTGTTTGTTTTCATGATTGATGAGTGATTCTAAAATTCAGATGTGTTTCAGTGTTATGGAAAAAGTACCTGTATACCTTTTAGCTTCTATTAAGAGGACTGACTGGTAAGGGAAAACATGATGGCAGAACATTCAAGAGACTAGGACTATTTTTTGAAGAGAACTGCGTATATGTGTATTTTCTTACAAAGAGAATTAAAGAGTGGAGGGTAGAACAGGAAAAGTGGATCCTGGATTTTTGTGAGGGAAAGAAGATGTAGGAGTTGGTGAGTGGAAACAGAAGTGCTGAACACTACAAGGTAAGAATGAGAAGAGAGCATTGTTTTTCCTGGTGTCTTTAAGACACTGCTGGCTCATTGTGCGGAGGGGTTGCATCTGATGTGTTATATATTTTCTAGGTGTAAGTAAAGTTTTTTTTATTTCAATGGAAACTGGAGAGTATGCTGCTGTCTCAGGTTTGTGCATGCACAGTAGGGTTGTGGAGAATGGGTTTCCTTCTTGTATGTGGTTAGGCTCACTTCCTTCATACAAGCAGAAATTCTGATGTGGCAATAAACCCATGCTTTGATTTGCAATTGGAAGATGTTCAATACCCTCAGCTGAAGGGTTTTCTTCTCTTTTTATCCCCACGTGCTTCCTGCTTAGTGGCGATAGCAATGGGTATGAACCACAGAAAAGCAGCAGAAAGCAACAAGTGCTGCTGAAATTGCTTACTGCTTATTTTGAAGACAAGCTCTGAGATTAGATATAGAGGTCAGAAACACTAAGCTTTGCCCAGTGATCAAGCTTGGAAATTCTGTCTTTTACTACTCAAAAGTGCAGCCCCTGCCTTCCTTCTAAGGAAGTGGTCTTTGTAATGTAGACAGACTCCACCAGTGTTGCTGTGCACCCGTCATGGCTGTAAAGGTACCCAAAAGATAACAGGTATTTAATACTTGCCTCATCTGTTTCATCCTTAGCACATCTTGTAGAACTTGTTTAACAATGAATAGAGTACTGGAAGTACTCAGCAGACTGCAGAGAAAATCCTTGTTCTTGTGGTGTAACCCATCTGTGATGTAACCCATGTCCCTTGTTTTTTGCTGTGCAACAGAAAAGACTTTTGCATCTCCTATTTTAAAAGTGGTCTGACCTGGAACAGCCCTGCTTCAGCTTTTATGTAATTCCTAAAGTTGTGGTTTGGTGGGGCTTTTTGTCGTCCTAATGCAATCCAGCTGTGTTCTACTGTTATATTCAATCTCTGATGATTTAATGTATTTGGTCTACTTATCTAATGAAAATGTTTGAAATAATATTTAAAAAATATATATACCATATATTATATACTTATGCTCGTGCATGGTTGGAGGTAGTACAATTTTTTCTTTCTCATTTGAAAAATTATGTTTTTATAGTATGCAAAGCTTTAACTGTCAGCTAAGCGCCAGACCTGGCCAGGTCCTCTCTGCAGGAACTGATAACACAAAAACACCTCTGCACTGACAGCAGTAAAAGTTGTGTTCTGAGAGGATCCACTAACACCTGAGATAGGAGCTGATGCCATAATTGGGTAGATCAGCTTTACAGAGTGCATGCTGAGGATAGGATTTCTGTTGAAAATAAAGTTGTTTTTGGGAAAGGAATATCAGGAGAGACTTTTGAATCAGAATTGAAATTGCCTGTTAAAACCAGAGCCTGTAATGGCTTGATGCCATTTCTGGAAGTCCAGTGCTCCTCCAACCTCCCATAGCCTCTTCTGGTGTCTGCTGAGCAGGTGACTTGATACACTAACCATGCAAAACACACACAAAAATGAAAAATAACTTTTGGTTCTCTGGATGATTGGTGAGTTCACCTGGCTTACCAAAAGTGAAGATGAGAGACAGTGAAACGAAGGGAGTGGAAAGACAAAAACAAGAGGGAAGGGAGCTGGAGGGAGTGGTGGAAAGGGAAGTGTATGTCTTTTGGGGCCGGTTTTTAAGTTGGCTCTGTTTTAGTATGTAAGTTTGTTTGAAGTATTTATTTATGAGGCAGAAACAAAAAAAAGATTGATATACCACATTGGTTCCCAGGATTTTTTTTTTCCTTTTAAGAATTACTAGTAGTTGAAAGTTCACTAGCTTAAAGGAATGCTGAAGTCATCTTGAAGGCATGCTTTTTTTTTTTTTTTTTTTTTTTCCTTTTTTTAATTTTTGTATTTTTTTTTTTTTTTTTTTTTAAATTTAAGGGAAAAGTACTTTTCTAGTGTTAAGATTGATTTTTATGAGAAAAAGACATGTTGCTAATACCACAGTTTTCCATTTCACTGAAAAGGGATATCCCTAAACATGGGTACTCATTCATTCTTGGGGTACTATTAAGCATCTTAATATAGATCGTGGATCTCCTAATAGCTGTCAGTGTTTGCTTATTAAACCTGCAGTTGGATGAACTGCATTTTTCCAGCTGGCATAAACCAGTACTGCTGCTGAAGAAACACCTGCTTGCTGTTCTGCCTGCTCATTTATGCCTAGTACCCTTAGTTACCTGGCAGGGTAGTGTGGAAATGATGGGGGAGCTTGATAAAAATAAAAATCTATGCATTTTCTCCACCCTCCTCTGGCGTCCAGTGTTTAAGGGGTGCAGGGGCAAGCACAGCGTGGTACTCTTTACTTCAGTGATCACAGCTTTTTCTATAAGCGTAACTTATTTATAATTAGCTTAAGCTGCGAAGTTTAATTTTATCTTGTGTTTCGCTTGTGACAGCCTCATCCAATGTTGTGTGAGGGATATTCTCTACATGGGGTCAAAAAAAACAGTGTAAATTTGTGGAAGAACTGAGGGCTGTTAAATTCAAATGGCCTGCTTCTAAGAAGTCCTTGAACTACAGTCTTCTGGAGGATGGGAGAGTATTTTTCAGAAATATCAGTGAAAGGTTGTCCTATTCCGGTGTCCTCACTTGGGCATCCAGTATGGTCTTTGTCAGAGACAGAATAGTGCATTAAATTATTTTTTGTTCTGACCTACTAAGGTTGTTCTTCTAGGAGTGAGCCCCATTTCTTTTAAAGTGAACATCATACAGACTTCATGAAGAATGAGAAGCATTACCCAAAGGAAACTTTGCAAATACTTCTTTGATTTTTTTTTTTTTTTTTGTCATCGTTAGATCTGTCAGCTAATTATTTTGAAATCAGAAAATGAAAAACGTCCTTGCAGGTTTTTACTGGTATTACACTGACTTCAATAAACAAGTTATCTAATGAGAGCTGTTCTTGATGAATTATGTGAAGCTTTAGTAGCAGCACTGTTCCCTGGGAGAAGAGACCAAAAAAAAAAAACCAAAAACCAAAACAACTCCTTTTCTGCATCTAATTCAAACGTAGTTGAGAAACAGTTTTGTTTACCAAACATGATCTTAGTTTTTTAGTGAAAAATCAGTTGTTACATAAAAGTTTGTTAATGATTTTTTTCCCATGTCCTTGCAGTGGATGTTTACAGCAAGTTTCTGGATATGTGCCACAGAATTGCTGTTGATACACGTGCAGTTTTCCTGTGCAAATCATTCTTTGAAGAACATGGTTCAGTGAAAGGCTTAAAATAAAACTTATTTGGAATTTAACAAATTATGTAACGTTTTGCTTAAGCACCTACATGCTGCAAGCCTGTTAACTTTAACAAGTTGTGGTGGTGGTTTTACCATGCTGGGCAGCTGAACACCATAACCGCTCTCTCACTCCCCCTCCTCAGATGAGGAGGGGAAGAAGTGAAGGAAAGAACAGCTCGCGGGTTGAGATAAGGATAACTTAATTAAAGGGAAATATATATATATATTAAGGAAATATTATTAATTAACAATTCAACTAAAGGGAAAAAAGGGAAAGGGGAAAGGGAACAGCAAAACAAAACAAGTAAAGGCTATGTGGAAGTGCAGAGGAAATAAATTATTCTCTACTTCCCGCAAATGAGCAATGCCTGACCACGTCCCTGAAGCAGGGCCTCAACGCACGTAGCCGGTGTTCGCGAGGAGGACAGACGTTTTTGCAACGAAAGCCCACCCCTCCCCTCTTCCTCCTTCTTCCACCTCTTATTGCTGAGTGTGACATCAGATGGTATGGAATATCTCTTTGGTTGATTTAGGTCAGCTGCCCTGGTGATGTTTCCTTCTCACTTTTTGCCCACCCCCCAGGATGGGCAAAAGAGAAAGTCCTTAGAGAAAGTCCTGATGCTGTGCCAGCACTTCTCAGCAGCAGACACAACACTGGTGTGATAACACTGCTGTTCTAGCTACAAGTGCAGAGTGTGGCACTGTATGGGCTGCTGCAGGGAAAGTTAACATCCCAGCCAGACCCAGTACAGTTGTCTTTTTGGTTTTCACCTCACAATTAAAATTAATGTTCAGCTATTTTTTTAGTTGATTATGTGCTCCAAAGTCATACTTTATCAGGTCCTGTTTGCTGGTATAAGATGAGAATGTATTTCTTTCGGAAAGCAGATAGTTTGACTTTTAAATGGAGATAAATAAAATCACTTCAAATATGAATTATAGTATTAATCTTGTAGGAACTAAGATATATTTCGTCTTTTGTGCAAACTCTACATCTACTTCTTAGGGTGTTTTACCCCCATTTACTTCTTTTTCTCTGTTTTTTTCCCTCCCTACCTTTCTTTTAGGTTCTCTGAAATTCTATTAGCTACAATAGACATACTTCAGCACTACAGTGTTTATACCAGAAAAATCTGAGCGTATCTTTTACTGAAGCTTTGATTGTGTGTTTGTTTTACTCAAGTTCTTTGTGCTGTGCAGTATAAAGTTCCTATTGTGATCCATGTGAGTTAACCCAGTGTTTTTATGTGCTGTCATTGTCTTGCTGCTTCCTGGTTAATTTTGGCTGTGCAGTGATGCAGACAGACAGCATAAGGTAATCAAGGTACCAAAATATCCCCTGAAAGGGAGAAAAATTAATGATAGAGCACCTAAATATGTTGTCTTACTGTCATATCTATAAGATTATTTACAGGTTTATCATTCTATGATTACTTTTGATGGAAGAATGAACCTAGCAGGACTTTTAGTAATAACACCCAAGTCTTACCTTGACATTGTTTGTTCTGCACAAACCAGTCCCGGCTCGATTCTACAGTGTGTGTCAGGGTATTGGTTCCATGAAAATTGATGGCATTCTAAGAAGCAAGCTAAGAATTTGAATGTTTAAAGTTATGTGAAGGTCTTGTAATCTTAGGAAATTGTAAGAGAATCTGTGAGCTGATAAAGGTTTAAATGGTACAAGTACTTAAGAAATAGAAGGTAAATTGTTTTTGTACAGCAGTTAAAGCAGAGACATAAAAAGATGTATCACGTGGCAAGTATAAAACAGAAGATTCCTTGCTTCTTTTCAGTTATTGCTGTAAAGAGAGATGATTTAGTGGTTAGTGTTTTTGTAAGTATGCTAAGGTTTGTTTTTTTAACCCTAAAACCTTTAATTTTTTGTCTTTTTTCATTATGGAAGATTGGAGACATACATATATTGTGAATTGTTAGATTTTTTTCCATTTAATTGTGCAGGGCTATTTCTGGAATAAAAAATCTTTAATCTTATTTTTTGTTTTGGTGTTGGGGTGTTTTCTGTTTTTTCAAAAGAAAATTGTACACCTGCATCAGAGTAAAGTTTGATTTCTCTGGTGTTCTTACTATGACTGTAACATAATTTTTTGCCTTTCTTTTTGGTGATTTTTTTTTCAGTTTTGAACAAAAACAAATATGGCTGTTTGTAGCACAGAAGTAAACTGTGCTTGGTTCTTTCTTTGGAAAACTTAAGTATAGAAATATTTTAACATGTTTCTGTGTTACAATAAGTTTACGTAGGTTATAAATGGAGGTTTTTGTAGATAGGAAACCAGTTCTGTTAATTGTCAGATTTCGTAGTTGTTTTTTGTATACATTTCTCTTCAATTCGTTTTATTTCTTCTACAGTCATTCTCTTCTCTGTGTCATTTGGAGGGCAATGTTTTGGTTTGTCTTTATAGATCATAAGAATATATTTATATTGGAAATTATGCAGTTGGCACTCTCAGTTCATCAGATTACCATCTGATGCTAAACAGATAATAAAGAAATACAAATATGTTGAGGAAAATTCAGTTTCATTGAGAACTCTAATTGAATAGGATTCCACAAATCGTCTTTTAAAGCAGATGTAAAATGTCTATGTATACTTGAATGATGGAATTGAACTATCAGAAATGGATCAGTTTTTCTTTTGAGGAAAAACTATTTTGGAAATAAAGAACTGTTAATACCCTGCATCTTTTTCCTGTTTCAGTTAACCCCATGATATTACCTGCTTGGAGCTGAAGTTTATTGTGACTTGCAGTTTTGCTCTGTCTGCTGTGCTTCACAGGAGAGGTAACCAATTTCAAATCAAAATATTTTCCATAATTCCTCAAATGTAGTAAATGTAGTGACAGACTTCATGTTTGCTTTTTGCTGTGGAGGATTTTTTGAAAGCAGAATAGTTTAATCATTTCTGTACCTTGATACTGTGTGTGAGTGGGTGTGATGTTACCATACACAGTGTAGTCTAATGAAAAGTTAGTGGGGTTTGTTTAGATAAAATGCATGGAAATTACTTGTCTGTATTTGTTGTCTTCTTTTAAGCGTTTTTCTTCCTTTTTAAATGTTCTCAGACTTTCATGGATCTCAACAGTGCAAGCAGTATTGTTTTGCAAGTCTTGACGCAAGCTACTAGTCAAGATACTGCAGTACTGAAACCAGCTGAGGAACAACTGAAGCAGTGGGAGACGCAGCCAGGTTTTTATTCAGTCTTGTTGGTAAGATACAGTGCAGAAGTGTTATTACTTACATTGTGAATAAATTTGAATGTGACTTTTTTTTAGAATGCTGTTGAACAGTGATGTCTAGCTGAGGGAGGCTTTTCGTTGTCATGGCCCAGCTGCAAGTATCTGTACACTATGCCATGCTCAGCATTGCTATCATTGTCTTAAAGCAGATTATTTTCCCAGTTGTTTACAAAGAAATCCATCTTCTAGCATCACGAATGATTGGACCTCTAGTGCTAAACCTGTTGTTGTCCTCTTGTGAACTGTAGGTAACAGGAGGCCATTGCCAAAGAAATTGCCTCTACCACCTCAGGAGGTGGTGACAGTTGTATATGCCGAGGAAATACACCTTTTTCTTTATTGTGGAGGTGGTGCATTGTGATGGTTTCAGTGTACTGAGTTTGATACCCAGGTTGGATTGGCTTCCTTATCAGCAGAGAGGGACTTCCAGGGAGATTACCTGACTGGCTGGTAGTAAGGTTCCTGACATGGAAAAGATGAAAAGTTGTGAAGGTACTACTGCTGTTAATGAAACAGATGCATTAGCATGTTGCAAGGTGATAAGGAGGCCCAACAGTTTCAGAGAAGACACTCAGAATTTAACAGTGTTGTTCTTGTATTCCTTTGTTATTTATATTAACTGTACTTATTTATATTAATTAGTCTGAAAAACTATGCAGATAAACTGCTGTGATGGTTTTACTTGAGTGGGCAGTCGAGTTCCACCACAACCGCTCTCTCACTCCCCCTCAAAGAGGAGTGAGGAGAAAATACGATGAAAGGGGCTCAGGGGTTGAGATAAGGACGAGGAGATCACGCAGTAATTATCGTGACGGGCAAAACAGACTCAGCATAGAGAGAAAGTAAGATTTATTGCTTATTACTAACAAGCTAGAGAAGTGAGAAACAAAGGAAAGAAATCAAAAGCACCTTCCCCCCCCCCATCCACCCTCTTCCACCTCCTCCCCCCGAGCGGCGCAGGGGAACGGGAGAATGGGGGTTATGGTCAGTCTATAGCACTTCTTCTCTGCCGCTCCTTGTCGGTCACTCTCGTCCCCTGTGCTGTGGGGTCCCACCCACGGGATGCAGTCCTTGCCGAACTGATCCAGCGTGGGCTGTCCACAGGCAGCATCTCTTCAAGAACTGCTCCATATATGGGTCCGTACCTTGGGGTCCATCCCTCCGGAGCAAAGTGCTCCAACCTGGGTCCCCCACGGGCAGCAGCTCCTGCCGGGTCACCTGCTCCTGCGTGGTCTCCTCTCCACGGGCTGCAGGTCTGGCCCAGAATCTGCTCTGGCAGGGGTCTTCCACAGGCCGCAGTCTCCTTCGGGGCACAGGCTCCACCGTGGTCTCCTCCACGGGCTGCAGCGTGGAACCCTGCTCCACCGTGGTACTCCATGGGCTGCAGGGGGACATCCTGCTTCACCATGGTCCTCACCACAGGCCGCAGGGGACTTCTACTCTGGCGCCTGGAGCACCTCTCCCCCTCCTTCTTCACTGACCTTGGCGCCTGCAAGGCTGTTTCTCACTCCTCTCAGTCTCCCAGCTGCTGTGTGGTGCAGCATTTTTTTCCCTGTCTTAAATATGCTCTCACAGAGGCGCAAAACAACATCGCTAATTGGTTCAGCTCTGGTCAGCTGTGGGGCCCTTACCAAACATGGGGCAGCTTCTAGATCCTTCTCACAGAAGTCACCCCTATGCCCCCCCTGCTACCAAAACCTTGCCACGTAAACCCACTACAACTGCTTTTTCTACAAATGTCTGCCTTCAGTGGACACAATGACACAGAGTTGTATGGTGATGTTCTGTTCTCTGCAGACCCCCTTGTTTGAAAAGTTGAAGTAAGTCAGAATTTAGGAAGAGAGATTGAGCTACCAAATTCAGTTTTACCTGCTGCTTAGTGTTTCGGCAGTGACAATATTGAAAGAAAACAGCAGAATTTGCCTCTGACTCAGAATTCTTTGTTTTCTGATCATTACGGCCTTACAGCTCATGTGGTGGACATGATGAGCACTCACAGCTGTAATTGAAGTTGGTGGGAGTTTTAGATATAATGACTAAAAACTGAGGCATTTAAAAGGATTAAATCCTGTTAATTCTGCTAATGTAATCAAGTAGACCTGTTTGGGGACACGTGGGCCTTTCTTCAAGTGTGAAATATAAACAGTAATCTTCCAAACCAAATATAAGTGGAGAATCTCTGCTTTGTTTAACTTGATTACGGGAATCCGACTCTCTGAAGAAGGTAGCTGGTACCTTCTTAGTGGAGCAGAAAATGAGGTCTTGAGGGGTGAAGCATGTGGTTGTAAATGGAGAGTCGATAAGACAACTATCCCCTATGGGATAGGGGAGTAATGTAAGTACTTAACGTCAGATATCTCTTATGGGATGATCAAGACAGAAAACCGTAATTCACAGTGAAACTTATCTGTGAATCTATAGCCTTTAGTACCCAGTGGAGACGCTAATATTTATTTCTATGCTTCTTTTGAAAGTGTACCTCTCTCGAAGAACAGAGATGAAAAGTCACAGTTAGAATACTTGTTTTGAAAAGCAACCTTTGTCCTTTACCAGTTGTATGAAGTTGTGGTGTTCTTGTAGCTGTAATGCTGTCACAGAAATTACAACCTTTTTGATGTTTTTCTAAAGGTTGCTAGTTTTGAACTGATACCTTTGTTAGCATATAAGTGTTTGTAGTGATTGGGGTTTGTGGCTTTTTTTGGTGTGTTGCTTGATGATCTTAGGTTTCTACAGTCCTCAGCTCTTTGAAGAGTGTATTTTTAATTTCATCGAACCTGGCACCCAATTGTAGCAGAATCTTCTGATCTGAAACCTTGTGTTTTAGTAGAGTTCTGAAGCTAACTAATTCAAGGGCACTAGAAAGTAAGACCACTGAGCTCATGCCTGTTTATTCCCCAAAGAAGAGGGTAATGTCTCACACCCTCAAGATGAAACCATCTAGTGTAGTCACCCTTTTCTTAAGGGGATGGTGGACATAGCTGTAAAGCAGCAGGAGAGCTACTATCCAGAGTAGTACCTGTGTTAAGTTTCAATAGCCATCGTCTATTTCAGCTTTTCCCAGTTGGTTAATTTTACCATATAAAATAATACTTGTATGTGTTTGCATGCATTTGTGTGTATACATACGTATTGTGTGTGTGAATATATGTATATATATAAGTATATACACAGATACCTATATATCTCTAGCAGCAGAAGCTGATTTTCAAGAATAAGCATAGGCAAGTTTGGGAGTTGCTCTCCTACCAGGTCACTGTTTTCCTGTCTACCATATTGGTAGTGAGGAAGGTTCTTGGCATGGGTCAAGGTAATGAAGAAATTTCTTGACAGATTTTGGAAATCTGCATGGTACAGAATACTTTTTAACGACAGCCAGAATCCATCTATTTTGTTAAAAAATGTAATAACTGGTTGATGCTAGTAGTTATTACTGTTTTGTTCCCTGCTCAGCCTTATCAGAATTAACAGAATTATCCTTATGCTATATGTTGGGCTTATTTTTTATTAATTATTAGAGCTAGTACTAAGCATTTCTGTTATCTTCTAAAAATAGTTTTTAACACAGTATTTCACTTGTCTGTCAAATGTTGACTGTGCATTTTGCTTATATACAATTGTATATACAGAGGTATATACATATGCCAGTGCATATATTTATACAACTTCTATCCTGTGAGTGTCATGCTGAATAACTTATTTTTTTAAACAGAACATCTTCACAAATCATACCCTGGATGTGAATGTCAGATGGTTAGCTGTGCTGTACTTTAAAAATGGAATTGATCGCTACTGGAGACGAGTTGCACCACAGTAAGTTCTAATTTTCTTGCACTTAACCTACAATAGGTTTTGTTACATTTACCAACCGGAAACCAGTCTGTTTCTTGGCTGATAGCAGCTTCTTTCAAATTTATGGTGGAATTGATAGAACATTTCAATATTGAGGATCATTACTGAATCAGTCTGTTTTCATATTACTTCTTACAACTTTGTTCATATTTTACTCTCAAAAACTGAGTTACAAGTTTTATTTCATAGATGCCAGATTTTGAAGTGGCATAAGTTTTATAAAATAATGACCTAGATGATTAGATGTGACAGATAGGAGGTTTCTTGGAGAGGTAATGTGAGATGCATTAATTCAGAATTCTTATTCAATATATAGAATCATAGAATGGTTTGGGTTCCAACTACCTTGCTTTGGGCAGGGACACCTCCCACTAGACCAGGTTGCCCAGAGTCCCATCCAGCTTGGCCTTGAGCACTTCTAGGGATGGGGGCATCCACAGCTCCTCTGGGCAACCTGTTCCAGTGCCTCACCACCCTCTGAGTAAAGAACTTTTTGATATCTACTCTAAATCTACCCTTTTTTTAGTTTGATGCCATTTCCCCTTGTTCCTTTTATATGAGAAAGAGGCAGGAGCTGTCATGATAGAAAGTTCTGGTCCTTTTTTTTGTTGTTCTGATAATGCATGATAAAAAGTTCTCCAAAGAAACTAAAAATCTAGCCAGTATTCTTGGGCATTTACTTAAAAGTTAAGAGTGCCATTATAATTTGTGGTAACTACAGAGCTATATACTTGTCACTGCTCTGTGTGGAGTTGTTTTCTTTTTCCTTTAAAAGTAGATGTAATTTTAAGAAGGGTTTCAATTGTCCTTAGTTTTTCGGGAGCTGTGACAGACCTGGAAGTGTTAAGTCTGGCTTTTAGATGCTAATGATATCGATAGGTGGAACATCAGTGTCAGGTTGTGTAGGGTGTAAACTGGAATTTCAGGTCCAGTTTTTATGGAGTATAATTGTAAACTAAAAAGAAAAACTAAAAATCAGAAAGTATGGCATGGTTTCCATTATGCTGTGTGAGGTAATTTAGTGTAATTTGCCTTGCACTGTAAGCTTTTTTGAAGATCCACCAAGTTTATGTGGTGGTAAGAGGGAAAAGTGGTAAAATTCTGTACCTACAGGACACTTCAAATAGTGTGGTATTCCATTATTACATGAAGCACTGGAATTTTTGTATAGGTGGATTGGTATATGATTGAAAAACATATGCAAGCAGATTCTCTTTTGAGAGGAAAATACTGTCTTGGGCATGGTTAAAATTACAAGATAATGCTGTTTACATTACTGCTGCTTACTTAACAAGTATTAGTCAGACCAGTTAAAATACATTGTTTCAATGTGTTAATTTTTTTTAGATAGATATTAGTAGCACTGGCGTAAAAGTCAATGAATAATTTCCTGCAGAAGTAATGACTGCAGTCTTTGTTTGAAATGAGTAGCAGTCTTTCAACATACCTTTACTGTTGCAAATTTAATGCAATTAAAAAAAAAAAAAAAAACATCATTGGTTACTATTAAAGATTGCATGGAGTAAATCCATGTTAGATTTTCACACAGCCCATTTTTAACCATCTTCTAATTGTCTTTCTCAATATCTTTAATGGGACATCTTGCCAGTATTTTGTGCTCACACAGATCAGTTTTCTTTTTCTTGAATATGTTGAAATAATTTTGAGAAATACTGTTCTTAGTGGCAATTTCTCAGTCAATTGTTCTTTGAAGCAGTTGTGTTTTGGGTACCATTATTTTTGGAGGTTACATTCAACAGGTTGCATTTTTTTTTGTCCTTGCATAATTCTCATCTTTCACCTCATCTCTCAGATCTGCAGCTCTCACTTGTCCATACGTGGTAGTGTGTCAAAGCTTGCTCTGATCTTCCTAGAGTGGTCGAAAAAGTCGTACTATTGACACTTCTGCAATTTGCCAAATTTGAAATTTGTTGCGTAGATTGAAGAACTGTGGGAACTGAAAGAGAGTTCTTGCAGATAAATGACTTCTTCATGTAGCTTTCATTTATTAGTAAAACAGCTAAAGAAGGATTCTTTTAGACTGCTAGTCTTGAATATTTATATACTTGTGGAGAATATTGAATCTCTAAAAACTTTCTCAACAAGTTAAATTAAATCTGTTGTACAAGTGTGTTGAAGTTAGTTTTCTTTCAGTCTAGCAGGACTAGTTTTACCCTACTTCTGTGTGTTTGTGGTTTCACAACTGCTACAAGGCAGGAAAATATATATTGAGATTATGAATTCTTTGGAGAGTACAGTTGTTGAGTGTTTCACTACAATAAAATACATAGTTACAGAAGGGTGAATACAAACTATTTTTTTTAAAGAAAATGAACCTTCTGAAATATTTTGGATTTTGCACACATTTACCACTGCTATTTATTGTACTCATGCTACTCATTCTTTACCTGCCTTAGACTAAAATCAGCATTTTTGGGTGAGGGTATATTTAGAGATGGGCATTTGAATGTTCTTTCTCCTATTTTTATTAGGCAGTGTTCCAGATTGCTTCAGGAAGGAGTCTAGGATTGCAATGGCCTGTTTTCAGGCACAATTTGGTCTATCCTCTGGAAGTGTTACCAGCTTCCTCATTTCACAATTTTGCACATTTTTAGCTTCTTTAGAAAATAATTTTTTAATCTGAATGGTATTAAGAGTTCATTTTCCTGAAAATACTTTTGATTTTACAGAGAATTTCTATTAATTCCTGTCTTTTGTGGACTTAATTCTTTGATTTGATTACTGTGGTAGCAACTTGCATAATATTATTGTTTTAACACTAATTATAAGTATCTTCAGATTCATATTTCTGGTTTATGAACTAGCTGGAAAAAGATCAAAAACTTTGAAACTGCAAACTGTGGAAGAGTACAACAGAGTACATAGAGCACAGAGTTTAAAAATGTTCTGCAGAAGATCTTAATTTTTTCTTTGTGATTCAGCACTGAGGTGAAACAATGCATTGAATAACATGCATTCTTCCTAATTTCTGGTTTGCCTACAACTTCACTATGGAGTTGTGGGTTTTTCTTGCAATATACTAAAGGAGGATAAAGATAACGATATTCAGTGCTTTTGCCTCTCAACTCTGCAGTAGGTGAATATGTAGATGGGGTTTCAGTGTCCAGCAGATGTCACTGTTGGATTAGCTACATGGTAAATTCTATCCTCCTCTGAGTGGCTAGAGACTACTTTACTCATACAAAACACATAAAAATGCACTACACCACTTGAATCCTAATTAGTTTCTTAAGTTCTTATAGTTACTATTTGCCAACTTTGCTTGTCATAAGCTTCTGTATTTGAGGAGTTCATCCTCATGAGTCCTTTTTTTCCTTTCAAATTACTTTTGAAAATAAGACTTATTATGCAGTTGCAAGTCACCAATGAAACAATGGCCCACCCTTGCGTACAATACTTAGTGAAAGGTCTTTGATGTGGGAAACAGTAAATATTTGTGCAGAGGAAGGTAAGTAAAAATGACAGAATTGTTGTGAATGTTTGATCTTAGGGTAAATTCTACTTTTTTTTGTATTTTGAGATGAATATTTAATACTTGCCTAGATTAGTGTAGATTAGCTTTGTTTTAGAGAGCCTTAGGCATAATTTTAAATCTTGCTGTGTAGAAAGTGTGGGTTAGTATCGTACACTGGCAACTGAGATCAGACAACTGGAAGTGGTAGTGTTGGTGTGTTTAATCTCTGATTTTAGCTACTAGGCTTCATTTGAGATGTGATAATTGAATGCATGCATCTAAATCATTGCAATGTGAGGTAAAAAATTCCTGAATAACCTCGACTGATGCATGCAAGAAACAGATTTCTAGGTATCATCAGTAAATAAAAGAGCATTTCTTTTTCCTGATTATATAATCAAATACCAACAAGTCATTTTGGAAAGCAGTTTTTCTGGTCCAAAAATTAAAAGGAGTTATGTGGCTCATACGAAGTCTGAAGCAGTAGGGGAGTGGTATGATATTTTGTAACCTGAACTCATAAACTGATAAAGAGGCCACTTAGAGAAGTATAAAGATAGTTTCAAGCTTTACTTGAATGAAAATCGACCTTTATGGCTTATAGTTTGTCCTTCTTAATGTTTACATTGCATTTTTTTAGAATTGTAGAATTGCAGAAAGGTTTGGGTTGGAAGGGACCTTAAGGAAGGGACCTTAAAGATCATCTACTTCCAGCCCCCTGCCATGGGCAGGGACGCCTCTCATCAGATCAGGTTGCCCAAGGCCCCGTCCAGCCTGGCCTTGAGCCCTCTCAGGGATGGGGCATCCACACTTTCTCTGGGCAGCTTGTGCCAGCGCTTCACCATGCTCACAGTAAAAATAATTTCTTCCCAATATATGATCTAAATCTACCCTATTCAAGTTTGGAGCTGTTACTGCTTGTCCTATCACTACATGCCCTTGTAAGAAGTACATCTTCAACTTTCCTGTAGGCCCCCTTTAGGTACTGGAAGGATGCTGTAAGGTGTCCCTGGAGCCTTCTCTTCTCCAGGCTGAACACGCCCAACTCCCTCAGCCTATCCTCACAGGAGTGGTGCTACAGCCCTTTGATCATCTTTGTGGCATTCCTCTGGACTTGCTCCAAGAGCTCCATGTCCTTCTCATGTTTGGGGCCCCAGAGCTGAATGCTGCACTCCAGGTAGGGTCTCACAAGATCAGAGCAGAGGGGCAGAATCACCTCCTTCGTCTTGCTAGCCATCCAGATCAACTGCACCACACAGCTTGGTGCCAATGTCAGACTTGGTGAGGGTGCACTCAATCCCAATCAAGTCAATGTTGCTGACGAAGATGTTAAATAAAACCAGTCCCAGTACTGACCCCTGAGGAACACCACTTGTCACTGGTCTCCACCTGGACACTAAGCCATTCACCGCAACACTTTGAATGCGGCCACCCAGCCAGTTCCATATTGGAGTGGTCCGTCTGTCAAATCCAATTTGGAGACAAGGTGTTGTGTGGAACAGTGTCAAATGCTTTGCACAAGTCCAGGTAGAGGATGTCAGTTGCTCTTCCCCTGTCTACCAATTCTGTAACCCCCCTTGTAGAAGGCCAGCAAATGTGTCAGGCATATGTGCCCTTTAGTGAAGCCATGGTGGCTGTCACCAGTCACCTCCCTATTTTCCATGTACCTTAGCGCAGTTTGCAGGAGAATGTGCTCCATGATGTTGCCTGGCACAGGGGTGAGACTGACTGGCCTCTTGTTCCCCGGGTTGGCTTTTTTTCCCATTTGAAAAAATGGATGCTATGTTTCCCCTCTTCCAATCAGTGGAAACTTCAGCAGACTGCCGTGACTTTTCAAACATGATTGAGAGTGGCTTAGAAGCTTCATCCACCAGTTCCTTTAGGTCCTTTGGTTACATCTTATCAGGTCCCATGGACCTCATTCCGCAAGTCCCTTCCTTTGCCTTTTGCGACTTGGGTGGTGTGCCTAGAGCACTTCCTGGTGCAGACTGAGGCAACAAAGTCATTGAGTACCTCAGCCTTCCACATTTCCCATGTAACCAGGTCTCCCGTTTCCTTGTTGAGAGCAGCCGTATTTTTCCTAGTCTTCCTTTTATCAGTGATGTAGAAGTCCTTGTTGCCCTTGACATCCCTGGCCATATTCAATTCTACCTGGGCTTTAGCTGTCCTAACTTGACCCCTGGCTGCTCAGACAATGTCTCTGTGTTCCTCCCTGGTTACTTGTCCACGCTCTGTAAGCAACATAACTTTCTTACTTTAGTGCTTTCATAGTTCAGTAAGTTGAAAAGGATTATTGCTTTTGTATCTGATTGCCTTATTCTTAGCACCTTTTTGTCGTGATCCACTAGCGTACCAGGGACAAGTCATGCTTCAGTCATAATTGTCATAGTAATAACTGTATAACAACTCCTTAATAACAGCCAGTTTTTACTTTATATAGCTTTTTTCATTAACATAGCTGTGTACCCTACTGTATATGTGAACTTTGTCTTTTGCCTCTTGGGTTGCAGAGGTCACAATAAAACCTGATTTCAAAAGGCTTCATAAATACTTGGTTGTTTCACTATTCCCTCTCTTTTCAAATACCTTGAGATAGCAGAATTACAGTGAATGTGCTCTTGATAGTGTATCAAGCTGAAATACATGAGTTTCAAGAACATGGTGTTTAAAAGTAATCTTTAGCATTTGTGCAACTGAATTTGACTGAATAATGATCATCTTCTGTGTCCATTAATAGTGACAAAATAATTCTAAATATGAATTAGTAGTTGGGTTTTGCTGAAAATGAAACGATATTCTAATAATTGTATCCTGACAGTGCTCTTTCTGAAGAAGAAAAAACTACATTGCGTGCTGGACTTATTGCCAACTTTAATGAGCCAGTGAACCAGGTTAGTGATGAATGTCTAATTATTACTGTTATAGCAAATGCTAGTATTGGTATATAATTTGGTTTCTTTATTTACAAAGTGTACGAGAATAATAATGAAGTTAACACAAATTGCAATTTGTCACCTCTCAGAATGTTTTTCTGTGTATCATAATTCAATGTGGTCTCTCTTTTTTTTTTTTTTTTTTTTTTTTTTTTTTTACTCTGTTTGTTTGTTCTTTGTTGCAGTGACAGTTCATATTGACCCTTACTGTTTATGCAGCTGCTTGGTGAAATGATTCAGGCAATGGGTGTAGCTGAAAAGTAACCCTCACCCTCCTTTGTGACTTACTTTTTTCAGATGTATCTGTTCTCTCAGTTCGATCTGACTCTAGTATAGCCATACACAGAAGTGTGGTGGCGTTGGTGTAGCAGGAATGAGCTATTGAAAAAGCTGCTGCATAAACCTGCTTAAGCAGTATTGCTGTCACATGTCTAATCACAGCATTAATTAATTCAAATAAGCATGATAAAGATTCAGTATGATGGTGTCTTGTTTTACATAATTTAAAGTGACTAATGTTAAGCTACTGTTTTGATTAGAATAAGGATTTATTGTTAAAATGAGTTTAGAGCTAATGCTAAGGGTTCAAAATATCCATAGATGAATCAGTCTTCCTTCTGCTACAGTATTCTTGCTCATAGATTGAGATTCTGAAAGGAAGTTATTAGCTAATATTTTCAGTTAGCTCTTGAAGAACTTGGAAGACAAAACACAGATATGATTTGTGAAAGGTAAAACTTAAAAAGAAAAGGTATAGGAAACAAGCTTTCATTCTGCAGACAGTTCAGTTTTTAACTTCTCTTAAATTCCTTCATGGGATTACAGTTATTCATAGGATTACAGCAATATATCAAAGAGTAATTTATGCTTTGTGGAATCAGTCGCTTATGCAGTGATGTTTGTGAGTAGAATTTAGTTTTTATTTCAAATATATATTTTTAAATGCCAGTAGGCATAGGAATTGTTAAATTTTTCATTTAAGTACCATTTCAGTGTAAAAGTATGACCAAATACTACTTGTTTCTTTTTCAACCAAAAGAAACTACAAAGTGTTTCATGCTGGACTGTAACGGGTGCATCATTTATGCTATTGCTAGGTAGTGCAGAGTTTAGCATATACTTCATTTTAAAGTGACTGCACGGTATTCACATTTCTAAAAAGAAATAATATGTTAAATGAGTTGTGTGTAAAACAATTGCAACTTTATCAATAAGTTCTCCCACTACTATTTAGTCAGTTTACTTGCAAACACAGTAGTATATCTTACAGTTGCAAATTCCACTGCTGATGACCAGTTAGGCAACTTAAGACTGTAGCTGGATGCGGAGACTTGAACCTTTTAAACTGACATTTATAAGAATATGGATTTACATATTTATCTGTGTCTGTATGACACTGTCAGGATTCAATCTTTTAAGATGCGGAGGGGTTTATTTTATGCCAGCACTGTGCTCCTAAGTGTTTGCCCAGACGGTTGTTGTGATACTGAGGTGTATTTATAGAGACTTTATTGATGCTTATTCAAAACATGCAGCATGATTCAGGAACCACAAATAAGCCACACAGGGTTTTGTGCTATGTATCCTGCACATTGCTTGCTAACATGCTTTGATGTTAAGGTTCTTGGGGCACACATAGTTGGCAGTTGCAGAAAGGTATTTCAGTCCATTTCCCTTTCTTCCCTATCACCCAAACTGTGCTATAGGTATCTTTATGTTTCCTTTCAGAGGCAGTGCTCATTTAGTCCCTGCTCTGCTAAACTTGAAATTTGGTATCTTGTGTTCTTCATGAGTGCCATTTTTTTAGTCACAGATACTTCATGATAGTTCCTTGTGCTTTCTACATCATTAAATATAGGAAAATTGTAACCGTTTTATGTATAAAAATGAAAACAAAACCAACAAAAAAGTACCTCAAAATATAAGAATTAGACATGATATTGTGATGACTTCCTCTAACTTCCAGAGGAGGGGGAGAAGAAAAACAGAATGTATGTTGGGAGCATAATTTCCATGCCCTCTGATGATATTTACCATATGGAGGGAACAGTGGAATAAAATGCTCCTTGAAGTGTGACATCAGATTTCTTTTCTACTTTAATAGCCAATACCTCAAGACAAAAGTACTCTTAGCATCCCTGTAGAAGTTCCTTGTGTCATATCTGGAAGAGTTTATTTGCTTCCTCCTGCCAATCAACATCGCTTGATACAAGAGTAAATAAATCTCCTGGTTCTTCTTTGCAAACTTTGACATCAGCCTTCTGAAGAAAGCTCCCTTAGGAAGCAGGCAGCAATGAATATTGTAGAGAGTATTGTGGAGGTGGTCAGACTTCAAATTTAATAGCTAAGGAAGCAGTAAAGAAAGTAGGGCGAGGTTACTAACTCTTATGCCCTTAAGTTGCTGGAATTACCTTTGATAACATCAGAAAGTAACTTATTTTCTAGTGTAGTGGTTGTTGTAAGGATGGGAACAAGGACTTCATTAGGGTTATCTGATGAAGGGCTTTTTCAGTGTGAAGGAGTTATGGAGTTATCGATGGAGGCTGACAATGCCACACACCAAGAGTCTTCAGCCACTAACTGGTGGGCAATTAAGGAACTCCAGGCATGGCTCTGAAGAGAGTCAACCTGGACTTTGTAAGGGATTAGAACTGGGTAAGAACAACATCATGAGGTTTGGGGTTATTTGGGATCAGGGTATGTGGAACTATGCAAATCTTATTAAGAAAGGGGGAGAAGTAAAGTGGGGAATAGGCAGGAAGGTGTATAGGAGGGGCCAGTCCTGTAAACCACAGCTGGTCGATACCCTTGTCTGAACAACTGCTGTGCCTGATCACTACAGTCTGTCCTATCTTCAGGTTAAATCCCTTCTTGGATACCTTTTGGTGTAATCTCACTCTCTTGCGTGTGTTCACTGCAAGGGATAGGTACCAGCTAACAGTGAAACTGCTGTGTTTGGTGACAGCAACTGAAGTTGGAGGGTGCAGGTGTCCCTGGCCTGTGCTATGAGAATCTGGAGCAGGTGAGAGCTATTTGGATGGGACTGTTGGTCACAGGACTAGGTGCCAGTAGCTGGAGGGAAGGGAAGTCTCTGTCTGAAAGTTAAAAATCACACCCAGGGATAGCAGAAATAAGGGTGATTGGTATTCAGAATTCAGTGGTATATATTTTTTATAGGAAGTGGTAGAAAAGACGATTAACTAAAAAGTATTTCCCAAGTATCTGATTCTTCATTAACATGATTTCTAGAACAAATGACTGCAGTGATCTTTATGTAAAATTTAAACAGTTTAGTGAGCTCAACATTTTATGTATTTACTCTAATCATAAAATTGAAGTAGTTTTTTTCCACTTTGTGTTCTGCAAACTTTAAAATAGCTTAAGGGAAAAAAAAAACACCACTACAAACTCTGTCAATCTGTACTAGCTTATTTTTAATTCAGGTTTTATGTGGCTGTTAAATTCTGCAGTGTCTGTTTTCTATATGATTTTTGACATTGTGGTACCTGTATTTATTTATTTATTTTATTTTATTTTATTTTTTTTGCAGATAGCAACTCAGATCTCTGTGCTAATAGCTAAAGTTGCCAGGGTGGACTGCCCGAGGCAATGGCCAGAACTGATACCCACTCTTCTAGAATCTGTGAAAGTCCAAGATGATCTCCGACAACACAGAGCATTACTTACCTTTTATCATGTTACAAAGACCCTGGCATCCAAACGGCTCGCTGCAGATAGGAAGCTTTTCTATGATGTAAGTAATGCGATGGAGTATTGTAGAGTATAGGCAAACAGCTTGTCTTACATGATTGCTTCTTCCGTGTATTTAGCTGGCACTGAATTAATGGCAGGTATGTTGACTTTTATGACTGTCTTTGAAGCAGAAGAACTCTGACTTCGGTGTTTATATGTACAATATGAAATATTTGAAAGTCAATGTCTTTGTGAAATGTTTCTGAGATTTTTATTAACTTTGTATGTGACAAATATTTTTATAACATGACTCATGTTTATGACTTGGGTGTTTTTTTATAACAACTTGTGTTAAGAAGCAGAGTTTGATCTGCAGCACGATCTGTGCAAATCAGCATTTTGTTATCAGGCCCTAAAGCAGATGTTACATATAACTTGCAGTGTTTTTGGAAGATTGCTCTGGATTCATAACTCAATAGTTTAAACAGTGCTGAATTTTAGACTTCCATACCTCAATATTTTTTCCTTTATTATTAGTGGAAATGTGTTCATGATGATGGGGCTTTTATCAGATCAACTTCTTAACTTCTTCCAGGTTAATTAAAAGATAAGATGTGAATGAAAATGCTAAGTCTTGTCTCATCGAGCTTGTAATCTCCATTGTAAGAGTTCACTGATTAGAATACAGATTTGTCTTTGGCTGAATCTCCAGTCCAGTTTGGCATTAGGCAACAATACAGTACAGATAACTGAATTTAGTGAGCTAAACATCTTTTCTAAGCAAGTTGCATTTGAAGATTCAAAATTTTATTTCATTTCTTGATTAAAAAAAAAAGCTTATCACACAGGTATTGAAGAATGCTTCTGAAGGTTTACTTATTTATCTATGTAGAAATACTTTGCCTGGTTGTGAGATCATCAAGGTGAAATTAAGTCAGCAGGAGCTTGATGGACTGAAGGTTGATTCCTGTAATAGGACAGGACTGAGATGATAAGTTTTTGTGAGGGGTTTGTGTGCGGAGAAAGTTTTTCCTCCCTCAGACATATATAGATACGGATGAATATAGTCCCTATATAGGAAGTATTTGTATTTAAATTTCATAATCTGTTAGACCATTACACACGACCTGAGTACTTGTACAGTACAGGTTTTGGTAGATTCAGTTCTTTATTTGAAAGTAATAAAGAAACAGCAAGATAATTACTTGTCTTCTAGTGTTCTCCTAAAATAAGCAGCTGTGAATGTTGCTGATGCTTACAGAGATAGGAAAAAAATAATAAACCCAACCTCAAAGCTCCATCTACATAAATAGTCAAATCTCAGTACGGGGGCAGAAAGCAATTAAGAGGTCATAAGGTGTACTATTGTTAAAGTTGTCTTGTCCAGCAGTACCTTTGCTGTTTTTCAGCCATTTCACAAGATTCAAAAAGAGCTCAGTTACCTTCAATCATATTTCACTTGTTTCCAGCAAGCTCATTAAGTTTGTATGAACCTTCTTCCTTGTGGAGTACCATTTTTCCAGCCCGACAGTTTCTTTGTATATTCTTTCGTTTGTAGAGAAAGAAAATTTCAGGTGTGAAGAAAAGGCATACAACATTTTTTTTTTTTTTTTTTTTTTTTAGATTTATAGGGCATTTCATATCCAAAATACAATTGAAATTTCCTAACCTTTAAGCACAGTCTAAGTCTTTACATTTAAACGTTTGTTGCTTTTTTGGCTTTTGGACAAGTTCAATAGCTAGAGTTCTTCTGTCATCTGATTTGAAATAGTAGCGTGTTCAGTTTCACTGTGAGGAGAAATAAACAGCTCTGAAATCTGTAAGTGCATAGTTTTTTTTAACCTTATGTGGAAAAAGGAGATTTTTTGAGCAGCTAGTACTATGGTATTCGTATTTCATGATTTTTAACAGCAGCAAAATTGGTCAACTTTGCAGTTTGCTTCTTCTGTCTCCTGGTAAAGGGAATTCACATTCTTTGAGTGTCAGGTGATTTCTCTTGGATAGGTTATTATTTCTCATAATAAATAAGAGCCTTGCTAAGCATTTTTACAGCTTTTGAGTGTCTGCACGTCAGAACTTTTGTATCTTTTGAAACAAAAGGACAAGGTTTCTTATCCTAATTCTTTGTCTTCCTTTTGAGTATCAATCATCTAGACAAACTACTATAGCTATATTGGGAAAGATATCGCAAATTGCTGCAAATCAGTGAAAACATCAGTTACATTTTTTTCCAGTTTCTTAAAGTTTTGGGGCCTTCTCCAAACTGGCCTTGAACACCTCCAGAGCTTCCCTGGGCAACCTGTACTACTGCCTCACCTCCCTCTGAGAGAGATTTTCCTCCTAACGTCTGTAGTTGAAATCTATCCTCTTTCAGTTTAAAAACATTCCTTCTTGTCCTATCATTATTTGCCTGATCAAAAAGTCACTCTCCATCTTTTTTTTTTTATAAGCCCCCTTTAAGTAATGAAAAGGTGCAATGAGGTCTCCTTGGAGCCTTCTCTTCTTCAGGCTGAACAGCCCCAGCTCTCTCAACCTGTCTTCATAGGAGGTGCTCCACCCCTCTGATCATTGTTGTGGCCCTTCTCTGGACTCACTTTAACAGCTCCACATCCTTGTGCTGGGGGCCTCAGACCCAGATACAGGACTCCATGTGGGGCCTCACAAGGACAGAGCAGAGGGGCACAATCCCCTCCCTCCACCTGCTGGCCACTCCTCTGTTGATGCAGCCCAGGACACTGTTGGCTTTTTGGGCTGCAAGCACACACTGCTGTCTCGTGTTGAGCTTTTTGTCCACCAGAACTCCCAAGTCCTTCTCTGCAGGGATGCTCTCAATATCTGTCTGTACTTATGTCTGGAATTGTCCCAGCCCAGGGGCAATGTCGCTGTCACCGATGCACCTTCCACTTGGACTTGTTGAACCTCATTAGGATCACATGGCTCCACTTCCACCAAGTTAGGTGCGCGTGTTGACCTGCTTGAGGGTAGGAAGGCTCTGCAAGATGATCTGGATAGGCTGGACCTATGGGCCGAGGCCAACGGTATGAAGTTCAACAAGGCCAAGTGCCGGGTTCTGCACCTGGGGCACAACAACCCCAAACAGAGCTACAGGCTGAGAGATGTGTGGTTAGAAAGCTGCCTGTCAGAGAAGAACCTGGGAGTATTGGTTGACAGTCGGCTGACTATGAGCCAGCAGTGTGCTCAGGCGGCTAAGAAGGCCAACAGCATCCTGGCTTGCATAAGAAACAGTGTGGCCAGCAGGTCCAGGGAGGTGATCGTCCCCCTGTACTCGGCTCTGGTGAGGCTGCACCTCGAGTACTGTGTTCAGTTTTGAGCCCCTCACTACAAGGAGGACATCGAGGTGCTTGAGCGAGTCCAGAGAAGGGCAACGAAGCTGGTGAAGGGTCTGGAGAACAAGCCCTACGAGGAGCGGCTGAGGGAGCTGGGACTATTTAGCCTGGAGAAGAGGAGGCTCAGGGGCAACATTATTGCACTCTACAGGTACCTTAAATGAGTCTGTAGTGAGGTGGGGGTTGGTCTGTTCTCCCACATGCCTGGTGACAGGACGAGGGGGAATGGGCTAAAGTTGTGCCAGGGGAGGTTTAGGTTGGATCTTAGGAAGAACTTCTTTACCGAAAGGGTTGTTAGTCACTGGAATAGGCTGCCCAGGGAAGTGGTTGAGTCCCCATCCCTGGAGGTCTTTCAAAGATGTTTAGATGTAGAGCTTAGGGATATGGTTTAGGGGATGATTTGTTAGTGTTAGGTCAGAGGTTGGACTCGATGATCTTGGAGGTCTCTTCCAACCTAGACTTTCTGTGATTCTGTGATTCTCCAGCCTGTTCAGGTCCCTTTGGATGGCATCCCTTCCTTCTGGTATATCAACTGCACCACTCAGCTTGCTGAGAGTGCACTTGATCCCACTGTCATTATGATATTGATAAAGATACTGAACAGCACTGGTCCCAAGACAGACCCTTGAGGGACACCACTTATTACCGGCCTCCATCTGGACATAGAGCCATTGACCACCACTCTTTGGCTGTGTCCATCAAGCTGATTCCTTATCTGCTTAATAGTCCACCTTTCAAATCCAACTCTCTCCAATTTGAAGATCAGAATTTCATGTAGGACCATGTCAAAGACCTTACAGAAAGAAGTCCAGGTAGATATCAGTCAATCTTCCCATGTCAACTAACGCAGTCACATTGCTATAGAAGGCCACCAGATCAGTCATGCACAATTCACTGTTGTTGAAGCCATGTCTCAGATCACCTCCTTGTCTTGCATGTACCTTGACATTGCTTTCAGGAGGATCTGTGCCATGGCCTTCCCAGACACAGAGCTGAGACTCACTGGCCTCTAGTTCCCCAGGTCTCCCTTTCTACTCTTCTAAAAATGGGAGTGATGTTTCCCTTTTTCCAGTCACCATTGTCTTTACCTGACTGCCAGGGCTTTTCAACTGTGATTGAGAGAGACTTGGCATCTCCATCAGCCAGTTCCCTCAGGACCCATAGACTTGTACCTGTTCAGTTTCACCAGGTGGTCACAAATCTGTTCTTTGCTTACACTGGGAGGCACTTTGCTTCCCCAGCCCCTGCCCAGAGATTCAAGAGATGTGGGAAGCCTGACTGGCAGTGAAAGCTGAGGCAAAGAAGTTGCTGAGTACCTCAGACTTCTCTGTCTGTTGTCACCAGTCCTCACTTCTTGTTTATCAGAGGTGGCACACTCTCCTTGGCCTTTCTTTTCTGGCCAATGTACATATAGAATCCCTTCTTGTTATTCTTTACATCCCTCGCCAAGCTCGGTTCCATCCATGCCTTGGCTTTCTTGATCCCATCCCTGCACACCCAGACAGCATCCGTGTGCTCTCTCCAGGCCACGTGTCCCTGCTTCCACTGCCTGTGCATTTCCTTCTTGTGCCTCAGTCTGACCAGCAGGTCCTTGCTCAGCCACCCTGGTTTCCTGATGTCCCTTCTTGCTTTCTTATGCATTTATGATGATCTTGTGTATTTGTCTTCAGCTTAGGTCTCTTACTACTACTACTATCACACTTTATTGACTGCTTTATTGACTAAAGGAATTTAAATTAGCCTAGCCCCATGACGAGGTCCTTAAGTACTGCAGTGATGCAAATTACAATTACCATTTGAATGACTTCAGATGTTAAAAGTATGTGGTGGGTCTTCCTATTGGATGGTGTATATACTCGTGGTTCTGTTACTCCCCCTTATTGTTAATAAAGCAATTACTATTTTCAAAACCATCAAGCATTCTATATTTTTAAATGATTTGAGGTGAATCCAGGGTTTGCAGATACCATGGTAATAAGTTTCAGTGTAAGCATTGTTCAGTACTTTTTTGCTTAGAAATATGTATGTAACTGCTACCTGTTTTCCCCATGTAAGCTGATTCAGATGTTACCTATGGTGTAAGACAGTTTAAATCCTGTGAGAGAGAGAACGCAATGAGAACAGCTGGATTTTTTTGAAACTTTGTACTCTGTTGTAGACCTATGGCTAGAGTTAGTGAAAATCAGCTAAGAAAGGAGGCCTAGTTAGCTTTAAAGTGATAGAGTCACAGAACAAGTAGTCATGGATGCAGATGAGTCTATCATAACATAATCAAATTAAGAAATTTTTCTGGAAAACAGCGTTGGGTCAGTACAACTCAGTACAACAAAAGAATGAGAGAAACACTTGCTTATATTATACAAGAAGATGGATTAAGTAATATATTAGACTCAACTACCATTTAACATTTATGAATATATCGTAATACATTCAGGAAATCAAATATATCATTGATCTTTTGCAGCTGGCATCTGGTATTTATAGCTTTGCGTGTTCCCTGTGGAATCATCATACAGATACGTTCCTACAACAAGCTTGTAGAGGGGATGAAGCTGCTGCTACAAATTCCTTAGAAAGAACCTTGTTATCATTGAAAGGTAATAATAGAGAACAATCATTTAATACAAGTAATGAAATAAGTTTCTTCCCACCAGATGATAAACAGTTCTCTGGTAGAGAGCCCTAACATCTGATAAAGCCATGCCTGTCGGGAAAGCCAGTAGTCTTGGCTTCTTTTTACCTATGCCTTTAGCAAAGCAGAATAAGAATGGTGCACTTGGAAGTGGAAGAAATTACCTTTGTTCCTCAGCACACACCATTCTGATATGCATGTGGTAAGGAGTCCTAAGTCTTGGAGGTGGGAAAGTGGAAGGACACATTTTTGTGTGTGTTGTAGTGTAGACTTGCATCTATTTGTCTTATTTTAGGTGCTGAACTGAAGAATCTGAGCTGTGAATTTGTTTTGTTAAGTTCACCTCATGGTCAGTTAAGAGGTAGCTTTATCGGTCAGTTTGGATTTTAGGTTGATGCTCAGGTACTTAACAGTGGAATGATCGTGTATCCTTACTGTACTTTGCTGCATTGAGGAATTAAAATATTTTTGTGTGGTGCCTGCAGTGTGGTTGATATCAGTCCTGAATTACTTCAGAACTTGTGGCATATGGCTTCTTTGAGTTACTGGTAGTAACAAGCCTGATAAAATCAAAAAGATGGCATATGCATCCTAGCTTGGCCCTTTTCATTTACAGAACCCCTTCCATAGAAGGTGAATATTTACAGCGTTTGCAGAATTCTTTACAATTCAGTAATTCTTGGTGTTCTTTTCATTGGTTTTCACATAATGTGCAGAATTTTAAATTATTTCAAGGTATTATATTCGTGTTAGGTATGGTTGAGGTATCCAAAGGCCCAAAATAAATGTATTCTTTTAATTTGGAAATTGGAAGAAACGCACAGCAACTAGTCATGGTCTGAAATCTGAACATGAGAAATATCTACACAAGTAACTTCTTTTTTCCTAGTGCTTCGTAAACTAACAGTCCATGGATTTGTAGAACCTCATCGAAGTGCAGAGGTGATGGTAAGTAATATACATTTGTTTCTAATTTAAAAATCTTTTGTCAATATTTCAGGTGTTACAACAATATTTAAAGATGGCTGAAGGACACATTTTTGTTTTGTAAAGGAAATTCAAGTAATATTCCCTCAAAGTTGCCCTCTCAAAGTTAAGGATCATCAGACCCTAGACAGATCCTAGACACTGTGACATCAATGGCAAGATGTCTGTGGGGAAAGGGAAAAACAAGCCTTACAGAGTGTCCCGTCCAGTTTGTGTCATGTGATAATAGATAGCACCTCTCTCTCTCTACTGGTAGATTTCATGTGTACTCTTCCCCCATCATTTGAAAGGATGTTTTCATTTAATGATGAATATAATGGTGTATGTATCCATGATAGTTTTTTTCTAATTATGAGATGAAAGCCTGTGGTATGCAGCCCATCTAGGGAAAAACAAACAAACAAACAAACAAAAAACCAAGAAAATGAAACCCAAACCTCTCCTTCATTCCCAAACACTTTTTACTTTGCTGAAAAAGTTGGGTACCTAACAGCTACATCCTAAACTGTGAAGTAGAGAACAGTTATACCTGCCATATTATATGCTGAGTTCAAGAGGAAAAGCATAAGTATAAAAGAGGTAAAGCGTAAGTCTGTATTTACATACTCCTCTTTCTATTGGAGATATTGTGCTATTTGTGTGGTGCTGACAAAGATCATCTATGCAGTCTGCTAGCTAGCTAATTACTTGTTTCATGATGAAATTGCTTGTCCATTAAAATTAATTACTTAATTAAAAGTGATCCTGTGATGTCTGAGCTGTTAACAAGTATGTTTGATTTAACTTTCTTTCCATAACAGTGCAAAATGAACTTAATCTTTAGACACACATACTCTTATATTTTTCAGGGTTTTCTACATGCAGTGTTTGAACGGCTAAAACAGTTTCTGGAGTGTAGTAAGTATCTTAATCTTTCCTTGTGTTGGTTAAATATTATAACCATATATTATGGTTATATATATATATATATATATATATAACCAAAATTATAAATATTATAAATTTATAATACAGTATTATAAATAATTATATATATATAATTATAAATAATACTGTATTATAAGTAATACAGTAATACAGTTCTATCAAAATCTTTTTTTATATAAATGCAGAGTTGTTATTTTAAATGGTGCTGAAACTGCACAGGAAAAACTTAACTTTTTTTTTTTTTTTTTTTTTGCTTTTGTATTGAAAGACTAAAACCCCACCAAAATCATACCTGGTGTTACAATGCCTGTTTTGGGGAGAAGAAAATCTTAAGCCATGGAGTGACAAAGTATGCATATTCAAATATGTAGATACTACAGAAACACACATCATCTTGAATATTCTTTCTGTTTTTTGTAATTTCCTTCAGTCTACTATATATTTTGATATAGTCAAACAGGAAATAATTGCCACATTCAGCTATATGTAATTTATGTCTAGCAGAATAGTAGTCTTAGGCAGACAACCACGGGTTAACAGAGTCAACAGAAGTATAAGCATAATTGGCAAGTGTTACTGCTTTTGCAGGGAAGTTACCTGAAGCAGGTGAAAAAAAATGCTCAGTGGTATAGCATCTGAGCACACTGCTTTCCTGCTCACTTGTAGTAGGCTTGCAAAGCCATTCATTCATTTAATTCACCCACAGTGCAAACCATTACTTAATTTGAAGCTTGTCATGCCACTCTTAGGATTCAACAAATTTCTTTCCAATGTTTGATGTCTGAACTGAATAGAAATACTTTTTTGATACAAATGAAAGTGGTTGGCTTGGGAACTTGTACTTAGGTGAGAAGTGCTGATCTGGACTCTGAATCTTGCATATAGGAAAGCTTACAGAAACTTCCGCTTTGTGCAATGCCAAAACGTTTTTTTTGGTCTTCTAAAATACAAGCTTCTCTGCATGCAACTGTTTGCCCCTTCTGCTGTGCTGTAATCATGCTCTTTCTACCCCTTCTTTCATTTTTGGCTATATAATCTCGTGGCATAAACTGAATGACTTTTAAAGCAATCCTATCTTGATGCTTGATGGTTGTAATAGGATTTAAAGGTCCTAAGATAAGAAATGAATTGAGCCTTACTATTTCTACTTTGGTTTCTATAGAATCACAGAATGGTTTGGGTTGGAAAGGATCTTTAACATCATGTAGTACCACCTCCCTATCATCTGCAGGGACACCTCCAACCAGACCAGGTTGCCCAAAGCCCCATCCAGCCTGGCCTTGAGCGCTTCTAGGGATGGGGCATCCACAGCTCCTCTGGGCGACCTGTGCCAATGCCTCACCACCCTCTGAATAAAGAATTTCTTCCTAATGTCAAATTTAAACCTACCATCTTAGAGCCATTCCCCCTTGTCCTATCACTACACTCACTCCCTGACAGGGTCCCTCCCCAACTTTCCTGTAGGCCCCTTCAGGCACTGGAAGTCTGCTATAAAGTGTCCCTGGAGCCTTCTCTTCTTCAAGCTGAACAACTCTAACTCCCTCAGCCTGTCCTCACAGGAGGGGTGCTCCAGTTCATCCTCATGGCCCTCTGGAACTGCTCCAAGTGCCCCACGTCCTTGTGCTGGGGGCCCCAGAGTGCTTACTGTGGGGTCTCATGAGAGCAGAGCAGAGGGCCAGAATCACCTCTCTTACCCTGCTGTCCATGCTTCTTTTGATGCAGCCCAGGATACAGTTGGCTTCCCGGGCTGCACGTGCAGATTGCTGACTTAAGTCAAGCTTCTTGTCCACTGAACTCCTCCAGGTCCTTCTACTCAGGGCTGCTCTCAATTCGTTGTCCACCTAGCCTGTATTTGTGCTTAGGATTGCCCTGGCTCAGATGCAGGGCTTTGCACTTGGCCATGTTGAATTCCACAAGATTTGCACAGACCCACCTCTCAGGCCTGCCCATGTCCCTCTGAACGGTATCTCTTCCCTCCAGTGTGTGGATTGTACCCTTCAGCTTGGTGTCGTCTGCGAACTTGGTGAGGGTGCACCCAATCCCACTGTCTGTGTCACTGCTGAAGATGTTAAATAGTGCCAGTCCCAATACTGACCCCTGAGGAACACCACTCATTACTGATCTCTACCTGGACAGTGAGCCATTGACTGTAACCCTTTGAGTGCAACCACCTAAGACTTAGCCACCGAGTGGTCCATGTGTCAAATCCATGTCTCTCCAATTTAGAGACAAGAATATTGTGTGGAACAGTGCCAAATGCTTTGCACAAGTTCAGATAGGTGATGTCAATTGCTCTTCCCTTGTCTACCAATTCTGTAACCCTGTTGTAGAAGACCAGATTTCTCAGGCGTGATGTGCCCTTAGTGAGGCCATGGTGGCTGTCACCAGCCGCCTCCTTATTTTCCGTGTGCCTTAGCATGGTTTGCTCCATGATGTTGCCTGGCACAGGGGTGAGACTGACTGGCCTGTAGTCCTTATCAGTAAGCTGTTTTTCAAAAGCACATACCAGTAACTATAATGAAACTAGAATTTACTTCCATTATATCATCTTCTTTGCTTGTATGCTGTCAGTATGTCTGTCTTTGTTTTTTCTATTTCCTTATAAAAGCTTTATCTTTGTTTTCTAAATTCAGTTTTTTTCTAAATTCAGACTGTTTTCCAATATCCATAATCTTTTTTTTTTTTTTTTATGATGGAGTTTTCTAGTAAAGCACGCGCATACATGTGTAATAAGGATATACCACAGTTTTCTTATAATGGCATTTTAAGCTTTTCAGTGCACTCTTGCTAGCATTTTGCTAATCTATGCTAGCATTTTGCTTGCATTATTTTGACTGTCTTTTATGATTGAGTGGTGTGTAATGATGTCCCTACTGTTTTATTCAGATCAGTTATAGTGACTTTCACTGCAGCTGAGACAAATGGTTAAAGATGATTTTTTTGCAATACTCATTACCTTCAGTTTATGACTTTGAATTTATTCTGCCATAGAACTTTTTTTCTGGCTGCTATAACCCCTGAACTACAGATAAAACAAGTTGTTCACCAGTATTAACTTTTTAAGATGTAGCTATCCAGAAAGAAAAGGGGAGTCTGAAAAAATGATAGTTGTTAAATATCTGATTTACCAGGTAGAAGTATAAGAGCAGAAAACGTATGCAGAGATCGTCTAGAAAAGACTATAATTCTGTTCACTAAAGTGGTAAGTAAATTCTCCATACAGTTACTGAATAGATTTGAGCAGTGCAGTCCCCAGTATATATGTTCCTTAAAACCAGTAGGTTTCAGATCTTTTGAAGAAACAGAAGGTACTGCAACTTGAAACTTCTTTGCTATAAAATAGCCTTTTCGTTATTTTATTATTTTCATGCTGACATAAATCACAGGAGCAAAGAATCCATTTCCTTAATGCAAATAGAATGGCATTCTATAAATAAACAAAAAGCTAGTTAACAATTTAAAAAAAAAAAAAAGATAAAAAATCATGGTCTTTCTTAGAAATCATGAGTTTTTTTCATCCAGTTAAGTACTTCTATAAGTACTTAGATTGCTATTTCTAAGGCACTGTTAGTTCTATTGAATCTCTGGCCAGTTCTGGTTTACTGGAAGAAAATTAACAAAAATAACCATTCTCTTTCTCACTTTTACAGTCTATGACTTTTGTATTATATAGTACATTTTGAGCTTTCAGCTAATTCTGTGCAACCATTAATTGTGTTATCACAAAGTTATTTTAGCACTGACATATGCTCTGCCTTTAATAAGTATAATTTAATAAGTATAAAACCCTCTAAAAAGTATATATGACTTCCCATTGTTTGCAAATTATATTTTGGGACAATGGTTCTAATTTAAATGGTTCAGCATAATTATAATAGGTGGGATGCACATGTAGCCATCAGGAAAATTGAATCGAAGGTACTCTACCCAACCTTCTTAGTCTTTATCATAGTACTTCTTTTGAACCAGTAAGTCTTCTTTTGAACTAAGCAGAATATGGAGGCACATCTTTTTTTTTTTTTTTTTTTTTTTTTTTCTTCATAGACTTGGACAGAAAATACACTTTATTCATAGATAATCTACTATCTATAGAAATTAAAATGCGAGAATTTAGCTTTAGGCATTTTTGCAAGTAGTAGAGACCAGGAAGTTGTAAGCACATTCTAGACCACAAGCTAGAAGAGCTAAGGTGAAGAAGCAAGTGCTTGTTCTGCCGTGTGGGGGGAGGGGTGGGGAGATTTAAAACTTCCTACCCTTCCACCTCGTATCTTTCTTATGTCCTGTGTATTTAATGATGAGATTGTCAGTAGCATCTGGTATGTCTAATGAGCAGGTAGCAAGTATCTGTAGTGACCAATTTAAATATTTTTTCTTATGTTCTGTGTGCACTGGAATTGCTTTTTGTGATGCAGTATAGGATGTCTGGAAATTGGCAATAATTTGCTGTATGTTTATGGTCTAGTGAAAATACAGAGGGTTGCCTCTCCTTAGTAGTTACCCATTTGGAGGCTGGAGTTTGTTTTTAAACAACATGAACCATAAATGCTGCTCACGGTGCTGCTCAGGTACCTGTGGATAGCAATGTGCTAAAATGTTGAAGGCTTCAGTTGTAGTGGATGTGTTTTACATACTGTGTTGCTGTCAAGTTGAAAACAGGTGTTGTTCCTTAAACTGTTAAAAAAAAATATATAATTTTGAATGTGAATCGCTAATTTAGTGGAGAAACTAGTGCTTCATTAAGCATTGATACTGACCTTTTCCTAATTTCCTCCTTTCAATTTTATTTTCTATAACTTTGTATAAATAGCTTTTATTGTAATTTTTTATGAAAGCATTTAAAGTAAGACTTGCACAAAAAATAATTTGACTTTTTGCTCTTCTACTTGCTTAATTTCTAGCTTTTGGACTTCCTGGATCAACATCCTTTTTCATTTACGTCTTTAATTCAGAGATCATTGGAGTTTGCTGTAAGCTATGTTTTCACAGAGGCTGGTGAAGGAGTTGTATTTGAACGCTTTATTGTACAGTGCATGAATCTCATCAAGATGATTGTAAAAAATTATGCTTATAAGCCATCAAAATATATTGAAGGTACTGCTGCTATTTACTAAACATATTTTTATATTTTTTAAAAAAAAAAAAAAAAAAAAAAAAAAAAAAAGGCGAGTTGTTAGTGAACTCCTTTGAGTCATTCTTTTGAAGCACTTAATGCATCAATACTTAGTAATATATGGTTCTGTCTCTACAGGTAATTCTTGTATTGATGGTTGAAGTGTTGATATATATGGACATTGATTTGACAAACATACAGTGTTTATGTTGGTTGTATAGCATGCAGTATTTGTTTTTATTGCTACTTTCTATAACCAGTGTTAATTCCTTAAAACCAAACAAAAAATGTCATCCCAGTTGTTTTTAAGATGATACTTGGATAAACTTTTTGAATAGATATAAATTAAATCTTCTTTGAATTCTGTGTTTTTTAATTAATTTATTCGATAATGTGATACATGTGTATGGGTGTATATGTATGTGTATAAAACAACAGTAAAGCAGTGTTTTTCACTTAAGTAGTAGCTGTATAACTTGATAAATATTTTGTGAAGCGTTACTGACTGAAAGGCTGTCTAATTGCAGTGTTTGAGAACTCTCTTAAAATTAAGTTATAGAATCACAGAATGGTTTGGGTAGGAAAGGACCTTAAAGATCACCCAGTTCCAACCCCCCTGCCATGGGCAGGGACACCTCCCACCAGACCAGGTTGCCCAAAGCCCCATCCAGCCTGGCCTTGAACACCTCCAGGGATGGGGCATCCACAGCTTCTCTGGGCAGCCTGTGCCAGTGCCTCACCACACTTACACCGAAGAATTTCCTCACAATTTAATTGTAATCTGGAATTTTATGCGTTTCATTTCAGATAGCAGTCCTGAAACTCTTGAAGCACATAAAATAAAGACGGCATTTTTCACATATCCAACACTAATGGAGATATGTAGGAGATTAGTCACTCACTATTTTCTGCTGACAGAGGAAGAATTAACAATGTGGGAAGAGGACCCAGAAGGCTTCAGTAAGAGACTTGTATAGTTGGCTGCAATTTATTTAGATACGGGTATAATATATATACCTCCTACGATATTGGCTGTTTACTTTTTGCAGTCTTGTTTATCCTGCAGAGGGAATGTATGTCTGTGTTTTCCATAATGAGAGAGCTTTCTCAGTTGTCCATGATACTCACATTTAAATACTAAACTTTGAACCATAGTTGAAATAATGCTTTCTCCTTTCCTTTTTGAAATAATAGCTGTAGAAGAGACAGGAGGAGATTCTTGGAAGTACAGTCTTAGAGTAAGTATTTCACTTTAAAATAAAACACTCCACATCTCTACATCTTGTAACCATGGGAGATGATAGGAGGTAAAAAGATAAGCTCATGTTTTTTTTTTTGTTTTTTTTTTTTTTTTTTTTTTTAATTTAGTTAGAGAAATGTCATTCAAATTAATGTAAATGAACTTCATTTGTTTATCAATGGTTAAACTTTGAGATGTATTGGAAACTATGCTCTTCATATTCTAGAAGGGAGGAAAAGGAGTTTGCTTCAGCATTTTGTATTGTGTAGGATCTGATGGTTATTGAAGAGAAATTGTCTCTTCTTTAAACTCATAGCTGATGTTATCACTAATGACTTTGTTAGTATACATGATAAATGAAGTTTCAGATGCATCTGTACCTTTCAGATCAGATCAAAAACGTTCTTTTGGAGTGAATCTCCCAATTATCCATGCTGTGCTTTGCTTTGCAAGATATCAAAGCATATTTGCTGGGTTACTTTCGGATTAAAACAACGTTGCATATCTAGTGTGTTCCACACTATACTATGCAAGTATAGCTCTGCATTCAGTCCAAATGACTGAACTAATCCAGAAGGAAACTGTGAAATACCTAGAGTGTGGTCACTAGCTTCTCAGTGGTCTGTGTCACTGCACAGATACAGTCTTGTACCACAGAGCTTGCTAATATTATTTCATATTATATACTGTATAATATGAAATTGTATTTCATATAAAACTAATTTGTCTACAGAAGATTGCATTTTAAATTATGTCTTTCAGAGTAAGATATTCAGCATAAAATACATTTTAATTGCCATTGTCCTGATTCTGAAACAGATTTTTTTAAATTTTTCAGCCGTGTACAGAAGTTCTTTTTATTGATATTTTCCATGAGTACAATCAGACTCTTACCCCTGTGCTTTTAGAAATGGTTCACAGTCTGCAAGGTAAGTTGTTTGAAATATAGAGCAACTGTAAAATGTAGAGTTCTTTGTTTTTTATAAGCTGTTTTATCAACTTTAATCAAATATTAAACAATTTTACCTTGTGATAGCTAATGCTACATAGCACATTCATTCTGTATTCTATTTGAAAGAATTTGTTAATATATTAAGATTTTTAAACTTGCCATAAAAAAAACACAATGTGTATGTAGGAAGAGGAAATCCTAAGGATTCTTTCCTTTTCGACATGACTTTTAGATGACTGACAAAGATTGAAGCATTTTTGCTTCTGTGAGGTTCCAGACCTTCTTGAGAATGGTGAAGTTTAATGAAGTCTGTAGATTGTTTTTTATTGGGAACTTTCTATTCAAATGTTGCAAGCCAGTTTATGTTGGTTTTGCCATATCTATGCAACAATCAGGGGAAAAAAAAACAAAACAACAAAACATTTAAATAGGAAGTTCAAGTTATGCTGTTGTTTTGGAGGGTCTAGAGAACTTTTCCAGCTCTGTACAATCTACCTAGTCTTAAAATCTTAGTCTTTTTCTGTATGAAGCAGAAGCCTTTGCAGGTTTATAAGTTAGTTTTTTTTTTTTTTTTTTTTTTTCCTCCCAAAGTGAACTTTACAGTGGCCATAGAAGATAACAAGTAGTAACTTGCACTTTATCACTTTGGCTTAGGTTTTGTTTCTCCAGGTTGCATCTTATGTGACTTACTATAATATTTTGTATTTGAACTTACCAAAATGGCTCAGCACATCCTATTAAATAGAAACCGTGCTCAGAAAATGAATGTTTATTTCTGATTTCACATCCAGAACCTCTTTGTATACATAAGTTTCTGGATGTTTTGCTGTGCTTTGATACTGGGAATGGCAGAAGATCTCTTATTGAAGGGTTAGCAGTTATTTTGTTTTCCAAGAACTATGGAAGACACTACTTTTATGCTATCAGACACTCATACTTTTTTTTTCCCTGAAGACCCCCTAGCACCCATTTCTGGATATTTTCAATTTGAGTCTTACAGTTAAAGTACAAGACGGTATTAAGAATTCATTAATTTTCAGGGCTTTCTAAGCACACATGCATAAACATATAAAGTATATCACAACTAAGTCCGGATATTGCAATGTCTACCACATGGTGTTCAATCTGCTCATTAAAATACAGTTTGACTTGCATATTGCCATGAAACATAATTCTAATCTGAGGAAGCAAGTCAAAAATAGGTTGTGAAAGCAGATTAGATTTCAGCATATCCACTGAAAAAGGTATCAAAGCTGAAACACTGAGCTGTAAGTAAAAATAGCAATGTAGTCCTAATTTAGAGCAGTTAGTTGAAGTGTAAGCTCTTTGTTTAAGAAATCATCTTGCTCGCATTCTTTGTTTTAGTTATGCTTTTTTCTTTATCTTTTTATCTTGTAGGAACTACCAACATGGAAGATACCAGTGCTATACTGATTAAAGATGCTGGTAAATTAAATTTTACTTTACCTTTGAAGGAACAGAGCTGCTATTGTGTATGTGCTTGACTTCTTAAACATTATGTGAAGCATATGCAAGATGTATTTTTTAAGACATTTGGAAAGTAGGATCTAAGTATTTTTCCTTGTGCTTGATGTCAGTGTTAACTTTTAGAGATACTCCTGTAAATATATGATATTTTTTCAGCTTTTTAACAAACCCTTAAACAATGTTCTTTACTGTCCTATTTTTTCCTCTCTGCAAGTAAAAGAACTGCAGTGCTGTCATGGCTATATTCTATCTATTTTATAAATAGGAATATTTTTTGGCAAAATAATTGTCTGAGGCCTCTAATTAGACCACTCTTGATATTAGAATGAAATATTCATTGTTCCTACTGCTTTTAGCCATTTTCAGGAGTGTTTAAGTTCTATTTAAGTTATATGCATTGCTTTTGTTTGTTGCACTTACACTAGCAGAAGTGTTTTTAGTCTTAAATTAGTCTGATTACTTAGAATTAAAAATAAAACATTAAACCAGACAATAAGCATGACTTCATTGTTTTTCCCCAGTGTATAATGCAGTTGGACTGGCTGCTTATGAGCTATTTGATAGTGTGGATTTTGATCAGTGGTTTAAAAACCAACTACTAGCAGAACTGCAGGTTTCTCATAACAGGTAAATACCTTGATTCAGTATGTATTCCTTATTTAAACATGAATTATTGATACAAATCTGGTAAGATAGAAGATCTGATAATTGCAGAACTGAAAAATGCATGTTATTTAAAACACATCCAGTAAACGAACAGAGGCAAGAAATATGAATAGGTAAACAGTCACAGATGTGACAATGTTCATGAAACTTATCTTTTGTTAATGTTTATTAGTGTGGTGGCTACTTTCCACGCTCTGTAAAGATATTATCACTCTGTCCTCTTGAAGCTCTTTGACTTCACTAAACTTTCTCACAACAGCCATCTTTTCTTATTTAAAGAAAATTACTTAGGCCTCCTGACTTCCCAGAACCCCTTAGGCAGCAAAGGCCTGAAATCTGTGGAAGTGATTTCTGTGAAGCTGTAGCTTAGCCAGGGTGTTGATTTGTTCTTCCGTACTAGTACAAGCCTTCTGTAGCACTCTTCAGTTAATTTGGCCAGCAATAAAATAGGGAAGTAAGGGTAAATTGGAATTATGTTTACAAAGTGTGAATGATTAGAGTCTGGTTCTGTGTGAAGAGTATTACATAGTTAGTCTGCCAAGTTTTGCATCCCACCAAAGTGCTCTTCACTTGGATGGCCTTCATGTGAGTACCTGTCTTTGGTGTCTCTCTTAAGGTGTTTTGAAAGATATTTTTGGTACCTCAGAGTAGAGATGGACAACTCTGACTGGGAAGACAGTGTTCCTCCCATGTCCTGAGGCTGTCACCCTTCCCTTGGGGGAAGAACACTAAATACTTTTCTACTGCTATCCTCATTAGGTGAATTCCAAATCATCCTTTGAGTCAGAATATATCTTACTGTGCTCTTCAAAGTCATTGGTAGTGACCCTAATGTCTTTTGAAAAAATTAGTTATTTTTTCTTCTGTATGTGAAATTCAGATAACAGTTGAGTCTGGTGAAATGAAGTATGAACTAATTTGTATGTTAATGCCCTTAAGAGCTGCTATAAGTTGTAAATGACTTTCCATGAAGAGCTGCTAGTTGACTTTTTTATTTGTAAATGGCAGTTATAAACATTTTCTTTACAAATACAGTTAAATTTCATGTACAGTGGAAGATCCTGCTAAACTTAAGTTAAATACTTGTCATTACAATATACTTCTAATTATTTACTTCAACTCTGTCAGCTGATTTTTTATTTTTTTATTTTCCTCATTAGTCTTTTTTCTAATATCACAAATTCATCCTCCTATCTGCTTGTGGCCAAGTACTGTAATGGTTCTGTTAAATGTCAGAAAAATGGGAAAAAATGAGAGATCCGGTATATATGATGGTTCCTTTGCTGTAATGCTGCCCCAGCACCAATCTCTAAAGCTGCTGTAGTATTGGCAGCATATTCTATTTATGGCATATTTATGGTGGTATATTTAAGCAATCAATCCATATATCATAAGCAAAAACTGACAAAAATCTTCCACAGGTGATACATTTATAGTAGGAAAGACACCTAATCATACAATTTGGTTGACATTTGTGATACCCTGGGATGAAATTCCTGTGGGGGCAGGAGCTTGCAGTGGTTATTGCTGTGTTATGCCCAAAATAAACTGTGTTTCTGACATCTTCAAGATTTGTTTAGGAAGAGTTGTGTGGGTTTTTTGTTTGTTTGTTTGTTTTCAGACATGAATTTGTTTCCCAAGCCTTATGGTAAAGAATTTTGATTTGGAAAAAAAAATCTACATTAAAGTTCTGGAAAGTTGGTCTTGACAAAATAATTTTTAAAATAGTTGTCTTGCAGAATTTTATTTTTGTATTGATTATTAGATTTCCTTTTCATCAAAGAATTTTAGAACAGTAAGCATAATGAATGAATGAGTGTGATATTTTTTCCCTCTTTTAAAGGTATAAACCAATACGTCGACGAGTAATCTGGCTGATTGGACAGTGGATTTCAGTTAAATTCAAATCAGACTTGAGGCCTATGTTGTATGAGGCAATTCGTAACTTGCTTCAAGACCAAGACCTAGTGGTAAATATAAGAAATATTTCGGGTTACACATGTTTTATAAACACAGATGAAACATGCATACTGTACTTTATATAAACTTTGGAAACTCAGTAACATCACACTTCAAAGTCTGTTGTGTCATGCAGAAGATAATCTGTTGGGAAGTTGTGAGTCTGTGGAAATATTGGAAAACAAGTTCACAGGCATGAAACCAACCTTTAAGATGTCCACTAGGTGATAAATCTGGGAAAATGAATGGCAAGAGCAACCATCTGTTTTTGTAACAAAGTTGTGAGGCATCTTGAGACAGATCATTTATTAACTCAGGAACACTTTGTGCAGATTAAACAAGGATATTCTGTGATGTAGTCCATGTGGTATACAGTATTATTTAAGCATAAACATAGCTATTGTCTGCTGGCAGATGATGATAAATGTTATTGGTTGCTAGTCTGTATGAGCACAACTTTGTGGTTTCAAACAACAATTTCAAGTTTACCAGCAGGTGAGGTTAAGTTGAGAAGCTGTATTAGTGTTTTTTGTTTTCAACAGACCTAGCATCTACTCAACAAACAAACCAAAAGAAAAAAAAAAAACAAATGAAACTGCCAAAACCTAGCTAATTTGTTAAATATTACTAGCTGGCAATCTAACAGTTTTTTTCTGTGATTCCAGAAGGCTTTAGCAAAAGCAGGATGGATTTTCCTACCAATGTTATGACTTCGTAGTTAGTGCTTTCCCGATACCTACCAGGGAAGAACATGCTACTTTTTGAGTTTGATTTATTTGCTTTTTGGGTGACAGCAAGACATGAGATAATCTCAAGTTAAACTCCTTCACTGTTGCAACAGTTGCTATCAAATGCTTGTGAAAGAAAGATCTTGCTTAATTCTTTCTTCACTTTTGTGAAGGTTTTGCTTTAGTAGTTTTTCCATGTAGTATCTCTAGGCAATGCCAAACTAACTGTAAAGGATACTAAAATTAAAGCAAACAAAAACATGTCTTGAGTTGAACTCACCAAATTCCTTGTATCAGAAATAGCGTGGCCAGCAGGACTAGGGAATTGATTGCTTCCCTGAACTTGGCCTCTGGTGAGGCGGCATCTCAAATAAATACTGTATTCAGTTTTGGGCACCTGACTACAAAAAGGACATCAAGGTGCTGGAGTGTGCCCAAAGAGCAACAAAGCTGGTGAAGGGTCTAGAGAATAAGTCTTATGGGGAGCAGCTGAGAGAGCTGGGATTATTTAGCCTGGAGAAAAGGAGGATCTGGAGACCCTACTGCTCTCTTCAACTACCTCAAAGGAGGTTGTAGCAAGATTGGGGTCAGTCTCTTCTCCCATGCACCAAGTGATAGGACAAGGAAATGGCCTCAAGTTGTTCTAGAGGAGGTTTAGCTTGAATATTTGGAAAAATTTATTCACTGAAAAAGTTGTGAGGCATTGGAAAAGGCTGCCCGGGGAAATAGTTGCTTCACCATCCATGAATCTAATCCAAAGACAGGCAGAAGTGCTGCTTAGGGACATGGTCATTGGTCAGAAGACTTGGCAATGTTAATGGTTGTAAAAGGTTAATGGTTGGACATGATGATCTCAGAGGCAGCTTTTCCAACCTACATGATTCTAGGATTATATGTTTCTATGATTCCGTAACCAAATTTCTTAGAGGATGACAGAACACAAAGAACAATTCAATTACTAAAATTACTGATTTGATATTTTTCGATACTATGTTGACAATCAGGATAATGTTTAATGGACTTAAGTGTTATGCTGTTATGCATATTTTGTCTTTCAGGTTCGTATTGAAACTGCTACAACACTGAAGTTAAATATCCTTTTACTAACATAGAAACTTGATTAATTCTAAGTTAGATGTTAACGGAAAATAAGCAGCTTTAAACTTACTACCAACATTTTCACATTATAATTACGTATTCATAAAATACCAGCTTACTGTAGTCCTGTGCAATGTGTATTACTTTCCTTAATGGCTTTTTACCTGTTGATGACTTTGAATTCAGAACAGATCAGTTCTTACCGGTAAGAGCATTAATATGGATATATTCTCATGAGCTGGCATATCCGTAGAGAAAAGCAGGAAAAAACATCGTATTCTATTTCATTTTAAACAAAGCTATTTAGTAATCAATGTGTATGTGTGTGCATTTATTTTTAGTTTTCATAGGGCAAAATGTGAAGATTCATGTTGCTGCCCTTAAGGTTGCTGATGTGCAATATTCAGACAGACAATTCAAAACCTCTCTGTTATGACTATTACAATTTCTTCTTGTGGTGTTTAGTACTATATATAGCAAGTGTTACCAGATGCTAAGATTTTTCATGCCCAGACAGTATGTATGCTGTTGTTAGTGAAGTTTCCTTCTTGCCTGTTTCAAACAGTACTTTCCAACATTCTGTTGCACATCAGTACTAAACAAAGACATGTGGTTAAAATAGTTAAAAACATAGATTTGCTCTCCTATTTTGGTGTTTCCTAATGTGGTCATCATTGCCGGCATTGAGTAGGCAATAAAATGCTACTTATAAAGGTAGCAAAGATTTATTTTGATATTTAAATTTAGCAGGTGTTTGTCCTCATTAGATTATGACCTCTGTGTTAATTGCAACTCTTTGGTGGGAGGTAGAGGGAACAAAATGCAGAGTGTATCTATACTCTGAACATTGGAATTGGTTAAGATGTATTTTTAAGTTCAAAATCTAAATTTTACCTGCTGGTCCAAGAGCTAGAAGACCATACCTTTGCTCTAACCCTAGCAGAGTGTTCCTTCTGGAGTGATGGCCTTCAGCTTCATAGAATTTTATTTGTGAAATCACATTCATATTATCTGAAACATGAAAATGATCTGTGTTCAGATTGATTACATACTTCAACTGTTATGTAAGAGCATATGTGAATTATGTTGGTTAGTCTGTGGACATCCAGCATGCATTTTTCCAAATGAAAGGGTAACACTTTGCACGCTTTTAAGAACTTTTGGTGTTGTAAGCATACTGAAAAACTACCAATTAATATCACTGATTGGAAAAGGTTCTTCATCAAGAGGGTGTTTGAGCACTGTTTGGACAACACTCAAGCATAGGGTTTGATTTTTGGGTGGTACAGTGTGGAGCCAGTAGTTGGAGTCAATGAATGTTGTAGGTTCCTTTTGACTCAGGATGTTCTATGATTCTTGTGTAGTATTTTTGATGGTCTCATCCCTAGTTGTTTTTTTCTTTTTCTTTTAGTATCTGGAATCCATGTTTACACTGCTCTTTCAGCTACTTCAGGAAGTAACAGAATGTGACACAAAAATGCATGTTCTTCACGTTCTGTCGTGTGTGAATGAAAGAGTCAATGTACAGGTATTTTTTCTTCTAGAATTCAGACAGTGTTAGCTTTGTACTAACACCACAGAGATCTTACTGTTTTTGGCTTCTGCAAAAATAGTAGAAAAATAGCATTGGTTAGTTGACCGATTACTGTATGGTAGGTGCCTCTATTATTTCCTTTATTTCGTCATGTACTTTTTAGTTTTCATTTATCTTTTTGTGTAATATTGTGCTTGTTCCATCACTTCAATTTTTTTAATTACTAGTTATTTTTGGCATTCACTCACCTTTTGGAGTAATATAATAATAATAATAATAACAATAATAATATGTATGAAACAAGTGATGCACAATGCAATTGCTCACCACCCGCTGACCGATGTTTGGCCTATCCCAGAGCAGCCACGCCCCGCCACCCCTATATATTGTTTAGCATGACCCCAGATGGTATGGAATACTCCTTTGGCCAGTTTGGGTCAGCTGTCCTGGGTCTGTCCCCTCCCAGCTCTTGCTGCACCCCCAGCCTGCCCGCTGGCAGGACAGAGCGAGGAGCTGAGAAGTCCTTGGCTTAATGTAAGCACTGCTCTGCAACAATTAAAACATCGGCATGTTACCAGCACTCTTCTCATCCTAATCCAAAACATAGCACACTACCAGCTACTAGAAGGAAAATTAACTGTCTTAACTGAAACCAGGACATTTTGTTATTTCCATTTTGTATTCTAATCTTTCATCTGACCTATAACTTTATTAAACCTTATATATTAAAAGAGACATTTCTGGGAACAAAAAGCTTTACATTCCCAGGGAATGCAGTTAAAGTTATTTCTCATTGGCATGGGTCAGGATCAGGATTGCCTGTACAGCACTAGTTAATGCAAACTTGGAATTTTGCATGCAGTTACCAACTTTCTGTTAAAGGATATTCTTCGGTTTAAGCTTAAAAGATGATATTTTTGCAGATGTCAAAATGAGTTGTTGACTGCTTTTGTCTCTTTTCTGTTTTGCTGTATTACTCTGTTAAGGGCAGAGACAGTGCATGCTTTGTAGTTTCTCCACCTTCTACAAGTAATCCTGTCTGAGAGCCAAATGTAGCTCTTCTAATTTACCATCGTACGAAAAGTCAACGTGACAGCAGATTTTGCATTTGTATTTATATCAGCCATGGAAGCAGCAGGAAAAGCAAGTTCAGTAAGAGTCTTTATGAGTCTGTTAAGGTTAATTCATTATTAAGTACTATAGGAAAAAAAGTAGACTAAGGTTTTAGCCCTGTAGAGCATCATAGAAAAATTTAGGTTAGGACAACCATATGGAGGTACAATGCAAGCTCACAGCATGTCAGAGGTTATTCAGGACCCTCTCCAGCTGAATTTTGAATATCTCTGAGAATGGCAGTTCTGCAGTCTTTGTTTTGAATGAACACTTGGTGTTTTATAACTGTGGATAAAAGGTAGCAAAAGGTAGAAACTCTTGTTTCTGGGAGAAAGCAGTTGGTGTGTGGTTTTATTTGTGATTTCTTTTTAGTAGGGGAGAAGTTTTTTAGATGACACTGAATATTACTGAGGTGTAAAGGGTTTATATAGGTTTTAGAACTATGTTCAGTGTCTTGTCATGGGCTCTTTCATTCTTGTCATTATCACAGGGTAGATAATCCCTGTAGTGATTCTGTCTTTCTCCCCAGAGCTGAATACATTGTTAGTTTGAACTAGAATTCAGTGGGAAGTGACAATTTTCTTGTTTCTATTTAAAATTTTATATCATTCCTTCTCAAAAAAAAAAAGTCTACATTTTGATCTACATTGGAACATTTATGTCTGAGTTTACTTTGTTTGCTTCTTGTTTTTTGTACTTTTCACCATTTTGGAAAACTTCTTAAGTTTAAAATAATTGTTAGGGATTGATAAATGCTTAATTCTTAAGTCTTAAGCACAGAAAACAAAACTCTAGCTTGTTAATAGTCCTGTTGTTACAGATATCAAGAGAGTAGACATACACTTAAAATGTGCAATACGTAACTTCATGGGTATTTTGCTTGCAATTGAGAGTTTGTGGTTCTTTGCTGAAGTTCTGTGTTTTTTTTCCAGAAATATGATGATGATAGATGTAACAGCTTCAGGTGAATGTCCTGCTCTGGAAACTTTGTATGTTTGAAAACTTCATGTAAAATAGGATTCAGGAACCACATTTATGTTTCTAAGGATACTTTTTTCTGGCACTGCTTCTGGTCATCATAAAGGATTCAGCAGTTGTGTTGTAGTGAAGATGCATATCATACTGACATGAAAATGCCTTCAGTTATTAAGTTACTGTTCATGTTCTTTTCATACTTAAGCTTTATTGTCACCACAAATGTTACCATAGGTAGCATGTTGTTTTCAAACCACTGTTCAATCAGAAATCACTTCAGTCCCAGAGTAAGGAATATGCTGTTTAAGGGAGACCTCTTAAATCTGTCAGAAATCATGTTTGGGGTAAATTAATGGCATTTTTTCACATATTAAGAAACACATTTGTGTTTTGAACTTCAGATACGACCGTATGTAGGATGTTTGGTTCAGTATTTACCACTCCTTTGGAAACAGAGCGAGGAGCACAATATGCTACGGTGTGCCATTCTAACCACCCTAATTCATCTTGTTCAGGTAAGGTGCCAAAAGTACAAAAATGTTGCTAGTGTCTCCTTCACTTTTCTCTTATCAGCCATGTCTGCAGGTTCACAGTGTGTGTGTGTGCTGGGGGGAGGGGGATTTTTACAAATTTATATAGATAAATTTGGATATACTTTACGTATTTTGGCTTTAAAGACTATTTTTAAATGCTATTCAGCCTTATAAAAACATAGTGCTATGAATGGAGATGACCACAGCTATGTTAAGTATTCAACTGTTTTGTTTCCAGGCGGTTGTTCAGGAAATGCAGTTCTTCAAGCAGATATGCTTGTGTTCTGTAGCATTTTAGTTTGGTTTCGTGATCTGGGAATTGAACCTCTTTTAGTGTCTGTAAAACATCTTGTTCTGGCTTCCTTTCCATCCCAGAAGACATTAGGGAATGTCAGTCTCTTCTGACAAACAATGTATATGCTTCAGACTTTAGCAGTGCAGGTGTGCCTCATTGTGTTTCATTCAGCTCTCAAGGATGCAAAATTCCTATTTTGGTTGCAGGCTCCATTTGGAAAATGAGCCATTTCTAATTCATAGGCTGTGAAGTAGGACATCATAACTAGCTTCAGAATGGTGCCTGTTTTTTTAAAATTTGGCTTTTAATTTAGGTTATCATCAAATGTTTATTGTTTAAATCCTGACTATTTGGTTCAATGCCTTTCAAGTTTTTTTTTTTTTTTTTTTTTTTTTTTTTTGCATTAACTAATTGTGGATCTTCATGTTTATTTAGCATTCTGACCCTTCTGTAATCACTTTTACTGTTGTCTTTTTATTGTATAACCTGTGATAATTGTAATGTGCTCTTACAATAATTTCTGCAACATTATGTAGCACATAGGGAAAAATACTTTTTCTCAGCTTTTATGTTGTTCTCTTCTGCTTTGTTCATATGTTATATGGAGCAGAGATAATAGCAGCTTTGAGCTGCCTGCATTGTTATATAATAGATTTGCATCACATACACTTGTGTTTATATTTCAAAGTTTGATTTTCTTTTGAGAATTCATCCATGCTTTCAAGTCTCTTTTTGAGTATACTCGAGTATTTCATCTTTCTCAATGTACTTTTTAAATCGGTATTGTCCGAACTATTAAAATTTCTTTGAGCGTGGTCTGTCACCTTGCCTTTTAATGACTGCAGCTTCTAAGTGCAATAACATAAAAGTAGTAATACTGAGAATAAAGGTGAATACAATGATTTTCAGAGATTGTGTTGTAGATTTTTGTAGATTTTTTGTAGTTCTGCATGTTGTAGGAAACCTTTTCTGGCCCAGAATATATTGGTGGTGTTTATCAACATTAGGCTTCATTTGCACATAGTTCTTCATTTAGTTAAGTTTGTATAGTTCACTTACTGCCTTACAGTTCTCAGGACTCAAGAAATCTAGGTAACTTTTAGACCTAGATTTTGCTATATAACATTAATAGCTATAATATGCAATGTTATATCTAGAATGACAGTTGCTGGTAATCTGTAGTCAAATAAACAAGTTTTGACCTTTTGGGGGGTATGAATTCCTCATGGTAATTTGCCTTTCTTCCCTGCTTTTCTGTGCTGTAGTACTATGAAGTCTGTAATTCTTTTATAGGCTTACTATAAGTACATTACAGAAATTATTTGCTGCTTTATCCAAAGACAATTATAAGATCTAGGTATAACTAAATCCTTAAATTTGAAATAACAGGAAATATCTCTGCTATTGGCAGAAAAAAGCAAATAAAATGCAGTAAGTTAATTAAGAAAAGAATAAAGCAATCTATAACCACAGACTGCATGCAGAATTAATGCTATTAAACACTTCACTAATATGCATTGAATCCCACCATCCCACCTTCTCTAGTCCATACCATATCTCCAAATAAATAAATAAATGTAGAACTGGATGTAGATGTAGATGTAGAAAGATTGTGAAGGTCTTCTAGGATGTAGGGCAGCTACCATACAGGAAAAGACTGGATATGCAGACAGTCTTGAACCTGGGGAAAGGCAGGAGTAAACGGATATTATTAGAGGTCTATGAAAACATTAACAGTGGAATAAAAGTGTAAAGGGAGCTGTTATACATTACAATTAAAATAAAAGTTTTGGTTCTTTTAAAAGGCAGGATAGTTTTTTTTTTTTTTTTTTTTTTTTTTAAATAATAATTCCATAATGCATAAAATGTGGAATTTCTTACAGACCACTATGGAGGCCAAACCAAAATAAACTCAATAGACTTTAGACATGTTTATTTTTCTTTGCTCCTGTTTCTCTTTTAATCAAAATTAGTTTTAAAATAGGAATAATAAATTATTCTACAAAATAAAACCCTAATTGAAAAACATCGGATAGTTTTTGCCTTAAGTTTACAAATATTAGTAATCATAAAAGCTGCATTCAGTTAGCCTTAGTTCTCTTGTAGTAATATTTCAAAATGGCCAGTAGTTTCCAATTTAAGAATCCCAATCTTTGTAAAATTAGTTTTAATTTATGAGTAGATTCAACAATGGTTATCTTGAGTGTATTTTTAAAATTGTTTTTGTTTTTTATTAACTGATGAAAGAAAAATTTATTTTACATCCTTGGGAAAGTAAAACCTCTTCGTATATGACTCATGGATCACTTAAAAAACAAACAAAAAACTTTATCATTCATCTGTGAATCTTTGTTTAGGAACAAAATCAAACCTTTCTCCTGTTCTTAGAATTTGTATAAAGATTTAGGATGTAGTAACGTGCAACAAGTAATTCCTTTCTGATCTTTAGCATAATTTATTCAGCATGTAATCATTTAGTATTTGTTAAAGCTGTGACTTCTTCAAGAACTGGAATGACCAGTGAATGTTATTTAGGAATGGGTATTGTTCTTGCAGACCATTGGTAGCTGCTCATTCTCCAAAAGTTTATATGAATTTCTTAAGACTTACTGAGAGAAAGCTCGAGTATCAAACTAAGCAGCTTCATGTTGTATGGAACAGAAGCAGGTTCAGTGTTTGATTTCTGAGATGCATGTTTACAGTATATAAATAGAACAGCATAACAGATCATTTTCAGTTCTATCCATGAAATGCTTGAGGGTTTTTTTTGTTTGTTTGTTTTGTTTTTTAAGCATTTTACATATTTTTTATTTACTCTTACAGGGCCTGGGAGCAGACAGCAAAAATCTCTATCCTTTTCTACTTCCGGTTATTCAGCTAAGTACTGATGTTTCCCAGCCTCCACATGTCTATCTTCTGGAAGACGGTTTGGAGTTGTGGTAAGAAAATTCTTTATCAAATTCTAATACTTAATTCTTCTTTTTGTATCTTCAGAAGAAAAAAAAAAAAAGGAACATAACAAAAGCTTTCTAGATATCTTACCTTGACATCATCTATACTAGACATTTTCTAAGAAGTAATGTTAAAATGTTGATTAAAAAAAACACAATTGAAAGTGACGAGTAGAAAATCCTTTTTGAAGCAGTTCGTAGCAACATATGGTTTTGTTTAGATAGTAAACAGCAAGACAAAGTCTAGAATCTCTTCAGTGTGCATGCTTGACATGCTTGACTTGAGCACAAAAACCCATTGATTCTCAGAGCTGGTGGCTGGAAGAGATGGTGTGTTTTAAAAGAATAAAATGGAGAAGTTATCTTTCAGGTATCATGCTGTCTCATGCTGTCTGGTGACTGAACATAAAATAAGAAGTGGAACTGATCTATTTTTAACTGCCTCCTATAAAGGGAGAAAACTTAACCTGAAACAAATTCAACGCACTTTTTTTCCTACAGGATAGGAATGTATTAAAATTGTCTTAAAACAGTGAGAGATTCATTATATCTAAATTTTAAACAAGAATTTGTAGTTCAAACACCTAATCTGAAAATGATCTGTTTTATTTGTTTACAAACTAAGATTTATAATGCCGTTGGTGGGGAGGAGCAACTTTAAATTGTAAGATCTTCACAAAATTTAAGACAAGGTTTCAGATCACAGAATCACAGAATTTCTAGGTTGGAAGAGACCTGAAGATCATCGAGTCCAACCTCTGACCTAACACTAACAGTCCCCACTAAACCATATCCCTAAGCTCTACATCTAAACGTCTTTTAAAGACCTCCAGGGATGGTGACTCCACCACTTCCCTGGGCAGCGCGTTCCAATGTCTAACAACCCTTTCTGTAAAGAAGTTCTTCCTAAGATCCAACCTAAACCTCCCCTGGCGCCACTTAAGCCCATTCCCCCTCGTCCTGTCACCAGGCACGTGGGAGAACAGACCAACCCCCACCTCACTAGAGCCTCCTTTGAGGTACCTGTAGAGAGCCATAAGGTCGCCCCTGAGCCTCCTTTTCTCCAGGCTGAACAATCCCAGCTCCCTCAGTCACTCCTCGTAGGGCTTGTTCTCCAGGCCACTCACCAGCTTCGTCGCTCTTCTCTGAACTCGCTCAAGCACCTCGATGTCCTTCTTGTAGCGAGGGGCCCAAAACTGAACACAGTATTCGAGGTGCGGCCTCACCAGAGCCGAGTACGGGGGGACAATCACTGGTCACTGCTGGTCACACTGTTTCTTATACAGGCCAGGATGCTGTTGGCCTTCTTGGCCACCTGAGCACACTGCTGGCTCATATTCAGCCGACTGTCAACCATCACTCCCAGGTCCTTCTCTGCCTGGCAGCTCTCCAACCACTCATCTCCCAGCCTGTAGCTCTGTTTGGGGTTATTGCGCCCCAGGTGGAGGACCCGGCACTTGGCCTTGTTGAACTTCATGCAGTTGACCTCAGCCCATCGGTGCAGCCTATCCAGATCCTCCTGCAGAGCCTTCCTACCCTCGAGCAGATCGACACACGCACCTAACTTGGTGTCATCTGCAAACTTACTGAGGGTGCACTCAATGCCCTCGTCCAGATCATCGATGAAGATGTTAAAGAGGACTAGCCCCAGCACCGAGCCCTGGGGAACGCCACTAGTGACCGGCCTCCAACTGGATTTGACTCCATTCACCACAACTCTCTGGACCTGGCCATCCAGCCAACTCTTAACCCAACGAAGCATGTGCCAGTCCAAGCCATGAACAGCCAGTTTCCTGAGGAGAATGCTGTGGGAAACGGTGTCAAAAGCCTTGCTGAAGTCAAGGTAGACCACATCCACAGCCTTTCCCTCATCCACCCAGCACGTCACTTTGTCATAGAAGGAGATCATGTTCGTTAAGCAGGACCTGCCCTTCATAAACCCATTCTGACTAGGCCTGATCGCCTGCTTGCCCTGCAAGTGCTGCGTGATGACTCTCAAGATAATCTGCTCCATGAGCTTCCCTGGCACTGAGGTCAAACTGACAGGCCTGTAGTTTCCCGGGTCAGTCCTCCGGCCCTTCTTGTAGATCAGAACTTTCATATTTTATCTTACCAACCAAAACCATTCTATGTTTTATTAATGCTGATCTTGAGGTGGTTGTTCTGATGCCTATGCTGAAGAATGTATATGGTATTTTAAGTTGTTCTAGAGCATCAGAGATAACTGAATGGAGCAGGCAGAAATGTCTGAGACTCTAAAACCTATTTGAGCTGGTTTCTACTGTAGCTCTTGAAGCACTGCACACCTGGTCCTTACACCATCAATATTCCCATCTTCCATCTTCTCTGAGTTCTGCCAAGTTGGATGCTCAACCTTTTCACTGCTCCACTTTTGAAGCTTTTTTAGTTTATTGTTATTTTTTTTTTTTAAACCAACAACCCTCCCACCTGTAAAACAAACCAACAAAAACCACCAGTAGCATGTCTTTGTTTTACTACCTCATCAAAGCTGATGACTCTACTAATGTGTATTTTTTTCTCAGAAAGAGCAGTCAGGCATTGGAACGGGTTGCCCAGGGAAGTGGTGGAGTCACCATCCCTGGGTGTGTTTAAGGAAAGGGTGGATGTGGTGCTTAGGGACATGGTTTAGAAAGTGACAGTAGTAGTGGGGAAATAGTTGGACTGGATGATCTTGGAGGTCTTTTCCAACCTTAAAGATTCTATGATTCTATATATTGTAAAGACTGATACTGGACTTGAAATATGCTTCAAGCAATTGTTATGTGTTTTTTGTGGGTCATGTACACAGTTACTTCAAGCTGCAATGCTTTACATCCGTCAAAACAATTAGTCAAAGTTACTCATAAGTCATCTGAATTATTTCATTTAATCTATTCTTAGGTTAGTGACGTTGGAGAATAGTCCTTGTCTTACACCTGAGCTCCTGAGAATATTTCAGAACATGTCCGCCCTTCTTGGTGAGCCTTTTACCAGTTTGCTTTTTTTTTTTTTTTCAACTTCCAGTATTGTTACTGAAAATCTAACACCAAGTTTGCTGAGTTTTACTGGTGTGGATTATATATTTGCCGGTTCTGCTTACAGCCATAATGATGATTTCCAGTTTCAAGAATTGAAGTTTCTGTTATTAGCTTTTCCATTATTTGGTCAGTAATTACATAGGAGGTTTTCAAACTCCCTAAATGTTTGAAAGTGTATTGTACAAGCAACACTGAAATTAAAGGCAGTAGTTTTGCCTGAGTTGTTGCCAAATACAAACTTAATGAGAATTCAGGTTTCTTTTCTTTGTGAATAAATGCGGTATAAAAATTTTGCATTTCAATTTCATTATATAAATATTTTTGCTTAATGAAATCTTTTTCAGATTTCATTAATCATTTCCTTTTTCCTTCTTGTTCTGTATTAGTAGTAGGTAGTCTGCTCTGGGAAACTCACAATATAGAAGTGGTCATGATTTTTATTGTTGTATCATGCTATTGCTCTACTTGTGTTAAGTTCAGAAACGGCCTGTGTTTGTCCTTTCCTTACATTTGCTGCTTCTGTTTTCTGCCCACCCTATTCTGCCTAATTTTCAAGCAATAAATTCCATAGCAGTGATAGGTGTGAATGGAAACCGTGGCACACACTTCAGACAAAATGTGGATGTATTAGGAAATCATAGAACCAGATAGTGGCTGGCTTTCTGGGCTGCAAGAAGACATAGCTAGCTTGTGCTGAGTTTCTTATCAACCAGAATGTCCAAGTCCTTCTCCTCAGGACTGCTGTCAATTCGTTCTCTGTCTAGGCTGTATTTGTGCCTGGAATTTCCCTGACCTGTGTGCAGGGCCTTGCACTTGGAGTTGCTGAACTGCGTGAGATTCGCAAAGAGTTACTTCTGAAGTTTGTCACTATCCCTCTGGATGGCATCTGTTTCCTTCAACATGTTGACTGCACAGCTCAGTGTGGTCAGCAAACTTGATGAGGGTGTGCTCAATCCCACTGTCAATGTTGCTGACAAAGATGTTAAATAAAACCAGTCCCAGTACAGACCCCTGAGAAACACCACTTGTCACTGATCTCTATTTGGACACTAAGCCATTCACTGCAACTCTTTGAATGCGGCCACCCAGCCAATTACGTAATGAAGTCATCCACTTGCCAAATCCATGTGTCTCCGATTTAGAGAGAAGGATGTTGTGTGGGACAGTGTCAAATGCTTTGCACAAGTCCAGGTAGAGGATGTCAGTTGCTCTTCCCGTCTACCAATTCTGTAACCCCCCTTGTAGAAGGCCAGCAAATGTGTCAGGCATATGTGCCCTTTAGTGAAGCCATGGTGGCTGTCGCCAGTCACCTCCCTATTTTCCGTGTACCTTAGCGCAGTTTGCAGGAGAATGTGCTCCATGATGTTGCCTGGCACAGGGGTGAGACTGACTGGCCTCTAGTTCCCCGGGTTGGCTTTTTTTCCCATTTGAAAAAATGGATGCTATGTTTCCCCTCTTCCAATCAGTGGAAACTTCAGCAGACTGCCGTGACTTCTCAAACATGATTGAGAGTGGCTTAGAAGCTTCATCCACCAGTTCCTTTAGGTCCTTTGGTTACATCTTATCAGGTCCCATGGACCTCATTCCGCAAGTCCCTTCCTTTGCCTTTTGTGACTTGGGTGGTGTGCCTAGAGCACTTCCTGGTGCAGACTGAGGCAACAAAGTCATTGAGTACCTCAGCCTTCCACATTTCCCATGTAACCAGGTCTCCCGTTTCCTTTCCGTATTTTCGCTAGTCTTCCTTTTATCAGTGATGTACTTGTTGCCCTTGACATCCCTGGCCATATTCAATTCTACCTGGGCTTTAGCTGTCCTAACTTGACTCAGACAACATCCCTGTATTTGTCCCAGGTTACCCATCTTTGCTTCCACCATCTGTAGGTTTCTGTTTTGTGTTTGAGTTTGGCCAGGAGCTCCTTCATCCGATTTCCTTGTATAGCCTTGAGTTACTAGTTTACTTCTTGTTCATTTTTCTGGGAAACTTTTGTTTTCTGAGTGTCTTTTCAGTCAAAAATTTTGATTTATATAGTCCAAAATAGTGGATGTTTTTCAAGAAAGCAGAAACCATTCTGATGTATATTTTGCCTGTGATTCCCTTTTTGTTACATCTGTCTGGACTGCTTCCACTTATCATGTACATGGCAATACAGTGTTGAAGTAGTGCTGGAATCTTAGATTAGTGCCAAATTTATTTTAACTGCAACAGTTCCAGTATGCCATTTCCAGTATACCTGCTTTTTTGATACATTGTACCCGTAAAAGGGATTCTCCACTTAAATCCAATGCAACAGCACTGTTTAAGCTGCAGCCACCTGAAGAAGAAAACGTTAATCAGAAATGACTGTGCAAGTTAGATAAATTACTGCTCAGTATTAGTTCTATAGTAGTTTCTCCAATATACAGTGGCAGTAATGATATGAAACTTCCAACATTTAAGAAAAATACTCCTTTATCCATCCTTCCCACCACGGTGATATAACTGTCAGGACAAAGTAGTTTAACTGGCAAGTGTGTTTATTTTCAGTTGGACAGATGCAGAAATCCATTTGAATTTTGAGATCCTCAAATTCTTAGTCTCACGATCGTGGTGTCTTATGTGCCGTAACTTTCTGAAATAAAATAAATGAAAAAAATGCACTTGAATCTGGTTCTCATTCAGTCTTAAGTTTCCAAAGTGGAAGCTGTAAAGCAAATCTTCTGGAGAAGGGGAGGTCATAAGTAGATGATTGCTTTGCATATGTCTTTCGGAGCTGGTGGGGAACTATCTTCAAGGACTCCACAAAATTATTTTGTTGGAAATACATAAGGAATATGAACCTTCTGACCTTCAGTTTCTGAATTTATTCTTACTGAATGGAATTACGCTAATACACAAGTAATATAATTGAGTTTCTGATGTGATTAACTAACTACTCCGTCAGCAACCGTGTCCCTCTGAAAAAGTGTGCTATTAGAGGTCATGATGGTTGAACTAGAAGAGCTGGAAGGAAAGGAGGAAAGAAGTTCTTAGATGAGGTTTTTGGACATCAGAGAGAGGTAGCATACTCTGTCCTGCTGAGGAGGAGAAAGTAGTTACAGCAGGAGGCCTTTCTGCTGGAGAAGTTCTGTATGCATTTTGTTGTCGCATTTCATCTTCTTCGCTGCCAGATAACGATTTTTAAGACTTGTGCTAATGTTACCTCTCCCAGAGGTACTGTATTCATGTACGCGTAGGTGACAAACTACTATGGAAATTGAACTGTATATGTAACAGTGCAGCTTTGATAACTGTCACCCAAAGGTACTGTGGAAAATAGTGTTGATAACCATTTGTATGTAAGCATATGTTTAAGGAGGCATAGAAAACAGGCTGACAGATTATATATTGTTGAGTTTGTTGGCTTTTCGCTGTGTTGTAGCTTTTGCTTTGCACTAACTGCTGCTGTGATGAGGTCCTGTGCTTACATGGTTCTGACTGTACACTATAGTCTTTAGCGAAGTGATATAAAATTGAATGAAATACATTGTGAGCAAATCGTCAGGTAGTTTTTGAAGTGTGCTATGAATATCGCTTAACTGGAACGGGTGGCTGTGCTTTGTTTCCTGTTGAAGAACTCATGTCTAGATGATTGCAGAAGAATGTCACCTGTTGCACAATTCTTACGATGTGCTCTTATGATGCTTACCAAATCTTGTCTATGATTACTTCCTGGCCCATCAGTAGCATCTGGCAAACCTGAACTTTGAAGATACCCCTGCTACTTCCTCTTATGCTTTCTCTTCTGGAGATGATCATCGTTACTATTAACAGTACCTTCGGGGTCCTTTGACTTTAATTCCTAACTTAAATTTACAGCATAAAGAAGCAATTGTTCACCCTTGCTTCTCCTGGATCTTTTGGGTGAATTCTTATGATGCACATATTCATGTGCCTGTTGGCAAGCCGTTCCAGTGCTGGATATATAAAAATTAGTTTGGGATTTAGTTAGATATTTTTTTTTTGAGTGTCTTATACATCCCTACTACTTTTTTCGTCTTTTGAGCATCTCTTTTTCATGGCCATGTCACAGGCTTGTGGCATATGTCAACACAGGTATATGTCAAACATCTCTTTTAACAGTCAACTTCAAGGGGAAAAAAATAAAAAAAAAAGTTTTTGATTTTTAACTAGTCCAAATGTAATATATAGTTTTTCCTTTTCAGAAAAATTTGAAAGAGCTTTTCATATCCATTTCAGGATACTAATGCTGTTGGAACTGGATGTGAGTGGTACAAATCAATTAGATTTGCTTCTTAAACTACGTTAAATCTTAAAGGTACAGGAATAGAATGTTACATTTGATAAGAGTAATTTCACTTCATAGTTGACCTTCCTTCAAACAGCATAGTACTATCACTGATGTACAATAATAATTCACAGCGTAATTGTGATATTTAATTTTCATTTTGGCACTGTTAATGTTTAAATTCTGAAGAAATATAATTGCCCTACAGAGCGGTTGCAGAGGTTCTTCCATCTATCTCTTAGTGCAGTAGATTGAATAATGTGGAGTGCAGGAATATATTCCCTGTGGATGGATGCAATTCTGAAGCAAGACTGCTTAAAATTACAGCTGAATCTGATACAATTTCAGGTTGGGGTATGTCAGAGTAAAGACATACTTGCTTTAAGGAGCATCAGCTTTAACATGAACAATGCTTTTAATAAACTCTGATCTTTATGCACAAATGAGCAATTGAAATTTTGTAGTTTCTTATGTCTTATCTGTTTTTTTCTTCTGGCAAGAAATAATTTATTTGTTGTAGTTTTACTACTTGATTTTTATTGTCTTTCTATCAACTATCGAAAGGTCAGTAGTATTTCATGTTTAGGTTACCATTTATTTATTTCTCTACTGCATCAGTATCTGAAACTTAATGTATGGTTGTATTCAGTAAGAAAAATTCTGCAGACTAAGGAGAACGCAAGAACTTCAGAAAAAAACAAGCGCAATGCTAGTAGTATCATAGAATAGTTTTGGGTAGGCAGGAAGGTTGATGATGACCTGGTTCCAGCTCCCCTGCCATAGGGGGTGAGGGGGTCTACCTGCCCCCCCACTAGACCACTAGACGGGGTTGCTCAAAGCCCCAGCCAACCTGGCCTTGAACACTTCGAGGGATGAGGCATCCACATCTTCTCTGGGCAACCTCTTCCAGTGCCTCACCACCCTCATAATAAAGACTTTCTTTCAAATGTCTAATCTAAATTGGCCGTCCTTTAGTTTAAAACCATTACTCCTTGTCCTGTTGCTACAGTCGCTGACAGAGTCCATCCCCAACATTCTTGCAAGCACTCTGAGTACTGGAAGTACATCCCCAACATTCTTTGAGTACTGGAAGTTCTCCCCAGAGCCTTCTGTTGTTTAGGCTGAACAGCCCCAAATTTCTTACCTTTTTTTTGTAGGAGAGGTACTCCAATCATCTGATCATCCTTATGGCCCTTCTCTGGGCTCACTCCAACAGGTCCGTGTTTTTCTCATGCTGGGAACCCCACAGCTTAACGCAGTACTCAGGGTGGGGTTTCGTGAGTAGAATAGAACACAAAAATAGCACACAAAATATGCTAATAAAGCTAATATATTAGAATCTTTTGATGAGGTTATTGGATGGATGACTTGAAAGTCCATCTCTTTTAAAGTCAAGATATTTAAATATCTAAAATGAGTGATAATAAGGCATGACCTGTACAATCACTGAGATATTAAAGTAATCATGCATTCAAAGCTCTCTAATGGCTATGTCAAAAAACAGAAAATTTAATGATCTCTATAATGAGAAGGGAAAGAAGGAACTGTTCAAACTCGCTAGAAGTTTTCAGATATTATAATAGAAAACCAGCCATAGTTTCTGTCCTGGAAAATTATCTGTAGAACTCCTTCCTTTATAAGCATCACTGGGTGTAAGCCCCACTTTCATATACACTGCATGCATTTAAGCCATGGAACGCATATCGCATCTTAGCCAGCTCCTGGTGTTTGTTTAATCTGGTAAGGATTATTTTTAATCTGTGTATCGGGCGCTCCCTGAGAATGTGCCTTTTTACCTCTTTCTTCAAAATACAGCTGTACACCATCTATTAGATCTATGTGCTTTCCTTACTGAAGTACTCATGGTATGGCCTACAGCTGAACTTGTTTCAGTCTAGAAGCTCAGTGCCGTTTGATGTGGCTCATGGGTCAGACAAGCAGACTTGAAATCTTTCTTTCACTCATTCTGTGCAACAGTTACTGAATCAAATAGGAAAGAGATGATTGTATCAGAAATTGCAGGACTCTCAAATTCATGTTTTGTTTGTTCTGTATTCAGTAGCTTCTTAGTGCACTATTACATCCAAAACTTTATTTTTTTTTCTTGATTAGAATTGGCTTTTGGGTTCATAGGATTTCTTGTGCTTCCATATGAGAACATGTTAGCTCAACCTGGTAACCTAGCAGGGCAACAGAATGTGAATGGTACTGAATCTAACAACTTTTTTTTTTCTTATTTGTAGGCCTTTGGCACTTTAATGCTGTATGAGGAAAAACAGTTTTAGAAGTGGATTGTTTTTGTATTTCAATTTGGTTATGAGTTTCTGAATTGTGTGTTGTTTGTTTTTTTTTCCAGAACTGAGTTCAGAAAACCTCAAAAATTGCTTTAAGATCATCAATGCGTATATTTTCTTATCATCGACTGAATTTTTGCAGGTACATTACCACGATATAAAACCTCATATTCCTTATTAAGCGCCTTAATTCCCTACTGGCAAGTTATTGTTTTTCTTTTTTTAACACATGTTGGGAAACATTGGGCACATTGACATTTATACTCTAGGTCATTTTTGTGTATATAAGAATGTTAAAATCCTAGAATCATAGAATTATGTTATTTATGGCACATGGTGAACACTCAATAAAATCAGATTTCTGAAAGATTCAGAATTAACGTTCATCAGTTTAGTAGTTTCCTACCTGAAAAGGCCCTGTGCAGGGCAGTAATCATTCCTCAATTGATTCTCCTGCCAGATTAAAATTCTAAGTTGTATCAAGAAATGAAAGTTCTATAAATAAATGAATTAGTGGTGATATGCCATGATTTAAAATCTTCTCTGTTAAAAATATCACTAATTGTTTTGAAATATATATGTAAACATAAAAAGCTCAGTGCAAGCTGGAACATAGGAAGTTTCACTTAAATACGAGATGAAACTTTCTCAGGGTGAGGGTGACAGAGCACTGGAACAGGCTGACCAGGGGGGCTGTGGAGTCTCCTTCTCTGGAGATATTCAAAACCCTCCTGGATGCGTTCCTGTGTGATGTGATCCAGGTGTTCCTGCTCTGGCAGGGGGATTGGACTGATGATCTTCAGAGGTCCCTTCCTATCCCTGACGTTCTGTGCGTCTGTTATTTCATTTCAGATGTATGCTGTTGACTTGTGTCGATCATTTTGTGAACTCCTAAAGGACATCACTACTGAAGGTCAAGTTCAAGCTTTAAAGGTAGAGTAGAATGAAAATAATGTTAATATTCAGCTCCAGGCATCAGTATTCTTACTTGCTAGTTCTGTCAAGATTTAAGTAACATTTTCAAGTATGAATATAGAACATATAGAAAAATACAGATGATTTAGCACATCTTACTACTGGAGTCAGGTGTTTTAAACTACATATTTAAAGTATATGTATTGAGAGCGTGTATACATGCACACATGTATTTTCAAAAAAAAAGTGTGTATTTTACCAAGAGAAGGCTAGTATTGTCCCATACAGAGCACCGTAAAAGATGATTCTATGATAATTAGCTGATGCACTTGCTGTTCCTGTGCCATCTCTGCAATGCTTTAAGTCATGTGATTCCAAGATATTTTTAAGTAAGTTTAAGTAAAGTTTGGGTCCTCTTTCTACAGATTGATTTAGACTAAGAGTCTGAGATCCTCTCCACTTCACATAGATTATTATAGAAAGAAGGTTAGTGAGTGTGTGCACCCTCATGAAAGCAGTTTATTTTGCAACATGGTAGCAGCACATTTAAACAGCCAGATGACCAATCACTGTATGGCAACGATGACGCTATCCTTAGAAAACCTTGAGGACGTTGAGTTGCAAAGCAAAGATTATGTTTTGGATCAAGGTAACTTGATTTAATCTGTGAATATTGGTGACTCTGGGAAGCTGAAGAAAATTTATCAAAGCTATTCAATTCTAGTTGAATTATAAAATGGAGAAGACAACATAAAAGGTACCCACACTTGTAATTACAAATAAGAAGGCAAAATTAAGATGGTTAATAAGTTTTAAAAGTTGTCCTATTTCTTTTTTTCAGCTTGATTCAGAATTCAAAAAAATTTTTTCCATTTTTTGGTTCAAAATGCAACATAAAGAAATAAAGAAACTCTTAAAAATTTCAAAATCATTCAGCACACATCAATAAAGTAGGTTCATTTTGAGTGTTTCTAATCATTATATGAAAAGAGAGATAACTACCTAATTGCCATATGTAACAATCCAAATCTGAGATTCATCTGTACCCTGTGAATCGTAATTGATCTCTGTGGTCATACACTAATTTTCTTTCTCAGTATTGAATACCAATAAGAATAATAATCAGAGTTAAAGCTTTGTAACTGGCAAGATAAGGCTGAAGTGATGAGTTTACATATATAAATTTATTATAAAAAGTCTTCATGTGATTTTATTATTAAATAATCACAAAGCATCAAAATTTACTTTTTCTTGCTACAATTCAATAGCTCTTGGGCTAGTATTTACTAAATACTGAATGTACATGCTCTTTATCATGTACATACTCTTTATCACACTCTTATATCTTTTATATACTCTTTATCTTTGTGCTTTGTATAGCACACTTGTGTTTGTACTATGACATGATGTTCAGCCTATCTTTGCTTTTGTCATAAGTTGCTTTGTAATAGCAACAACTGTTTAGATGAAATTGCTAGAAGTTTTTAAAATCTTTTAAAACAAAAACAAAAAACGATTTCCACCCAAACTTAAAATGGTATTGAGCAAGAGATCTGAAGAAATTCATAAGCATTTGAAATATTAAATCTGACCCTTCAAATACTCCTTAGGGAGTATTATCAAGGGATCAGTTACTCAGTTATCAAGGGATAACTGAATTATCAATGTAAATATTTGAATCTTAAAAAAGAAAGTTTTCTCAAGCATCACCATACTGATGTGTTGAACAACAACAAAAAAATAAATATTCGAAACAAATGAGGGAGTGTTCTGAAATACTGTGTTACAAACAGCTTTGGCTGGGTTGAAAATAGGCATTAGAGCAGTACATAAAAGCATAAGGTTGAAGAATCTGAATTTGGACTGGAAACTTAATTTGTTACAAGATTGCGGAGGCTTGATGTGACTTGATTTTCTAATTATCTGAGAGATTAAACAATGTGTTTTTTCTGCTGTTTTTATCCAAAGATAAGTGATAAGTAAACAAATCCACAGAAATAAGGCACACACACACGCACCAAAAAAAATGGAAATAAAGGGGAGAGACCTAGTGAACAAAATTGCTACTGGGGTAATAATGGAATTACTCTGAGTAGCGTATAAAAGAAAAAGGAGAGGAGATCTAAATCTATCAGAAGTGGCTTAAATGGGTTTTCTTTGTGTGTGTATGATGACTGTATTAATGCACGTCTTAAGACAGTTGAAATGGTTGCTAAATTGTTCTGTCAGTAACAGTAGTTAGTGTCTAAGGAGAATGAGAGGATTACGGAGCATGAGAACTTAGATCCATCTGTCTTACAATAACTCATAACTGTCAAATGCGTTAGGTAAGTGAGTATCTTTTTATCTTCTAGAGGAGGTTGTATCAAACAAATGTTAATCCTCTTGTCAAAGAAGTTCTGACTTCTGTGGTTACTTTGAAAATTCTCCTGAGATACAGGACTTCAAAAACTCAGATTCTTAGTATTTTAACTACTGCTTCATTTAGATTCAGGAGCAATAAAGTTATCACTTACAACAATTTAGTTTTAATCTATAAAGTAAGCCTGCAGTAAAGAAAACTCTTCCTGTTTGTGATAAAAGTCCTATTCAACAAGTTTTTGAACAACATCACTTTATTAAGAAAATCAAACTTGTTTGGTAGTGTTGACAAATAATGAGTTTTTCTTGGGAGTTTGAACATAGCCGAGAGAGTATTTCCAAAAAGTCTTATCAGTTTAAAACCTCTGTCTGTTCTGTTAGCTCCAAAATAGGTTTGCAAATAATTAGAAGATTCTTTTGTTGCTCTTGGTGGTCTGCACATCAGTATCATTGGTGAACATACCACACTGTGTTTTAATGATGACAATCTCTATACATCTCCTCAGTCTTTTCACTCGATTACCAATTTGAGTCTTGAATGGCCTTGTACTTCTCTAGCCGTTGTATTAGGCTGGTAAATGTGTACTTCTTTTTCCTGAGCGAAGTGTCATAAGTCACTTACATGTATAGATGAGAAAGGAAAGGCATTTATGACTCTTTTTTTCCTCAGGTGGACTTTGTTCTCCTTGTTGTCAAGTTAACAAATTGGTTCCAGATTTTAAACAAGAACTAAAGAACTGTGTTATTTCAGAGGAGTGCAACAGACTCATCTACAAGAAGGGGTCTCTTTTGTTGGGATTTCAGCAGCACATTTTTTGGCAGCTAGCCTCTAAGTATCCACAGAGTTTCTTAAGCAGCTTACTGAAATCAGTTTTTCAGTGCCATTAATTAAATGGTAAAGTCTTTATCTAGTAAAATAATTTTATTAACAATCCTTCTGTGCTGAATCTTTTACTTGGGTCCACATGCAACTGAAAAACAGGTCATATGCACTACACATAGAAAATTCCCAATAGTTCCAGCAGAATTAGCAATCTGAATTGTCCCCAGTATCACTTGGTATGCAAATTAGGGTCCCATAATGCATTTTACCGTAGTGGTACATAGTACTTGTTTTCTCTGCAGGAAGTTTTTCCTTCTTAGTGAGTAATGTCTGAGTCTTTTCAATTATGTGCTGCTCTTGCTGTTTCATGCTATCATTATTTCTATGCATAACTCAACACCAGTGATTTTTAAGCACCCACAAGGTTAGTGTTACAGTTGCTTTTCAACTCTAGTGGAGGCAAGAAAAGATTACACATACAGTTTATTGCTGCCTGTAGCAATTTTTTTCCCTTAAATTTGAAAACTGAAGCCTGGCCACGTCTTGTATGTAACGAAGCTGTTATAATAATATACTTTTAGACATGTAACATACATTTATGTATCTATCCTGCAGGAATCTTTCCAGTCTTACGTAGCATCCATCTTTTTCTTATTTTCTACTCCGTAATCCAAAATTGATCAACTATATCTACTAAATTACCTTGGCAAAATTTTATGAGACGGCTGGTGGCCTCCTTTATCAAACTTGCCAGTGTGTGGCATCAATCAAACTTGCCAGTGGATGACTTCAAAATTCACTATAAATAATATTAAAATAATCTCTTTGAGGAGAGGAGGTATTGTACAGGAAATTCAAGATAGTAAATTTCTCAAACCATTTTTTTTCTTTTGTGCTTTTTGTCTTTAAAAGCGTTAATTTAAATTTCATACACAGTTACAGACTTCATGAAGTAATCCTGCATGCGTTAGCAAGTTTTGACTCTTGAACTTAATCTCCAAGAGGAAGCATCTATTTAAACAAAGTTGTTGGCCAGCCACTAAAAGGGAGGGGCTGAATCAGTTCTTGCATAATTTCTCAAATCAATGAATTGATGTCATTCAATGAATTAAATGAAAAAAATCCATAACTCTTGAGAGCAAGTATTTAATCATTATTTTATCTATTAAAGAGAAATTCCTTTAAAGTATGAGGTCTCTGTATATTGAATTTTGACATACTTCTGTTTTTCACTATTTTTACTTTTTCTCTTTGGCTGTCTGAGTCAGCCAAACAGTAATTGTCATGAATAAGTAGATAGGAAGATGAAGGAAATCACTTGGAAATGAGTTAACTAGAAATATTTTAGTCGATTTGCTTAATGTAGTAAATGACCTAATTTTGTTGTTTATATATTGTGATTTTTAATATTGCTAGATACTTGAGCACACGTTAGATCTAAAAATTATTAATTTGTCCTTAGGCCTCTAGGGCACATTGGTTTGACAAAATATTAACTAAATTTCATGGCTTATCTAGCTAGAGTGTAGTGGTTTAAGTAATGATTGTGTTAAACAAACCATAAAAAAAATCCCTGTATTTAAGGAAAAAACATGCATCAGTGTTATTTGAAAATCAATGAGAGCTCTAAAGTCTGTCACCACATTTAGTAGCCACTTCTGCTACTTAAATATCAAGAAGAGAATAAACAGTGCTAGAAGCAATAGAATGCATAAATAGTGGGGGGCACTGTAAATAGTAGAGAATTGACTAAATGATTTGTTGTAACTCCTTGCCAATAAAAAATTATCATTAGCATTGCTGAAGTTCAGGATGAGCACTACTAGAATATTTTAGAAGTGAAATTATGTTTAAAGGTGCATGCTTAGCCAGAATTACTCTGCACTTTAAACTGGGCAATACTGACATACTACCAGATTGACCAAATGTAATCTGAATCTATGGACTATAACTGAACACACAAAAGCATTTGCAAATGTTGTTTAGAAATACATATGCTAGCTAATTAAGAACAGATTGTTTTACCTTGCTTCTGTGACTGTGATGCAGTCAGGCCTTGATTATTTCAGATTTAGGCGTGATACCAATTGCTGCAGATTCTTTGGTGTGAGAAATGCTTTATATTTTGAAATGTTACCAGTTAAATACCTTCATACTTGTTTTTATGCTACTTTTCCAGTTTTTACACGCAGTTAGACTGACTGCCTTAACAAAATGTCTGCTCTGCTTGAATCTAATACTTATTTCTCTAGAACTTCATTTTAGTGTTTATACTTGTGATAATTGCTTAACTATGTAGAAATAAACATAGAAATTTCACATTTTTATAAATGATTACTTCACATTTATAAAATTCTATTTATGCATCATAGAAGCTGATAGGCATTTTTACCTTGATTTTCTGGCTTTCTTTTACATATTAATATGATCAACATAGGCATGTCTACTGCTATTTTATTAACATTTAATTAAAAGTTTATTTGGTTTTAAATATATCTTTATACAGCATAACTCTTTCTAAACCAATCTATCTTCAGAGGAAGAGTGGGCAACCTTGAGAATGTAATTTTGAACTAACAATTTTTTTTTTAATGCTGTATTTTGTATTACTTAACACAGGAATGCTTTCTTTTTTAAAAAAATTGTCCAGTTATATTGTTTCAGTGTGCATGGAAGAGAGCTATCATTAATAACTGATATGCTTTTAGTGCTACAATTTGGTGATTAATTTACATGAAGTGGATTTTACATATTCAGGAATTCAGGTGTCTTTAATGCTAGTTGCCTGCAGTAGCCATCATTCCTGTTGCCCAGATGGGATTATTTTTTTCTCCCTAAGATTACAGGACAGGATAAAGGGAAGTTGAAAAAGGCTGTATTAGAGGCAGTGATTTTTATTGTTATTGATATCTTCTCAGTTTTCCAAGAGTTTGTTTTTTTTGTTTGTTTGTTTTGTTTTTTGGTAAATTCATAATTTATTGAAAGTAAATGATATGGTTTTAATCAATTTTAAGTAAAATCTTGGAATGAACACTTATGTAGCAGAAATTTGCTACTTGCAACTATGCATCTGGGGAAAAAACAGTCTTGTCTTACCTAAAGCTCTGAGTTAGTCATTACTGCTCAAGACCCAGTGATCTTTTCATCAATGAAATAGCAGTCAAAAAGAAGACAAATGAACAAACAAAAACCCTAGGAGGTATTGGGAGGAATAGGGAAAAAAACAATGTTTTTTTGTGCTCCTGGAAAAATTAATGATTTGCTTAGGTATCACACTATGTAAAGCTCTGTTGTCTTAATCTCAAAAAGGTTTAAGCAGAACTCAAAAAAAAAGCTGAGGTAAAAGCAAGTAAGACTATCAAAGGCTTGAAAAGGTTCTGTACAAGGAACAAATGATTCAGCCACATCTTCAAGACTCCGGAAGAGATGAGTAGGGGGAAATGTTTTGTTGGCTCCGCCAAGTCTACAAAATTGAGAGGCATTGAAAAAACATCTTGTTCAAGGCAAGACATGGGAAATGGGATCCACTAAATTAAGCTAGTAGGAACAAGATTCAAAAAAAAAAAAAAAAAAAAATTAAAGGAAGGTGAAAATAAAATGCTATTTCTTCAAGCATCAGGATTTTTACATGTATGCAGATTCACGGGAGACTGGACAAGAATTTCTATGAGGAAGTTCCCCTAAACTGAAAGGGTGTGGAAAAATGAAACCTTTTGTGTTGTTGCCCCATTCTTTTTTATACACAAGTGTAAGATAGTAAGAACAGAAACAACACATCTCTGCATAGGAGTGGGTAGGCCCGTTGTTCTCGCAGCCTCTTCCCCTCTCCATCTTGACAGAAGAGGAGGGCCCAAGCAGCTGGGGAGGAGAAAGCCCAAAGAGTGCAGAAAAAAATTACCTCAGGGAACATCTCATGGGAAAAGAGAGAGAAACAATGAGTTAAGAATGTAAAAATTGGGAGCCAGAGCCAGGTACTTAAAATAGCATATATGAGATCAGTTGCAATTACTTACAACATGCAAAGTGATGGTAGGGTCTAATCAATGGTTCCCCCTTCCCTCCCCCAAAAAGTGACTGAACAAAGGTACAGTAATAAGCCTTAAACTGTTGGGACTCCTCCATTCCAGCCTACCTCATCAAGCTGCTTTTCCAGGAGCCCAGCATTGCTAGCTTTGCCAGGGTCAGAAGGAGGCTGATGAGGAGGTGCTTGTCTAGCTGGGACCGACCCTTGGTTTGGCTTCTCATGTCAGTTTTCCCTGTGAGAATGAAAGCAGTTCAGGTTTGCAGAGCACTTAACTAGAACGTACCTTCAGCAGTCCTGGGTTTTGTTAATATTTAATGGTAAACATCCTAGCAGTTTTATTTATACATTGGTATATGTAGTTTAAAGTTTAGGTTATGATTTTTTAAATGTATTTATTGTCTAATTTTGTTCTTAAGGTTGTGGAAAATGTCCTGAAAGTAAATCCTGTTTTGGGTCCTCAAATGTTTCAGCCCCTTCTGCCATCAGTATTCAAGGGGATTATAGATGGGGAGGTAAGAATAGCTCTAGCTTCTTTTAAAATGAAAATAACAAAAGATAATAAACTAAGGTTTTTATTACTCTATCCAGTTAATTTTGAGAGACTTGCAAACTGGATGTTGGCAAATGCATAAGGTTCTCTCAGAGCAGTAAGTAACAACTTCAGAAATACTAGTTATGTTTATTGTTACTAAAATTTTAAACAGTGTTTTGGAACCATAATCAATTTTAAGAGTAATTTTTTAACAAGTATATTGCTTATTTTCAAGCTGCTGACTTTTAAATATATATAGTAAAATCATTTTGCTTGTTGTCATGGCTGTTTGAAAGAAACAGACCGTGGATTGCCATATTTCTCATTTTGTAAGTGTCAGTATACTCTTTGGTAACGATTGCTCAATATTGTGTTCTATGAACATTTTAAATTATAATTTAATAAAATATATAAAGGATGCATGTAGATGTTTTCCATGTATTTCTGTGCTGTATGTTAAGTATTTTTAACACTTGATTGAACTAAATACACTTTGTTCTGGTTTACTTTTCTTTCAGAGATATCCAATGTTGATGTCTACTTATCTGGGTGTCATGGGTAGAGTACTATTACAAAATACAAGTTTTTTTTCATTACTTTTGAACCAGATGGCATGCGAATTGGGTCAGGAGGTAAGGCTGCTTGTCTTGGTATTTCAGAAGGATTTTATGATGAAACCTTGCATTCTTTTGACATGAAAAGTGTTTTCAGTGCTTGTTCCTCCCCAGTACAAGCATGTTCCCTTTTCTCCTGCTTTGGTCCTTCCCCTGAATTCCTGTACCAGGTTTCACGTGTTCCCATAATTTGCTTAAAACATCTCATAGGAAATTTTATACAATCTCTAAATTTTCTTCTTGCTGTATCTCACTATGATCTTTATAAGCCCTCTTAGTTTGCATGATGTTTCAGGGTGAGAGTTGCTTTCCTTGTTGCACCTTGATGATTTTGTACCAGGGACAATGGTTTAATTGTTCACCAGCGATGGTTTCTAGAACAGCTGCTGCCATGTGCTCAGTTTTCAATGATCAGGTTGTTGAAGCTCCTTTGCTACAAGTGTTTTGCTATGTCTTGAAGAGGAATTTAATTATTTTCTTATCTTTAGGTTTAAACAGAAAAAGACAAGTCTCTGTCACTGGTGAAAGTTTTCTTGTTTTTAAAGAGTAAATTCACATTGTTTACACATGCTAAGATTCTCATATGAAAACTGAGTAATTCAGTGTTCTGAATCTGTGCTCCGTCTGTGAACTAAATGTGTTTGTAACTTCAGTGTTACAATGATAAGGGTGGTTCAAGGCCTGGAAGCATGATAAATTAATAATTTTAAAGGGGGGGGGGGAGGGACAACAAAATATAAAAATACATCACTTGTTTCAACTTCTGTCACATTTATGTAACTGTTTCCCATTGCAGTTGGACCAAATTCTTGGTAACATGATTGAAATGTGGGTTGATCGCATGGATAACATCACTCAGCCAGAAAGAAGAAAACTGTCTGCTTTGGCATTGCTTTCACTTCTACCATCATTGAATGGGTGAGAGAATTCAAAATGCATTAAAAAGAATCCTTCAAAGCCCCTTAAGATAGTTTGCAAGAGCTCTCACAATATTGCAAATTAATATTCAAATATGAGTAGTTTTTATTGCATCTTTATTTAGGGCTAAAGAAGCTTAAAAAAATAAAAATTTGTTGCTACATTATATTAATATTTTCTTGGGATTCATAGGAATAAAGCAATAAACTTTTTTTCAGCTTCTTTGAAAATGTCATCCAGCAAAAGTGAGGAAACTGTGGTATTTTTTGACCATAATTTTTAGTGTACATTCTCATATTAGTATCGGTTTAGCATCTCCTCTCATATGTGGTTCTTTGAGTTGGCTTGTTTTTTGATGTCCCTTCTAGGGATAATGTTTTTTCTGTCTTGTTTCAGGTTGAGGGTAGTTCTTAACATTCATCCTGGTTTTCTTCTTAATGACATTCAGTGGAAGAGTTACTGTGGAAAAACTGTGGAACAGTTTTTTCCCTGACTAGCTTTTAGTATTGCCCTTTCTCTGACCATGGCCATTGGTGGATAAAAGCACAGAAAAAGAGTTCTTAATGAAAATGCTGAATAGAGTTGCTCTTTTAAATTGTCACTACAGGGATTCATTTGTAACACATGTTTAGATGAGAGCTCAGGTCATATGTACCCTCAGAGTATTGTTGTTCGCTTTGAAAGTCAGGAATACAGTATTGTATCAGTTAACGTTTGGTCTGCTAGATTTCTTGAAAAGTCTGAAGTATTTTCCAATGATAATTCAGATGTTGCTTACAAATCCTAAATGTATGTTAATATTTGTAAAGCTGTAGAGTATGTAGTCGGTCCTAAAGATCAGGGAATTCTTACATGTGTAACTTAGCCGTTTCACTTCTTTTAGTGTGCACAGAAGCTTTCATTTTTTTCCCCATATCATCAGGACACATACCTAGCCAAAGATGAACCAAGCAGCTGCTTTGAGAAAGCTTTTGTTCTTTTCAGCAAATATAAGTGTTAAAACTTACGAGTGTATTTGAAACATTCTCAGAGGTATTAGCTAAAATTTAAGTTGCTGGAGTACATGCCTGTCTTCCTGTGAAGTTTCTTGTAATGAGAGGAAGGAAAAAACTTGCTTTAAATTACCTTGTTATTTTGAACTACCTTCAGCTGTTCCAAATTTCCTGCTGCAAGAGCAAATTATTTTTGGCAGTGCTCAATGCAATAAAACTTCTGCTAATGACAGCTTTAGTTTTCAGATATTCAAATTACTTAAGAATGCCTCTTCTCAAAAAAAAAAAAAAAAAAAAAATTCTCTTCAGTGGGCATATCTTTATGAAAGCTACAAAAAATTCACTATACAGCTAATAGACTGCCAGAGCCAAACATACCTTCAGACTGAATATGTGAAATCGATTCTGTCAAGCACTTGTTCCTTCTACTTAATAATGTGAGTCACTGTTTTTGGCATTTCATAGAAATTATATTACATATGCTTGTTGCATCTCACATCTGAAACTCCTGTTAAAAAAAAATGTTCTTTTGCAAGTCAATTCGCGGAGTTAAGCAAAAATATATTAAACTACTGTATTTAAACAGGATACTTGAATTCTTACAAACAACCTTCTCAAGAAAAGCTATGTAATTTTGCCTTTTGAATTACCTCTCCAAACAGATTACTGATTAGACATTTCTTTGGATTTCCTAAGCCAGTTCAAGATTTCTCAGCTGCTGAGGCTGAACAGGATTTTGTCTCCTGAGGATGGCAGTGAGGCAGACTTGCTCAGGAAGGCCACGTATACGTTTCTGCTTGTTGCAGAGCAGGTTTCTACCCTCAGCTCACTCCCATAGCGGATACTGCTAGCAGGTTTCAGGATTCCACTATTGAGAAAATAGGTATCTGTACTGCACCTAGCATTAGTAAAGGATTTTAGAGTGGATATGATGGAAATTGCTACAGTGCAGTTGTAGGTCATAGTGGTTCTCAGGCCAATTCATTGGCCTAAGCAAGTTATAAAGTGACAGTTTTTTTGCCCAGCTGTAGCTGTCTTGTAGGCAATATCATCATATGGAATGACAGACCTTTAGTAGCAACAGTACCACTGCATTTTATCATGCATGTATATAGTCCTTCAATCCAGCATCCTGTTTATCTTCCTACTTGCAGCTGCACATTGTGTTAGTCTTTAGAAGTTCATATTCAAAAAAAATATTAAAAAGAACAATAACTGTTTCTTTCCTGAGTAGTGTTGTAGCACCTTTTCACTTTGCAGTAATTTCCTGGTTTTACTCTCTTTTGCATAAACTAAATGTTACTTAATTATCTGTATTTGCTGTCTTGAATCTGGGCACTCAAATTGTTAGCATTTTTTGAGTGACTGATACATGTATCCATATTGTTCTCCAAATTTTATACTTTTACTGTGTTCTTGTCACTCATATCTCCACATTCATTTTTTGCCTTTATTAAAAGATCTTGGTACTTCATAAAAAGTAAACTTCTTTCAGTAAATACAGGCTGTTTTTTAAAGGATTTTGGTCTTTCAACTGATTTGAATAACAGTAGGGTCTAGCAACAAGATTTAGGCAATAGGGATACATTTGCACAGTAGTGTTGTCTTCATGTGCAGCACCTGGGGGAAATGCACACAGGTAGACAACAGCTAGAAAATTGAGGTGTGCTTTTTGTTTATTTTGTTTTAAAAAGAATCAAAGTTTGGAGGAGGAGAATTATGTCTGAGCAGGGTGCAAGACATGAAAGGCAACAGCAGCCTGGAGTCCTGAGGAGTACATTCCCAGATGTCACATTCTTGGTCAGGTTTAGTCAAATTATTGGTCATGTTTAGTTTCTTGTAGACCAGATATAATTCAGTTTGATTAAATGTCCCCTTGGTCTGTAGAACAGTGCCTGGCAATCGTGGTCAGGATCAGCAGTGAAAGTTTTCTTCGGGTCATTGTGGAAATGAGGAGTCTGCAATTATAAATCTTCATTAGGTTATTAGAGGCGTTTGTGTCATTTTTTTTAAAGTTACTTTGTTAGAAATTTAATTTTCCTCTTAATATGATCCTATATGTAATACTAGGACATAACAAGAAAGTCATATAATAATTCATATTCTCCTTCAGGGAAGTTATATCCTCATTTATAAAGTCAGAATTTGTTACATAACTGATTTTATCATCTCAATAAAGAAACAAGGATACCCTACTGAAGACATTGCCCTTTCTTCCCCACTTTTTTTTATTTATATAGTGAAATGTGTGTTCACCTACATAATCAGTGTTTGATATCAAAGCACTGACTAGAGGATGTAGATTGGATGTACTGTTTAAACTTCCCTTGTACAAAAACATTAATTTTTCACCACATCTGAGTTTTTATTATGGACTGGTCAGGAACATTTTGCGTAAGGCCTATAAGGCTTGTTCGCAAAGTGTACCAAGTAATGTCAAGGGATTATGTCACTAAATGCAAATGAGCTACTGAAAAATAAAATAAAAATCAACTGTAGTCATAAGGGATTGACTGCAGCTAGTATCTTGTTTTTGTTTGACCTATGACCTATGTAAATACAGGATTTCAGGAATCTTTCCTAAAACTCTTCTAAATCTATTCCACCCTAAAATAAAATCTTTTCATTATATAAAAGACAGCAAAAGTTGTTAATGGTCTATGGCAGGTGCACTCTATTCCTGCACTTGACATAATCTTGCTCAGGCTTCTGAGCCATGGTAGGCCTTGATGTGATCCTTCCTTGCAGTGTGGAATTCCAGAACATGGTAAGGAATCTGAGCTTGACTACGAGTCAGTCACTTTTTGTTATAATATATAGCAGCTAGAGAAAAACCAATTTGAGTTTTCCAGGGGTTGTGGCTGGCTTAATCTATGTGGTGAAGTTCAGCTGTGGTTCAGGACTAACTGATGTTACATCGTCCTCCATTGCCTGTGGCTAGCAGGCGTAACGAGTGAGTATGAACAGGCACTCCCCAATCGTGTCTCAACCCTGCTGCTTGGGCTCTGGACAGTACCAGAGCCATACATTCTGCAAGGTACCAGAGTGGCAGCACTGATGGAAAATACTGAAATTGCCTTATCTGTACCATAGACAGGATGTTAGTACTGTTAGTCAGTCTCACAGTCCTCTAAATACTAGTCCTGAGTAAAGAGCCCCTTGAGCTCTCTAGGGTCTGCAGGAGGCTGCGCCCTCGACCTCCCCCTGAGCTGGGATACCTCTCAGGGTACCCTTGAGGGGAAGCACGTCTCTGGGCTGACTCCTTGAGAAACAAGCTTGTCTGCAAATGCTGACAAGGGAGTAGGGTGAGTAATTCACCCTAAACAAGGGATTTTGGAAGCATTCAACTGGATTTGGAAAGTGTCAGATGAGTCTTGCCATTCTTGAACCTTTAACTGAGTTGCTGTGACTATCATAGCAAATTCTGTTGAAACCATTGTGTTCAATTGGCTGGTGATTAAATGCTGATTAAGTGCTGTTAAAAATCACACAATGTAACCCTGTTATTTACCATAAAAAATATAAAATGAATCTTAAATTGCTGCTGTGTTCAAGTCATGTAAAATCATTGAGACAGGGTCAAAATAGCTTGCTTCAAACTATTCATTCTTTGTAATTTGCAGTTTACATGCTTGCAAATACGTTTTTGAACAAGCAAAAATGTATTTACCTGGCTAAAGTCAGGTAAGTCAGAAACCATAAGATTGTAATAGGTTTTAAAAAATAGTTAATATGGACTTGTAGCTAGTTTTCCACCTGTTTGTTTTAATCTGTTTTGGTGCTTCTGCTCATTGTCTTGCCATGTATTCCATGATGTTTGAGATTGCCGGAGAGTAGCTGAGATTTCTGGTGACTTCTTAGCAGTGCACGACTGTTAATAAGATGCCAAATAAGATGCCAAAACTGGTTAACAACACAATCCATGTCACTACAAATACTTCTGCACATAAGTAGTATCCTGAAAATCAATGTTTCTTAATCAAAATGATGGGGAAGTGACTGTTTCAAATATCAAAACTTGATGTTTTTTAAAGGAATGTCTAGTGCGGTAGCATAAAGAATGTTTGTGTTTTTAAAGGAGAAATAGCTTTTGGTTTTTGTGTATGCATATTCTCTGTAGTAGTTTTCAGGGAAGGTACCAATTGTTTATGCTTTCCTTTTCTAAAATTTTTAAACGCTGTCAGTTTCTAATGCTAAGTGCATGGCTATGCTTTATGGTAAGTTAGGCAGTGTGCTGCTGAGAGCTGTACAGTTGGATTTAGGTTTGAATCAGATTCCAGAAAGTTAATCAGCTACTCTGGTTGAAATTTGGGAAATTATTTGAATCAAGTTCTTTAAATCTTTGGGTTTTAATTGCAATCATATTAAGTTATATTTTGTATTGCTTTTCTAGTTTGATCAGAGTTCACTAATTATTGTAGAGGCTAAAGCTAAAAATACATTTATTTCAGCATATCACATCTGTGCATTTCATCAATGGCCAGTCTTTATGGTATTGTTTTATTCACAAGGTTACTGCTTACTCTGACTTTAATTTTCTGGTTGGTTTGCATAAGAAATGTTTATTGGTGTAATAATTATTGCTAGGTAAGAGTTTTATTCTTAGTTTTGTACGAGCTTTCTGTCATTTTTTCTAGAGTTTAAAGCCAAGTAAGATATCTAAAAGGGAGGTATATGTGTAGTTTCTTATCCTCAATGGGAAAAATAATTTTGTAGTTTTCTTCTTATTGTTTCTCTGTATGTTGCAAAACCTGCTTTTCATAACTTAATAAAAATATACATATAAATGCCAAGGATAAAAGGGAAAACAAGTTACAAAGATTGTTTGAAATGGGTTTTGTGATAAATGTTTACATGTATAAATGTTTAATACTGTGCCTTTATTAAACAGGAATGATTTTTTCTAGGTTTTTAATTTAGTATTACAGCTTCTGTGCCTGTGTCCTCCCTTTATGATAATCACAGTTGTTGTTATATAAGAATGGAGTAGTGCTCAGTGGATAGAGAAGTTTTCAGTAACTGAAGGAGCAAATCAATACTTTTTTTCAAAATGATAATGAGGAAAAAAAGGGGAGTGGGGGGAGGGGGTTGAGGCCTGATACCTTAACATCAGCAAGATGTCCATAGCAGGTGTCACTGGATGAAAGAAACCGGGTGAAAATGAGATTAAATGTTGATGGCTGTTCTACCAAGCAGTAGGTTTGTAGCTTGTAAATTGCTTTAACATTTAACATAAGAGAAAGATGTGAGTAGAAGGTGGTAACTATTTGGAAGTAAAACAAGGTGCATCTTAGCCCACCTGTGAAGAAAAGCAGAAGGCCTGCAAGGGGAAGTGCTTGCTGAATTATTAGAGTGATAATAGCAAAGAGAAGATGGAAAATAAGCAGTATTGAAGGAGCACAATTCATTTGGGGACTGACCATTCCAATAGCAAAGAAAGAGAGGGAAATTGTAATGGAGAACAACTGACCTTGAGTTTTTTCTTCTGAATTTTGCACTGGGATATGAACAGTGCATCACGTGCACACTATTTTTAACTTTTGCCCCTTCATAGTTTTACTGTGCTATACAATTTCTTGTGAAATAATGTGGTGGGATGGAAATGGACAGTTCCACTCTTAAAAGCTCAAAAGAGTAATTGCAGTGATAAGAACTGGTTTTCTTTCAGTGTGAGAGCTTAACATAACTTCATGATGATTGAAAATTAAATCCCTCTTCAAAAATTGGTTTTAATACATTTTAAAGGTGGGTAACTTTTGAACTTGCATTTGAACTTGTTGCATTTGTAACTTTTATACTTGAACTTGTTTTTCTGCTACTCATAATTTTGAGTTGGATGACTGTTTTATTATTATTAAACTCTTAACCTGAATCATACTTTTATCTAGTATTGGCTAGTGAGAAAATAGAGGTAGCTTGGAAAGGCTGTACTAGGTACAATGCTTACGTGCTCTTTCAATTGCTTTGACATTTTATTTTATGAAGAATTTGACAAATTACTGTTGCTCAGACTTCATGCTTGTATTGGCAAGGAGTCATTGAACTAGATTTTAATATGCTAAAAGAAACGACACAAGGAGCTTCAATAGTGTTAGCATATTAAGATAAAATTCACTTCAGGATTCAAAAATAAATGTATTGCCATGTGAAGCTATCTGTATTTGTAAATAAACTTGCTCTTTCTATCACTAGAAAACAAAATATGTGCGTAAAATATACCACTATTGAAGCCGCCAAGGCTCTTTTTGAAGAACTGTTTGGGGCTTTTCTGTTTAAGTGCTGTCTTAGTAGTTTTAAACTAATGATGGATTTTTTTTTTATTTTTATTTTTTAATGGACTAATGGGTTTGAGAAATACCTATACCAATTTTTAGTGGTTTTCCCCCAAATGGTATCAGTTACATAGCATGTTGTTTTTCTTTTTTGCATAATAGATACTCCTCTCAAGTATTGTAAGTGTGTACTATTGATGACACAATACCTAGAAATTACAGTCAGATCAGATTTCCAGAACTTTAGGTGCCGTTTCTTACAGAGTACTGGACAAGACTTTCCCCAGAATTACTACTGTGAATTGATCAATGATCTTAAGACTTTTCTTCATAATTTTGTGTGTGGGACCTGATGATCAAAAAGGTCAGCGATGTACTCAGGACCATGGTGGCACTGAGAGTTTGATCAAAATTTTTTTTGGTATCAATAATTCACCTTTAGTACAAGAGCACAGAGATATTCAGCAACTTTCTGGGCACCATCTTTTGTTTGTCTTGCCCATACCCTCCTGTTTTCTCTAAATTTTCATACTACTTGATGTCCCATGGAATTTCAGTGATTATTTTAGTCTTCCAAATTTTCTACCCATTTTCAAAACAGGAGATCTATTAGTACTTGTCCTTTTAAACATTTTTTAGATCAGGACTTGCTTCTTTCAGTCCTTTGGAGTTCTTTCACACAACACGTAATAAATAACTTTTATAATTTCTTTACACTGACATTTACTTGGGTAAATAAGCCGTATGGAGTGTAGGATGGGTCAGAGTACGAAGTAAGTTACCATTTTGGGGCAGTCTTTCTCTGCTTTGTTCCTTCACTTGATTTTATCTGGTCTGAGTAATCTTTTTCAGTTATTCTAACTGCTCTCTCCCATATCTGGGATATTTCCCTAATCATCATGGGAACTGTTCAAAACTATTTCAGTGCTTGCTGCTTTAAAGAAATGAAATGCTATTTTATTTTACTTTCCTTTGCATCCAATATAATGCTAAATATGGTTAAAAATTGAATGTAAAATGAATAGTTAATGCTAAAGAACAATTAGTTTTCCTGTTGGTTTAATGGTCTCAGAATAAAGAACCAAATGCAGTTCAAATTCTGGGTTGTAATTGATAGTGTCAGTCTAAATTGGCCCATGGACCAATTCTACTGGTTCTGCTGACTTATTAGTTTTGTTTAGATATTTTAAGAAAGATTGACAGTGGTAGAATTAATGATTATTAAATTTGTCTCATTTTTAAATGCTCCCCTTCCCCCCCAACTGTAGGTGCTTTTGAACAGCTTTATTGGTTGACGATATTTTGTGTTTTAGATTTCAAACATAAAAGCTAGTAAAGCCAGTTGTGTATGGTTAAAACTTTTTTTTTTTTTTTTTTTTTTTTTTTTTTTTTTTAAATCTTCAGACACTCTTTAGGTAGAATTTGGAGGAAAGATGCTTCAAAAGTGTGTCTTCATCTATTCTGCTTCTTTGGCTCATGTGCTTCCTGCATTTCAGTTTGGATTTTTATAGACAAAAATATTGTGAATGACATTTTGCCTCTTAAGTGAACTCATGCTTCCGATGTGAGATATTTGTGGCCAAAGCTACTTGATTCTCCTGTAATGTCTTGTGTTTGACTTGTGTTTGTCCATTGATGGGCTTTGTCATCTTCATTTTGATAAGCAAGGTGTCTCATGTTAATAGAAACTGTGATTTTGTAGTTAACTCTATTTTTACATTTAGTCTCTAACTTTACATCTTTTATTATTTCATCCTCTCCCCCTTTGAATATGTCACTGGATTTTGCAAGTGTTTAGTCCCTGTGACAGATAAACTGGGGATGTAATGTCCGGTACTTAAGTGCGGGAACTATTTATAGTTCATATTTGCACAAAGTCTTTATTTGCACAAGGGACACTGACGGAAACTAAAGCCATGTACGTAGGATGTGGCTTTTAGAACACACACAGACCTGTGCAGATAAGTCTGCTTAAAATAAAAAAGTCCTAACATGAAACTTAAAGTGCCTGGATCAAGACTGAAATACAGTGTAATAATATTATTATTGCAAAATACATGAATATGTAAATTATATATGTAATGTAAATGTAACACGCAGCTGTTTAGTACTGTGTTGTGAAGTTCTCATCTCCAAGCATTCCTAGGCTTCCCTGGGCTTTCTGGAGGGGTTTGTCTGGCTGGCATGCCCCAGGTACCATACCAAGGATTCAGGCTTTGCCTTTCAGATCTTGCTGTTCTACATTTCACAGGACTTTGTTTATGTGAGGAGCAATTCTGCTCTGTAGACAGAGATGGAAAAATATAAATGTTGTTAGTTTGTTTAATAGAATGTTTTGTTTTCTGGCTGGGATTTACAGGTAAGGCAATAGTACAGTTACAAGTAGGTATGCTTTATTGTAATAGCTGTAACTAACTATCTTCGAGAAAACTCTTTAAGCTCTGTTACTTAAAATCAGTAGTTTTATAAAAAAAAAATAAATAAGGCAACAGTTACAAGCTAGGATAGTTTTTGGTTTTCTAGAAACAAATCTTTGAGATTTCCTTTCCAACAATGCTTCTGAAGCACAGATAAAATGACTTCCTGTCTGACAGTTTCCTGTATCCATGGCAACCTCAATTTAACCACTTCTTTCTTAGTTTCCTGAGTGAGCAGTTACAAATCCAGGGGAAAAATGTGAGAGTTGTAGCACACGACAATAGTGCTTTTACTAACGTTTTGCAGATAAGTGTAGTCAGTCAACTAGTAGCAGCCTAACAAACTGCAAAACAAGTAAATAACGGAAATAATGAACTTCAGATTTGGGGTAAGGAATTGTTTTTGCTTATTTTGAATGTAACACAACTTTATAAAAGCAAAATTCAAATTAACAATGATCAGCAAATGAAAGGGACTGTGTTTTAGTTGGCACTTTTATTTGACTGCTATTGAAAAAGTTCCTGGTCATTTTTAACTGTTAAATAATAAGCAGTATCTTGAATCTACTAGAATCCATCATTGTGGCAGCTTTTATGCTTCAACTGGTTACATATTTTCCAGCTATTTTGACAGTATGTTTGTTTCACTGTTCATTTACTTTGATATTTGTTTCCATGTAATTCAAAAGCATGATACTTAAAAGTTTTATTTTGAAATTGATTATTTGGCATCACAAGGAGAATATATGAAATAACAACACTGAAAGTAATGCCTGTATTTCTTAAAGAATGTACAAGTAGAATCCATAATTTCAAATGAATAATATTGATAATTTTTTTTATCTCTACTAGCAAAGTCAGAGATGACTGAGAAGGACAAAGACAGGGATATGTGTGGACTACAAAGTTTTCCACCCTGCACAGGAGCATTACCATATCTCCTTAATGGTTTTCTTTTGCTGCTCCTCCAGAAGGAGGTACTTGGCTGTCCAGCTGTTTGCCAGCTCTGCACAGGGAGGCAAGTTACCTGTCGTAACTTGGGTCTTTCAAGCATCCCCCGGAACTTCCCCAAAACTGCAATTCTTGTATACCTCAGTGGGAATAATATATCGCATGTCATTCCAAATGAATTAACAGGTCTTCAGAAGCTTGCTGCACTTCACATGGATAATTCCAGTATTTCATATGTACACCCAAAAGCTTTTGTGGAACTCCCTAATCTGTGCTACCTGCATCTAGATAACAATAATATTAAACGCTTGGATCCAGGAATCTTTGAAGGTCTTTCCAATCTTCATTATTTATACCTTCAGAATAATCAAATAGCTTTTGTTTCCAGAGGATTATTTAGTGATCTCCTTTCTGTTAGATATTTAACACTTCAAAGAAACCGCCTCAGTGTCCTTGGAAGTGGAACTTTCTTGGGAATGATAAGTCTTCAAACACTTAATCTAGCCAATAATAAGATTTCACGGATATCAGATTCAGCATTTTATCATCTTGAAAACCTTGTATATTTGTTCCTTGAAGGTAACAATTTAACACTTGTGCCATCAAATGCCATTGGAAGGCTTAAAAACCTTGAAAGACTTTCTTTGTCTCACAATCCTATTCGGTCAATACATCGTTTTGCATTTAAAGGACTTAACAAGCTTAGGTATTTGTCTTTAAAAAGTGTAAAGCTAAAAGAGATTTCTGCAAGTGGGTTTTTTGGATTAAATAATCTTAGTCAGTTAATCTTAAGTTATAATGATTTAGAAAATATAAATTCCAGCACTTTTACTTTATTGAACAATTTAATGTATCTGCAGTTAGACAGAAATAAAATAACCAGTATTGCCGATGGTACCTTTGAAAAAATGGGACAGTCACTTAAAATACTCAGTTTAGCATTTAATAATATTACAGAGTTGCAACCTGAAGTGCTCAAGCCCCTGGTGTCTTTAACTCATCTACAGATAAACTACAACCCTTGGAACTGTAGCTGCAAAATGCTTGGGCTGCTGAATTGGCTAGCATCATCTCCTATTTCTGTTAAAATTCATTGTCAAAATCCCCTCAGTATGCGTGGCAGACCTTTGCGTTACATAAGGTGGACTCGGTTTGCAAACTGCAGTAGCCCCACTGCCAGCCCAGAAGCAGCCTGGAATCTAGGATCTACAGAAATCCATCACAGCCCTACCACTTTGCTGATGGCATGGCATAAGGTACACAGGCAGAACACATTGGAACAGTTTGTTACTGTGGATACAAAATACGTTACTTTCTGGGAAGGAACTACAGCTACATCTGCTAACCCTTTGCCTTATGAAGAAAATGCTGCTGCAATTCCATCACAGGCAACTACATTATCAATATTACCAGTAAAAATACCAGCACGGATTATACCTGTTAACAGAACTGTAGAAGGAAAAGGTTTATTTCCAACAGATGCTGCTCCTGTATCATTAGAAACATCTGTACTTTGTACACAACAGGTTGAAAAGCTGAATCAGGCTTTTGACATTCTGCTAGTGTTTTTCATTCTGGCTTGTGCTGTGATCCTGTTCCTAATCTATAAAATTATTTGGTTTAGACAGAAACTAAAGGTGCTGGAAAACTCAGGGGAAAAGAGAATAGAATATTACGGTTTTTATCAGCCTGGCAGATACAACATAACTAGCCCAGTGCAGTCTCTAACTGAGAATTCAGTAGGACATCCAGAACTGGACCAAATTAGGTTGCTCAAACGAACAGCATCAGAAAGTCAGGCACAGGTCATATTGTTTGAACATTCGTCATTGTAATTAACCTCATTTGATTTATTAGAGTTGTAGCAAATGGTGTAATTTGGGTTCTACATCATCATTTGCTTCCTGAATGTTTTTTTTTTTTTTTTTTTTTTTTTAAGATGTCATTTAAATCTGACATGGATAGGTATATTATCCTCTTTCCTTGTTGTAAGATTATTTAAATGATTCAAATATGTATGCAGTAAAAAGTATGATTTGTTTTGCAGTATGTACTGGTATTAAGTTTCTGTAGAAATTGCATAGCTAACTTGAAGTTAAACGACAGTTTTTAGCAGGATCGTGGAGGCAAGAAATGTGGGGGAAAGGAAAGAGAACAGTGCTTACTGTATTTATTCTAAAGCATAGTTTCTGTTCTGCCTCCATTAATCATCACAGAAAAATATGAGCATATTTACAGCTAACATGTTGAAACTCTTAATGAAAAATAAATGATACATTTTTTTCATATCTGACATTCTAACATACAAATATGTGTATTCAGTTTGTATAATGAATATATTAAAAAGTGATTTTTTTATGTGTTCATCTGTATCATTTTATGGTCATAATTTAGCTAATAGGGAAGCTCAATTTCTAGTGGATTGAAAATTTGAACAAGTTTATAATGTCTAGGGTAATGGAGTTGGTTAATTTTTGTCTATAAAAGATAATCAGCTGTATAGCAAAATTTCAGAGTCTGGCTCAGTGAGGGGTAAAAACAGAAGAAATCTACTCTATTTAAGTACATACTTACAGCTTGATTGCTGAAGCTAGTTGTTTTTGTGATGTATATTTAGAGGTGTCAGTTCTTCATAGTATGTTTTCTTAGTGACCTTATTTTATGGTTATGCTTTAAATGATGGATTTTATTTTTATTTTGCATTTATTTTAATGTTTATTTAGGATATTACTGTTCTCTTTACATTACTGTTAGGTTGCATCTAGTGTGTTGTGGGTGTATTTTCAACCTGAATTTGTGATTTATTTTTTTTTCTCGTTCCTCCAGTAATTCAAGTTTTATTCAGGAAAACTCCTTAAAAATGGTCTCAAAATGCTCCAGTCCAGTAAAATTTTCAGCTAGCTGAGTGTTCCTGTTTTTGTAGGTACTGTTTGTCTTCAGGTATGCACCCTAGAGACTTCAGTCACTTGGTTTATCAACAGCACAATTTAAAGGGAGATTGTTTTGCACAGTGAAAAATGGAGAGCAATGTTTTGATAGTCAAGATGTTGATTCAACTTCATACTTGCGTAGAAGTATCTTGCTGTTCCAAGCTCCAGCGTGGAGACTAGGACTTCTCCAGGCACATAGGACTGCTGCAGGGTTTCTTGGTCCAGCCAGCCTTCCTTCTGCCAGTGTAGCTGATGTGCATGATCATGTTGTTCCACTCCCTGTCATCCTGTTTGTACATCTCCAGTGCATTTCCAGGAATGACAGATACTTTCTGCTGCAAATATAAATATAGACCTTGACTGTACTTGTATGGGTGTGACATCGGAAATCTTCACTGTGTGCCTCTATTGTTGTTTGCTACATGTTTTTATTGAATGTAACAAAATCTCAGTTTCATTGAGATTAATTTCTGTGGCATCACAATATTTTATTCTAATCTACTGTGTAACACATGATACACTTTTTGTTTATGGAGCACTTAATTCAGCTACTTGAGCAAAAGCTTAAACTATCTTGGGTTGCATCAGTAGAAACAGCTTTATTTATACTTTTCTAGTCAGATATTAATCAAATGTAACATGCAAATATCTTTTAAGAAGGGAAAACACTGACAACTCTTAAATTAATGCTTAATTACTTTAGTGGCTAATTAATTTTCCTCTTTAGTCCCTTTTTTTACTTTCTGCCTTCCCTATGTAATTCCTTATGATAAGTGTTAAATTTGTTGTGCTTTTTTGTCACTGTCTGTGATTCCACAGTAGTAAGTTCAGTAGTTTTAAGTGCTGTATTTCTAAATTTTCAATTTTATGCGGATGTCTTCAGTAATAATGGGATTTACTAGCACCCAGGTGATAATTCTAGACAAAGCTAGTTAACCAGCTTTTCATCACTAAAACTGTTAATGTGTCCGTATAAGAGAGATTTTTTTTGAGAGAGAGTGGATGAAGCTTGTGCAAAACAAGCCCATTCCTCAGATCTGGGAGGGATGGGTCTTCTTTTTTTAGGCTCTGTGTTCCCTGGCTGCTCTCTGCATAAGGCTGTGGTTCTCTCTGAACGTATCTCCTTTCCACCTGCAGATGGAAAGCTCCTGTAGGAATTGTTTTTCAGGCATGAGTCTCACAATCTACAGTGGTGGGGTGTAAAAGGGTATTTTAAGAGTTGTGACAGGAAGGAATGTTGGGGCAGTTGAAACCATCTTCTGGAGAAGAGTCATCCTCTAATATCTGTCTTGCTAACAATTTTGTGTTTCACTGTAGCAAAGAATTGGGAGATACATTGTGCATCTGCAGGGAAGTGTCCTTGGCAGTGAGCATCTTTTAAAGTTAGGTGTTCCTACTAGGGAATAGATGCATTCATGTACACATGTGATTCGTATGGCCTAACTATTTAAATCATTAGGGAACACATTTAAAATTCTTTTTAGTGCCTTCCCTTGTGAAGCAAAATGGTGCATAAGTTTCCACTTAGTCATAGTCCCTTACTAGGTTCCCATTTGTAAAGTTCATTATCACATTGAAGGTCAGGATAATAGGATTACCCTGGAAATATCACTTTAGATGTGTCGTTACAATTTCATTCATAGCACAGTGCAACTTTTAAGGGAGAAAAAGGAATTCATTCACATCCCTCATAACGTGTCTAATCGCCATTTGTCCCATTCTACCTCTTCCCCTGGCTAATGAAATAAGAATAAAGAATTAGTCTTTCTCGAGTGTACACTACTAAAGGTATGAAATGAAGCTTCTCCCTTTCTTTTTTTGGTGTTTGCTGCTTCAGCCTGGCAAACAGAAAAGCAGAAAAAATTTCCTCCCCTTCCTTTTAATGTCTAGAAGGGAAAGGTGTGTTTTCCAATGAGAATCTTTCCTCCCTGGTGGACTGAGGAAGATGTATAGCAGACACAAGGACTGTTTTATTTACTTATATAACAGTTGCACCGCAAACCATTTATTATCTGTGTTTCGTTAAGCTGGTGGTAAAACTATTTTTTACAGTAGCTATGTAAATGAAATCCAAAATTCTGAATGTTTGTATAAAACATTGAGATAATAAAAATGCTGAAAAAAGTAGCTGAATGAGCTGGAAATGTCAAACCAAATGAGAAAGGTATACTACTACTTTATCACAACGTATCATATGTGGTCTTTTTTTTTCCTTTGCAAATAGTTCAATATTTTTATCTGACAGAATATGCAGACTTTGAAATGAAGGATTTGAGATCATTCACATTCAAGCTACCCTAAATATTTGTGATGTTTTTTCAGTAGAGACAAAGTGTTTTTTTTAGATAGTGTAAGAGATCCTTTTTATAAAAATAATAGTAACAAATGTGTCAATTGAATCTTTGGAATTGGATCCTAGATTGATTAGCTTCTATGCAGTTGTCAGTTAGAATCTTAAAAACCTAGGTCTGGGCTTATCTCTCGATGATTCTTGCTGCTTACCAAACTAGCTGTTGTCCCCATAATTTAGGAAACCTTAGGGTAGTTATAAGCCATACCTTTATGCTGTTCTTTGTTCTGCTGCTGACTTGGATTGGATGCAGCTGAAGGGGGGAACTGCTTAAATACTGCCTTCCTCCAGAGCTGAGGTTTTGTTAGGAGCCATATCAACAGTTCAGCTTTAATCTAAAATAGTGTCCCGTTCTTTTCTGAATCCACTCATACAACTTCCCAGTGTGTTTCTTAACACAGCCTGTAGACTTTTAAAAAGATATTTCATTGGTTTGCTTGGCTGTTTCCTCCTTGTCTGTGAAAATGAGACCTAATATCTCATTTGCATTGTCATTGAACTTTACTCCAGGTTTGATTTTTTTTTTTTTTTTTTTTTTTTTTTTAAATCACACTAAACATAGGCCCTTTATTTTTCCCTCATATGTGTTTTACATTATAAAAACAGTATTATTTAATGATTAAGTACTTAATAAACATTGCAGTGAGTTTCTGGTAGGAAGAAACTTTGTCCCATTTCAAGGGAAAAAGGAGAAGGGGGGAAAGAGGAGGTACTAGTTTAACTGAAAGCTGCAGGTAACAGTCTTACTACTTTGAAGGATCTTCTGTAGTATTGCTGTCCTCAGAAAAATAAAAATTACTGTTAAATTTCTTGTATTCACTGCAGAAAGAAGTAAAATAGCATTCCTAATTTATTCCATAAAGTAAAAATACCTCTTCCAAGTAAAGGAAACATGGATACGTCTGTGTTTTGCAGCTGGCTATCGAGAACCATATTTTGAGTCTTGAACCAGTGTCCTCAGTTTCTTCCGGAAATATCACAGATTGGAAACACAAGTAACTCGAAAGGGCTTCCCTGTGTGCTTCTCAATCTGCAAGCTTGTGGGGGGAATAGTGAACTGTTAATGAGTACTATGCTTACAATATGTTTTACATCTTGGTTAATGTAAACCCCCACCACCGCTACCCAAAGAGAATGACCATAATTAGCCCTTGCAGCAGATGAAAAGGCTGTGCCTTTCTAGGGTCAAACACCTCTCTCCCTTCCCTCTTTCCCAGTTAAAATTACAAAATTTCTCTGGCAATTAGGGATTCTTCATGAAGCTTGAAAGGGGCAAATATATAGCTACTGTTTAGCTGATAGCAACCTGTACTGTTTATTAAAATAGTGCATGCTTACAGAGCATAGCTTGCTCCTCCAGGGTGCAAAGTGTTCTTGGTTGAATTCCCCAGGTTCCTGTTGAAATAAATGTGAGGACAGCTGTTTCCTTTCTCACAGTGGAAAATACCATGCTAATGGGGATTTTCCTAGATAAGTGTTTTTTAAAAATGTATGAGGCAAAAGAACTTTAATGGGCGGTGTGCTTTGTAGGAATCTCTAACTCAAGTGAAGAAAACCCTTATCTCTGAGGCCTTATTCTGCAGGCTGCTAAACAGTTTTCTCAGTGGTCTGCAGGCTGTTTGCTTTCTTCTTTAAATGAGGTAGTGAAGCTGTTTGTAAGGGAGAAAGTCTCTTTCAAAATGTAAATGAACAATAAGAAGCCAGTCTGAAGGAAAATTGAATCAGTTTTCATCCCAGAGAGTGCTGGAGTTTCAGGTTTCTTCATTCAAAATACACTTCAATTCCTGGCATTTGACTGTAGCCAGGCAAAAAGAAAGAAATAATCCTGTGAAATCAAAATGAGCTGAATCATAATTTTGTCAAAGCACATAGAAAAGACACATTTTGTATGCTTAATATTCTCACTTGGTACCTATTTTTTTCCAATCTATTGCTCTATAGTCTGCTTTATATTTATAACTTTATATGTCTGAAAATGAATTTATCAAATAGAACTAATGTAAAAAGTAGCTGTATTTTTACCTAGTCTTTCAGTTTTGATCATATTGTAAATACGAAAATGGAATGAAAGAATATTAAAAAACAGAGTTGACTAAGCAGTTCTAAGTAACATATTTAGAATATAAAGGATGAAACTACCATGTATACACTTAGTGTTCAGTATCATTAAACATATATGGAACCTCTTTGCTTCTGCATAATAGGCACCAGCTGCATCTTTTGGGGAAAACTAAGTCTGAAATTCTAAAATGGGGCTAATATAATGCTTCAGCCAAGAGTGGTGAACCAGAAAAGAGTTGATGTTTGCCATCACCAGTTAGACTTTCTTTGCTGCTTATAGCTGGAAACTTTGCAGTCTTCCAAAGATGAACATCTCTTCACTTACAATGTGCCTTAACCCTTTTGTAATTCCAGAGCAGGAGTTCAGGCACTGATAGTCAAGCCCATAATAGCAGGGAAATCAGCAGAAATTACAGCAATCACAGCTGCATTCTGTTTAACTAGAAGCTGGTGGCAACTACTTTTTCAGTGAGTCTGGGAGATTATGGTTCTGTGCTCTTCTTACGCTACAGGACCTCTTTCTCAAGGCAGAGATAAAGTGTCTAAATGCAGGTGTCATTTTGGGTATATGGGGGTATCCAGCCTGGCCTTTAGCTGCAGAAAGGAAGGTCCTCATCTCTTTTTATTTCTCTTTTTTAAGTCCCTCGCAGTATCTGATAGCCGTTTTCAGTTGTCTTAAATAACCTAGTATTTCAAGTGACAGGAGATGCCTGTGTTTAAGCAGAGATGATTCCTGTCCCCACCTTCCTAGTTAAGAAAATTGGCTTCTGTGGGTGGAAACAGTGGAGGTTAAAGAAATATTCATAAAGCTGAAGAGAGAAGACAACAGAGGAGTGTACTGGCTTTGCTCGCTGCTCTTTGCTCAAGAGTTTGCAGTGTAGGTTTTTCAACTCGAGATGGGAGAAAATGTGCAAATGTGTTAGGAAGATAAGCCAGTAATATGACTCCCTGCTCATTTCTGGAGTTCTATGCAATTATTTGCAATTACTTTTAGGTTTTCAATGATGGTATGCAATACTTCATTCTATTAATTTTTTTTTTAAGTCAATGTTACTTGCATCTTTTTGGTGACTTTAGGTCATTTATGTAATCAAAATAAAAATTGAATTAGCTGCTTGATAGCATGCCCAGCTAAGCAGTAAGTAATGAAATCACTGCTCACTAACTGTGCTTTACAGTTATTGAGCAAATTTCCTGTTTAGTTCCTTTAGCTAAGTCACTTTCCTGTTCTTTTCCAGTGTTATCCAAGATAAATTTTGTTCTTTTCCAGTGTTATCCAAGATAAATTTTGTGGTATCATCCATGTTACATTGGAAGGGCTGTATGACGTTATGACTGAAGATCCTGAAACAGGAACGTACAAAGAGTAAGTGGAAAATCTAATTTTTGTGTTTAACAAAAGTTTTACATATGTGGTGTTTTGTTGGGAAAACTCTGTAGGTATTTGAGACATGTGCATTAGAGTCTGTTTTTGTTACAGAATCTGTTTTAGCAAGATAGTATTTTTTTTTGGCAAAATTTTAGCAAATTTTTGGTTCTAAGAAAAATACCTGGGGGCGAACATAAAATGAAGAGAGTTTTATATTAAAAAAATTTTAAATGATGGTTTAAAATACTTATATTCTTAGCTTTGCTTTTTGCTTGCTTGAATATTTAATATTTAAGATTATCTTCCAATAAATGTTACTGTTGATAGCTCAACAATAGCTCAGAGTTTCTTTGAATGTGACATCCAGTGTTTACCTTTTTTTTTTTTTTTTAAGTGCCTCACATCCATTGAGCATACCCAATGTACCTAGGTGTGGAGACACTTGGAAAGCTTTTACTCAAGCAGAATTCATGGTCTTCAGTTGTTCCAGCATATGTTAAGTTATCCTACAGAGAATACCTGAAAGGGCGGTTTCCTCAGCTGGGAGAAGGGGATTTTTTTATGGTGGGAAGATTCAGGCTTGCTGAGAATGTGCTGCTGGAATCACACTAATTTATCTTCTACCAACTCCCAGCTTATTAGAGGTATTATATCAAAGCTGGAGACATCAAAAAAACATTGAATAAAGTTTTTTTAGGACAGATGCTTTATTTTTTTTTTTCTCTGTGATGATTACATAGTTTTAGAATGATGGAAAGTCTTTTTTCTCCCTTAGGAGAGAAAAGCCCTTAGCACTTTTTTCTCCCTTAGGAGAAAAAAGTGCTCTGCAGGATGGTCCCTACAGGCATAATATATCCTAATAACAGTATTTACTATGTGATAAAAATCAAACATCTTCTAACTTTCAGACAATTACCTGGTGACAGGATAGCCTGTATCTGGACTAATTATTTAAATGCTTAAGGGTTTTTTTTCTGTCACTGAAGCTAGCTGGCACAGAACAGCCTGCATATGCTCTATTAATTTCTCTTCCCCCTAAAATAGGTGGGCTGCACACCAGCGTGTGAGTGGTTCGTACGGGCTACACCTCAGCTATGCCCAAAAATTGATAGCAAAAGTGCTGACCCATGCTACACATTTATTTTTCTTTTAAATGTTTTTTTCTTTTAAATGACCCATGCTACACATTTATTTTTCTTTTAAATGTTTATCAGTATAGAAGATTTATCTGCAAAGTCTGGAAATGTGCTGTGGTGCTGTGTTTTATTTACTATCAGAGAGAACACCGTAGAGTCACTTCTATTTCTAAACATGTTGCTTTACCAACACTTTTTGGAAAGAGTTCTCACATAGAAAGTAATAAAAATGTCCTACTTCACTTTATATTTTAAGCTTGAAGGCCTGTAGAACGTCTCACTGTGCATTTCTAAACTCTCAACATGGTTTTTTCTTTATAAAATACAGGCACACTGAACTAAGGATATATTTATGTCGACAAATACTGAATGGGCTGTTTAAAAGATTCTGACATTTGTGTTAAAATTTTCCGAGTCATCTGATAATGAAGTAAAAGCATTCATCTGGAGTGTTGTATGCTATTGGGTCTCTCCAGGTTGAAGAAGAATGAATTTAAGCTTGAACTGATAGATAAAAAAAAAAAAAAATTACGTACCTCACTGGAAATCACAACGTGTATTCACTTCTTGGTATTTACTTCAGGGGAAAGGCTAATAAAACTTTTATGTTGACTATAGGAAAATGAAGGCTTAAGCAATACATAGAACTGCATCTTAAAAAGGATGAAACAGGGTTAAATATGCACAAGAAAACTGTACAAATTAGCGTTGTCTTGAGTGTAAGCTGACCCTGAGTACCTTTACACTGGGAATTTGAAGAAAGTGTTGTAGTTAGAGGAATGAGGTTCTGGAGGAGCCTTTCTAAATACAAAAGCAGAGGTAGAGGTCTTGCCCGTTTATAGATGGGATTCTGCTCATGGTCTGAAAACAATAACGCAGTGGCCTGGCTTACATTGCACAGAGCTTGCACTCAGATGGATTTTCTAGAACTTGTATTTTGCATTGTAATGATAATTAGAAGAAATCTTTTTGGACCTCCAGATTTTTTGGAAAGAGGAGCATTCCATTTTTCTAGTATTGTCTCACCAATATTTGCAGGTTTCCCAATCTTACCATCTTTTTTTAAAAATGTATTACTTTCTTATTTTTTTTAATTACTGTGTTTATGATTATGGAACTTCAGTTTTCAGACTTTAATTTGAATATAATTTTATATATTTTGGCAATTGACATTTGTCTTCCTTTTCTTAATACAAGTTAGTTGCAGGACATCATACCATTTATGAGGTGAGAGGAAATGTGATTTGCTGTATTTTTTTTGAAAGGACTAGTTCCTTTGGAAGCAGCTTCTGAGTTAGCATTTGGTTTTTCTGCCATGCTGCTTAGCAAGTATTTCATACAGCTCTAAGCAAGTATGAATGTTTTCATATATAGTCACAACTCTTTTCATTTTAGTAATAGATATCCTTTAAAGCAAATTATTCAGTTTAGCTACAGGATTATTTCATCTTCTAGTAGAATGTACAGTAGAGAAGTAAAGGGCTGAAAATGAGCAATAACATGCATTTGTCCTATTGCTTTGTAATATGTGGCTTATTTGGCCTTCTTGCCATAAAACATTACTAATACATGGTGGCAGGTTGCTGTCACCAGAATGGTTTTACATCTTTTCATTTCTTAAAGCAGGTTTTCTAGGAAGAAGAATTGGTAAAGTGGTGGAATTTATGTATGTTCCTCCAACATGGAGATTGCAGTGTGAAAAAACATTTGCTACAGGATGACTTTTACCAATGGCTTTATGAAGCTATACAAACTATTTGAAGAGACAAAAAAAATCTCTGGAATTTGAACCTTTTTTCATAATTTCCCCTTTTATACCTACTACAATAATTAAAATAGGATGATCTGTGCATACAGTCACCTATCACTTGGGGGCAGAGCAAAACAAAAAAACAAGTTTAAAAGCCTTGTATCTGCCTAGAAACAAAAGCTAACTAATTTCTATCCACCTAAAACTTTAATGTTCAGTGTCCTTCAGATTTTGTCTTGAGCCAATAGTAATGACCATAATAGATTCCAGATTCTCTTGTTAAAGATCTCAAAGAAAGCATGAATGTAATGAGAAATGCCTGCTGATTTTGTTAGTGCTACGGTTTTGTGTATGTGCCACTTTGATTTTCATACTGGCAGGATGCAGAGTGTTTATATTGCACTCACCTGGAAAGATCGGGAAACTCTAGTTAGCGACAGTAGATTTGATATGTTACATGTTTTAAACCCACTTGGTCTGTTTTCTATATGCAGAAACGCATTTTTGAGCAAGAAATCGAGCTAAAATATATCTGCTCAGACTTTCTTTTCCCGAAGCTTGTTCTTGTTGAATATAATTTCTGAATTGATCTGCCAAGACAAAAGTGGCTAGTCTTGATAAAATCCGCTGCAAAATGAACGTTCCTGTTCACTTAGTAAATTTGGTCATAATATTTTTCTATCTATAAATCAATTTTGAAGCATAGGTATTAAACATTAGTATAGAATAATGTAGTAATAAAACAGAGAATATAGAATAATGTAGTAAACATTAGTATAAAAGACTAGTTGTCAAACGCTACTGAAAATTATATAAAAAAAAATACAACCTAACAGGAGAGATGTCCATCAGCAGTAAATTTGATGCCATGGAAACTTCTAAATGCAAGGTGTTTTTTTTTGTTGTTGTTGTTTTTTTTAAGAAAAATAGTCATAACAATAATAACCCACTGTTAAATGCAGTACTGATATAAAAAGAAGTACATACATGCTGCCACAATATACATCTGTGCACTAGAAAGTGGCCAAGTTTGGTTTTCTCTCCCAAACCTGAATAGGTTTTAAATCGGTGGCTAATTTTCAACTGTTTCAATGGACATCAGTTACAATTTGAGACAGATTTTTCAGAAGTTACCATCTTGGCAGAGGAGAGAGACTAAAGGTGTTTCCACTGAAGGAAAGTCAGGTGAAATTTGGCAGCAGCCAAATAAGCAGTAGTATGTGTTATCTCCACAGGCATGTATTGCCTTGTTAATAGGTATTGCCAGACTTTCAAACTTCCTCCTACCTGTCCTCAGTTTTTAAAACTGCTTTAAAATAAATTTTAATTATAGCGTATACTCAAACTATTTTTATTCCCATTCTTAGCTGCATGTTGATGTCTCATTTTGAGGAGCCGAAAGTTACAGAAGATGAGGAACCTCCCACAGAACAAGACAAAAGGAAAAAAATGGTAAGTTTTAGGTCTGTTAATCAATTATAGAACTTATTATGTAATTCACTTGTATTAGACTAAATTATTTGGATTTGGTTCAGCTGTTTTTGTTAGAGAATTTATCTCTTGAATCAAAAAAAAAAAGAAGCTCTGATGATGAACTTTGCAGCCACAACATTTATGCTTCTGCATTCCTTTTGAGTATTAGAAAATGTTGCCAAAGTAAACATCATCTGTTCAAAAAATCTGGACATTATAAAATTAAGATGCTTTAAAAATGTTTTATTGAAAAATGCAGGAAGTTGAAGCTTACTGATACATCATAGCAGGCCAAGTTTGTTGCAGAATTATAATATTAATTCTTAGGAGCTGTGATGTTTCTTTAGGTACATATGTAATCTAGATAGATGATATCTATATCTGTGCAGGTATCTATATAGATAAATCTGAAACAGATTTCCTATGTTGAAATAAAATATATACAGATATGTACGTAGAGATATATATATACGTAGATATATATAGCAGTGTGCTCAGGTGGCCATGAAGGCCAACAGCATCCTGGCCTGTATAAGAAGCAGTGTGACCAGCAGGGCTAGGGAGGTGATGTTCCCCTGTACTCGGCTCTGGTGAGGCCGCACCTCGAATACTGTGTTCAGTTTTGGGCCCCTCGCTACAAGAAGGACATGGAGGTGCTTGAGCGAGTTCAGAGAAGAGCGACGAAGCTGGTGAGGGGCCTGGAGAACAAGTCCTACGAGGAGCGGCTGAGGGAGCTGGGATTGTTCAGCCTGGAGAAAAGGAGGCTCAGGGGTGACCTTATCGCTCTCTACAGGTACCTCAAAGGAGGCTGTAGCGAGGTGAGGGTTGGTCTGTTCTCCCACGTGCCTGGTGACAGGACGAGGGGGAATGGGCTTAAGTTGCGCCAGGGGAATTTTAGGTTGGATCTTAGGAAGAACTTCTTTACAGAAAGGGTTGTTAGACATTGGAACGTGCTGCCCAGGGAAGTGGTGGAGTCACCATCCCTGGAGGTCTTTAAAAGACGTTTAGATGTAGAGCTTAGGGATATGGTTTAGTGGGGACTGTTAGTGTTAGGTCAGAGGTTGGACTCGATGATCTTGAGGTCTCTTCCAACCTAGAAATTCTGTGTGATTCTGTGATTCTGTGATATTTATTGCAATAGCTGAAGATACAGGGTTCAATATATTCCTATCTATATGTATAGACTTTTATACATATACATATACAAATACATATACATTGGATTTTGTAATCCAATTAACATTCTTTGAATATACCCGTATTTTATTTCTCCCTAGCTAAAATTTTAATAAATTTCTAGTCAAAGTTCTCTTACAAAGTTCTCTCTAGTTATAGATGGACTTTAATAGTATAGTATGCATTTAGAAATTTTGACTTTGTAGGTTTTAATATGGATTACTGTTGTTGGGGATGTACAAGAGAAGTGAAAAGGGCTTGTATCATTCTAACCTCCTAAACGATTCAGTGCAGCAGTACAGTGTTAACACAGTCATAATGAAGAAACTATACTGGGATCATATGCAATAAAAAGTTCATTGGCCATTTACATGGGAAATACATTTTTCCTTTGAGCAAAGTAACTTTTTTTTTTTTTTTTTTTTAAGGAATTTTGCCTTTGTGTCTTTGTAAGTTTTACATAGAATGTTGTCATACACAGACATTGCAGCTTCCTCTATGTTTCTTATGTCTAGACATACCTATTTCCACTGTTAGTGTGTTTTCTAGGTTCCTAAGTATTACGAAAATCCTTTGTTTCTCATTTCAAGCCCCTGAATATCTTCCTTTGTTTCACTTTTCATTCCTGTATTTAGATGATTATTCCTGATATATTTCAGACTCGAGCATGCTCTACTGTCATTTTTTTCAGCTAATGTGTTCACTATATTCTTACTCTGTTCTCTGCAATTTCTCACAGCTGTTAAAGCAAGCAAACTCTAGTTGTTAGGATTGTCTGCTAGAAATTAATTTTGAATCCCAGCTGAAATTACTCAGTATAAATTTTCCTGGATGGTGCACAAGTTGAGACTTCTCAAAAATGTTTATTTCAAAGTGTCCTGCTTTCAGCAGCACAAATGATGCAGATGATTTGGGCAGGTTACTCGTAGTAGGAGTGTGCCAATCCTGGTTATTATGTGACACTGGGCTTTGAAAGTACAACTAGCATTTGATTTGCAAAACTGGATTAAAAACAAAACATCACCAGGGACCATCCCCATCCACCTGCACTGAAAGCTTTTTCCTTTATGTAATAGCATCAGCACACACATCTCTTGTGATATTTATAACAGATGCAGTAGCAAATAACTCTGGTGAAACAAAGATGTGAATATTTGTGGTGAAAAGAAGAAGATTAGGACCCACCGAATGAGAATCTGTAAATTGATTTAAGAAAGTTTCCAGTCTCCTGTTCTATGTAATTACTGCAAGAGGTTTATACCCTCTTACATATTCTACATGCTGAATCAGCAGCTTGTATGGTAGGGTTTAAAGTTCCTAAGAATTTTAATAAGAACTTTTTAATTCTGCTTCATAAAGCAGAGTTTAAACCTCCTCAGACAAGAATGAAAAGATTTAAAAAAAAAATAAAAAGCTGTCATGGTCCATGCTAAGTATGACTTCCTGATGTTTGCACTGGGTCTAGATATTCTTCTGTGATTTATCCCTTTATCCTGCCATTGCTACCTCTCTTCATTGTTATGCATAGCTCATAATTACTAAAGACAGTTGTAGCTAGACATTGCTTCAGAAGTTTGTGATAACCTTGTTTAAAAAGCATTTATCAGTTATTGTTATATTTTGTTATTGTAAATATGTTGAAGAAAATGTGGATAGATGGAGAGTGGTTCATGACCTTGCATTGCGTATAGTATGGTTTAAATGTTTTTTTTTTTTATGTTCCCTTATTGTGTATGTTTTGATGAACTCCAGTATCATTGTTCAAAAAGGGAGTTAACCGTTTTCAGGTGTCTATTTGAAACTAGGGAAGAAAAATGAACTACTTCCTATTAAAATTTTGTTTAAACTTAAAATTTGTCCATGGTAGCACGTTGTTTAGATGATTCTTAAGTGTCAATAATGTGCTTATGTGTAAAGGTTTGGGAGCATTTTTTATTTTACTGTGGAAAGACACTGGTTAAAGCATGACTGTATATTCGGAGTAAAATAAATAGATGAGTTATATTGCAGTAAGGCAAATGATCAAATTTTATGTGATAAAATACTATTATTGCACTGTTTGTGGTGTAATTTCTCAGTATACTCTTAATCTATAGATTAATCAGAGGTCTAATGCAAGGCCCATTGAAATCTGTGAGAAAACATTAGTAGAAGTCTGTGAAAAACCTTTCAGATTGTCCATCTCCATTTTATAATCTGAGATCATTGTTAAATACAAAGGACGTAACACAACTTAGATCATTTTTCCAGTCTTTCACAGTCCAAAGATACTAATCATCTTGGTAAATATTTCATGTCTGCCACTCTTGCTTTCTTTAGTATCAGTGTTCATCTTTAAACTGAAGAGATCCTTTCAAATTCTGGAAACCTTGCCAACCCTGTCAACTCAGGATATCACCAAAAACTTTGAGTTTTTATTAGACTTGTATTACCCATTCTTGCATTCTAAATACCATTCCATTGACTTGCTTGTAGTATTAGATCACTGATTGAGGACTCAATGATGTATAACAATGTATTGTAAATAATATGATTTTGTCTAAAAAATGAGTGTCTGAGTGTTGTCTAAAGGTGTTGAGGAGAAAGATCCACCTGACAAAATACTGGTTTGAAAAAACTGATAATTCTGCAGAAAGTGTGATGGTGGCAGGTGGATTTTGGAGGTATGGGGCATAATTTTTCTCCAGACTGGTGTACTACTTTTCTCATTCAAGCTGCTTTTTACAACCATCGAGGTGGAAAATTTGCTTTTTGAGTCCAGCTTTAAAGTAGGCATCCATGTCCAGATTCAAGATCAGTTTGTAAAGTAGCTATATTAAAAAGCTAGTCAAATTGTTTTTTTACTCAGCATCCTAAAGCACATTTCAATAACATATATTTCTTTGCCAGAATTCTGCTGCTTTTGTTTAGCTTGCTGTTCAGGTGAAAAAACTGTTGGAGATTTCTAGATTATTATTATTATTTTTTTTGGAAATAAGTACTTTTTGGTTTTCTCTGTATCAGGAGTGTTTCAATCAAAAGAAGTCTAGCCACACTGCTAGGAGCACAACATACATACTCTAATTCAAAGATTGTCCCTGACCTAGCGTTTGCAGAATAATAGCCGCTGTTAATATTGATAAGGTTGTTTGAACCAGACTGATGTTAGATGCTCAGTGCTTATCAAGCCAGAGATTTAGTTTTCAAGAGGACAATTGTTCCTCAAAAAATCAAGTAGAATTGGCTGAAAACGTCTGAAAGGTCATCTTGTAAACCAGATATTACTGTAAGTTTGTAATAACAAAAGTAATTTATAGACTTGATTGCTGCCTTCCACTGTTAATGTTGAAGGACCTCTGTTTTCAAATACGTATGCATTGAGGTGTACCCGAATACCTTGGTGAAATTCTGTTATGCTCAGGGGAGACTTCTACCTGAGGCAGCATTTTCTGTGTTGTTACAAGGTGAAAGATCTGAGCTTCAGTGTTTAGTGTTCTACCAAACTGATCATTTTGCTTGATTATTCAGCTAAGTTTGCGGCCGATCTTTTAATATTATCTATAAACTAGTTATACTAAGCTGTTTCATTTTTATGAGTACAAGTTCCAAAAGTGTAAAGTAGAAGGAAAGCATATTTAATTTACTCAAAATATTTTTTGATGTGATGATCTGAATGAAATCAAATTAGTGTATTTAACTCCTTGAGTTTAAGTCAGAAGACTAAGTCCCATATGGCTTAGAAACATTAGCTGGTGCTTACGACAGCAAGCATTAATCATACTACAAAAGTCCCTACTGGCTTACAGTGTTGCTGCATTGAACAGATGGTGGGAGATACTTATGCCTGTTGCAATAACCTAAACAAATTTTTATACAATTACTTCTCAGTAGCATTGCAGAGATTATTCAAAAGATCTTTGGAATTGCAGTCTGCCACCTGACAAGTGCTAGTCCTTTAGCACCTCAGAGATATGTTAGAGAGGACCGGTATAATTAAGAGATGCTAGCAAGAGCTCAGATTTGAAGTTCCAATGAGCTTTGCAAAACTATGCAAGGATTCGAACCTTATATTTCAAAAGAAAACAGCACTTCTGTCTGGAAATTGAAAATCACCATTTGTGTTCTAGAATAGCATTATATGCATAATTGTATTCCAAAGCTTGTGAAAATTAGGGAAAAAAAAAAAGGGTATTAAAGCTGAGGCTTATTAGTGAACATTGGTTATAAATATTAGAAGTTTTTTTTCTTGTTGACTTGAAGTCTGTTTCTTCTACTTTTTTTCACCTTCTTTTTTTCTTCAGATATCAGGGAATATACTTCATAAACATGAAATTGTTAAGTGGAAGATTTTTTTTTTAGAAGAATAGAACAGTTAAAGTTGATATTTTCAGGAAATTGTTCTGTCTTCAGACATAATAACGAGTACTTCAGCAGAGGTTTTTGGTAGGGTCATGTAAGTTTAGTTAACTACTTCTGTGGATTATTAATTGGTTTGTGAGTAAAATGGTCATTGACAATCAGCTTTTTAGAGTTGTTTCCCAAGGCAAGTGTGTAGTACATGCCATTAATCTAGTTGCTACTCTGAGGGTCACAAGTATGAGAAGACCTGTCCATTGCAGTTTCAATGCTTGTTTTTCTGTGCAATATTTCCTACAGTAATTTTATGCTTGATTGTTTTTAGCTATGAAACTAACCAGAAATGCGTTATGTGCTCCAAATTACAATAATTCATTAACAAAAGCAAATTGTTCAGAAACTGCTTTCTTTGCTTGGCAAGATGGTCTTTTTTTAAAAAACAAAACAAAAAACAAAAAAACAAAAAACAAAACAAAAACAAAAACAAAAACAAAAATGTAGATTGTGCTAACACTGGTACTGAAGAATATAACCTTGTGTGGCAGTTAACACCGATGGGCAGCTGAGTTCCACCATGCTGCTCCTCAAAAGAGAAAGGGAAGAAAATATGAAAAAAAGGTCATGTGTTGAGATAAGGACAATGCATCACTCACCAGTGTTGAGCATCACAGAAAAAACAGACTCAGTTTAGGGAAGATTAATGTAATTTATTGCCTGTTACTAAGAGATTAGAGCAGCAAGAACTAAAAGCAAATGTAAGACAACTTACCCCAGCTACCCTCTCCTAACTCCTCCCTCCAAGAAGTACAGGGCAACAGGGAATAGGGGCTGCGGTCAGTCCCTAAGGCTTCTTCTCCGCTGCTCCTTCACGGCCACTCTGTGCCCTGCTCCACGGGGGGTCCCTCCCACGGGATGCCTCCTTCCCGAACTGAGCCTGCAGGGGCTCTTCAAGCACTGCTCCCACACGGCTCTGTACCACGGGGTCCGTCCACCAGGAGCAAACCCCTCCAGCACAGGTCAACCACGGGGGCAGCTCCCCCCAGACCCCATGCTCGTGCGGGGGCTCTCCATGGGCCGCAGCCTCCTCCAGGCCACATCCACCTGCTCCACCGGGGGCTTCTCCACCCACGGGCTGCAGCGTGGAGATCTGCTCCGTGTGGGACCCATGGGCTGCAGGGGGACAGCCTGCTCCACCAGGGGCCTCTCCCTGCACAGGCCGAGGGGAACTGCTGCTGCCTGCCTGGAGCACCTCCTGCCCTCCTGCTGCACTCACCTGGGGGGCTGCAGGGCTGGCTCTCACCCCTCTATCCCAGCTTTTGTGCAGCAGTATTTTTCCCTTTCTTCCGTCTGCTCTCCCAGACACCCAACCAGTGTCTCTCCCTGGCTCAGGTCTGCCAGCAGGCAGGTCCCTTTTGGAGCTGGCTGGAGCTGGCTCTGATCTGACATGGGGCAGCTGCTGGGCTCTGCTTAGAGAGGCCACATCTACAGCCCCCAAGCTACCAAACCCTTGTGATGTGAACTCAATACACCCTGGTATATCTGGACTATGGTAGCTCTATTTTAGAATTTGTTACAGTATTTCAATGTGAGAATCTTGTGTATATTCTAACAACCAGACTACATTTACTGAGAATTACTACTGTACAAAAAAGATTAAAATCTTACTGCAATTAGTCCTTTTCAAAAGGGGAAAGAGTATGTTAAAAAACTGTTATACAGTGTTAGGATTATAATAATGTTATAAAATGTTATTGTTATAATGGGAATAAGTAGTAAAAAGGTTGTATTTCACTTTTGAAATGTAAAATAGATGGATAGTATAAAATGGTGAAGGATGAAAGGCTAAGAAGACAGAGTTAGGAATATATAGGGAATGATGACATTTACAGCTTGGAAGTTGATGTGACCATCATTAAAAGGATGAAGGACTAGCACTTCTTTATTGTGATAATTACAATGTTTTGGGTTGTTCTACTCTTTCTTTGCTTTTATTTTTGAAACAAACCACTAAAAGGCAAAAAATAAGTATTTACATTGTGGTAAGTCCCATGTTTATATGGTTGTTTCTCTCAGTATGTCCCTATGCTTTGGCTGTAGTATTGTTTAATAGATAAGTAAACCTTAATGTCTTCCATGCCCTATTAAAATTAAAATATTACTTATTTTCTATCATATCAAAACAGACAAGGTTCTCTTTATTTTATTCCAGTTTATCACGAAGCATGCAACATTATGGTATTCATGAATTATTTCTGAATATGCGATAAGATTTTTTCTTTAAATAAGGGTTTTGTAGGACTAGTAAGGAACTAGTTACATTAATGCCCACTCTCCTCTTCTGCAATCACCCCATTGTCCATTAATGTTACAAAAAAAGACACAGCTAACAAGTTGAGAATGACCTATGATTACTACTGCTTGGGAAAAATAAAAACTCTGTATTAGGCATTAGATATCTGTACTCTTTACTGGTGAAACGATGCATCTGTGTTGAACCTCATTTGTCAGGCCAGGTAGCTTATTTAATAAGGCATACTTTCGATATTGCATTCTCATTGATATAAACCCCCATGTGATGCTAATTGTATCCCACAGCTTGTAGTCAGAGAAGAATTAAATGCCATAATTCCTTGTTCTGATTTAACCCAACAAAAGAAATTGATCAATAAATGTACATTACTGGAAATATCCTTTTGCCTCTAGCAAAAATCCTGTGTAATTTTCACTTTGGATTTTTAAATAGTGGCTGCTAAGATAATGCTGTAATAATGCAACAGACTAGGGCAATTAACTGTGTCAAATAAAAATGAAAAGGAATAAAGAAGGTATATTTATGTGCATTTAGTATGCCCTGTTTCTTTGGAAATAGCATAGCAGGGTATACAGGCTCAGAAGGTTTTCTTTTTCAGTGGACTTGGAATCCTAGCATTGTATGTTGTTTCCTGACTTTCCAGCGTAAATAGTAGTGCTGTTTGGTTTTGATACTAAGATAAGCAGAAGCTCATGCATCTGCAGTGGTTTTGTTATTATTTCAATATCCTAATACTTTGTGATGCTGCAAGCTCTAGGTGTCCTCACCTCCCCATCAACCACCATTGTGGACTGGGAGACAAATGCTGCATACCTGTCTGTGTCCGTAGCCAGCCAACCCGTCTCTTCTGATTTCAAAATTGCTCTTCTATCAATGTAGCCCTTATATTTACCTCTTCTGCAGTTATTGTTTAAAACTGACAAATATTCTGTTGGTCCCCTGCCTAAAATAAATTTGCATAATTCATCTGGACAAATTGTTATATAAGTACTGTTACTGAAGAATGGTCTACTCTTTATGCATATGAACAATTTATTTTAGCTATTGACCTCACACCTAAATATTGACCTAATTATAAATATGTTGATTTTTACTTCCAGATCTTGTTTGTCATAGGAATCTAGTGCTGCACTAGTTGAACTATTTTCTTCGTTTCCTTACTAATAAAACATAACTGATCATAGTTGATACACTATCTAAAGTGCTTATCATAGTAACACATCTGATGTGTTTCTTAGGAGTTTTGGAGAATTCAGCAGAATTTATTCAGCAGAATTAATTTCAACAAAGCAGTTGTTTTATCTTAAGGGTGAAACTTTACAACAGACTATGTTCATGGTTTGAGACTATTGTTTCTAATGGTGTTAGGCTGACATTTGCTTTTGATAATAACTAATTTGATCTTTGTTTTATAATTTTTGCTTTTGTTTCTCAATTAATTACAAAGAATTGTAGATTTCTTTCTTGGGCTCAGATTATTATGGAGATGAGTACTTGCAGTATTTTAAATGCATGCGATCCTGTAATTTTTTCTCTTGTTTTTCACAGCTTGCACTGAAGGACCCCGTACACACTGTGTCATTGCAGCAATTTGTCTATGAGAAGCTAAAGGCGCAGCAGGAATTGCTGGGAGAACAAGGTTTCCATGCACTTATGGAAACTGTGGATACAGAAGTAGTTGCACAGCTACAAGAATTTTTACAAGGCTTCTAAATAAGCGAAAACAAGATTTTTTATGTCAAATTTTCCTTTCAAAAGACACAAAAAAAAAACCTCTAACCTTCCCTCTTGAATGGAAGAGCCTCCTGAAAGCTGAAAATAATGTGTTCACCAAGAAAAAGCAGATTTCTTTTTTTCTCACTGTATGGCTGAAAGAATAAATGTAAATTGGGTCCTGGCTACAGTTTACAAAGTGTTTCATGACTGTGATTTTTCTATGCATGAAGAATGATGGATTGTATAAGGAAATATGTTTAATTTTTTTCTCTGTTTCCTCTGCTGTTAATAGTAACAGGAAGTGTTTTTGATTCCACAGGGAGGAGCAGAATCTGATTTTGAAGCTGCTTTTATGCAGTGGTAGTACCTTGATTTCTCAGCCTTCTACTTCTTAATTGCCTGTGACAGCATTTTTCTGCAGCGGTAGGGAACTGTTTCAACAGGAAACAGTTTTGATTGAAGTTTGTTAAACATTTTATGCGCATATAAACCTATATATGCCTAAGATTCCAGGCTGAAGAATTTGAATACTTCTTTTCCTTACAAAAGAAAATCCTGCCATATGTGAATTCTCTCACAAGCTGATGGGGTTCACGTGTAATGTTGCTATTTAAGTTACCAGTCTTAGTAGAAGTGGCTCCTATGATATATTCAGGATTGAGTAGCATCCTCTTTGTAAGATTAAGGACATCCAAAATCTATTGTGTACATTTGATTTTTTAGAGTAGACCCTTTAGGATGTAGCGAGGATATTAAACTTAGAAAAATTGTAGAGAAATCTTGAGGGTAGTTGGTGATTCAAAGGCAGTGTTTTTCCCCTTCATCATTACTGCTTATTCCTTAACAGAATAAAGTACTGAAGCGAGGAGGGACGAGGAGAAACCTATTTTTGTCTAGTTTGCCTATGGTGACAGACTTAGGTGTAATGTCAAAATGGACAGTATAAATTCTCCGTACGTGGCTGTGCACAGCATGTAACTGGGGAGTCCTTTGTTCCCTATGAGTTGTAAAAGAGTGCTGCAATTTATGGTGCTTCCAGAGAGGAAAACAGAAAAGAGTCAATTAAATTTCAGGATGATGCCTCAAAACATGTAACGTGCTGTTACAGGTCATACTGTTTTCTTTACCATTACTGATTTTGTTTCACAAAGCTATGAGAGGTATACTGAGAGGTATGAAGGAACTTGATAATATATATCATGAGGCATACCTACTAATCCAGCAGTATGGTCCAGTATCAGTAGTTGCTCATTTTGTTACTGTATAGCTATAATTTTCTCTTTGTCCTGTTACTATTTCTTGACTCCACATTCAGCCATACAGGCAGACCGGTAAAACTGTGAGTAGAAGCATTCCTTCAGGAGAGAAACATGATTAACTTTAGTGTGAATTGTCGTAAGGAAAAAGAAACTTAGATTGTAACACTTAAACTGTATTTGTCATGGGGCTAGAGAATGCCTATGTATATCTGTCCGAAGATGGAGGTTTTCATTTTTGTCACCAATTTCTTTATTTCTGTTAGGAAATTTTTCTTACTTTCTCTTGAGTTTCTTCTGTCTCCCTTTTAGCTGTTGTAACACAGTGAAGCTCTCCAGAGTTTAGTGAATAATTAATTTCAATTAACTCTGAACTGTACTTGGACTTAAAGTTGCTGTTATCCACTGTTTCAGTTCTTCTCTTTTTCACCAAAGTCATATCACTGAGATACTTCGTAATTGTTACTGAAGTTTGAGCCCAGAGTGTCACAATTCAAACAATTACCTACAAACCAGAGACTCAAAGCTATGAATGAAACTCAATGAAACTCAAAGCTATCTTTATTAGTTAGCTGTCAGCTGCAGGAATGACAGGGTGAAGCTTCTCCTTTCTATGTGTCTTTGTCTTTCATATCTGGGTTTGGGGTGAAGAGAAGACTCTTGCACTTCTAGCTTTTCCTTTTAAGTTCTAGTCTTCCACCTTCAAGGGTGAAGTTTGTTTGCTTGATTAAAGGATAATTAAGCTACTATGATGGACTTTTTTTTTCTTTTTTTTTTTTCTTTTTTTTTTTTTCCTCAGAATTGATTAACCATTTAAAGATAGAGATACTTATACTTTAGATAATCTTACCAGATAACCATACTGTTCTAGTTTAAACTTGCAGGCATCTGTTACCACACAGCTGTTTCTCACTGTCTCTAGATGGGATCGGGGAGAGTATCCTGAAGGTGAAAACACAGGAACTCTTGGATTGAGATAAATTTTATTAGGTAAAGCAAAAGCTACACACACGAGTAAAGCAAAATGGAATCCATTCACTACTTCCCATCAGCAGGCAGGTGTTCAGCCACATCCAGGAAGGCAGGGCTTATAATGGTTTCTTGGGAAGAACCACCATCACTCCAAATGTTCTCCCCTTCTTCTTTACCCTACAGATGTGCTGTTATTTCATTAAAATTGCATTTTTGTGCAGGTCTGGTCAGCCCTGCTAGTATTTTTTCACTGCATAGCATCGCTGCAGGGCCTACAGAGCAACCTCAGGTTGGGAAGCAATACTTCTGTATCTTAAAGCACTTCTTGGTAAAATTCCATGTGCAACTTCACATGGGGCTCTGTGATCTCGAGTGGAGGGAGGTCCTACCACCCCTTCTCCAGACATGGATAGAAGGATGGTCTCTGCATTAGGACCCTACACAGCATCTGCGTGCAGGTGGGGATTGCCAGCACAGCTGTGTGCAGATGAGCCAGACCTGCTCTGTTCTAGGATGTTCAAGCCTTGCATTGCTCCATGTGGTGAAGCATTAGCAGAAGTTTATTTTAGTGCACAGTAACTAATATCGGCACAGGTTGTCAGGAGTGAAGGACATACTTTTGGCTGATAATGGCATAACATTGTGATTAACTTGGAGTAATACCTCTGAATTAGCATATTAATTCATTTTCATATGTGTTAGGGAACAAGTTGAGTTTTTCACTAAATGTTTACCTTTTCATCTTGAACTATTTTACTGCAAGACTTGGACTATAAGTTAAAGTAATTGTCATCACTGTAACTGCTTATCTGACAACTGCTATCAGCACAATGCAAAACAAGTGTCAGCCAGCACTGAGTACGCTTTCAATACTGAAAAAGTGGAGAAATTTCAGCCTAAGAATAGAAGAAAAACATGTTCTGAGACAATGGGAGAACCTGTATTGCCTGTTTAGGCAACGCGAGCAAGGTTCAAATCAGGCAATATTATATGCGGGAAAAAATTCTTCATTGTCCTAAGATGCTAACAAATTATTTCCACTCTCCCTCCCAAAATAGGAGTAAATTTTCACTAAAAGGTTGTGAATTCAGGACTGTTGGAAGCTTTAGACCCTTTACGTTGAAATTTCTGATTGCAGCTACTTGGATAAGAAAGGAAACTGAATACAACAAACTACCTGAAACAGATGCCCTTAAGCAGTTTCTAAAACTGTCCTGAGCGAGGAAGGATCTTTGATCCTGATGCCATTTCAGTATGTGGAATGCAGTATAATTAAACTTCTGAGGCTTACACATTTTATCACTTTACCTTTCAGAAGAGGCAAGGTAGTGGGTTTGTATGTTAAGGTTTTGGTAGTGGAGGGCAGCAGAAGTGGCTTCTGTAAGAAGAGTCAGGCAGCTGCCCTAGGTTAGATAAGGGCCAGTTTCAGCCAGCTCCTCGTTACTAATGCCATACTTCGCCTTGACTGTGGAGTTACGAGACCCCAAATGCACCCATTAAAGCTGAGAGTACAACTGCAGTGAAATCACATATCAACAGCTTTGTCTGTTTTTCTAAATTGTTAATTAAATTTTCATAGTTGATAGATTTGTGCACAATTCATATTAAGATGTAGAATTTTTTAATGCATTAGTTCATATAAATAATTGTTCATATAACATACAACAGAATAACCGAGGAAACTGGGGTATTATTTTTCCTTAGGTTTCTGGAATGCTTGCATTTTCTGAGGGGATCCTAAAAAGAACTCATGCAACCAGTAACTTGACTGGCATGCAGCTGTAATCCCCCGTCTGGATTTCAGCTACTGTGACCAAGGGCTCAAATCACAATATCATAGCTGAGGATCCCTGGTTTAGTAAAAACAATTGTTGAGCTGTGACAGACTATAATAAAGCTAAAGCTAGGCAAGACAAGAAATGCAAAAACAAAGACAGAAGTTAAGTCAGTAGTAATAATTCAAGGACTGAATGGAAAAATACCAACATGAAAAGTATGAAGAGTGAAGGGGGAAAGATAAACAAAAAACAACAACAAAACCAAGAAAAAAAAATAATATGGCAATTAGGCAGGGCTGAGGATCAGTCTGCTTTAGGTTTGATAAAGACTGACAGCTCTGCAGAGAACAAAAATCCACTGGGATCTTTGATTTGATGTCTATTTAAAAGACATCTGATGTATTTCATCTTAGCTGGACCTTGTGCTATCCATAGATATAAAATTGTATGTATATACAATTATATATATAGTGGGTTGGTTTGGGGTTTTTTTGTTTGTTTGTTTTTCTGGACACTTAAACAAGGTCTCTGATAGAGATTTCAGCTGTGTTTTCTTCCCCCCTGTTGTCTGACTATTCTCAGCTACGTACCCTGTTTTTATTGGTCACCTATTTTGAAATGCCCTAGGAACAGTCATCATTTTGCATGACGAGCTGCAGGCTGAAGCTGACAGTTTTAGAAGACTTGGTCAATATATTGTCTCCACATTCAGTGATGGCAGGAACCCTACACATCAGCAACACTCAAAACCCTGAAAGACTTGCTGGAGTCCTCCCTACACTAGGAGCAGTAGTATCCGTTTCCAAATACTTTTTTTTTTTTTTTTTCCTTTGGATCCATGGTTTCAGTGGTCCAACTGTTTTGTCCCTCTCCTCTCCAGTGGGAACTGGGCCTTTCCATCCCCACCATGGGCTGTTGTGACACCATCCCTGAAGACAAACACAAAGATGACATCTGGAATTGGATATGGCTGAGTGATTTCTCCATGATTCACCCTAGTGTGAACACTGCACAGTTAATCTTTTGTACCTCCTGAGGGCCATACTGATGCCATCAAAATGTTTTAACTCTCATTTTCACTGCTATTGGTGAAATCCAATGAACGTCAGGCCCCATTTTTGCTCAGTGAAACATTGCAACAGCTGCACTCCACTGATACAACAAAGCCCAGGGTAAATCACACTAGATTCACAACAAACAAAAGAAGCTTGCTTCATTTCAGCTGATGGTAATTACAGAAACCTACCAAAGGTTGCAGTGGAATTGCTTAATGACAAAATCTTTCATTTATTTTTGTTACAAGGAAATTACTCCAGCTTCAATAGGAGCTTAGAGAAGGCCCAGATCCTGTATCCAAGATCAAACCACATGAACACAAGCTTTTCTACCTCTACGAGAATAGGAAAAAAAATAAAATAAATAAATAAAAATAAAAATAAAAAAAAATCTCAGTAAAGAAATTAGACTTTTTATTACAGCAGAAAGTAACAAAAATCCAAGCATCTTCAGCTAATAAGCTAATATTGCTGGAAATGTTCTCCACCAGTAGTAACACTCAAGCTCCAGTTCTCCCTCCCTTGTCAAAACTGCATGCTAAATTCTCTGCTGCAAGGTAAACAGAAAATATAATCCAAATTTATCTGATGTTTCATCGCCATTGTTAATTTTACAAAGAGGCCAAGGATCAACTTGCTCCTTCACATGCCTATTCCTACTGCTGCTGCTGGGCTTGCAACAACAATCCTTTCCTGAAATCCTCCTACATGACATGTATAATCAGAAGGAGGAGATGACCAAGAAAAAAAAAAAAAAAAAAAAAAAAAAAGGTAAAGAAATAACCAGATGCTATCAGACACTGTGTATGATTCCTCATTCTACTGTGCAGAATTTCCATGAATTAACTACATACTAAAAGAGCCCTGGATCCTTTCAAATCATTTGTAAGCAAACTAAGTGATTCCTACATCATTCTGTAACTTGGTGGATCAACAGAGAATCAGAATAAATATTCTGTAATATTTATTTTTGAAATACAGGTCAGTATGTTTCATAGAAACTTATTTCACACATTATTTGAATAACATCTGTTTTGGGAAGCCTAGTAAAGTGTTGTTCAAAAGGTCATTATTAGCAGTAGTTTAATCAGGTTCCACTTTGCCACAGGCAGCAGTTTAGAATTAATGTCTTCTTCAGAACCTATATTTGTTTGATTGTGTCAGGTTTTAAATATATATTATAACTGTATCACTAATTTGTTCTTTTGCCATTTTTTGAAAAGAAGGGAAGGGAAGGGAAGGGAAGGGAAGGGAAGGGAAGGGAAGGGAAGGGAAAACATCCAGAAATCTCCATATATTTTTTTGGTAAATCAAAGTAGGGATTGTTTATGAATTAACTTGGTGCTTAGATACTCAAGGGCTTTCTTTCCAAATTTAACATGATTTTGTTGTCAAAAAGAGAGACCAGGCAATCAATTTTTACCATCACTGAGGCTATCAAAATGGTTTGGTTCTGGTTTTGCTGGCAAAATGAGACACTGGTGCTCTGATTTCACTGATCAGTCATGACAAGTGCATCTACCCTTTCTCCAAGAGAGTATTTTTATTTGTAAATGTTTGATCATTTAATTATCTGGTTTTCATCAGGTTTATAAACTAAACACAGATATACACTTAAAATAATGTCAATTGGCCTCATCAGGACTGCTACTAGAACACATTTCCTAATCACCAACACACAGCAAAAAGTGACAGTTCTTTGAGACTGAACAAAATTAATGAGACAACATTAGCATCTGTTAGATTATCCTGCCTCCATTTTCTTCAAAACAAAAGTAGAAAATGCAATTCTTACTTGTTGCACTGAGAGAGAATGGGACTACTGTGAATAAGCACTTCAAAAGCAAATCCCCTAAGGCAACTGAAGTACCTGATGTTACAGAAATTAATTTTGATATATTTACAGTCGACAGAGAAATACAGGGAGCTTTTTGTAATGCACAGATTCATCCATGTCTTTTCCGCTTTGCAGAGAAAAGTGTTTGATGGTTGCTATTCACAGCTTCCATGGGTTAAAAACTGGCTGGATAGCCAGGCCCAAAGAGTTGTGGTGAATGGAGTCAAATCCAGTTGGAGGCTGGTCACTAGTGGCGTCCCCCAGGGCTCAGTACTGGGGCCAGTTCTCTTTAACATCTTCATCGATGATCTGGATGAGGGGATCGAGTGCACCCTCAGTAAGTTTGCAGACAACACCAAGTTAGGTGCGTGTTGATCTGCTCAAGGGTAGGAAGGCTCTGCAGGAAGATCTGGATAGGCTGAGGCCAACATTATGAAGATCAACAAGGCCAAATGCCGGGTCCTGCACCTGGGGCACAACAACCCCAAGCAGCACTACAGGCTGGGAGATGAGTGGTTGGAAAGCTGCCTGGCGGAGAAGGACCTGGGAGTTTTAGTTGCCAGTCGGCTGACTATGAGCCAGCAGTGTGCTCATGTGGCCAAGAAGGCCAACAGCATCCTGGCTTGCATAAGAAACAGTGTGGCCAGCAGGTCCAGGGAAGTGATTGTCCCCCTGTACTCGGCTCTGGTGAGGCCGCACCTCGAGTACTGTGTCCAGTTTTGGGCCCCTCACTACAAGAAGGACATGGAGGTGCTTGAGTGAGTCCAGAGAAGGGCTACGAAGCTGGTGAAGGGTCTGGGGAACAAGTCTTAACGAGGAGCGGCTGAGGGAGCTGGGACTATTTAGCCTGGAGAAGAGGAGGCTCAGGGGCGACCTTATCGCACTCTACAGGTACCTGAAAGGAGGCTGTAGCGAGGTGGCGGTTGGCCTGTTCTCCCACGTGCCTGGTGACAGGATGAGGGGGAATGGGCTAAAGCTGTGTCAGGGGAGGTTTAGGTTGGATATTAGGAAGAACTTCTTTACCGAAAGGGTTGTTAGGCACTGGAATAGGCTGCCCAGGGAAGTGATTGAGTCACCATCCCTGGAGATCTTTAAAAGACGTTTAGATGTAGAGCTTAGGGATATGGTTTAGTGGAGGGCTTGTTAGCATTAGGTCAGAGGTTGGACTCAGTGATCTCGGAGGTCTCTTCCAACCTAGACTATTCTGTGATTCTGTAATTCTGTGAAAATCCAAGCTTGTAAATTCACATATACATCTCCTCCTTAATAGGGAAATCTATGCATGTAAAATTCTTCCTATTAATATTAAAACATTCATTCACCCTTGCTCCAGGACTTCAGGTGTCAGCCAGGAAGGGCACTCTGTGATGACAGAGGGAACAGGTTGAGCATCGGGAGCTTACCTCTATAGGTGCTACTGTAGCACGAGCAGAAGTAGCCCCACATTGTTGATGACTGCCGCTAAGGATTGCTCCTTCATGATTTTCTCTCACTTTAGGATCCCTATTAAGAATTAAAGGCATAGCTCCATAAGCAATGAGACCCACTGACAAGTGTGCCCAGTCTTTCTCCCAGCCATCCCATTTCACCTGCTTCAAGTGTGCCCTCCCAGAGGAAAACAAAGCAGAAAAAAGAAGAAGCAGAAGGAAAACTTCCTTTCCAGCATGATACATTTATGCCAAGATTTGAGAAATAAATGAATAAAATAAGAAAATATAAGGAAAATAACAATAATAATAATTCTCATATATATGTATAGGACCAGGTTTTATAAACAAAACAGTGTATACAGAGAAGTGATGGTCTAAGAAGACATTTCATTCATCTATCACTCATTCTTTCATTTCATTAAATAGATTTTCCAGAGGCTCTCAAAAGCATGTTCTCAAAGCTTTATTCTAATCCTGTAGTCCTTGATCACATTTATGCTGAACACAGAAACAAGTTAGTTGTTTTCTCTGATGTACATCAGCTGAGCCCTAGCTGAATCAAATCTCAGTGTCTCAATTCAGTGGAAACCGCTGTATTAGAGAAACCCAAGGCAGATACTGCTGTTGAGATAAAGAATCTGGAAAATTCCCTGATATGAAGTGATTCCTTCTCATCCTTCTCAACATTTCAGAGTAACAGCAAGAAATTCTTAAAAGATTCATCGTAGAAAAAAGCACAAAAATTCTGGGTTTGGCCGCCTGAATTACTTTGAGGCATCCCTTCAAAATATTGAGTTAGAAAATGCAGAAGAGTCCTGTCATATTCCTAGATAATACTTCCATGTAAATTGTCACCCAGATATAGGGTGTGTTTTTAGTGCAAGTACCTTTTACCAGTCATCTGCATTACTAGAATAAGAATATGGTAAATACTATAATATATGATAATGGTAATGTAAAATATTAAACTTTTAAATAAAACGTAAACTGAAAGCAGTCATGACAGGTTAGAAAATTGTTTTGTTTTAGGGTAGGCTTGAGAACCATTAACATCCCTTGGCTTTTAAGGGAACAAGGAGGCCAGCATAGTCATAAACCACAATATACTAATAGGTCTTACACTTTGAATCCCTATAAAACTAACATAGCTAGAAAAGACATTACAAGATAGGCTGACTTATTGAAAAAAAAAAAAATTTGAAAACTACAGTTTCCCAAGCTCAGCAGATTCAGCTGTCCTCTGTCTACAACTTTCTCTTTGCAAAAACAGACTTTGGAATGTGCCCTTGAAAGTTCTTCTTTTAATACCTTGAAAATAAATGAGCCATACTGACAGGACAGCGAAGCAGAAACTGTGCAGCCTTCTCCTGTGCTGTATTATATTTATAAATAAAGTTTCATCATGAGCACTGCATACTTACTCATTTTTATCTGGTATGAAATGAGCAGCAAGTTATCATGCACCGCAAAGACAGTTTAGAGGACAGCAGAACCTCCCATCTTACTTGCTGCAAGACTGTCTGTGCTTTGTAATGCAGGCTCCTTACTGTTCACCCTGTGTGCTCTTTGAAGGCATTAGCCATTATCCAAAGATTTCTTTTCATAAATCAGGACTGGTGCTGACAGCTGAGGGATTTAACATTGACTATTTCAGGATTATAATAGCTTATACAGGAAAATAACAATCTTACCATCTAGGTAAGTACAGCAACAACACCCACAGTGTTTTACTGGTAACATTCCATGAGGATTTCTAGAAATTTAAAACTCAGTTGTGAGAATCTAGGCTCAAATTCAGCATGAATTCCAGAGGCAATATTGTGTACAGTGTATAATTTACTTGGCTTTGTCTTATAAAATCAAACAGCTAGGGACATTGTATAGGCACATTTACAGCAGTTAGTAGGTATGCAGGAATCCCTGCTCTACCGAACAGTTTATAATAAACCAGTAGAACCTACCCAAACATGGTGAAGGGTAAAGTATGTCAGG